>CM024756.1:120907339-120989651 GCA_014218235.1 Colocasia esculenta
ACCATAGTGGTAGTGTCTCCAGATCTTCAGTGCATGAACCACAGCTACTAACTCCAAGTCATGGGTTAGATAATTACGCTCATGCTCTTTTAGTTGATGAGAAGCATAGACAACTACCTTACCATGATGCATCAAGACACTACCAAGGCCTATCTGTGAAGCAAATTAATAAATCGCAAAACCCTTGGCACCACTAGGCAATATTACTACTGGTGCAGATGTCAGCCTTTTCATCAGCTTCTGGAAACTGCTCTCGCACTCCTCGGTTCATACATACTTGACACCTTTCCTAGTTAACTTGGTTAAAGGCGCTGCTATGGAAGCAAAGCCTTCTATGAATCACATGTAATAACCTACTAAACTAAGAAAGCTCCTGATCATAGATGGTGTCCTCAAAGCCTCCCATTCTATCAATGCCTGCACCTTCACTGGATCAACAACAACTCTAGCGCCTGAGATGACATGCCCAAGAAAATGAACCTTGTGCATCTAGACGTCGCACTTGCTGAACTTGGCATACAACTTGTGCTCTCAGAGAACTTCTAGAACTGTCCTCAGGTGCTCATGTTGTGTAGCCTTATCAGAGGAGTAGATTAACACATTGTCTATCAACACCACAACAAAACTGTCCAAGTATGGCTTGAACACCCTGTTCATGAGATCCATGAACGTTGCAGGGGCGTTAGTTAGACCAAATAGAAGCACAAGGAACTCGTAGTGTCCATAATGGGTCCTAAATATAGTCTTGGAAGCATACTCCTCCTTGATCCTTAGCTGATGGTAGCCTGATCGCAGATCGATCTTAGAGAATACAGACGCATTCTGGAGCTGATCAAACAAGTCATCAATGCGCGGCTGTAGCACCCCGATTTTTTTTGGTATTTAAAATTTTAAATAAATGGAAATAAATAATTTCCATAATATATAAATGTTTAAAACATACGTACCATTATCGTATGTGCAAGAACACATCGGAAAATTCCGTAAAAATTAGAATTCAACCTGAAACATTATCCTTAAAGTTCCACGAAGAAATTCGTGCAACAAAAAATCCGAATTGCCAAGCGCACGTCACAACGTGACTATTTATCCAAATTAAGAAAGTAAGTCTGAAAACCATTAACACGGAAATATAATATGATCATAAATTAAATAACATGTTGGAGAGACCTCCAACATCATGTAGTGATGACCCATTATCGGAATGGGCCAATGGTTCACATTTGGCTCACGAATAAAGTGAAGTAATAAAAATACATAGAAATTTGTAACCCTAATTGAGCTGAAAATAGAAGGAGATAATTAGGACAAATCCCAACGAATTAGGCTTTCTTAGCAACCCCATTTTGTGGCTAACCATGGTGGGAGGTTTTATAAGCCTCACACACTCTATGGGGTGAGAAATCATCAAATTATGGAAGGTGGAAGACCAAAACCGTACCCTTCCTTTCCTACACCCAATGGGACTTCTAAACCACTTAGATGTATATATACATGCCATGAAACCCTAGGGGATGAATTTACACATTGTTGAGGTCATGGGAGGCTGTTCTTGAGCACCCAAAGGAGAAGGAAATCACCCCAACTCGAAGCTTTCTTCTCTGCTGCGTCTGCATCAACCTATGCAGATAGCTATTCTTGGAGTCAACCATAGGTAAGCCAAACCATAACCAAACCTTGAAAGAGTTATACCTCTAGAAAGAGGGTCGAGTCTAGTTTCTAATCCCATTATTTTGCCCAATTTTTATCCATAGGATCGGGTGCATTAAGCATTCTCCCCCAAGCGGTCTGAAGAAAGGCTTTCTGGAGAACGAGACTTCATTAACCCAAAAGATAGGTGATCTCTGGCCAAATCTAAATAAATCTTATATCAATGTGTAGATCATCGAGTCTACTTTTATGTACAAGTGATTTCATCAATTTTCATTGAGTACATCTCCAGTTTTAAGCGTTTTGCCAAAGTCACGCATGTTAATAGCTTTTTATGTTCATGGTGATTCTCTCACATCCTGAGGCCATTTTTAATGATTCCAAAACCATAGTTCTCTTATATTCCATGTTCCCAACAAGTTTCATGTTGACACTTTTGTCCCAAGATCCCTAGATTAGAAGTTATAAGTGTTTCATGAATCGTGTGCCTATTTTCTGCATTTTCGGGCAAGAACCCAAAACGCGACGGGACCAGGCGTCGCGTTTTGGCCTGCATGAACGCGATGCACTAGTTCGGCGCATTCATGTGCATCGCAACCGTGCCCTACGTCATGATTTTGAGTGTAGCCTTACGATTCTGACGCCTCAAACTATGCGCTGCATGGTTTTCAGTGCCTGCCTGAAACACGACGTAGACCCCCGTCGCGATTCAGCCAATTTTCCCGCTCAAAAATTTCAACTGATTTTTATATTATGGTTTGAACTCATTTCATGAATGCGACGGGGAAACCGTCATGATTCATGCATGAACGCGACGACATAGGCCGTCACGATTTGATTCTTCACAGGTTAGTCTTGTTTCGACTGTACACTGCGTTATTAAATGCGTTGACTGTGTCGACACGGATTTAAGGCCTACCCGAGACCTATTTTTACAGTGTTTAATGTTAGTCTTGCATGATATGTTATTGAGATGCATTGTGTGGTCTGTCTAATGACCTAAAAGCCAGCAACCCATGATAAAGACATAACAATGCTATGATCCACTCTTGCAAACTATTGATTGAATCATCTATTGTTCTAGCTTGTTAAAGTGATTAATTGCTATCTTAAAATATTGCAAACCATGTTTTGTTAATTGCATAGTTCCATCTCATGCTATCATGTTAATTGTTTTCCGCAAGTTTGAAGCCGATGGATTGTGGATTGAGACACGTGTTCACTACACACTTGCACATTTAGGCAGCCCTTTCATGGGGGATTGGAAACTCATGGCCGGTCATTCCGTATCGGCAGTCTAGTGACCTTTCTCTTAAGACCTCCGTAATTCTCCATACTCCGTGGATTCCCTCATGGAGAGCGAGTTGGTGGACCATTGAAGTTCCCTAGAGATAGCGTGCACTTCCTTTCTTCTCTTGTTCTCGTGAGAGTGAATTATAATCTAGACTTAAGCCATTATTGTAAAGAGTGAACGAAAGTATAAATTGCGTCGTTATGCTACGAAATTATCTCTTGACTATTGTTACCATGCAATCTTGTTCACATTACTTACTACTTGTTCTCATCATCATCATGAACATGACATTACCATTGCTTACATATTGAAACTCTTGTTATTGGCCATTAATGACTATGGGTATCTACATTTAAATTAAGTGAGATGCGGACCGGGCATGGTGAGTGTCTAAGGGCACCAGTCTAGCCCCAATGACGGAGAGTCATAAATATACTGTTAACCATGGGGTATAATGATTACTGGCATTACATATGTGCTGGAAAATAGTGTCGTGTTGAATGCTAGATACAATAACCACATACATGTGTCCTAGTGTGCATTTCAAGGTGGATGTTTCCTTGGTGTGCATTAGTGTCTTCATGCTTGATTAGTGTTACATGATCAAGCTCGTGCTTGCTTGCTTGTGTGATGTGGCCATCCTGCAATTATTGCAATTTAAGTGATATCTTGCGTGCTTGTTACATGCCACACTATTGATACCATCTTGCTCGTATATCGTTCTAGATCTTGCTCCATCATGATCACTATATCTAGCTTGTTCATATATCATGTTTTAATGAGTTTTATTCATACATGCATATCCTGATCATCGTGCTTACCTAGTTCCAACTTGCTAATCACTTATATCATTGCCCGCACATTGAGATATAAATCCTACTCGGTAGTTTGCTCATTTCATACTTTTAACCATTCTAGGGACTATGAAATACAAGAAGAGGATGGGAATGCATCCGAGTGATGAGCGTCCCAACACTTGAGTCTATCTATAGTTAGTTAGTCTGGAGTGTTATATTCATGTAGTAGGAAGCGAGGAATAATATACTTGTTCTTTTATTGAGTCTTAGCCCTGTTATACAATGTTAAGAGTTGTATTAGTTCACCATGATACAATGAGATGAGATTTGAATACAATTTCAATTGAGTTCATTATTTGGGCCCTATTATGATGTTGTGATGATACGCATTTAGTGCTTGCTAGCTAGAGGCTTCTTTGCCAACTGTTCACATCTCGGAATATCAACTCGAATTATTCGAATTAATATTATCCGCTGCGTAATTCTCGGAATGTGACAGCAGCAAGGGGTACTTGTTCTTTACTATCACCTGGTTAAGCTTTCTGCAGTCTATGCACAGCCTGAGAGAACCATCCTTCTTCTTCAGAAACAGTACAGGTGCGCCCCATGGTGACACACTAGGGTGAATAAACCCTTTATTGAGCAACTCCTGCAACTACTTCCTCAGCTCAGCTAACTTCGCAGGTGCCATCCAGTAGGTGAGGTACCTAGAAGCAACTTAACAGCAAATTCTATCTCCCTTGCTGTTGGCAATCCAGACAAATCATCTAGGAGCACGTCTAGAAATTCCTGTACAACCTCGATCTCCCTAAGGGTAGGTGACTGATCGGCCTAAGGATTCAAGACCACACTGGAAAGGAAAGAGTCACAACCCTTATTCACCATTTTCATAGCCTTTATGGTGGAGATCACGAACTTTCCCGCTAGATTCCTAGGCAAAGGTTGTGAGAACTCATCCTCTCCAGGAATACGAAAAGTAATTCTTTTCCTCCAGCAATCAACTAGGGCATAGTGCTCCTCAAGCCAATCTAGACCAAGTATAGCATCATAATCTTTCATCTTGAGCAAGTAGAAGCACCCAAACAAACCTCGATCTTCAGTGCACACCGGTAAGGACGAAATGCACTTCCTAGTCGCTACAATACCTGCTAGGGTATGAACCGACAGGAGAACCTCTAATTCTTCTGCCTCAACTCTAGACTATGCTACTAATTGCCTAGCAAACTGCTCAAAATCAAACAAGTGTGTAGCACCCGTATCAAACAAAACTTGAGCTTGCACACCCATAACCAAAATAGTATTTTCAGTGACGTTCTTGCCCTGCTAAGCATCCTCACGTACAAGTGCTTACACTTGGGCTTGGGCCTGAGGCCCTCCTGGCTTCTCGGTCACTAGTGACGCAGCCGCTGTTGGGGCTGGAGCTCCTCTCTGTGCAAACTGCTGAAGTCTAGGGCAGTCTCTGATCTGGTGCTCTGTGCTGCCGCACTTCAAGCACTTCCCTACTAGCTTCCAACACTCTTAGCCACCATGTGTTCTTCCACAATGAGGACACTCCTTCTTGTCGCTAGGCTTGAAACTGGTCATCTGGGGTACAGTCACTAACTGGCACAGAACTACTGTATGTTGTGGCTACTATTGTTGATATACAACTACTCTCTTCCTGTCTGGCCTCTGGAACAGTGTCACTGACCTCTTCTGCGCTGCCTTCTTCTCCTCCATATACTGGTCCATCTTACTCTCCTATCTGCATGTTGTGCTGAGAGCCTTGTCCAAAGTCGGTGATCAAAAGCCACCAGTCTCGACCTGAGTGATAGTGTAAGCCGCATCATTAACTTCTTGGCCTTCATCACTCATCTGCAACAATGTGGGGAGCGTACTTGGAAAGCTCAGCAAACCTAGCCTCGTACTCCAGGACAGTCTTGGAACCCTGTGTAAGAGATAGAAACTCGTGCTCCATCTTGTCTTGAATATGCTCGGGGATGAACTTGGCCTTAAAAAGTATGGTAAACTCGACCCAAGTCACCTCTAAAGCTCCATCCTCGTACCTGGTACGTAACATAGAGACCCACCAAACACCAGCCCTCTCCTGCAAGATTCAACCAATAAGCACCATGTAGACTAAAATCTTAATCTCATATAAGCACATATACTCTAAGTACCTATAGCATGTAAGTTGCCAAGCTAACTTTATTCTCTTCCATATACCTAGTGGCACGGAAGATCTTTTCTACCTGCCTCAACCAGCTCTCTTCTAAGATAGGTTAACTCTCCCCTTAGAAGAATGCAGAGCCATCCTCTTAAACCTCTCCATGATGGACGAACCACCATGTCCATGCTCTTGGGGAATTGGAACTGGAGCCTGAGCCTGAAATAACAAGTAATACATAAGCAATCATACGATCAACAAAACAAACTACTCCTACTTGACAACTCCAACCTGACTCTACAATTGGGCATGTAATGTAGCCTGGGCCTATGCGTGCGTCTGCATCGCCTGGACCAGACCTTGCATGAACACGCCGTAGTCACAAGTGGCGGTGGTGGAAGTACCGTGGGACCCTGGGGTGTAGCGTATTGACCGTTCAGATCATGGCTTAGTGGTTGTGGAGGCCAGTGTGTGGCCTTGGTGTGTGTTACAGATGTTTTACACAAGTTGTGAGGCTTGTGGGCTGACGGTTTGGGCCCCAAGCACTCAATGGTTCACTGTTTGTGAATGCGACAGGGCTGGGCGTGCGTTCTGAACGCGAAGGCCCTGGGTGTCGCGTTCTTGTTACCGCCGGTTGGTTCTTCAACTGCATGTCCGGCGCGTGTTGAGTGCAGGGCAGCCTTGCTGGCGTCGACAGTGGGAACGCGACGGCCTCCTGCGCCGCCTTCTTGTCCCAACAGTAGGGTGTGTCGTGTTCTCAACCGCAAAATGCTCTTAACCTAGGTCGGCCAGACAGAGCCCAGCAAGATCTGTTTGGCTAGGGGGAGGAGTTTTCATGTGGATTTCGGGCGATTCGATGTTTTGGTGTCATTTTTGGCGTTGTTTCACCGCGAGGATGTGTTTCGGAGCAGGGGAAACGCTAGGGGATTGCCGCTCTTCGCGTTCTTAGTGAAGGTAGGGAGATTCCACCTTGTTTCACGCTATAGATGCTTGGTTTAGCATGTTTAGCTTGTTAAATGCATGGAAGATGATAGATAGCATGCAAGTGCAATGTTAGAACTATTTATATTGCTTTATATACATGTTTATATTGTTTACATGGGGATTCCGGAGATGGAATCCGGGTTTTAGGGTTCTATCTATGAAGGCAATGGACCTACTTGTCGCATTCTGAACACGACAGCCCGACCCGTCACGTTCTGCTTCTTCTGAACGGGACATATCGAGGTGTCGCGTTATAAAGGCGACAGTGGACCCATCGCGTTAATGATTCCGAGGGTTATATATTTGCATGGCTACATGGTTATCAGATTATCGATGTGTGTTGTGCAGGGAAAAGGTAAGCGGTGCATTGGCACCTGTAGAGCTCGAGGACCAGGTTGCTTATGTGGTTGATGTGTTGTTCACGTGGTTTAAGCGGTGTTCACGTGGTTTGTCTGTGCGTGGCAAGTAGTACGACGCCTACCGTGGTTACATCTTTAGTGGGAGCCCCAGGTTTTCTGTGAGCCAGACACGTTAATGTTCGGGGTCTGTCCCGATACTTGTGTAACGTCGAGGTCTGTGTCATCTTTTTGGACACCCTCACTCTTGTGTAGAGTTGTACGTCCGACTGAGGGAAAGATGGCTATGAGACAGTGACTTGTGAGAGTTTGTGTTCTGTCACTTGTAGCGTGCTCGTGGTTGGGGTTTACGGACACCATTAAACGTACTGGGCCCCAGCTAGTCCTATTTTCCAGTGCCTCACTTTAGGGACCTCAGGCCGGATGTTGTGTCCCTAGTTTTGATGATGTCATAAATGAGTAAGTGGTTTTTAATGATGTCATAAATGTCTAACACAAGTTATTTGTATCATAGGAACATGATAGCCCACGAATGCGTCGTTACAAACGTGACTAACAATCTCAAATAATCGGCCTACACTAATTATTTTGACAATAGTTAAGTGGTGAGAGCCGAGTCGAATCCATGGAGAACTAGATTTTAGAGTTGAAAACGCTGAGTTTTTAGTTAGAAAAATAACGTGGTGATATTTAAACTAAGTTGCGTTAAATAAATCTAAGCTAAGTAAATAAATAAAGAGAGATAGAGAGGGAATGAGAGAACACAAGATACAACTTTAATCTATAAAACATAACAAATGATTAACACAAAGAGTGTATTCTAATCCAAAGCCATTAACAAGTACACTGAAATATAGAGAATAAGAGAGAGAATAAGAGAGATGGAAGGAGAGAGAAAAGAGAGAAGAAAGAAAAGAGAAAGAAGAGAGAGAGAGCGATAGAAGAGAGAGAGGAGAGAGAAGAGAGAGACGAGAAAGAGGAGAGAGAAGGGAGAGAGATAGAAGAGAGAGGCGGCGAGAGGAGAGAGAAAGAGAGAGACGAGAGAGAGGAGAGAGGCGCGAGAGGAGAGAGAAAAGAGAGAGACGAGAGAGAGGAGAGAGGCGCGTGAGAGAGGAGAGAGGAGAGAGAGCACGTGAGGGAGAGAGAGGAGAGAGAGGGAGGCGGCTACGTGCATGCAACCGCATGCACGTAGGCGCCGGCGCCGGCGCGGGGGCGACGTAGCAGGGGGCGCGGGCACGGGGCGAGGCGCGGGCGCGGGCGCGGGGGCGAGCGGCCGGGCGGGCGCGGCAGGGGTGGCGCGCGGGGCGCGCGCGGGCCAGGCGTGCGGGCCGCGCAGGGGCGCTGCTGCTGCTTGCTGCTTCTCTGTGCGAGAAAGAGAGAGGACCGGGAGAGAAGAAGAAGGGAAGAAGAAAAGGAGAGGAAGAAGAAGAGAAAGAAGAAGCGGAGATCGGAGGAGAGAGGGGGGAGAGAGAAAGTGAGAGGGGGAAGAATAATAGAAAGAGAAAGAGAAAGAGAAAGAGAGTTTTTATAAAGTGTTAGAGAAAAGAGAGGAAGGGTTTTAAAAATAGAGAGAGATAAAATGAGAGAGTTTTTAAAATTAGAAAGGAAGAGAGAGAAATAGAAAAAGATATTTAAAATTAGAATCTCTCATTTATTCTCTTTGCTTCAATCCAATCTATTGGGCCATTTGACACTTTATTTCTGGCCCATTAATTCTGCAAATACAACACAACAGAGATTTGATCAATTTTCGCACTTATAATGAAATGATAACATAACTTATGAAATTATCAATTATTTTTCAATCAAATGGCACGATTATTCATAACAATTATACAATTATCAGAACATTTATAAAGATCAAGTCAACTCAGCTGAATCAATGAAAATCATATTTAAGTTCAGTGTTGTTCAAAAGGTCGACGTTATACAGAGGATAAGTCGACACTCAATAAGGTTCCAGTGGCGCTGACAGTTAAGAGTATCAGAAACAGTCGACACTACTCAAAAATCAGGTCAACTCTAGATGTGTTTCTGACTAGCACTGAAGAAGTGAAAGTAGATATAGGTCAACACCAAATGTAAATCAGGTCGAGACCAGTCGAGTTCCCAGACAGTCTTGTGAAGAGAAGTGTCCAATGAGGTCGACTCTATTTACGGATGATGTTGACTCTACCAGTTCATCAGGTCAACTTTGAAGGAAGATCAGGTTGACTCCATCAGTAGATAAGGTCGACACTATGATAATGTAAGGTCGACTCCACACCACATTCATTCGTTGAGAATCAAAGTTATTTGGATGTGCGTATCTCTGGAGGACATAGAGTCGACTCTACTGAAGACTTTACACTGATCCTGTTAAGTCACATGAATGTGCGTTGACTCTATTACTTGGATGCGTCGACTCTACAACACTTAGGATCATTCAACAGAAAATTTGCTAGTGCGTAAGTGATGGGAAGGTGACTCAAGGTCAAATGTTTTGACCTTCAGGTACACGTCACATGGTTCTGGAAGATACCATCTTTTAGGCGGCCAAAGGTTCTCCTAGGCTTTTGGGATTCTGTTCAGGGGCCTACTGAAAAGATTACATGGAACAGATCAAAACAGGTAGACGTCCTCTACAGCTGGTTATCGCGCACAGAAGAAAAAGTGAACAAATCTGAGAGCGCAAAGAGCAATGAGATGAGAGTTTGAGTTTAGAAAAGTGCAGGTGACTTCGAATCAAGGATTTGATCAAGGAGTGAAGTTACTGGATCGTACCTTCTGCAAATATGAAGACTTGTTACTGAGCATCCAGAATAGAGGATCGGAATTCTTCTTCAATTTAGAGGCAAATTGATCCATGTGCTGCAACCAAAAGAAGAATTCGATGAACTCAACATTGGAGAAGTTCAATTAAAGCTCGAGGAGTTTTCCAACCAGATCTAACTCTCGAGCAGACCGTTTGATTTTTTCTAAACTTCTTCAGATTTTAGTTTACTTTCTTTTTCTCAATTTCTTCAAAACATTACTCTGATTGGTTGTCTACTTGTTTGGAGTAGACATAGTTGATCCTACACTTGCTATGTTGGGATCTTGAGATTTGGGTCAAGTCTTGAAGCTGTGAATCAGCGGAGTGTTCAAGCTATGTATCAGTAGTTGTGAATCAGCAGTTGTGTGAGAGTCTCACACATTTTTCTCTTAGTGAAGCCTCACTGGTTTGGTGAGGGGTGGACGTAGGTCTCCACATTGGAGCCGAACCAGCTTAAAAATACTACTGGCATTGTGTGGTTTGTTGATTTCTGTGTTGAATGTTTTCATCTGATCAGATCTTAATGTCGTAGTTTTTAATTGAAAATTTGACCTTAAAATTGGTGGATATCTATTCACCCCCCCTCTAGATAATCCTTCTACACTCTACACGTTGTATCAGAGCTACACTCTCCATTTCTGTTGGTTTTACGACCAGGAGAGATCCGTGTAATATGGAGTCTAGAGGTTATATAGCTGAAGGTCATTCTGTAATAGACCTCCTTACTTCGATGCTAGTAACTATGCATATTGGAAAATGTATGCAGGCATTTTGCGAGCACAGGACCATCAAATATGGAGGGGGTAAGCAATGGACCGTATGAGCTGTCTGAGGATGAGAGAAGTGGACTTAATAGGATATCAAGAAATCAAATGCTAATTGGAGTGTGATGAACATCGTGCAGTGCTCACTCCATCCAACCGAGTTCTCAAAAGTATCATCATGCTCAAGTGCTAAAGAGACCTAGAATCGCCTCATGGTGATCTATGAAGGTACATCAGAGGTAAAGGAAACAAAAACAAACATTCTAGTTTAGAATATGAA
Organism: Colocasia esculenta; assembly: GCA_014218235.1. Lineage (NCBI taxonomy): Eukaryota > Viridiplantae > Streptophyta > Magnoliopsida > Alismatales > Araceae > Colocasia > Colocasia esculenta. The sequence goes on from CM024756.1 coordinate 120,918,405, forward strand.
GCTTTTAAAATGAAGCATGATGAAACAATTTCTGAAATATATGGAAGTCTAACCTTCTTAGCAAATGGCATAAAGAACCTAGGGAATATCTATACAGAAAAGGAATTGTTAGGAAAATTCTTAGATCCCTAACTCTATTTGGCACACCAAAGCTACTGTAATTGAAGAATCTAGGAATTTATCCACAACTACTATAGATTAATTAATCAGTTCTTTAATGACCTATGAGTTGGGATTGAAAAGAAGTGAAGAAGACATCAAGAAGAAGAAGCCACTTGCTCTCAAGGCAAGTCCCAGCACTAAAGAAGTTACTGAAGAAAGCGAGTCATCTACCTCTGAAGGTGATTCAGGTGAGTTTGCATTAATAACAAGAAAATTCAGAAAATTACTATGGAAAGAAGGTAAGGGTCTTCTGAAAAAGAAATCTCAGTCAAACAATTCTCAAAGCCCAAATAGAATCTCAATAAGAAATCTGACAGAATAGTTTGGTATAATTGCAGGAAACTAGGACATGTTAAATCTGAATGTCCTGAATCTCTGAAGAAAGCTCAACCAAGATGGTTGAAGAACAAATAAAAACTATGATTGTGACATGGAGCGATGAAGATGATGATGAAGATGAAGAAAGCTCTGAAGCAGAGGAAACACAGTCAAAAATATGTCTGATGGCCAGAGGAGAGAAGGAGATGAAGAAGAGGTAAATTCTCCTTTCAAAGATTTTTCTCTAAATGATGGGAGCATATGTACTTTGAATTGTTAGATTTTTTTTTCAAGCAAAGCGGTCCTCGGGGCCTCAAACTAGGAGAGTGCACCCTCCCCCAAAAAGGGAGAATGTTCCCACTCCACCAGTGAGCGCACGTGGGCCGAAAATATTATAAAAAAGAATATGTAGTACAAACAAGAAATAGCCTACCCCAGTCATACCATTCTAACATGCATGAGACCAGATTTATCAATGACAATGGCCCTTTACAAGAATGAGATAAATTATGAGCCCCCAATAAAAATTATTCTGCCTAGAAAGAACCACAAAATTTGGAAGAGAATCAACCACTTAATTTGTTTCTTTGTATACATGGGCCAGCAGAATAGACTCTTGGGAAAGAAAATTTCTCGTTTCTGTCCACCATCTAAAAGAACACCAAGACACCGCCTTAATCTCTCTGATGGAGTTAACAATGACCTGAGAATCAGTGTAAAACAAAAAAATCTGATAGCCAAGAGAAGATGCCAGGCGGAGACCATCACAAAGAGCTCTGGTTTTGCTATCATGTTGGTACCAACACCATAAAAATGAGCAAAAGCCACCTGAACATGGCCCTGAGTGTCCCGAATACAGCCTCCACCACCACACTCTCCGGGATTCCCCTTGCAAGCACCGTCAACATTGCGACTGAAATCACATAAGGGAGGGATCCATCTAACAAGTTTCAGCTTCTTGGAAGAACACTGTGGAACAAAACCAAAACTGTGGAGGATTTGCAGTTCTGAAGGTACAGGAACCACCTTAAAATTGACTTTAGAGAGCGAGTGTGAAATGTTGGACTTGATGTTGTTGATGATTACCCCAACAAAACATAAGTCGAGTCAAATATTTTTGAACATCTACCCTTCCAGATTTCCCAGAGCATGAGAATAAGACCATAGAGGGAAACAAAATTGTAGGGAGAACGGATTTTAGCATGTTGGATAAAACTCCCCAAACGATCAATGATATGACTATGAAAGTTGATCCTGGGCGATATAGAGGGGTGAAACCATTGCCATAGGATGACAGCAGTGTCACTATAAATAAAAGATGACCCATGTCTTCTTGCTGAGGAGATCTACAACACGAGCAATGAGAAACCAAAGGGATGCTAATTTCAGAAACACGACCATCGACCAGGACTGCATGGTTCAGAACTTAACAAGAGAACAAAGATGCCCTGTGATAAAATGAACTATGCCAAATCTTAGAGAGAGCCGCTCTATACACTCCAATCGTTCTAACTACATTGTATGTTGATCGAGTAGAGAAAGAGCCATTGAAAGAGGCAGCCCACATACACTTATCCTCATCATCAGACAACACCAAACTTCCATAATTGACTGGGGATAATAGATCTTAGGCGATGGGAGGCATCAAAAAACACCTCATTTAGGGAGGCAGAGGCATACCTACCCTCATTGGAACCCATAATAATATTACTGAGGGGTCTGTCACCAATCCAAATATCATTCAGAATGTCAATATTTCTACCATTACCATGGACCCATCTGGTCTCTTTGAGGATTTTGTCAGCTTCCATGAAAACGGCTCTAGACATCCCAGGATGATAGTCATAATACTCATATGGTAATGCTTTCTAGCATAAGTAGCCCATAAATAAGAGCCCTGCCTTATATTCCATAGATGCTTAAATGCTAAAGAAAGCTGCACATTCCACAAGCTACGGATGCCCAGGCCACCCTCATTTTCTGGCTGCTGAATAGAGGACCAGGCCACCCAATGCGACGATGAGCCCCATCGGTGCCATCCCAGAAAAAAGCAGCAGAAACTTTCTCAAATAATTAATGATGGATTCTAGGATATAGGAGGCCGCAACAAGATAAACAGGTAGTGAAGTGATTATAGAGTTTATCAAAGTAACCCTACCAGCTTGAGATAACAATTTGGATTTCATACATGAAGTTTACCATTGACTTATCAGCAAGAGGTGTATAGTCTACTGTAAGCACCCTCCCAAGTTTCAGTGGTACACCCAGATAGGTGAGCGTACCACTTTGCCTCATAAAACCATTGACTTCTTTAATTCTATTAATGGCAAGGGCTGGAGACTTTTCTGGTATCATAAAATAGCTCTTAGTTGGGTTAATTTGCTTACCAGAGGAGATGGGGTAGTGCTTTAAAAACTTCATCAACCGTTTAACGTTCCTAATACCCCCATTCAGAAAAACAAGTGTGTCATCAGCATATAATAGATGGGTAGTAGGGGGTGACAACCCCTAGGACCAGCATAAGGAAGGAGGTAGCCTATACAAACCATGTACTTGATGCCTCTGCTAAGAGCTTCTTCCATAAATGAACAAAGCTGGGGCAATTGGATCGCCTTGACTTAACTCCTAGTTGATTTAAAGTAACCATCCAGAGAACCATTAAAAAGAACAGAGAACCAGCAATTAGAAACCATCATTCCTATAAGTGAGGTAAATCTGGGACAGAAACCAAATTTCTTTAGAACTGCAAAAAGGAAATCCCATTCCACACTGTCATATGCCTTCTTCATATCCAGCTTAAAAAAAACATTATTGCCTATGACTTTACGACCGATATCCTTGACAAGTTGTCTTGCCATAGATACATTATCCAGAAATATCTCCTCTTAACAAAGGCACCTTGCTCCTCAGATAGTATCACTGGAAGGATGTTGGTAAGTCTATCACTTAGAATCCTAGAGACAATCTTATAATAGAAATGCATAAACTGACAGGTCTGAAATCATTGAAAGACATGGGGTGGACCTTCTTCGGAATAAGAGCAATAAGAGTTGACGTAACACCTTTAGGAAAAGAGAAACCTTGGAATAAACCCTTGACTGCAGCATGCACATCATCACCACAATATCCCAACATGATGTAAAGAAGGTACCGGTGAAGCCATCCGGCCCAGGAGCGCTAGTTCATTAAGATTCCACACAGCCCTTTTGACTTCATCTTTATCTCGGATAGCACATAGAGACATATTCTGATCAGCAGAGATGAGCTCCGGGATAACATTGAGAATAGTTTCATCAATATTGTAATCCGTTGATTGAAGCAGAGACTTAAAGAAAATAACAGCCTCCTTAGATAGAGCCTCCTGATTCTCACACCACTGCCCCTTCCTGTAGCCTTAAAATATTGTTTCTTCTTCTGTTACCTTGGACCACAGAATGGTAGAAAGCAGAGTTTATCACCACCATCTAGCCAATTAGTGCGAGCTTTTTGAGCCCAAAAGAACTCAACACATTGCATAGCTTTCTTAATTGCATTGGCAGCCCCCAACGCAAATCTGTTAGCTTGCGTAGGATAGCTATCAAAGTGCTCCTGCCTTTCCCTCACCTCCTTCTCCTTTCTGATCGCATTGTCATTAATGTTACCAAAAGTGAGCTTATTCCAGGAACGAAGAGCACCTCTAATAGCCTTCAACTAAGTTGTAAGGTAACAAAATGATTATGGTGCACATTATTCACCTCCTTCCAAGCAATATGAACCGTATTCATGAAGGATTCATGAGAAATCCACATAGATTGGAAAGTAAACCTAGTCGGTCCCCGAGAGGAAAGAACATAGGAAGCCAACAGGGGAGCATGATCTTACGGACCTCTAATAAGATGTGTAACCTGAAACCCAGGAAATGCAACTTCCCACAAGTTATTGATGAGGAACCGGTCTAATCTTGATTTAACCGGTGCTAAACCAGTTATGTTATTTGACTAGGTAAAATGGGAGCCAATATAACTAGCATCCAGAAGAGACGAAGCAGAAATACAAGCATTGAAGTCCACCATAGCCTGCAAACTGGGAGGGTGACCACCCTTCTTCTCAACGGACCCGAAACAGTGTTGAAAGACCCTCCCACTGACCATGGCACAGAAATACTACCTGACATATTAAGGATATCATCATAGAGAAGTCTTCTTCTACTGAAACTACAAGAACCATACACCACAGTGATCATATATTGAACAATGTTATCCTTCTGGACAATAAGAGTGATATGTTGTTCAGTATGGCTAACTGTTAGAATAGCCTAATTACGCCAAAAAACCCAGATTTTGGAATCCTCCCCATTATTACCAATATAATGCTCCATCTTAAGGTATCTACACATGTTCTTAGCCTGGTGCAGAGGTACCAGTGGCTTAGCAATTGCAATGATATCAACTTGATGTTGTTTAATTATTCTACGTAGAGAACGCTTGGAGGCAAAGTTAGATATGCCTCTGATATTCCAGAATAATAGAGGACAAATCATGGGACGAATATCCAGTAGGAAACCCCACAGCCTTGGATTTAGATCTCGTACAGACTCCACCTTCCTTTTGTGCAAGACTCTTTGGCATACAAATATTCTCTTTTGGGGCTAGTTCAAAAACTCTCCTTAAAGAGATTCCCAGATGATTATCTTTGGATGGTTTAGAAAGGGAAGGGAGAACTTGACACGTACTTCTTCCACGGCGGGAGCTTTCCGAAGACTCCATGGCAGCACCACCGTCGACCATCGAAATCTCTTATTGACAACTATGTTAACAGAACCCAAGCCATGCACGCCATGTAATGTATCTTCCCCATGTAGCCCATGCGACGTAGCTGATGGAACGGGAGCATGAGAAGTTTGAGCCCGCTTGAGATCACAGGGAACAATCAGTGTGATCTGAACAGAAAGGCCAGAGAGAGCATGACCTTCCTTATGAATAGGCCCTTCATCATTCTATAGTTCCTGAGAAACCCGCACTTCTGGAGAAGCTTGAATATGTTGATCAGCATGAATAGCCAAGGAAATAATTTGTTCTGAAGGTATCGAGAGATCTTGAGCACCATTAACAGATGGTCCTTCATCTTCTACCATATCTGAATTATTCAACAACCCCTGAAGCTGGGAGAAACTATTACCCTTAACAACTTCTGCTGAGACTGCATTGACAACCTTTTGATGCAATGTTTTCTTCATTATATACTTTGCCCCTGTTCTTGGTTTTCCTGCATCTTAGGAAGAACCTCTTCAACATCCACCTTTTTATTCTTCCTAACACACTCGGACTCCACATGGCCAACCTTATGGAAACAACTACAAACTGCTGGAATCCGATAATAGTTGATCTTTTTCCAGAAGCCATCCGAACCACAACTGATCCAGATTCTCTCCGATCTAACTTTGAGAATATCCAACTCAACACAGAGAAAAGCTTCACTAGTTTGCGTAAGCACCAAAGTAGGTTCATTAATTCTCATCACTTGACCCACATTGCCTGCAATAGATTTCAGAAAGTCTTCATAGTAGTGATTAACCGAAAGCATGGGGAAACCAATCCATATGGAATGATCGTTGGATCCACATTAAAATCAAATTGGGCATCCCACTTGAAAAATCGGTATAGAAGGCCTTGGATATACAGGCTTCTTCTCAAGATAACAGTCAAGTAGTCCTCTTCAGCATCAAAGCAAAGTAGCAGATGTCTATTATTCAAGACGCTGACGATGAAATCTCCCTTAAGCTGGAGCCTTTGAGAAAGAGAGGTCTTGAACTCCAGGATAGAACATCGGCCATAAGCACACTAACGATTAAGGCTAACTTGAGGGTTTTAATGGACATGCCTACCTCTTCCTGGGAGAAAAATATCGTCGGCTCCCCTATATCCATAAGGCTTGGAGGTTTAACTCCAATAAGAACAGATGGAGGAGGTTTTGAAGCAGTGATGATTTGAGCATAACAGCACCTCCAACTAGAGATGCACCACCAGCTCCGTCATCAGCCATCGCAGGAGTCTCCATAGAGATCGACAAAACTAGCACGCCGCCAGCCACCAGGGCCAGCAGCACGGGCAACTCCGACGAGAACCACCTAAAACCCCAGAGCTTCTCTCTCTAGAATCTCTCTCTTTTATCTGCATGAATTGTTACATCAATATGATGAACTTAAAAAAGAAAATAAAGTACTTAAAAGAAAGATAAATCATTTTGTTCATGACACTTCAGTGAAAGAAAAAGAAGAAGAATGATTCAAGAAATCAAAAATCTAAAAGAGACTGTTAATGAATTGAAAATTCAAAATAATGAAAGTGTTAATGAAATAGCTCTTGCTTCTGAAAAGAATGTCGCTCTAAACAGTGTGAACACTAAAATGAGAAAAGAACTTGAAATCTTGCAAAAAGAGGTGACTAAAAGATAGGAAGCATTGGAGAAGTTCGTGAGTGGTAGAACAATCTTAAATCTTTGCTTGGAACCAAAGTTAATTTCAACAAAGAGGGGTTAGGATTTAATCCTTCAAAGAAGAAAGAAGTAGGGTTGAAAACCATCACATTTACTTCTTCAACAAATTCAGAAGCTTCCACTTCAACAAAACAAATAAATCGAAAGAATAATAAAAAATTTGAGAAAAGAGAAACAACAAAAACTTCTTGCAGTGGAAAGTTGAACAAAAAGAATAAACAAGTGTTGGAAGTAAACCGATGCCACAGGGAACAAAATTTTAAATCATCTGACTGGATAGGTCGACACTATGCTTATGATAGGTGACACACTCTTACACAAGACCATAGAATATGAGTATATGGACTCATGATAGGCCAACACCTTCACATGTTTGGTCTCACAATAGATGGACACATGGTAGGTCAACACCTACTTACATAAAATCTCAAAACATGCCAAGTTGGAATTATGCAGGTCGACACTATCCCAACAGAGTGTCGACACATCTTTATGGTTCTGGTAAATCTAATCAATCTAGATATTGTAAAAGGTTTAGCAATCAAAATACTTTTTGGTCTCATCCAAGAAACACTGGTGGGAGGTATGAAAGACAATTCATGAAAATGAAGAAAAACAATGTTTCAAAATTTCTTGAAAATAGCAAAAAAATTAAAATCAACATGAAAATAGAAACATAATCAAACCCACAGTGAAGAAGCAATTCTGGATTCTGAAAAATCTGTTGTCTTATGTACTTGATCTGGGTGATATGAACGGACCCAAATGTACTTGGGTTCCAAAGAATTTTCTTTGATTATGTTTGCAGGTAGTCTTGCAGCTAAGAACAACAAGTGGTATCTTATAGTGGTTGTTCAAGACATATGACTAGAGTCAAGACAAATTTTGTCTCTGTCTAAAATGAAAGGTGGCCATGTTACTTTTGGTAGAAGCAACAAAGGTAAGATTGTCGGTTCAGGTAAAGTTGGTGGAAATCCTTCTAATTCGATTGATGATGTACTTTTGGTGGAAGGATTAGAGTACAACATTTTGAGCATAAGCCAACTGTGTGACAAGGGACACAAGGTAATTTTTGACTCTCTTGATTGTACAATTTTTGAACCGAATTCAAATTGTATGATGTTTTCTGGGAACAGAATAAACAAATTGACATGGTTGACTTGGATGAACCTGAAAATACAAATTTATGTTTAATGCCAATAAAAATGATCTTGCATGTTTATGGCATGTAGACTAGGTCATGCTAGCTACAACATGTTACATAAGTTGCTTAAATTCAACATGGTAAAAGGCTTACCTGAAATTTCTTTTAAACAAAACTGAAAATCTATGAAGCATGCACACAGGGTAAGTAAACTAGAAAATCTTTTAAAAGTAGATCTGAAAGTCAATCCTAAAAACCTTTTGAGCTTATTCGTATGGATCTGTTTGGACCCACAAGAACAAACAATCTAAATGGAAAAAGATTTGGGTATGTTATTGTTGATGACTTCTCTAGATTACTTGGGTTTTCTTCCTTGCTCACAAGAGTGATGCCTTTATGGAATTTCATGATTATACAAGAAAATTGTTCAGGAAGGAAAGTTTAAAGTAATTTCTATCATGTCTGATCATGGTGGTGAGTTTGAAAATGCTGATTTTGAAAAATTTTGCAGGGAAGAAGAATTTCACAGATTTTCATCACCAAGGACACCTGAACATAATGGTGTTGTAGAAAGGAGGAACCGAACACTAATGGAAATGGCAAGGACCATGTGATAGAGAGTGGTATGCAAGAAAATTCTGGACATAGGCAGTAAACACTTCATGTTACATTTTAAATCGTGCAATGGTAAGGCCTCTTAGCAAAAAGACTCCTTAGAATTGTTGAAAGGTAAGAAACCTTCCATTACTCATTTTAAAGTGTTTGGTGCAAAGTGTTTTATTTTGAATAATAATAAAGATGACCTGGACAAATTTGAGCCTAAAAGTGAAATGGGGATCTTTCTTGGTTATCCTGATCATTCAAGAGCATATAGAGTGTTAATGTAAAAGATCAAACTGTTGAAGAATCCCTCACATCACATTTGATGAATTTGATGTTGATTTGTGCAGGGAAGAAAAGATGGAGAATTTCTGGAAGAAGAGGAAGGAAATGACAAAGATGGGAAGGAATCAGCAGCAAAGAGAATTTCAGATGATTGCAATGGACAAGAGTCAGTAAATGCAAATAAAGAAAGAGATCAGCTGAACATAAGGATGCTAAGAGATCATCCTCAGGAATGTATAATTGGTAATTTACTTGATCTCCTAGAACTAGATCTCATTTTAAGATCATTTCTGAACTTGATCAAATGGCTCTTGTCTCTTAAATGAACCTAAGAACATTGAGGATGCCTTAAAATAATTTCTGGATTAATGCCATGCAAGAAGAACTGAACCAATTTGAAAGAATAATGTTTGGGATTTGGTTCCAAGACCTTCTTCTCAAAGTGTCATGGAACTAATGGTTGTTTAGAAATAAAACAAGTGATGAAGGCAAATAATTAGAAACAAGGCTAGGCTTGTTGCAAAAGGCTATAATCAAGAATTTGGAATCAATTTTGTAGAGTCTTTGCTCGGTAGCTAGACTAGAAGCAATTCGGATTTTGCTTTCTTTTGCATGTGCTCATGGCATTAAATTACAACAAATGGATATAAAACTACATTTTGAATGGGTTGATAAATGAGGAGGTATATGTTGAACAACCTCCTGGATTTGAATGTACTAACCTTCCTAATCATGTTTTCAAATAGACTAGCTTGAATGGCCTAAAGGAACCTCCTCGTGCGTGGTATGATCGGTTGAGCTCATTCTTACAGGTAAAGGGTATTCAAGAGTTAATGTAGATCAACCCTCTTTACAAAAGTTCAAAGAAAGGATATTTGCTGGTCCAAATCTATGTTGATGACATTATATTGGATCAACAAAATCTTCACTGTGTAAGGAATTTGCTGAATTGATGACTGTGGGTTCTCATATTGGAGAATGTTGGGTTACAACAAGTGCTTAAATGTTTTTGATGATGAGCAATACTAATTGATGTTATGTGAAATGTTCACAAATGGTATGTTTGTTTTGATGATGAACATTTCATGAACAAGACAAAATTGATGTGTTATGAATGTGTGAAACATGATGAGAATGACAATTGGATGCAAATGAAACACATGTTTTTATGTTCATTATATCTCACTAATTATGTCTTTTAATGTAGGTGTGAATGTACACAAGACAAAGCCCAAAATCCAGTGCAAAAGAACAAGACAAGTTGCTGAAATAGTGCACCTGTCAACAGATGACAGTGCATCTGTCAACAGATGAATAGTGCATCTGTCGACAGATGATTTTCGCCTGTCGACAGATCCACTCAGAAATCTATTCCCGAAACCCAGTCTTCTGGTTTGTGCAAACCTGTCAGCATCTGTCGACAGCAGCAAGTCGTCTGTCGACAGACGGAGTTTTTGGAAGATCTAATGGCCAGGATTGATCTATATGGGTGATCCCTTTTAGCACGACTCTCCATGTTTGACACCCTTATATAAGAATCATATGAGGCTATTTTCGCAGCAAGAAGCCACCATACCAAAACCCTAAGCAAAGTCAAGAGAAGAGCTTCTTCCTGCTGCCCTGCTTCATCTCTCTGCCCAGAACAAAGAAGACAACCTTCCAAGCGGAGTTGAAGCTGGTTCGTCTGGTTCAAGCTTCTCCATCAACTGATACTTGTCAAGACGAAGCTTGGAGTCTTCTGGACGACCAACGAGAAGAGATCTACATCGGGATTTGATTCTTCATCTCAAAACTCTTCTCCTTTCACTACTTTCATATATCTGTGTGTGTGCACTGATTTGAGATCAGTACGTGGATGTTGTGGAAGTGTGGATTGTTGTTCTGATTGCATGTTTGCATCAGACAACGTGTGTGTGGTGTGTTGGTCAGATCAAGGCTAGAGGATCTGATCTTTTGTGGACTTGATCTAGCGTGTGTGGTGTGGTTGAGCCGGTGTGCTCGTGTGTGTGTTCTACTCAGTTCTTGAGTAGTGTGTCCTCACTGTGTGGGGGGTGGACGTAGGAGTCACGTGGTGTGATCTCCGAACCACCTAAAAAATCCCTTGTGCACTGTGGTTTGACTTGTGGTTTGCACTGTATTGCGCTAGATGCATGCATAGGGATTTCGTCTACACACTAACTGTTAGTTTGCTCACACACATTGCATCAGATCAAAGGGGTTTTAATTGAGTAGATCTTTTAATCCGAAGTAATTTTTAAATTGCTTAAGTTTCCGCTGCAAATCTATTCAACCCCCCTTCTAGCTTTGCCATAACCGAATATCCGATCCTAACAATTGGTATCATAGAAGGTTCTTTGTTTATCGGTACTGATTGGCAGATCTATTTTTGTGCACTTAATTGCTCTGATTCCTAACAATTGGTATCAAAGCCGGTTTTCTATTCATCGGTTGTGATTTGGCATATCCGTTTATGTGTGCTTAATTACTCTGATCGGGTTATAATTGATTCTGAACTGATCTGATTACTTTGGTTGTTGGTTTATTCATCTACAACATACTCATAAATATGTCTGAGTTCTCGAGTATCATAAATAGACCAATGATTATTGAGTTGATAATCATGTTGATAAAATGCAGGACTCCTTTAAGAAGACAAGCAAGATTGCAAATAAAGCCAAAGACAAATGCTTCATGGCCCTTGGCAGCTCTAGAAGTTCTCCTAGTTCAGACAAATCTGAAAGATCATATCTTTCAGAGAAGTTAAGAAACTCTCAAAGGTCAGGTAAATCCAATTCAGACCCAAATGATGCATCAATATCTAATTCTGACTCAGAATATGATATTTCCTATGATGAATTGATAGAATGCTATGAACACTTGTCCAATCAATTTAAGAAGGTAAAATTCAAAACAAGAAGTTAAAAGAAAAATTGGAGAAGAATGAAATGATAATTGATAATGCTCAAGCATTCTATGAAGAAAATGAAAAATTGAAAATGGAGAATGAAAAATTGAAAAATGAAGTCAAAAGCTATGAAATCAAGTTTTCTAAGTTGAAAGAAGATCATGATCAGGTTGAATCTGAAAATGTTGATTTGAAAAATGAAAATGAAAAATTGATTGATCATAATGAGAATCTCAAATTTGATAATGATCAATTGAACAAACAAATCTCCAACATGGCTCATGATCACCAAATAAAGGAAAAATGCAATCAACTGTTTGAGGAGAATAATCATCTGAAAAAGAAGATTGAAGGCTTGTATCATAACAGACCATTAAATGATGAATGGAACAATGCTAAGCAGAAAATTGCTGACTTGGAAAATCAAATTGTTCAAAGTGAAATTGAAAAGAACAAAATACAAAATGGTCTGGATGTCATGAAAAGCCAACTTCAAACTTCAGAAAAAGAAGTTGTTGCATTAAAAGGTGAAAAACAGAAGATTCAAAATGCATTGAAGAACACAAGTCATGCTTCTGTGAAAAATAAGAAAAATGTTCAAAAACAAAATAAAAATTTGAACAAAAATGCAGCAATTAGAAAGAATGTTGTTTCAACTGAAAATCCGAAAAAGGAAGTGAAAAAGAAAGCAGGATTGTACAAGGTTTCAACACCTCCACCAGCAGCTCACAAAGCTTCAAGGCAATCTCCAACTCCACATCATGTCATGAGATACCAAAGGGTACCACCTCCTTCTTCTCAACCCAAGGGTGATCAAAGGTACTCTAAAGGATCTCAGAGATTCCAGCAAATGCAATCACACTATGGTAAGCTCCAGGTAAATGCTCAACCCGTTTGCTACAAATGCAATAAACTTGGTCATCTTGTTAAATTCTGCTGGAAGAAAAATCAACACTCTCATAAAAATCATGATGTTGTGCATGCTTCAAGGCTCCATAATAATCCATGTGTTCATACACACAAGGATAAACATGTTCATAAAGATCAGAAATTTCATGTATCTATGAATAGGAAAACTGCACAAAACAACAGAAATCCAAAAATCAAATCACTTTGGATTTTGAAATCTTTGTTATATCCTAACATTAATGTCGTTGCAGGACCCAAGCAAGTGTGGGTCCCAAAACAAGCTTGATCAGCAAGCTGAGATGTCTTGCAGCCAAAAATTAGAAATGGATTCATGACATTGGCTGTGCAAGGCAAGAAATGATGGAGAACAAAGGTAACTTTTTGACTATGATTGAAGACTGTTCAGGTAAAATCTCCTTATCACTTCATATTTGAACTGCTGAATTTGAAATGGATTCATACCTCTATCTGAGCAATGCAAAATGTGCCTTAATGCTACCCCACATGACAATGCCTCTTAGCAATTGGAATCATGCCATCTTGCTTGTGTAACTGTGCTCATGACCTCTTGGTATATCAAATGATGACATGTGGAAAAACAAGTTATGCTTGTTTGGAAACTATCATTATGCGTGAGTAAAATACTCCGCCAAGTACCAAAAGTCATGTAATGCATAAGGCTAGTTGTGTGCTTAATAACGTGTGAATTGCTTGATACGTTTTTTATGCATGTGTTATGGGGGAGTAAGTTTGAAAATGCTCATGAATGCTCATGAAATTTGTGTGCAACTGCTTGTGATGAATGTGTAAATCATGATTCAATTGCTTGAATGTTATCTCATCACATGCACACATTATGGGGGAGTAAGTTTAAGGCTAGATGAGTGAAATTCATAAGGGATACCCTTCATATTCAATGTGTATTTATCCCTCAATCTTATGGTTCAAATCACACTCAATTCAAGCCTTAAAGATGAAGTTTCAAAGCCCCTGTCGACAGCCCCCAACAGCTTGTCGACAGAAAAGACTTCACAGATCCAAGAAACTGCACCCTGTGTGCATCTGTCGACAGCCATTCTTCTGATGTCGACAGCCAAGCACAGTTCTTGACCTCCCAGAACCAAGCCTTTCAGGCCTGTGTGCATCTGTCGACAGGCACATTCTTGTTGTCGACAAATACACATTTTCTGTATTTATTCATCCTTCTTCATAATTTCTTCATGAGTATGTTCATATCATTGATGCAAGGGGAGAATTGGGTATAAATATTCATTATAACCCTTCATACTCACATAGTATCAAAGACATATGGTTAATCACAATGATTTTGAAATAATATTTTGTGATTGAGTCTAGGTTGTATCATCTAGAAAACATTGAACAAATCTAATGATTTTAACCTAACTCATTTGAATAACTCCCTTGTGGATGATCATGTTCCTATATGGGTTGACAAGTAAGAAGGTTTTTGAACTTAATGTCTTTACGTTGGCCTTTGACCTTAATAAACCTTTTGAACTTGAATTTCCAACTCAAAAAAAAAAAAAAAAGAGAAAAGCTACCTATTTCTAAAGTCAAAAATTAAAAAAAAAACAAATATGTGAATTGGGACAAAGGCAGAGCAATGATGAGTATCACTGAGTAACCGGGGACACGGGCATCACAAATGTCTGTCTTCGCGTCAAAAAGTCCTTTCATTATCTCTGCATATGGTATGATGGTCACTCACACTGAGTAACTGGGGGTACGGGCATCCCTCATGTCTACCTTCACGTCAAAAGGTAAAAGTGATCCTAATTTCCACTTTTCCCACATTAACTTGACAAAAGAAATTGTTCAAATGCTAGAAATAGAGTGGAGCCTCCAAGATTTAAATCAAGGACAATGGGTTGTCTATTGTCAATTGTTCATGTAGACATTTCCTTCATTTACCAACTGAACATCACCCACTAAGGTATATGATTTTCTTCAATGGTTTTATTCAAAAGGGTTATCTCATTTTCATGTGTTTTTGAACGATGTATTCTAAATGCTATAACTTGAGGTTCCCGGAGTATTATCTCTAAACCATTGTAGAATTTTTATGTGTCTTAATACTAGTGTTTATGACATTTTGTAGTGGGTATCAACCTATTCTCAACCTTGCAATCTCATTTGAACACTCATTCCCCACTCAATTCTTTCACAATTAAGTTATGTGGTCACACAATTCTTTGCTTCATTCTTACCCATGTGTGCACTCACTATCTTTTTGGATGTTGCCAAAAGGGGGAGAAACATCAATTGTGCAATTGTGCAAAAATTGAAAGTTTTGTCATCATCAAAAAGGGGGAGAATGTTGGGTTCTCATATTGGAGAATGTTGGGTTACAACAAGTGCTTAAATGTTTTTGATGATGAGCAATACTAATGATGTTATGTGAAATGTTCACAAATGGTATGTTTGTTTTTGATGATGAACATTTCATGAACAAGACAAAATTGATGTGTTATGAATGTGTGAAACATGATGAGAATGACAATTGTATGCAAATGAAACACATGTTTTATATGTTCATTATATCTCACTAATTATGTCTTTTAATGTAGGTGTGAATGTACACAAGACAAAGCCCAAAATCCAAGTGCAAAAGAACAAGACAAGTTGCTGAAATAGTGCACCTGTCAACAGATGACAGTGCATCTGTCAACAGATGAATAGTGCATCTGTCGACAGATGATTTTCGCCTGTCGACAGATCCACTCAGAAATCTATTCCCGGAAACCCAGTCTTCTGGTTTGTGCAAACCTGTCAGCATCTGTCGACAGCAGCAAGTCGTCTGTCGACAGACGGAGTTTTTGGAAGATCTAATGGCCAGGATTTGATCTATATTTGGGTGATCCCTTTTAGCACGACTCTCCATGTTTGAACACCCTTATATAAGGATCATATGAGGCTATTTTCGCAGCAAGAAGCCACCATACCAAAACCCTAAGCAAAGGTCAAGAGAAGAGCTTCTTCCTGCTGCCCTGCTTCATCTCTCTGCCCAGAACAAAGAAGAACAACCTTCCAAGCGGAGTTGAAGCTGGTTCGTCCGTGGTTCAAGCTTCTCCATCAACTGATACTTGTCAAGACGAAGCTTGGAGTCTTCTGGACGACCACGAGAAGAGATCTACATCGGGATTTGATTCTTCATCTCAAAACTCTTCTCCTTTCACTACTTTCATATATCTGTGTGTGTGCACTGATTTGAGATCAGTACGTGGATGTTGTGGAAGTGTGGATTGTTGTTCTGATTGCGTGTTTGCATCAGACAACGTGTGTGTGTGTGTTGGTCAGATCAAGGCTAGAGGATCTGATCTTTTGTGGACTTGATCTAGCGTGTGTGTGTGTGGTTGAGCCGGTGTGCTCGTGTGTGTGTTGTACTCAGTTCTTGAGTAGTGTGTCCTCACTGTGTGGGGGGTGGACGTAGGAGTCACGTGGTGTGATCTCCGAAGCACCTAAAAAATCCCTTGTGCACTGTGGTTTGACTTGTGGTTTGCACTGTATTGCGCTAGATGCATGCATAGGGATTTCGTCTACACACTAACTGTTAGTTTGCTCACACACATTGCATCAGATCAAAGGGGTTTTAATTGAGTAGATCTTTTAATCCGAAGTAATTTTTAAATTGCTTAAGTTTCCGCTGCAAATCTATTCACCCCCCCGTTCTAGCTTTGCCATAACCGAATATCCGATCCTAACAATGACCAGTGAATTTGAAATGAGTTTAATGGGAGAACTAAAATTCTTTCTTGGATTGTAGGTCATTCAAACAAAGGAAGGGACTTTCATAAATCAATCAAAGTACATTCAAGATTTGCTGAAGAAATACAAGATGGAGAACACAAAAGCCATGGCAACCCCAATGAGCACCACTGTAAGTTGGATGCTGATTTGAAAGGTAATTTAGTAGATCCAAAAATCTACAGAGGTATGATCAGATCCCTACTCTACTTGACATCATCTAGACCAGATATTCAATTTTCAGTATGCATGTGTGCTAGATTTCAGGCTAGTCCTAGAAAGTCCCACATGAGTGCTGCAAAAAGAATTTTTAGATATCTTGCAGGTACTCATGAGTTGGGACTGTGCTATTCTGCATCTTGTGTATTTAATTTGTTATCTTATTAAGATGCGGATTATGCTGGTTGTAAATTGGACAGAAAGAGTACTAGTGACTATTGCCAATTTTAGGGAGGGTGTTTATTCTCTTAGGCTTCGGAGAAACAACACTCGATTGTACTCTCTACTGCAGATGCAGAATACGTTACTGCAGGGAGCTGTGGTACTCAAGTGTTATGGATTAAACATCAACTTCAGGACTACCAAGTAGATCTTGGATGTGTCCCAATTATGTGTGATAACACTAGTGCAATTAGTTTGGCCAAGAATCCAATCTAGCACTCTAGAACCAAGCACATAGAAATCAGGCATAATTTCTTGAGAGATGAAGTGAGCAAGACTTCTTTTGAATTGCATTTTATTGAAACTTCAAAACAAATTGCTGATATCTTCACAAGACCCTTGTGCAATGAAAGATATTCATACTTAAGAAGAGAACTTGGTTTATGCTTGCTTGATTCATGATTGTCTATTTGAAAAGTTGCATGTAAATGCTTGCTTCTATATTTGTTTGTCATGTAATAAAATTCATGATGCTGATTGATAATTCTCTTGCTGATTTCTGATAAGTGATGAGATGGATGTTGGTTGAAAGATCATGCCCAGTGATACAATTGGTCAGTTGAGTTGGATGAAATGTATTAAGGTTATGTGCAGTCTATTAAGAAAATTATTTCAGTTTTCTGTTTGATTGATCAGACCTAGGTCGACTCTATTGGCAAGAGAGTCGACACTATCTTCTTCATTCTAAACTTTTGCCATTCTTCTCAATCCATAATCCTCCACTTCCCTTTTTCAAATAAAATTTTCTTGTTCTTGCAAATAAATTCTTGCTTCTCACATTGCATTGGCCTATTTGGTATATCAATGGTGATTTGAAGAAGGGCAAGTTAAGCTTGTCTGGACTCTTTCACTATGCATGAGTATATGTCTCCGCCAAGTACCAAGGGCCTCTTTATGCAATTGTTGAGGGGGAGTCTTGTTTTTTATCCTCCTTGTTTCTAAAGAGTTAATTTTAAGGGGGAGTAATTCCATTGTGAAAATTGAATTTTTAGGCAATTTCTCAGGGGAGTTAAATTCATTTATATTCTTAAACTCCTCCATCTCTGAAAGTAAAAGGTTATGGTTGTGGATTATCAATTTCTAGTTTAACCTTAAAAGTCTCTGAAAAGTTCAAAAGAATAACAGTTGCAGAAATTAATGCATCAAGTGGGGATTGCATTTTATCGAATTTTGAAATTTTCATGTAAACTGGTTTCTCTGGTTAGATTTTAAAACTTCTGGGCAGCATTGTTTTGAAAGTCTTCTTTATATAGAAAAATTTTCAATAATTTTCAATGGATAAAATCCTTCTTGATGACAGAACAATGACTATGCTCTGAGAAACTGCAACTCCTGATAAAATCAATTGAAAAATTATATCTCATGATGAGCTAGTTATTTCTGTTTAGGGTTGCAAAATTTCTATTTGTGCATACTGAGTAACTGGGGATTCTTGTGTCTAACCAACATGTTCCCTCACATGAAAAGTTGTACACAACCCTTGAAACAAGATGATTACCCTATTTGAGTAATCAGGAGCTCTGGTGTGTAAAAAGTATGGGCTCTTGCATGAAAAAGGAAGGGAAAATCTAATTGTTCATCTTTTCACAAAAATTGCATATAATCGAATTAATTGAAGTTCAAAATTTTGAAAATTTCAAGCTAGTCGTTTTAACTCAATGCATCTTGGCTTGTCTTTTAATCTATTCAAGGTTATCTTTTTACATGACTTGAGTAAGTTTTCATAAAATTGCAAATTGGTCACTTGAAGGAATTTTTTTCCTCTTCTGTTATTTCGTTTTATGATTGTTTCAGTGTTTTTAATGGTTAAACTAAAGTTTATAATTTTCAAACCATTAATTTCACTAATAATGAGAATAGGTGAGGAAAGAGTATAAATGTTTTAACACTCTCAAAATTATCTAAGGATATAGTGTGTCATGGTGGTTTGCTTTTGTTTCAAAAGTTATCCAAGCATTTTCTTGAATTCTACTTCATAGAGTCGACCCTCTTCTGGTAGAGTCGACTCTACTCTTTCACTCTTCCCATTAGAACATGATATCCTTCATTGTTTCGTAGGTATTATGTATGGTCTAGGGCAGGTTGACGCTTCACGCGTCCAGTCTCTTCGAAAACCTCAGCTTTAAAGCTCGTTTGGCCTCACAATGAACACAACTCCTTTCATCTTTTTCGTCTCTCCCCAAAATCCCCTCTCTGCATCTGAAACTTTCTCTCTCCAATTCACCGAATCTCTACAAATGGCTCCGAAGATGCAAGCTCGTCGAGGAGGAAAAAGGAAAGAGGTTGTGCCTGCGTCGTTAGAACGGTGCATAAAGGCAAGAAATAATTCTGAAAAAGGCCAACAGGTTCTAGAGAAACATCAATTCTATCTTTCTTAAGACGGCGTTTTTCTCACCCTCGTATGGCTAAGGAAAAGATGTTTCCAAAGGGTAAGAAGAAACAAGAATTTGTTAATTTGAGCTGTTCTGATGAGGAAGATGAAAGCCAACAAGTCTCACAGGATGTGAATCCCCAAGCATCTCTTGAATGATGCCCTAATGTCCAGGGCGAAAATGTTTCAAATGATAAGAGATCAGTGGAGGAGGATGGTTGTCAGTCGCAGAACCCAAGTGCCAGAGATCTAGAGAAATCTGATGATTTCGAAGAGGAAGAAACACCAAATAACTAAGATGAGGATGAAGTTGCAGATGAGTTGAACTCGAAAAAGAAGTAAGTGCTGATATGCAAGGTCAGAATACTGTTCAAGCATCGGAATCTAAATCAGAAAATGATGAGTCATAGTATGAAGGTTCACAAGTGCAAGAAGTAGTCTATCTAACTACTAAGACCAAGCAAATCTTGCATCCCATAATTATTAATGTTCATGAGGAAGGTATGATCACTATGTTTCCAGAAGTTCTAGGTATGCTAGAATTTCAAGGTTGACTAGTTTCATCAGTATGCATAGGATTTTTTATCCTATCTTAGTCCAAGAATTCTTTTGAAATTTGGTCAACAAGGAGGATACCCTAGAGTCTAGGGTCAAAGGAGTATCCATTGTACTCACAAATGATGTTGTGAGTAAATTTTTGGACATTCCAAATTAGGGTCACAATCCTCAAGATTTCAAGTTCTGTGCTCATGAGGATTATGTTGTGTTGAATGGACTGCCTAATGATAAAAATAACATCTTCCAGACAAGAGTTTCAACTCTGAATGCCATTAGATTTCCTCCTGTCAATAGAATTCTGCATCATTGGTGCACCACTATCTTGACCACTCAAGGAGGAGGGCAACACAGAATTACAAGTTTGCAGAGGTTTTTGATATTTTGTTTGATCAAAAGGGAAAAGGTAAATTTGGCAACGATTTTCTGTCGATTGCTTCATGAAGTCACTAGGCCATAATTAAGAAAGAGCCTACCATATGCTTCACATCCGTCTACTATATTTTAGAAGATGCATGTTCCTTTGGATAACACAAAAGTCCAAAAGATTGCAAAGTTTCACACATATGACTTGGCTCACATTGGCAAGTTTATGAAGCTGAATATGGCACCTCAAGAGGATGTAAATGTAAATTTGGATGTGGATCAGCCACATTTTGATGAAGATGTGCAGAGAGAGCAGAGAACTCATGATGATGATGAAGAAATTCATTTGGAAGAAGCATTGCCTGTCCCTTCACCCTTTCTTATACCTAAATTTGATGATCTAGGTGTAGATCCTACACACTTTTCACTTGCTCATCCCACTTCTACTGAACCCTTTGCAACTGAGCAGGTCCGTCCTTCCACATCTTCTGTTGAAGCTCCCATTCCACCACAACTTTTTACTTTTCTTCAAGATCAATTTTCTAGTGTTAATGCTTCTCTAAATTGCTTAACACCAAGGTTGAACAATAGTCATTGCAGTTTGAGAGCAGGCTAGAAGAAATTGAGAGGAGGTTTTGTCATGCCCCTCCAATTTAGCAGCGGAATAAATCGGAGGGAGACGCGAACAACGAGTATGGTAACGACAATTGCGCATACTTTCCCAAACATCAGAGCATTTAATAAACAATAATTGGAATAAACTCTTTATTTTATTATAAAATCACTAAGACTATTACAACCACTAATTCAGAGCCACACATAAGGTTCAATGACATCATTACATTGAAAAGAAATCTAAAACAATCACTACTAGACTCCATGGTGCTAGGGTAACTTCGTCATTTGACTCCAAGTCACTCATCACTCTTGTCCCGTCCCATTGGTGTGTGTGACGTCATTGTCTGACTTACCTGAGACACAACAACAAACAACGAAGGGTGAGCGATAACGCCCAATAGGACTTAAATCTTAGGATTAAGCAGGCTTTAAATAATTAATGCATTAAATGGCATAGTAACTAATGATACAGCGAGTCATGTAATGTTGAGAAAGTAATAACACAAGTAACATGGTTCAGATAGCAGATGAATCAAGTATAGCACGATGATTAAAGTCAAGTCACGATAGAAACGATAAGAACGCAACAACTTGTAGGGACAATGGCAAGCAATAGCAAGCGATAGGTGTAGCAAGGAGAGATAGTAGTTGGTCATGTAAAGAGTAAATTGTACTTTGATTAATTTTCATCAATCGAGATAGTATAGCACTTTTAATTAACTTTTGTCAATCGAAATAGTAATGGCACATTGGTTATATGTAGATAGCTGAGAGAGTATAGCGCTTTATTGTCATTAGACAACGAGAGAGTAGAGCACTTTGAATGCAATTAAGTCACGATAGTACGTAATAACTCAAGATAGCAAGTATCAAGTAGAGCAAGTAGAGCGTATGACAAGATAGCATGTAACGAGATAGCGTGTATGGTTGCACGACGGTGCACTAGTAGAATACGACAATAATCACTTCTAGGATAGTAGTCGTTCAGTAACAGTTTGTGATAGCACAGTAATCGCACAGTATGTCTGAACTCTTCAGACTAATAGTATAACAGTTTGTGATAGCTCAGTAATATCACAGTACGTCTGAACTCCTCAGATTAAAAGGATAGT
The DNA here is from genome assembly GCA_014218235.1 of Colocasia esculenta. Taxonomy (NCBI): domain Eukaryota; kingdom Viridiplantae; phylum Streptophyta; class Magnoliopsida; order Alismatales; family Araceae; genus Colocasia; species Colocasia esculenta. The sequence goes on from CM024756.1 coordinate 120,940,430, forward strand.
AGTCAGATGTCTAGCCAATATAGTATAGTCAGAACCGGTGCAATGCAGAACACCGTCAATAGCCCACGCAGGTATTTTCGGGTGGCTCTATGCCCCCAGGACTAGATTGGAGCCCCTCGGACACTCTCCGTGCCCTGCACAGTATGCATTGGATACAGTAGAGTCACAAGACCCATATTATAGCACTAGACAGTCATGAACAGTACAAAACAGTAGGAGCCACACAGCTCAAAGAGTACCAAGAGAGTACTAGATGAATAGACGAGAGAGACGAGATAGTAGAGTGAACGTGAATAGACGAGCGAGTAGAGTGTAGATGAGATCTTATGGTCATTGCACAAGAAACGTCGAGTAACGAGCGATAGTAACAGTTGCACAACACACGCCTACGACGTTTGCAGTCAGGTGGAATACACAACCCTTCTGCTGGCCTCGTTACGCACAGGTCCAGAGGTCCGACGTGATTCAAGAAAAGAGCGAGAGCAACTAAGGCTGTTTGGATCTTGTCGATCCCTAAAGGGTATCATAGGAGTTAAGGTAAAACCAGCTCATTGACCATGTGGGAATCCATGGACAGAGGAGACTTACGGAGGCCTTGGTCAAGGGTCACTAGTTTGGCGAAAGGAATATCCGACGGAGGGTTCACCACAAGCCAAAAAAAGTGTGTATATAGAAACAAGTGCTCGACTTTCTAGAGGAATTCTAGAACAGTGGAGTGTCGGTAACGGTATTCCCAAACAATGCGAGAAACGAAGACAAGTTCATTTAAAATACAGCAATTTAATGTACATTATTGCAATAAATTAACGAGATACATTATGAGATATTTGTGCCAAGTCAAGCCATAATTGGATGGTTCAAGTGTGTGAACGTGTGAGAGAAATCATAGATAGAAAGATGTCGTGTTATTACATTTTAAATCATTCAATATGACTCCATTTTATAACATGTGTTTTTAGAAAGTTTGATAACAAGGCAAGAAGTGGATAATCGGCAAGTAAAGAGCATGATCATGAACATAAAATGATGTAAAAATTATGTAAACATGTTTTAGCTTTGATATGGGTTGATAAATGCATGTTAAGACTTTCTAGAACCTTCATAGAAGAGATCAAACTCACACATGCAAGGAACGACGCAAAACGACAGAAACCAAGATGTATGCCTTTTGGAAGGCAAATGCAATCCCATCCCTTCACTTCCTAAGGTCATAACTCATTGATTTTTCATTCTAATCTCACACATGAATATACCAAATTTAAGCCCTTTGAATAAGGAATCCAGCAAAGAAAACGGCTCGTCAATCCGAGGTCTATAAACAAAGTTATGGCCGATTAAGCGGACACAGGCAGAACGCGACGCATTGCCTGTCGTCTTCTGAAAGTGAACGCGACCATGAACTTGTCGCCTTCTGAAAAAGACCACGAAATAGCCTGATTTTTGGTATGGGTCACGACCATGTTGTTGTCGCATTATGGTAGCGACGTGTCGACCTGTCGCTACTTGAAAATGACGTTTGGGTTGCTTTTTCTACCTATTTCCAACTCCGACTTGGATAGGGTTTGACAGCTGTGGGTTTGAAAAATCAAAACAAATGCTAGGGTGATCCAAATCGAGTGAAACCACCTTTTTTAGTTATATTACTTCCAATACTTTGTACAGTAGCAAATAATTGAGAAACAAAGGTCGTTTGACTAGGTAATAAAATGTATTGTGACTGACTGCGTGAATCTGACATAGTGTTATTATTTGGGATAATACTCTTAGTACGATCAACAAAAAATGGGGAAAATAGTGTCAAAGGAAAGTAGGCTCATGAGGTAACAAGTTCTCTGTTGAACACTTGGTCTAAAAACGACTCCATAAAGAGGTATGGAACTTGTAACACAAGTCAAGGTTAAACAGCAACAGTACATTGTCGAAATCATGCAAGATTTAATTCGTGACAAAGGAAGGATAAAAATTAGGGCTTTTAAGGTCAAAAGATGCCTAACATCCATCAGTAACTCCAGTTAAAATTTGAGAGCACGAGGTTGAGTATACATGGAGATCAAGAATAAAGAAGAAGGGTCGGGTTCATTATATTTTCAGAACTTCATAAATCAACCATAAAAGATTGGCTTGATGAAAAAATATGAAACTTGATGGTTTTGTTCCTAGTACACGGAACAATCTATAGACAAAATTAATTAGGTTTTGCTCATGAGAATGTCTACCTTTATCCGTTTTACTCTTCTAGGGCTAGAACTTGAAGAACAAAGGATGATGCTTGAGAGAGCCTTCTCCCCACGAATTATCCTTCTCCTTGGCCTTCTCTCCATGTCTAGAGAACCCCAGCAAAGTTTCAGGGCCAGCCATGGAGAGTTAAGAGAGTATTTAAGCTAGTAGGGTTCCTATTCCTACTACTACTCAAATTCTCTTTAATTACGAGATTTCCTAACTCCTTCTTTCCTTCCTTGCTTTCCAACTTCTATTTGGGTTAGGTTGAGGTCTACATTTGTGCTAAACCATATGGGGTAGGTTTAGGAATCCAATTCCATCTCAATTTGCTTATTTAATGCATTAAATTTCTCTTTTCTATTTAAGTAATATTTAAGCTGCGAATTTAGGGTATTTTCCCATTATTCTTCTTTTTAAAATCCTTATTTTGGATCACTAATTATAATGGGTCCATTTAACCAAGCCCATTATTTTTTGGAATTTATCTTATAGGTTTTTCCCTTTTTAATTAGGGAATAATAGAGTTATGATTTTTATTGTATTTTCTTATTTGAATTTATTCATAGGCTATGAGAGGTCCATTGGTCCAAACCCGATAATGGTTATTCATTTCATGATGTTGGAAATCTCTTCGACATGTTCGTTTAATTTATGGGCGTGTTATTTTTCCATGTTAACGGTTTTCCAACTTAGTTTCCTAATTTGGATAATTAGTCACGTTGTGACGTACATTTGCCAATTGGATTTTTTGTTGCATGAATTCATTCGTCGAACACTTAGGGATAATATTTGGAGTTGATTTACAATTTCTATGAAATTTTAGATGTGTTCTTGCACATACGATAATGGTACATATGTTTCTATTATTCCGTTTTTATAGAAATTTATTATTTCAAATTTTTAAATACAAAATTTTCCGGTTTACTACATCCTCCCCCACTTAACAAGAATTGGTCCCCAAATTCATATGATATGATACAACTGTAGCAATTTATTCTAAATATTTCAATCTATCATCTCCCCCACTTAGGGTTTTGCTATCGTGAAAAATAATATGAACTTATCTAAGGGTATAGTGATGATACCTTGCCCACCTTTATTGGTATGATTTATATCCACAATGGCTTGTAATCGTCCTTGGCGTGAAGTTTGATTCTTCTTTGTTGGACAATCGATGACTTGATGTTGTTGACTTCCACATCGCAAGCATCTGCCCAATTTCTTCCAACAGTTATCAATCTGATGCCCTAGTTTCTTACAAAATTTACATAATTCCTTCTGCTTCAGTTCCCCTTTCATTCACTCACTATCTATGATATTTCTTTCTTTATTATCATTGGAATGAGTAGCACGTTGCCTTTTTAACACCTTCTTCTTATGAATCTTTTCAAGAAGTTCCATGGTGTCTTCTACTACTTGAGCTCTCAATACCATGACTGAATATACTTCAATGACTAGTGGAGCCAATTTTTCCCAGAACACAGGTCTCAACCCTTCTAGGAAACTCTTCGCCTTCATCTTCCCCGTACTCACCAAATGTGGTGCGTACTATGCTAGTCTTTCTAATTGCACTTCATATCTGCTACAGACATCATTCGTTGTTTTAAACTGGAAAATTCATTTGCTTTCTTCTCACGAATCCTCTCGAAAAAGTATTTAGTGTTGAAGAGTTCTAAAAATTTATCCCACTCTATGTTAGAAAGAGGAGCTGAAAAGATCAATGACATTCTAGATCTGGTCCAGACAGTTCATCAAATTTCTAACAGGATGACCATTCTGAGAGGTTATCATGAAGACATGTCTAATAAACTCAAACTAGTGAGAGATGAGTTTAACCATGTATGGAAGCTACATGATGTGACTGATACAGCTGAAAGCAATCAAGCCACCTCATCAGCAGCTGCCCCTCCAATGCCTCATGGAATAGATCATGTACCAGTTGTTCCTGAGAATCTATTTGAGAAATGGAAGATTTTCTGAACAACAAGTTCAACGCAGTTCAGTATTATCTTCGGGACCACTATGATGATATGCACTTCAAATTGTCCAGAATTGAGAATAGATTATTCCCGCAGCAGCCACCTCCACCTCCTCAGTGATTGCTACTTTTTTATTATGTCAAAGGGGGAGAACTCATAGATGTTTATAGTTTGTAGTTTTTTTATTTGTGTTGATGTTTGATACTTTGATGTTTCTTGTAAAAACTCACCCTTATCAGTAATGAAATCATCAAAGTATGTTTGTGTGAAATGCTTCTGTGTGAATTTATATGAATGGTTTGTATAATCTTGTGTGGATGGCTTGTGTGGACTGATGTGTTCGCATAATAACATGTTTGAACATGAATTTTTATGAACAAATGTTGCCATCATAAAAAAGGAGAGATTATTGTGTCCTTGGTTTTGATGATGTCATAAATTGAGTAAATGGTTTTTGATGATGTCATAAATGTCTAACACAAGTTATTTGTATCACAGAACATTTATAAAGATAAAGTCAACTCAGTTGAATCAATGAAAATCATATTTAAGTTCAGTGTTGTTCAAAAGGTCGACATTATACAGAGAATAGGTCGACACTCATGAGGTTCCAGTGGCGCTGACAGTTAAGAGTCAGAATAGGTTGACACTACTCAAAGATCAGGTCGAATTCAGATGTGTTTCTTACTAGCACTGGAGAAGTGAATGTAGATATAGGTCGACACCAAATGTGAATCAAGTCAACACCAGTCAAGTTTCTAGACAATCTTGTGAAGAGAAGTGTCCAATGAGGTCGACTCTACAAGTTCATCAGGTCGACTTTGAAGGAAGATCAGGTCGACTCCATCAACAGATAAGGTCCACACTATGATACTGTAAGGTCGACTCTACACCACATTCATTCATTGAGAATCAAAGTTATTTGGATGTGGGTCGACTCTGGAGGACATAGAGTTGACTCTACTGAAGACTTTACACTGATCCTGTTAAGTCACATGAATGTGCGTTGACTCTAAAACTTGTATATGTCGACTCTACAACACTTAGAATCATTCAACAGAAAATCTGCCAGTGTGTAAGTGATGGGCATGTGACCCAAGGTCAAATGTTTTGAGCTTCAGGTACACGTCACATGGTTCTGGAAGATACCACCTTTTGGGCGGCAGAAGGTTCTCCCATGTTTTTGGGATTCTATTGTGGGGCCCACTAAAAATATTTCGTGGAGTGGATCAAAAGAGGTAGATGTCCTCTACAGTTGGGTATCGCGCACAGAAGAAAAAGTGAAGAGATCTGAGAGCGCAAAGAGCAGTGAGCAGAGAGTTTGAGTTCAGAAAAGTGCAGGCCACTTCGAATCAAGGATTTCATCAAGGTGAGAAGTTATTGGACCGTACCTTCTGTAATATGATGACCTATTGCTGAACAACTAGAACAGAGGATCAGAATTCTTCTTCAATTCAAAGGCAAATTGATCCATGTGCTGCAACCAGAAGAAGAATTCGATGAACTCAACATTGGAGAAGTTTCAATTAGAGCTCGAGGAGTTTTCCAACCAGATCTAACTCTCGAGCAGAGCGTTTGATTTTTTATGAACTTCTTAAAATTTCTGTTTACTTTATTTTTCTCAATTTCTTTAAAACATTACTCTGATTGGTTGTCTACTTCGTTTGGAGTAGACATAGTTGATCCTACACTTGCTGTGTTTTGATCTTGAGATTTGGGTCAAGTCTTGAAGCTGTGAATCAGCGGAGTGTTCAAGCTGTGTATCAGCAGTTATGAAGAAGCTATGAATCAGTGGTTGTGTGAGAGTCTCACACATTTGTTCTCTTAGTGAAGCCTCACTGGTTTGGTGAGGGGTGGACGTGGGTCTCCACATTGGAGCCGAACCACCTTAAAAATACTGCTGGCACTTGTGTGGATTGTTGATTTCTGTGTTGATTGTTTTTCATTAGATCAGATTTTAATGTCGTAGTTTTTAATTGAAAAATTGACCTTAAAATTGGTGGATATCTATTCACCCCCCCTCTAGATAATCCTTCTACACTCTACACTGGAGTCCCTAAAGGTGCCAGGCATGGACCTACGATAGTGTGGTCTGTAGGAGTGTGTGTTGGTGATCTCCAAAGTTTCTTGACTTGTTCTAGTGGAGTGGCAGCTCGACCTTTTGTACGTAGCTGTGAGACTGAGAGGTAGTCCTTTATGGTTTATTCGGGTCAGTTGTTGTTGTCGCGAACCAGTCTTTGTGACTAGAGTGTGGCATTTTCCTACTTTAGCACGTACACCTAGCGAGGTTTGCCATTTATTTATTAAAGTCAGATTTCTTTTAATGGTATGCGGTATGTAGTGTTTACAGTTTTAATATCCTGTGTGGATAGTTCTATAAATTGCTAGCGTAGCTTCCTGCTTCTTTACTTGGGAGTTAGTTTTGCTCGACTTTTGGGGGAGTTTTCCTACTGAGCCAGTGACTCGTGAGGCTCACCCCTACTTCTTTCAGGTGAGGGAGAGCAGGAGGCTTCTCGCCCCTCTTCCTGTTCGGAGCCACACCGTAGCGGAGTTGGGTCTGCACCACCAGCAGTGTAATTTTATTTCTTTGTACACCTCGGGGTATGCCCCAGGTCGTTGTTGTACTTGAGTTTGGCTACAGTTGAGAAAATGGCTATGTATATTTCATGTAAATATTCGTGAGATGACAATCTTATATATATTTGAGTTGTTTCCTTTATATTTCTACGGACTTGTAAATGGTATCCCTTGCGAGGCTACGGCTCATTCGCGGGAGGTGGAGTCAGGTCAGACTCATTATGTCACACCCCGACGAAGAATATCGGAACGTGAGGCAGTTGCAAGTAAACGGGTACAAAACGTATAATAGACATCAAACCATTGGACATGAATAAATACTAAAGCAAATGCATTTCATTAATAACTCCTCAATGTCTATTACAACCACTAATATCAGAGCCGATCTATAGGTCCCAATTACATTGCACAAAAGTAAAAGACTAAACTCAGACTCTATCATAGTGCTAAGACGCTAGGGTACTCTTGACTTCACTCTTGGCTATTCCCGTCCTCTTGAGTGTAGGTATCCTCCTCGGTCTGACCTCAGAACACATAACCAATAACACAGGGTGAGCGATAATGCCCAGTAGAACTTAAATCTCAGGATCAAGCATACTTTAAATGATTAATGTATTAAATGGCAGAGTAACTAAAAATAGAGACCGAGAGTCAAGTAACGTAAGAGATAGTACAATAGCATGTGATTGAAATAGCACAAATTTCCAAATATAGCACAAGAGTCGAGCATAGCACAAAGAGCAGGATGGCAATAGCACAAATAGCACAAAATAGATCACGATAGCACAACGAGTCAAGTACATAGCATAGCACTTTTGATTGTCATTTAGATAGTCGAGATAGATAGCACTTGAGTGTAATGCCAAAAACTCTGGTTAATTAAATCCCACGAGCAAATAGCACTTTTGGGCGCACCTCCCAGGACCAGACCGGGCCCTTTATATATTGCCAGACATTGGTTACATTATTTATCTTTAGACAATCAGTCAATGGCCAATATAGAGTACCATGAAATAGATGAGAGCACTAGATGAATAGACGAGATAGTAGAGAGAGTGTGAATAGATAAGCGAATAAAGTATAGATGAGAACTAAGGGACATTGCACATAAAACATTGAGTAAATGAGTGATAGTAACAGTTACTCAACACGTGCAATTGGTGTTGGCCGTCAGGTGGAATTCACTACCCTTCCACTGACCATGTTATTCATAGGTCCCGAGGTCCAGCGTGATTCAAAATAAAAGCAAACTTCTAATAGTTGTTTGGATCATATTGATCCCTAAAGGGTATCATGGGTATTAGGGTACAACCAGCTCATTGGCCATGTGGGAATGCATTGACAAAGGAGTCTTACAGAGGCCTTGAACAAGGATTCACTAGTCCAGCAGATGAAATATCTGATGGAGAGTTTGTCAAAGTCAAGAGAAAAGTGTATATATAGAAACAAGTGCTCGATGTTCTAGAGGATTTCTAGAACACTGGAGCGTCGGTAACGGTATTTCCAAAACATCGTGAGAAACAAAGACAAGTACATTTAAAATAGGGCAATTTAAATATATTATTGAAATAAATTACCATATATATTATGAGATATTTTCATGCCAAGTCAAGTCTTATTGGATGGTTACAAGGATGTGCATGTGATAAAGAAATCATAGATATGAAAACATCAAGTGTATGTCTTTTAAATCATTTAATATATGTTCATTTCATAACAGGTTTATACACTGCATTTATGACTGTTAACAAGAGGTATAGGCACTGTATAAAGTTAGAGCACCAAAAAGCATGGGTTTGCATGCAAAAGTTCAGACCGTGATTTACCCCTATAAGGATCGTGATAGGGTTTGATTAGAATGCGACGGGGTCAATCAAGGGTCGCGACTGGTCGGTCAGGTCAGGTCGCCAGAACGCGACAGGTAGCTATGTCGTGATCAGCCCTGAGAACGCGGCCTATCGGGCTGTCGCGTTCTCAGGTCCTGTGCCTGAGTCTGAGTGGAAAAAGGACATGTCTTGGATTGCGGTTTAAGTTTTCCTTATTTTCACACAGGTTCGTTCAAAATTCAAGAACTAAATGCACAGTTGGTGAAAAATTACGAAATCACTTGCAAACAGATCTAGACATGCAAGGGTACTTACAAAAAATAGGAAATTTAGAACAACCATGGTCTTGATAGGTTTTAGACATGATCAAGCATGAATAACATAGAGCATGGTACAGTGAAGATGAAAGACTTAATTTGAGTTACATACTAGATGAAATTAGGGCTTTCAGGGGCAAAAGATGCCTAACATCGAGCAGTATCTCTAGTCAAAATTTCATAGCATGGGATCAAGTATTCACGGAGATATAAATTAAATATGATAGTTCGGGGTCATGGTGATTGCAGAACTTCAAAAATCATAACAAAAGATTGGCTCGATGAAATATAGTGAAACAAGAGGGCTTTTGTTTCTAATATCTGGAACAACCTATAGACGAATGTAATTGTGTTTGGCCTATGAGAATGCCTACCTCTGACTTGTTTTGTCTTCTAGGGTTTAGAACTTGAAGAACAGAGGTTAGGGCTTGAGCAATACTTCTCCCCATGAGTTCTTCTTCTCCTTGTCCTCCTCTCCACGTCCAGCAAGCCCCAGCAACGAGTTAGGGCCGACCATGGAGAGATTGGTGAGTATTTAAGCTCCCTTGGTTTCCATTTCCTAATATGACTTCAATTCCGCTTTAATTACAAGATTTCCTTATTCCTCTCAACCTTCCAAGCTTCCCAACTCCTAATTGGGTTAGGTTGGGATGCAATTTTGTGCCCAACCAATTTGGGTAGGGTTAGGATCCAATTCCAACACAAATAGCGATTTTAATGATTTATTAGCCCCTTTTTCTTTTTAGGAAATAATATAGCTACGAATTTAGGGTATTTTCCTATTATTCTCTTTTTAAAAATCCCTATTTTGGCCATATAAATTTTATGTGGTCCATTTATCAAAGCCCATCACTTCTTTTTGTTAATGGCTTTTAATTAATTCATTTTCTTTAAATTTATTTTTTTGATTTATTTATTTATGAAAATATCGGGTTGCTACATCCTCCCCCTCTTAAAAGAATTTGGTCGCCAAATTCATATGACCATCATGGAGAGAATGTCTTACCGAAAAGATCGGGGTAATTCTGCTTGATGATTCGTTCAGGTGCCCATGTGGTTTCTTCTACTCCACGGTTATTCCACAGAACTTTAACCACATGAATTGGACGGTTCCTGAGTTGTTGCACTTTCCGTTCTAGTATCTTGACTAGCTTCTCTTCGTATGTCATGTCCTTGTTCAGCACCAACTTCTCATGGCGAATGATGTGCGTAGGATCATACACATATTTCCTAAGCATAGATACATGGAACACATTGTGTACACATGCCAAATTCGGTGGCAACGCCAGCCGGTATGCGACCTCACCAACCCTTTCGAGCACTTCAAAAGGGCCGATGAATCTAGGACTGAGCTTTCCTTTTACACCAAATCTTTGGATACCTCGAGTAGGTGATACCTTTAACAGTACATGGTCACCCACTTGAAATTCTAGATCCCGCCTTCTCCTGTCAGCATAACTCTTATGTCTGGACTGAGCAATCTTGAGCCGATCTCGAATCTCCTGTATATCTCTGGTTGTGTTTTGTACCATATCCGGGCCTAGCCATTGTTGCTCTCAAACTTCATTCCAGCATGAAGGAGATATACAGTTTCTTCCGTAGAGTGCTTCGACCGGTGCCATCTTAATACTTGCCTAGTAATTGTTGTTATAGGTGAACTCAATGTAAGACAAATGCTCATTCCAGTACCCATGAAAGTCTATAGTGCAGACTCTTAACATGTCTTCTACTATCTGATTAGTTCTCCCAGTCTGCCCATCAGTCTGCGGGTGAAATGCGGTACTAAAATTGAGCTTAGTACTAAGTGCAGTATGCAGTCCCTTCCAGAAATGAGATGTGAACCTCGGATCTCCATCCGAGACAATGGATGATGGAACTCCATGAAGTCGCACGATCTCTTTGACATATAATGCGGCTAGTACCTCTACAGACCACTTACTCTTTATAGGTAGGAAGTGGGCGGATTTGGTTAATCGGTCGACAATGACCCATATGGCATCAAGTCCACCACGAGTCTTAGGTAAACTGATGATGAAGTCCATGCTAATACTTTCCCATTTCCATTCCGGAATATCTAATGGTCTAAGTATGCCAGCAGGGCGCATGTGTTCAGCCTTTACCTGTTGGCAAGTAAGGCAATGAGCGGCATGCTGAGCTACTTCTCTCTTCATGTTTAGCCACCAAAATATTCTCTTCATGTCTAGCCACCAAAATATTCTCTTCATGTCTTGATACATTTTGGTATCTCCAGGATGAATAGTATACTTCATCTGGTGAGCTTCATCCATTAACTTTCTCTTCAATTCTTCATTGTCCGGAACACATGTCCTTCCTTGGAATACCAACCTTACATCCTCGGTCATAGCAAAATTAGGTATTTCATTTAAGGTTTCCTTAATACGAACCAAGAATGGATCACTATCCTGTTGTGCTTTCATCTCTCCTAGCATGTCAGATTGAATCTTGATATTAGCAACCAAGACTCGATCATCCTATGTTCAATATTCAAGTTTAACCTTGCGAATTGTTCTAGTAGTTGCATCTCGCCAAGAACTAGACTTGATAATGATGTCATTGGCTTTCTACTAAGAGCATCAGCTACGACATTTGCCTTGCCTGGATGGTACTGGATGTTGAAGTCGAAATCCTTCAAGTATTCAAGCCATCTTCTATGCCTCATGTTAAGTTCCTTCTGGGAAAATAAATACTTTAAGATCTTATGTTTTGAGTAGACAGTGAAATACTCACCGTACAAATAATGTCTCTAGATCTTCAAGGCGAAGACTATGACAGCCAACTCTAGATCATGCACAGGGTAGTTGACTTCATGAATCTTCAGTTGTCTTGAAGAGTAGGCAATGACTTTGTCATGTCTCAAGAATACACAACGGATAATAATTCGGATAAACCGAGTCCATGTCCCAAGACGTGGACAGTCGGCAAATAAGCCTCTAGCTAGCACGCACTAAGTGTATAACAACACCCATCACAATAGGGCCCAAATATGGAACTCAATGGAAATTGTATTTAATTCATCTCATTGTATTAAATGTAAGTCATACAACTCTTTAACTATGGGATAACAAGACTAGATTCAATAAAATGAAAAGTACAATATACCTCTCTTCCTACTACATGAATCTAACACTCAAAGAAAACTACTATAAATAGACTCATAGTTGGAACACTCATCACTCGGACGCATTCCCATCCTCGACTTGCTCCTCTTCTTGAATTCATAATCACCTAGAATCGCTAAAAGTAGGGGATGAGCAAACTAGCCCAGTAGGATTTATATCTTAATGTGCGGGCAATGATATAAGTGATTAACAATTTAAAACTAGGTAAGCACGATGAATGTCATGATATGCAAGTATGAATAAAACTCATTAAAACATGAAACAAGCTAGATAGAGTGATCATGATAGAGCAAGATTTAGAATGATATAACAAGATAGAACTGGCAATAGATCATTTTGTATAAGCACGCAATATTTCACTTGATGTCAATAGTTTTTAAGAACGCAAGATATCACTAATTGCAATAAATGCAGGATGGCCATATCAAGCAAGCACGCACGAGCATCATCATGTAACACTAATCAGGCACAAGACACTAATGTACACCAAGGAAAGATCCACCTTGAAATGCACAATAGGACACATGCATGTGGTTACTGTATCTAACATTCAACACGCAAGTACTCCCAACGCAGATGCAATGCCAGTAATCATTATACCCCATGGTTAACAATATATTTATGACTCTCCGTCATTGGGGCTAGACTAGAGCCCTTGGACACTCGCCGCTCCGGTCAGAATCTCACTTAATTTTAAATGTACATACCCACAGTCATTTAATGGCCAATAAGAGTTTCAAGATGTAAGCATGTGTAATGTCATGTTCATGATGATGATGAGAACAAGTAATAAGTAAGGTGAACATGATTTCATGATAACAATAGTCAAGAGATAATTTTGGTAGCATAATGGCGCAAATTATACTTTAGTTCACTCTTTACATTAATGGCTTAAGTCTATATTATAAATCACACTCACGAGAACAAGAGAAGAAAGGAAGTGCACGCTATCTCCAGGGAACATCAATGGTACAACCAACTCGTCTTCATGAGGTAATCCATGAAGTACAGAGATTTACGGAGGTCTTAGAGAAAAGGTCGCATGTCTACCGATATGGTGTAACGACCCTTCTTATACCGGTACGGTTATACCAACCCTCATCGATATAACAAACATCGCTACAGTGGACATTTAACCAATTATTATCTATTAGGCTGAAACGTACATAAATACATAACATATGACATCAGAATTTAAAGAACTAAAAGCCATCTTATTCCATCATCCACACTTATCCACAGTCCATATAGAAGAAAAGAAATTAACATGAAATAACTGATTATTTGAAGTAAGTACAATGTCCACAACTTTTCTGAAATAAACACAATAACCATATGAGACTACACAGAGCCTCTCATTACATACTTATGAAATGAAGTACAATGTCAATCCACCAAGGTACACTACTCTCGCTCCGAGTCGCTCCTAACAATCTCCTCAGAAGAAGTAGACTCAACACCTGTACGCCGAAGCAAGGATGAGTTCAAAGAACTCAACAAGTAAAACTAAATACACTAAACATACATGTAGATGGCATGGATTGCTAATTTGTCAAATTAAAGCCTAAACATGCTTTCTACACAACTATTAATAGATCAATTAATCATATTCACATGTTAAATAAAAACTAAACTAAACATGGAGATTTTTATCTTTACAACAAATCATTTCTATCATGGATTTTCTAATGATTTTCACATGGATATCATGTTTATACACATGAAACTGGCTATTTATTATGAACGATAACATTAATATATGAGATTAACATTTTACCTGTTGTCACAAGGATCTAAACAACACATGCTCAATTATTCTAGTTTCACGATTTGCAGATGCACTTTCATTAACACAAGTTCACGTTTTATATGCTGTGACACATAGCCCAATCCACCTTAGAAGGACACACACTAATCACATTATACACACATCTATCACCTAAGTAATACAATGATAGATCTTAGTTACTGCGCAGAACCGGGAGAAGTACTCTCCACCCTAACCAGCGATACTTGTTCGCCTCAGGATTTAATCCCAATGCCCATGAGACATCACACACATTGAACTTTCCCGTGGGGACTTTACCACAGTACAGTTCCACAGCCCTCTAGGTAGCAGTGTCACCCTTGGCACATTTTCACATTCTTCAAATTGGTTTAACACACACATAGTGTACAATTCTATATGCATTCGGTACTCACACATTTTCTTACTTCAGTATCACCTAACATGGTATTACTGTTAACAGAGTTTGCATCAGCCATTATCAACATTAATCATACTGTAATTAACTAATTTAACCTTAATTATACTAAACATGCACTAATTTAATCATTTTACATGAAATGTACAAATCAGTGTCCACAGTTATCCAATTTGCATGAAACATTAACCACAGGTCATTTACTGCTCACAGATCACATATACGAAATTCAAAATTATCTGAATATATACTATTTAACAAAATTCAAACAATGATATTATCTAAGTTAAAATAACCCAATTATATAGTAGTCATCATTCAGACCTATAGTACACGCTACACATGCATACTGACCATACTAAGCATATACAAATTCTTAGGATTTAACTATTTTCACACTATTTATTAAAATTCCTACACTAATTAATCATGCTCACTATTTTCATGTCAGAAAATCTAGTAAACTATACAGTCATCAGAAAACTACCAAATTTTAACAATAGGTTCTGATATCAATGTACATATCACAGAAATTTTCTGACATTTAAATTTTTACAGGGATCATACGAACAGTAAATGGCAATGCTCAAAACCTATTTATCATGCATTTCTGAAATTTTCATAATTACAGCGTTAAGTCAAAATTTTCACAGAAAATATGCAACATGATCTCACACTGGTATTACATAACATACAAATTTTATCATATATCCTCATGTGAAAAATCTCGGAAATAGTTTATAAAGGTCAGATCTGCAAACTGTTGCAGACTAACGAACTTAACGGCAAAGGAATGGCTGTCTAGCATGTTAACGACAACAAATAATGCCGTCCACTCAAGATATTAACGGCAGGGGATCATGTCGTTAATCTCCCATCTATGCAAAACACAAACTGCACACAAGAATCCATTTGAATGGGGGGTTCCAGGACTCAAGAAAATCTATAAAAATCCTGGGACATACTGGATACATGTAGGGATGATGTGGGTAGTTTACTTGCCTTGGATAAAATCTCTACTCTTCGAATTTGGTCGGAGAAGCCCTCCTCGGCCTGTGCCAAAGAGCCTTCAAAACTCTCTTTATCCGGATTCTCTGTTGATCTCCTCTGTACTCCAGTGTGGGGAAGTCGTTCCCGCATGTATTGACTCCTCTTTTGTCGTTGAAGAATGCCGGAGGAAGTCGCCAGTCGCCGGATCCAAGGGTTCCAAAACAGGTTTTCACACAGAAAAAAATAGGATTTTGACCCAAGAGTCAAAAGGGTCATCTCTGGTCGGAATCTGGGTATTTATAGGATAAGGGTCGGAGACGCAAATAGAGTAAGGTGGGTTACCGTTGGGGACGGTTTCCCTAAATCAAGGGCACATTTCCGGAGGCGTTTCCGGATCTGAAATCGCAATAGATCTGGGAGATGAACGTTTAGATCGCTGGCCGTCCATACTGGGTTAGCGTCCATCGATGTGGCCGCTGACTTGGGGTCGGCGTCCACATATTTTGTAGTCTACTGGCCGCCAGAACTGAACTTCAAACTGCATAAAACTCTATATACACCACACAGTTATGTACCATTTACAATGTATATTTTAGTATAATATCATCTATGCAATGCATTTCTTAATATACGTAATATATACATACATATTACAACAAGCCTAAAAATAATTTATATACACATTATCACACATACATAAGTACAATTTAACACCTATATATGAGAGTAAAAATATAGGGCCTTACCCCTCTCCCTCTTAAGGAAACTTCGCCCTCGAAGTTAGATTAACACTACTCAAACAACTGAGGATACTTCCTTTTCATTGCATCCTCAAGCTCCCAAGTAGCCTCCTCTCGCGAGAAGTTGCGCCACAAGACTTTCACCGACGCAATGCTCTTGTTCCGGAGATGCTGAACCTTCCGGTCAAGAATAGCTACTGGTTGCTCCACATAAGAAAGATCTGGCTGGATCTCCATTGGCTCGGGCTAATAACATGAGATGGATCTTTGACATACCTTCTGAGCATAGAAACGTGGAAAACAGGATGAACACTAGCTAACGCTGGGGGTAAAGCTAGCTCATATGCCACGTTGCCCAATCGTCTGAGAATCTCATACGAGCCAATGAATCTATGACTTAACTTACCATGCTGCCGAATCTAACTACACCGCGAGTATGCGATATCTTTAAAAAGACATGCTCACCTACCTCGAACTCCAAATCCTTCCTCCTGTTGTCGGCATAACTCTTCTGCCTATCATGTGCCGCAACAATCCTCTTCATGATCAATTGAACCTTATCCGAAGTCTCCTGATCTAACTCCGGACCAATCAGCTGCCTATCACCAGTCTCCTCCCAACATAAAGGAGATCTACAAGGCCTAGCATACAATGCCTCGATGGAGCCATACCAATGCTCGCATGAAAACTGTTAGACCACGAATTTTATCCTCTTTTATGTGTATATATATATATTTAGGTGCATAAGATAATTCATATAGAAATGAGCAATTAGCTGTGTTGAGAAGTACTATGAATACTAAGCATCTTAGACTTAGAATATTTGAATAGTATTATGAATGTATTTTCTAAATAATGAAGCACATCTTGTGCTACTTTTTTCCTGGATATTGTGTGTGAATATATGAAGTACATATGATGACCAAACTTTCCATATAAATTAATTCACTTATTTTTATATTAATTTTGATGATTAACAAAACAATACTAATGAATTACTTGAGCCTTGAGGACAGGAACTAAAAGTAAAAGGAAGTTCAAGACAATCAGGTAAAACTCTCACTTCATTTTTCCAAGTCATCACATCGACTTCTTCATACACCGTAATGATTTGCTCGTCGCAACGATTTCTTAAGTTGTCATAAAGATTCTTAAGACCTCGTAACGATTGCTCGTCGCAATGATTTCTTAAGTTGTCATAATGATTTCTTAAGACCTCGTAATGATTTGCTCGTCGCAACGATTTCTTAAGTTGTCATAACGATTTCTTAAGACCTCGTAACGATTTGCTCGTCGCAACGATTTCTTAAGTTGTCATAACGATTTCTTAAGACCTCGTAACAATTTGCTCGTCGCAACGATTTCTTAAGTTGTCATAACGATTTCTTAAGACCTCGTAACAGTTTGCTCGTCACAACGATTTCTTAAGTGGTCATAACAATTTCTTAAGACCTCGTAACGATTTGCTCGTCGCAACGATTTCTTAAGTTGCCATAATGATTTCTTAAGACCTCGTAACGATTTGCTCGTCGCAATGATTTCTTAAGTTGTCATAACTATTTCTTAAACCTCGTAACGATTTGCTGGTCGCAACGATTTCTGTATTGTTCATAACGATTTGCTTACCACAATTATTTCTTAAGTGATCACATCGATTGCTGTAGAATTCATAACGATTTCTTTTTTATCACAACGATTTCCTTACAGTAACGATTTCGTAAGTAATCACATCGATTCTTTGATGCTAATAACGATTTGTCTTGCACAACGATTTCATAAGTGCTTATAACGATTTCATTATTATGATTTAATGATTCTCTGTCATAACGATTTGCCTATCAACTTATAACGATTTCATAAGTCATAAAGGCATCGGCTTTGTCATATCGATTTCATTATTATATCAATACTCTTTAATATACGTTGAATAGTCAAAGTCGTATCTCGTCTGTTTGACTGCTATGCATTCAATGCGCTCTGAATGTATCTCTCATGCATGCAGACGATATCTTCCACTATTGTGCTATTCTGTCTACATCTTTATTTTGACAGAAAGGAGCTTTGCTAAATCTAGCAATATCTTTTCCAACTGTGACTGACAATCAACGACAGCCCTAGCTGTCTCCTATTTATTGTTGATATGCTTGCAGATACCTGACAAGACTTATCTGTACAACGTTGGACACAAAAGATACAAGATATCAAAACATTTCATTGGCGTGTACTAAGGGTAAAAGACTAAAAATCAGAATCTTCCTTGCAGACCAGTCTAACGTACACCAGAATGAGAGACAACGGTTCTTTAACGTTCAAATTTCAAGAAGAAGCTTAAATACAAGACTACAAGACTGAGAACAAACAACTTTGAAGTGAACAACATTCTGTGATAGAGAATAGCCAATCCTTCAAGTCTTCAAGTCTTCAGTACTCAAAACAAGAGCGAAGCACTCCATTCCAATAGATCTTAGCTCTTTAGCTCTCTGTGTTGAAAAAGAAATTCCTGTGAGAGACAGTGAAGTCTTTGAGAGAAACCAGTGTCAAAAACCGTTCTCTCTCGAGGCTTGTTTACTTCAGATTGTAGCCGTTTGAGCTAGTTCCTGAAGCTTGTTCTTGTGCTTACTTTATTGGTTTTATTCCTTCTGTGTGAAGGAAGACCTGGTGGTATCCAGGGCGGGTTTATTCCCTTCTGTGTGAAGGAAGACCTGGTGGTATCCAGGGTGGTTGTATTCCCTTCAGGTTGAAGGAAGACTAGTTGAGGCTGGGTGTAAGGATCCGTAAGGGGGATAGTACCCTTGATAGTGATATCCTGAGGTATTGCTCATGGACTGGACGTAGGACTCCTGTGGAAAGGAGTTCCGAACCATGATAAAATCCTTGTGTCTTGTGGCTGTGTTTTGTGCGTTTGCTGTTTCATTCCCTCTAACTCTAACCTTCGTTTAAGTTGTTGTGAACAAGTATCAATCTAAGATCTAATTTTTAATAACCCATTCACCCCCCCCTTTGGGCTAGCTAGCTGGGCAACAAGTGGTATCAGAGCGAGTCTCTTCGACAAAGAAGAAGATCCAACGATCTGAAGAGTAAAGATCCATGACAGCCCAAGGTAACATCGAAGGTCAGTCAGTCAACAGACCTCCTTTGTTTGATGGAGAAGATTATACCTATTGGAAGACAAGAATGGAGTGCTTTCTACAAGGCAACGATTACAGGATATGGTCCATTGTAGAAGAAGGCGATCTTCTAGTCACCAATGCAAAGGCTCAGTGGACAGATGAAGACAGAAGAAGAATCTCCTTAAACTGCAAAGCCAAGAGCATCCTCTACTGTGCCCTCAGAAAGAAAGAATTCAACAGAGTTTCAGCCTGCAAATCCACAATGGAAATGTGGGAAAAGCTCAGGATTACCTATGAAGGGACAGATAAGGTAAAGGAGACAAGAATCGACATTCTTGTGACTCAATATGAAAGATTCCAGATGCAGTCAGGTGAATCCATAGCCCAAATGCTTAGTAGATTCACAGATATCACAAATGGGTTAGTTGGATTAGGAAAAACTATGATGTACCAGATATGGTCAGGAAGATCCTCAGATCTCTGCCATCCTCATGGACTCTAAAGGTAACAGCCATTGAGGAAGCCAATGATCTAAAACTAATGTCATTGGAGAAGTTAATGGGATCCCTCATGGCTCATGAGATAAATATGGAGAGATTAGGAGAATCCTCCAGCAGAAAGAAGCAATCAAACGCTCTCAAGGCCAATGAAGATAAATCAGAAGAATCACTGGACAACAGTGAAAGCAGTAAGGACAGTGATGAGAAGAAGCAATGTTTCTCGAAGACTTCAAAGAATTCTAGCAAAGAAGAAGAAGTTCCAGTCTGGGAGAAGATTTTTAAGAAAAATAAAGATTTCAGAAAACCAAAAGTAAAGGATTCGAAGAAAGGAGAAGTGATATGCTATGAATGCAAGAAGCCTGGACACATCAAGGCAGATTGTCCAATGCTTAAGAAGAATGATCACAAGAAGAAGGATAATTTCAGAAAATTCAAGAAGTATAAAAGGAAAGCAATGGCAGCTGCTTGGGAGAATAGCAGTGACTCAGACAGTGAGTTAGCTCAAGCAGTGATGGAGAAGAAGCCAACATGGCTCTCATGGCCAACACCAAGACAAGGTAACTTCTGACTCTTCCTTTGATTCCTGTAATGATTCAGATTCTGATAATCTAGAAAGTGCCTTTAATGAACTTTATGATAAATATAAAAGTATCTAAATTACTTAAAGTTAGTAAGAAAAATGTAATATGTCTAGAAAACACTAATTCAGACCTAAAAGCAGAAAATGAAGAACTTGAAAAGCAAATAATTGAACTAAAAGAAGAAATGAATTATTATATGAAGATCTAAAAAGAAAAAAAGAAAAATAACACACTTAGAAAAACAAGAAGACATAAGTGAACTTAAAACAGAAATAGAAAGACTAATTAAAGAAAACGAACACTTAACAAGCACTATAAACAAGTTCACAAATAATAAACCCCTTCTAATGATAAAAGGAGCTAAAAGATCAACAAGAAGAAACTGGATTTTGTTACACTCCCTCAGAAACAAGAAGAAACTAAAATCTTTCTTAATACTTATCCAACTCCTGAGTTTATATCCGAAAAGGACAAAAGACACCAAAAATTTAAATACACTCCAATTGAAAGAATAACTAGAACAACCTGTTGCAATCATTGTAATAAACTGGGACACAGTAAAGCAACATGTCCCACTAAGAACAGAAATTAGATAATAAAAGGGAAAATTGATGATACTAACCCATCAGGACCCAAAAGAACTTGGGTACCTAAAACTTAATGTTTAAATTTCAGGCAAATTCAAGAGCATCCAAATGGTATTTGGATATGGATGCTCAAGACCATGTCAGGTAACCAGAAGCTTTTCGTCAATCTCCAGCTGAAGAAGGAACAGTTACTTATGGAGATAATGGAAAAGGCACAGTGATAGGAAGTGGGTCCGTGAACAACAAAGGAAAATCAGTTATTGAAGATGTGTTGCTGGTCAAAGGATTAAAGCACAATCTCATTAGCATCAGCCAGTTGTGTGACAAAGGCCATTAGATTCAGTTCCAAGAATCAAAATGCAGCATATGAAAGATAGAGCAGTCATCTTTGAAGCATATAGAGAAAGAAATTTGTATGTACTCTATCTTGAGGAACTCAAGGATCAAGATGTCTGTTTGGCAGCCAGCAAAGATCAATCAACTGAGCTGTGCACAGAAGACTGGGCCACTGCAGTTTGGATGGATTGAACAAGCTCAGAAAGAGAAGTCTAGTAGAAGGACTGCCAAAAGTCAACACAAAAGTGGATAGCATCTGTAGACCTTGTGCAAGAGGAAAGCACACCAAGAACTCTTTCAAATCAAAGACAGTAGTGACCACCTCAAAGCCGTTAGAACTACTTCACATGGATCTATTTGGGCCAATGAGGACTACCATTCTTGGAGGAAAGAATTTGGATTGTCATAGTTGATGATTACTCAAGATTTACTTGGTATCCTTCTAGAGCACAAAGATGACACCGTTGATAATTTTGTCAGCTTCAGCAAGAAAGTTCAGAAAGATCAGAAGTTTACCATTATCTCTATATCCGATCAGATCTTGGTGGTGAATTTCAAAATGAAAAGTTTGCTAGGTTCTGTGATGACCAAAGAATTGAGCACAACTTCTCAGCACCAAGGACACCTCAACAGAATGGAATTGCTGAGAGGAAAATAGAACTCTTTTGGATATGGCAAGAACAATGTTATCAGAATATGACTTGCCAAGATATTTTTGGGCCGAAGCCATCAACACTGCAAGCTACATCATTAATAGGGTAATGATCAGGCCAATTCTGAAGAAGACAGCTTATGAACTCTACACAAGGAAAGAAACCTAAGATCAGTCACTTCAAAAATTTGGATGTCCTTGCTTCATCCACAACAATGGAAAAAGCGACATGGTAAGTTAGATGCCAAATCAGATGAAGGCATCTTTATGGGGTACACCTCTAAACCCAAAAGTTATAGAGTTTTCAATAAACACTCATTATTAATTGAACAATCTGTGCATGTTATTTTTGATGAATCTAACCCTTCCTTGAAAAAGGAAGAAATTAGTGACATTGATGATGCAGATGACTTGTCCGAAAAATTAAAGAATACCTAATTGAGGACAAGGAAGATCCACCTCTAGAAGAACTGCAGCAACTGAAATTCAACATGAAAATCTTCCAAAAGAATGGAGACATAAGAAAGATTACCCTCTTGAGAACATTATTGGTGATCCATCTATAAGGGTAAGAACAAGAGGTAATGTAATTCCTTGTGATTATTTAGCTTTTGTTTCTCAAATAGAGCCTAAGACAGTCAATGAAGCTTTAACTGATGAATCTTGGATAATAGCCATGCAAGATGAAGTAAATCAGTTCAAGAGAAATCAAGTATGGTCACTTGTTCCTAGACCATCCAATCATTCAGTTATTTGCACCAAATGGGTGTTCAGAAAAAAATGGATGAGTCTGGTGTAATCTTAAGAAATAAGGCCAGACTGGTAGCTCAAGACTATTCCCAAGAAGAAGGCATAGATTTCGACAAAACCTATGCACTTGTGGCTAGACTTGAGGCTATTAGAATTTTACTTGCTTCTGCATTTGCATTAGATTTAAAATTGTTTCAAATGGATGTCAAATCTGCCTTTTTAAATGGTTTTATCAAGGAGGAAGTGTATGTTGAACAACTCCAACTTTGATGACACCGAATTTCCAAATCATGTATTTAAACTCCATATGGCTTTATATGGTTTAAAGCAAGCACCTAGAGCCTGGTATGAAGGCTCAGTACTTTCTTATTATATCATGGTTTCACTAGAAGTCAAGTAGATAGTACATTATTTAAAAATCAAAAATCAAACATATACTACTTGTGCAAATATATGTAGATGATATTATTTTTGGATCTACTGATGATCTCTTTGCAAGTACTTTGAAAAGCTTATGCAGGGAGAATTTGAAATGAGTATGATGGGGGAGCTAAACCACTTCCTTGGATTACAAATCAAGCAAGGGAAGGAAGGCACCCACATCTGTCAAGCCAAGTACACCAAGAGCTGTTAAAGAAATTTGGATTTGAAGGTGCGAAGCCATTGTCAACGCCAATGAGCACATCAACCAGAATGGACAGTGATCAAAATGGTAAAAAGGTAGATCAAAAGAACTATAGAGGTATGATAGGGTCATTACTTTACTTAACAGCAAGTAGACCAGACATTTTATTAAGTGTATGCATGTGTGCTAGATATCAAGCAAACCCTAGAGAGTCTCATTTAATTTATGTGAAAAGAATATTTAGATATTTAGCTAGAACTCATGTTTTAGGTTTTGGTATCCAAAATCTTGTGAAATAAATTTAGTAGGATATTCTGATGTTGACTATGCTGGATGCAAAGTAGATAGAAAGAGCACAAGTGGTTGTTGTCAATTTCTTGCAGGATGTCTGATATCTTGGTCTTCCAAGAAACAAAACTCAGTAGCTCTATCAACAGCTGAAGCTGAATATGTTGCTGCTGGAAGTTGCGATCACAACTCCTATGGATAAAACAACAACTTGAGGATTTGGCATTCATATCAAGTCAATTCCACTACTGTGTGATAATACAAGTGCCATCAACCTCACCAAGAATCCAGTGCAACACTCAAGACTAAACACATTGAGGTTAGATATCATTTCATTCGAGATCATGTAGCTAGTGGTAATTTAGAAATTTCTTTTATAGATACAAATGGTCAACTGGCAGATATCTTCACAAAAGCCCTACCTGAAGAGAGATTTACATCTCTTAGAAGGGAATTAGGGATGTGCAATTTGTGAAAAGATTTCTGTATTTAAATTGGCATATAAATTTTCAGTTATAATGAAATTTTCTCTCTCTCTCTGGCATTAAGCAAAACATAGCTTATTTACTTTATTTGACTGCTATTGTGTTAAAAGTAGTTTGACCCGTCAAACCCTCTTGTCGCTTTCTGCCGTTACCCCTTTTGGTGCCTCCTTTTTCGATAAAGTAATATTAATTAGTCAAATTGTTGTGGGAACGACTCATCTCCCACTTTACCCTTCTTTCTCTCTTTATCTGTTCGTCCTAAGCTGATGCCCTAACGATTCCGGCATCGACTCTCCGCAAGATTTGAAGCCTTCTCTTTTTCCCGCGAAGAATCCCTTGAGGGCTTCCATCCCTTCCATCTCTCCTTTCTCCAGAACCTTTTCTCCTCTCTACCCATGGCTGCTCCAGTGATCTCCGGAAGTGTAGGGGGCTACAGTGCTGAGTATTGTCCCTGAGCAGCAGGAAAGGTTTACATTCGTCAAGACGAAGGTTTGCGGAATAAAGCAGTGGATGTACCAAATCTAGAGAAGAATGGCATGAACAGTATAGAAGAAACATTGAGAAGGATGCAAAGGATGAATATTGCCACCTTCACCGAGGTAAGCTATCCCGACCTGGTGAAAGCCTTTTATGTTTATCTAAGGTCAGAGGCGGATGGGTCCCTTGTCTCATCTGTAAAGGGTATCCAAATTAAAGTAGATCATGAGCTTTTGCACATGTTGTTTGGGGTGAAGACTTCTGGACACAGTGGGGTTCACACATGAACGATCAAGCAAAGGGTCTTGGCATTATAGGTCCAGGTTTCTGGCTGAGAGACGGGAAATTAGATATCAATCAGATGACTGCATTCAACCGTCTACTTCATTTTATTATCTGCCAAATCATGGTTCCCCGCAGTGCCACTTTCTCATCTTGTACTAGGGCAGATTCGGATATGATGTTCTGGGTAATCCAGCAAAAGGAGATTAACATGGCGAGGTCATGATGGAGAGAATGAAGTTTGCCCATGATCAAATCTGGGATACAAAGAGCAAGTTGAATGTTCATTGCCCTATGTTCATTACTTACCAACATATTCAAACATTTTGGAGTAAATCTATCTGGGGCAGTTGTGGAAAAGATGGGCCAGTCGATAAGGTCCAAGAACCTAATGAAAAGTGGATTCTCAGTGCAGAATGGGATATGGACCAGACCTCTATGGCAGAGGGAGAGGCCATCATTGGAGATGTCCCAGAGATTCCAGAAGAAGCAGCAGATCCTCCAGCAGAATTAGAGGTAGAATCAGTAGCAGTAGAACAAGCAGCAGCAAAACCTGCAGTGGAAGAACAAGCACAGACTTCAGGATCACCTGTTATGGAGGTTGAATCTCATTCTCCAGAAACTCCAATGGGAGAAGCAGTAGCAGGTGTGGCAGATGCTTTGCCCACCTCCAGAGTTGCCTCTATTCTAAGAGAGGTGTTGGACTCCTTTCCCTCCACCTCAGTTACTTCAGAATAGGTGGACTTGTAGAAGACGAAGCTATGGCACCAGGCCATACTGAAATTTAACTGAAGTAAATGTCAGTTTTGAGGTGCAAACAGCTACTCAACCAAAGTGATTATGGAAGAAGTTCCCAGCCAGGGGCCGAATGCTAGAGAGTCTCAATTGTCAGAATCAGTGGCAGAAGGCCTCATTGAGGAAATGTTTCGGAAGAAGCTCCTACTCAGGGGGAGCAAGAAAATGTTGAACACAATGCTCCTATTCAGGGGGAGAAAAATTGCCAATAAGGAATCTATGATGATGAAGAATGCTCCTGAGACAGATGCACCATCTCAGGGAAATCAAGCTTCTGCCAAAGTACCTGTAAATGAAGGACCAAGTACAAGCCATGCTAATATAGAGGAGCCAGTCACTCAAAAAAGCAAAAGAAAGAGAGTGGCTCACAGAAGGCAAAGTAAGAGCCACATGAAAGTAAATTTGAAGCCTGTTATGGAAATATTAAAGGCTCAAGGAGATATACTATCACCAGTTCAGACCAGTGTCTAAGGCATTCTTGTCAGTGAAGCTTCAACCAATACTAAACTATCTCATGTCCGAAATGCTATAAGGTGGTTCAACAAGGAAATGTCAGACATGAAGTCCATGTTATCAGTAATTTCGAGGACAGGTGGATTTTCTCCTTCTGCTTCTCAGAGCAGACCAGCAGCTGTTCCTCAGCCACCAGGGCCACCTGCACAAGAGTCAGGGCCATCTGGGCCATCAGTGCAAGCATCAGGGCCATCAGGACCATCTCATCAGGAATCTAGGCCATCTGGGCCATCTGCAGTTGACAGAGAAGGTCAAGCAAAAGGGAAAGAGCCAGTAGCAGCTACCAAGGCCCCTGAAACTTCTACTCTTGCAACTCCAACCCTCTCCTCACCTTCATCTTCTTCTACAGCCCCTCCAGCACCACCAACATTCAAACACCCTATGCCTCGGACCCAAACCTCATCCTCTCTCATTCCATATCAACCTTCCTTCTCTCCTACTCCCTCTCAAACCACAACTCCATCATCACCCTCCCTTCTTCACCTCTCACTGAAACTACTCCATTCACCCATCTACATCTTTCAATCCCAAACATCTCTTCTATCCTCCTACTCCTCCTTCTTCTGTCACCTTCATTTCGGAAAAACCTCAAATTCACAGTGTCTTTGACACTAATCTTCCAGATGACTTTGAGAGAAGTACCCTCATCTCCATTCTATCCATTGCCACTCATGTCCACAAAATTGATCCTCCCAGTCCTGCCAAGAAAAAGAGGAAACATTCATCCTCTGTCAGCATCCCCTCCTCACCATTATTTCCTCTTCTTTAGTACTCTCTTACCCTCGAACCTCAGAGAAGATCCATCTATCGGGAATACCTTCAAAAATGTATCCTTTCCAATATCTATGGTATTCCTTTCCTCAACCTCTCTGAGCGTCTAAACATTGTTCTTCCTCTTTGCCAGTTGTCCACCCTTCAAAAATCCAAAATCTATGAGGGCACTGAGTTCAAGACTGAAGAGCAGTGGGCCAACGTCAAGGACAACAAGTCTCAGTACTCCAAAAACATGACTGCCCGTGCAGAAACCCTTACCCATAGAGATCACCCACTCACTCTTTCTGAGTGTTTCATTCTTCAGCATAAGACCTCTTGGGGACCATTCATTCTGAAAGAGATCAGGATAGCCCAAAACGTCCAGTTGTAC
Source organism: Colocasia esculenta (assembly GCA_014218235.1). Taxonomy (NCBI): domain Eukaryota; kingdom Viridiplantae; phylum Streptophyta; class Magnoliopsida; order Alismatales; family Araceae; genus Colocasia; species Colocasia esculenta. The sequence continues at coordinate 120,967,548 of CM024756.1, forward strand.
AGTGATTTCTGCTACCTGAACAAGTTGCCTGAAGTCCAATTCTACCAATTTCATTCAACTAGTGGTCTGCTGAGATCAGAACATCCAATAAATTCTCCCCTCACAGTGGATTTTTCAAACCTCAAAGTACCTCTCTCAGTTCATCTGCCGAAGCTACACTCCTAGTGTTTGACTCAGATGCAGGCTCCCATGCATTTGATATGTTTGCTAAGCAGATGGGCAGAATGTCAGTTAAGCAGGGTAGATTGCCTTCCTTTTGCGATTTATTTTCAGAGAATACCACTCTGGCCGCATTTCCTCCCAAGTTTTGGCTCGACTCATTTCTGAGTGTGAGAGGCTTTCTCCCTCGGCATGGGAAACTCTATAAGGATTCCCATCTTCAGCTGCAAAGCCATCACAGTTCCTGTTCAGTCAAAATAAGCATATTCTATCAGCAGAAGCCTTCTTGGATCTCAACTCCATCAATCCAATTAAGAGATATATGTTCAGTGGGCAGCCAGATATACTGCCTTCTATGCCTTGAAGAAGGATCTTCTTGATCAGAAGATTTTCTATCCCATCTCTCGATAGATTTCTCTATCGTGCCAGTTTGGAAAGAGCACCTACTTCAGATTCATACTGGAGAGAGATCAGTATGGAGAATTCCTAGATCAGCAGCACAGCTATACTTTCAAGGATGGGTTCTTCTTCTCAGTTGCTCCTGGTGTTTTCCACCAGATTTTTGAAGATATGGAGATCAAGGCATGGGCTGTCATTTCACAGCATGCCTCTCTTTTGTCTCCTTTGTATTATCATGCTCCTAATAATCCAAAGCTTTCCTCTTCTTTGTCTCATAGACTATCTTTTACTTATTATTGACAAAAAGGGGGAGAAAACTAAAGCAACTCTGAAAAACATATCGTGTTTATTTATGCTGTTTTAGTAATTTTGTCATCATCAAAAAGGGGGAGATGATGACCAAACTTTCCCCATATAAATTAATTCACTTATTTATATATTAATTTTAATGATTAACAAAACAATACTAATGAATTACTTGAGCCTTGAGGACAGGAACTAAAAGTAAAAGAAAGTTCAAGACAATCAGGTAAACTCTCACTTCATTTTTCGAAGTGATCACATCGACTTCTTCATACACCGTAACGATTAGTTGCTCGTCGCAATGATTTCTTAATTGTCATAACGATTTCTTAAGACCTCGTAACGATTTGCTCCTCGCAACGATTTCTTAAGTTGTCATAACGATTTCTTAAGACCTCGTAACGATTTGCTCGTCGCAACGATTTCTTAGTTGTCATAACGATTTCTTAAGACCTCGTAACGATTGCTCGTCACAACGATTTCTTAAGTTGTCATAACGATTTCTTAAGACCTCGTAACGATTTGCTCGTCGCAATGATTTCTTAAGTTGTCATAACGATTTCTTAAGACCTCGTAACGATTTGCTCGTCGCAACGATTTCTAAGTTGTCATAACGATTTCTTAGACCTCTTAACGATTTGCTCGTCGCAATGATTTCTTAAGTTGTCATAACGATTCTTAAGACCTCGTAATGATTTGCTCTCGCAACGATTTCTGTATTGTTCTAACGATTTGCTTACCACAACGATTTCTTAATGATAACATCGATTTCTGTAGAATTCATAACGATTTATTTTTTATCACAACGATTTACTTAAAGTAACGATTTGGTAGTAATCACATCGATTTCTTTGATGCTAATAAACTTTGTCTGCACAACGATTTCATAAGTGCTTATAACGATTCATTATTTTGATTTAATTTCGCTGTCATAACGATTTGCCTATCAACTTATAACGATTTCATAAGTCATAAAGCATCGGCTTTGTTCATATCGATTTCATGTTATATCAATAACTCATTAATTATGTTGAATAGTCAAAGTCGTATCTGTCTGTTAGACTGCTATGCATTGAATGCAGTCTGAACGTATCTCTCATGCATGCAGACGATATCTTCCACTATTGTGCTATTCTGTCTACATCTTTATTTGACAGAAAGGAGCTTTGCTAAATCTAGCAATATCTTTTCCCACTGTGACTGACAATCAACGACAGCCCTAGCTGTCTCCTATTTATTGTTGAAATGCTTGCAGATACCTGACAAGACTTATCTGTACAACATGCACACAAAAGATACAAGATATCAAAACATTTCTTTGGCGTGTACTATAAAGGATAAAAGACTGAAGATTAGAAGCTTCCTTGCAGACCAGTCTAAGGTACACCAGAATGAGAGACAACGGTTCTTTAACGTTCAAATTTCAAGAAGAGCTTAAATATAGACTACAAGACTGAGAACAAACAACTTTGAAGTGAACAACATTCTGTGATAGAGAATAGTCAATCCTTCAAGTCTTCAAGTCTTCAGTAGTCAAAACAAGAGCGAAGCACTCCATTCCAATAGATCTTAGCTCTTTAGCTCTCTGTGTTGAAAAAGAAATTCTGTGAGAGCCAGTGAAGTCTTTGAGAGAAACCAGTGTCAAAATCGTTCTCTCTCGAGGCTTGTTTGCTTCAGATTGTAGTGTTTGAGCTAGTTCCTGAAGCTTGTTCTTGTGCTTACTTTATTAGTTTTATTCCTTCTGTGTGAAGGAAGACTGGTGGTATCCAGGCGGGTTTATTCCCTTCTGTGTGAAGGAAGACTGGTGGTATTCAGGGTGGTTGTATTCCCTTCAGGTGAGGAGAAGAAGCCAGTTGAGGCTGGGTGTAAGGATCGTGAGGGGGATAGTACCTTGATAGTGATATCCTGAGGTATTGCTCAGGGACTGGACGTAGGACTCCTGTGGAAAGGAGTTCTGAACCAGGATAAAATCCTTGTGTCTTGTGGCTGTGTTTTATGCGTTTGCTGTTTCATTCCCTCTAACTCTAACCTTCGTTTTAAGTTGTTGTGAACAGGTATCAATCTATGATCTAATTTTTAAAACCCATTCACCCCCCCCTCTGGGCTAGCTAGCTGGGCAACAACTATGTTAACATATATGCATGTATATGTACGTATTTACGCACGTGATATTTGCCTATCCATTTGATAAGGCCCCGACTTATCCTTATTTGTTGTGCGTTGTGGAATTGTGCTTGTGTGTAAATATCATGCATGCATATGTAGATATATGTACATATCAGCTAGGTTGTACTTGTGAATGCAAGTGTATGTTAGTTGTGAACGTGCTCGATTGATATGATATATGTATGTATATTATCTTATGCATAGATAATAGTATACCTAATTCTAAGCACCTAACATCTTGGTTGATAAGTATGCATGTGTATGATTAGTGTAAATGTTGTACTTATGCATGGTGTAGTTGATGTTTACATTGTGCTAGTGCATTGCATGTACATGTAGGGTGCAAGTATGATTTTCTGCATTGTTTGTCTTCTGGCCGTAGAGGAAGTTGGCGTCAACATGGGTGGACACCCATGATGAGTAAAGGCCATGTCGATGGACGCCTACACCTAAGTAAACGGCAGTGATGTGACGTTTTACTTCTCTGGTTTTCTGTGCAAAGCAGCCCAGGAATTCGGGATGGTCTTCCTCCCTGGTTGGGGAGACGTTTCTTCAACGTCTCATCCATCAGCCCTGCGCAATACCTCAACCCTCACCCTATAAGCAACCCCTCCTGCAACTTGAAGGGTCCCCTGGCCTTTGAAAAAGGAAACCTAGCTATGGGAGAACAAGAGAAGACCTAGAGTTGGTGACCTTTGATCCGTCGACTGGAGGTGCAAACCAAGCGAGCTACAACGTCTGTAGGACGGCCAATACATCCAAGAAGAGATCCCAGCTCCGAGGTGCCATCTACATCGACAGGAGAAGAGGATCGAAGGAGTTTTGAACACCTTTTGGCAAGGCCGAGAAGGGCTTCATTCAACTTATTCTGATCTTTGTAGATTTATTTGAGAGGCAAGTAAACCTAGATCTTGATCCTAAACATGTCCCTTGAGTTTTAGTATTTTACGGATTTTTCCTCGAGTCCTGGAACCCCACATTCACCAAATCCCTGGAGCTCAGTCTGTGTATTGCACAGACAGGAACTTGGCGTCAATGCCTTGACGCCAAGATCTCCAGTGTGCGTCCAGAGATCTTGCCGTCCAACTCCTTGACGGCCAGACACTGCCGCCAAGTCTTCAGTGCAGAACAGTGAACTGTTTGCCTTAAGTAATTATTTTTCCGGACTTTGACGCTTGAGGATATAGTGTAATTTTATATGTTATGTAAAATAGCTAATGTGATGTGTGTGGAAATTTCTGTGTTTTTTTGTGATGGCATGAATTATTAGATTTATTGAAATACATGTGGGGGAAAAATGGATTATGCATGTTCACCTACTGTCTACATGATTCCTAAGGAATTAAATGCCCTAGCTTTTTCTATACCATGTGTATATGCATCAATCCATGTCTCGAAAATTTGGGAATTTTCCATGAATATGAAACTTGTTATAATTTCTGTATTAGAAAATAGAGAGCATGCCTAGATTGGTTTAAAACTTCGAAAAAATTGAATGTTGTGTAAAAATTCGGGGAAAATTTCTGTGACATTATGAATGATAGGTACAGACCTGTGAATGGTCGAATCGAACATTCACGTTATGTTCTAGGATAAATTGAATTATAAATGGCATGAGATGACGTTTAATTTCTGTAAATGTAATATGATAAGAAAATATGAAAATTTTCATGTGTGATCATAAACCTGAAATTAGTATGTGGTTAAATTCTCATGTTATTTGGATTACTGTATAGTACTTATGAAAATTCCATGCAAAATAAAATCATTAAAGCATGATATTATGATTTGATTGATAATGTGTTTTCCCCACATGATTACTGTAAATTTACTGAATGCTGAAACTCTGGGGTAGTATCATGATTAGGTTAACTGAAGTTAGGTATAATTGATCACCAGTGTATGTAAAGTGATTAAGTGATTTATGAAAAGTGGTGCATAATGAGAGAAAAATGCGAATAAGTAAATGTATAATAATGGGCCAAGAATGACACTGCTACCCTAGGGGCCTCGAGAGCTGTACATAGAAAAGTCCCTATGAAGGCTCTATGTGATATAAGTTTGTCCCAAGGGCATTTGGGAAAACCGGAGAGGGACGAGTACCAATAGACAGGGTGGAGAGTGCTTCTCCCGGTCTGCGCAGTTACCAAGACTCACCACTACATTGCCTAGGTGTGTGAGTATGTGTATGAGTATGTGTTATGAGTTATGTGACATAAGTTATGTGATATGAGTTATGTGACATGGGCTATGTGACATAAGTTATGTGATATGAGTATGTGACATGAGTTATGTGACATGGGCTATGTGACATAATATATGGATATGAGTTATGTGACATGAGTCATGAGTATGAGATGTTCGTTGTGTCCTCTATCGGTAGTTAGGACTATGTGTTATGGCATCTGTAAATTATTGAATATGAGTAAGTGCATATGATATACAAAAAGTGACATGTGATGAGTAATGACATGAAATGTGATGTGTGAAAATGAAAGAGTAAGTAATGTGAGGATTATGTGAAGAGTAGAGTTAGTGCTAATAAGAATGTGCTTGCATGAGAAAACAAATATGTTAATGCGGTATGCTCGTGGAAAGTTTATGTATTGGGTACCTTCGTCGCAATATCATGTTTTGCACATCACCATGTCATGTTTAGGATCATTGCAATGTCAGTTTAACATCCACAATAACATGTTTAGCACCATGTCATGTAAATTATTTCTATCATGTGATAGCGCATGTAAATAAATATATTGACCCTATTATTCGTGTAATACAAACAATAAATATGAGAAGCTAACTAATGAATGACTTGTGTGCGATAAATCTAATTCCATGCAATTAAATCCAATTCATGTCAAAAACAGCAAGTAAAGTATGGTTAGGAATGTGATAAACATAAGTAAGAGGTTAGATTCCATGTAGGAGTGAGAGTATTAGCATAGAGTTTCAGTTTAAACGGTTGGATTGCCAATCAATTGACAATATTCTAGACCTTACAATTCATGCTATGAACTATGAAACCATGCATATGAGAATAAATTACATTAAAAAACCAGCAAGTGAAATGTGAAATTCCATATGAAGGTACATGTGAAAAAGTGAATGTATCATGTTAGGTTGCTCTTTCCTTATGTCAACTTCCATGTTTAATTGTAAAATTATATCATGAAATGGATAATTGTGTGAATGAATGTCTCATGTCAATGTAAATAGAACGTATGTACAAGTGTATAGCATTAGCATCCATGATTTAGAATAAACATGTGATAGAACAAAAGCATGGATAAATGATTCAAATCGTGTTTGATAGTTGAATGGTGTTCCATGTGTATTCTTGTATATGAATGATAGGTGTATACTTTAGTGTCTAATAGCTTAATGTGAAGGTGGCATGTTTGAGTTTAAGTCTTTGTTTTACTTGCTGAGCCTTTGGATCACCTTGCTCTGGTGTACAGGTGAGACAGGTGTTGCTACTTTGGAGGGAAGGCATGGCGAAGGTCGATCTATTGGAGGAGTAGCTCGTGAGTAGTAGATTTAGTGTACTTTCTTTCTCAGCTTGAACAATATGTTGTATGGACAATCATTTTGGACAATGTAATTTCATTATCATGTAACAATGGAGATGCTGTCAATTTTATTTTGCTATATAGACTGTGGAATATGTGATGGTGATGAGCCCAAGTTAATTGTTTATTTTAAACTCCGCTGTAGTAAATTGCTATTCACGTACGTTTCAACCTATCGGCTAGCGTTGGGTTTTATCCCACTGTAATGACGCCCTTTATCCGATGGGGATTGGTATAACGTACCGGTATGAAGGGGATCGTTACAAAAACTGTTTTGTATGCGAACTCCCTAGAGGTAAATGGCGCTCCCAATCATCCTTCCAATCCAGAAACACACCTCAACATATCCGGAGCGTCTGGATAGTCCTCTCGGGACGTCCATCTGTCTGGGGATGAAAAGCCAAACTAAGCATCAACTCCGAACCTAACGCATCCTGAATACCCTTCCATAATCCTCGAAGTAAATCTAGGATCTTGATCCGAAATGATCGACTTCGGGACACCAGGCATTCTAATAATGCTACCAATATACAATCTGGCTAGGCTCTCTACTAACTGCTTCTTCTTCATAGGTAAGAAATGCGCAGTCTTCGAGAATCTATCTACAACTACCCAAATCGAGTCATTACCCCGTCTAGATCGAGGCAAACCCGTGACAAAATCCATAGTGACAGCTTCCCACTTCCATATTGGAATCTCCATCTTCTGCATAAGACCAGATGGCGCTGTCGCTCGGCCTTCACTTGCTAGCATACTGTACACCTAGACACATACTCCGCTACATCCTTCTTCATGCCACACCACCAAAAAGATCTCTTCAAATCCGGGTAATCTTAGTGTTACCCAGATAAATAGAGAATCTAGACCTATGAGCCTCTGCTAAAACATGCTCACGAACATCTACATGTCTGGTACACAGACACGGTGATGGAATCTAATCACGCCTTCTTCATCACGAGTAATGCCCACCTTGCCCACTAACTCTTAGAGTCTAGGGTCAGCTTTTTGTTGCTGATCACCTCATCCAACACCAAAGACCTAAGGAAACTGAGCTACAAAAGCCTGACACAATGATGGCTCTAACTCAGTCATCGCACACGCTGCATCCTCCAACATCTTCCATCCTGCTGGAGAGACGATCTCTTCCAGCTAAGAGCATCGCTAGGACATTCGCCTTTCCAAGATGATACTGGAGGTCGAAGTCATAATCTTTCAGGAACTCAATCCATCTTCTCTGCCTCAGGTTTAATTCCTTTGGGAGAAAAGATACTCAAAACTCTTGTGGTCAGTGAACACCTCAAATCTGACACCATAAAGATAGTGTCTCCAGATCTTCAGTACATGAACCACTGCCGCAAGCTCAAGATCATGAGTCAGATAGTTTCGCTCATGCTCCTTCAATGACGAGAAGCATACGCTACTACCCTTCCTTGCGCATCAATACACAGCCAAGGCCAATCCGAGATGCATCTGTGTAGATAGCAAAACCCTCTACATCACTCGGCAAATTAACACAGGAGCCGAAGTGAGCTTAGTCTTCAATAATTGAAAACTACTCTCACACTCCTTAGACCAGACAAACTTTACTCCCTCCTGGTTAGCTGAGTCAATGGTGTGGCGATGGATGATAATCCCTCAATGAATCGCCGATAATAACCGCCAAACCAAGAAAACACTGAATCTCGAAGGAGTCTTGGGAATCTCTCAATCCATAATAGCCTAGACCTTTACTGGATCAACTGCTACACCAGCACGGGAGATAACATGCCCAAGGAAATGAACCTCGCGCAACAAAAATCGCACTTGCTGAATTTGCATACAGCTTGTGCTCACAGAGAACCTCTAATACTATCTCAAACGCTGACGGTGTGTGGCCTCATGTGAAGAATAGACCAACACATCATCAATGAAAACTACCACAAAACTATCTAAATATGGTCTAACACCCTGTTCATGATATCCATGAATTCTGTCGGGGTGTTTGTTAGACCAAAAGGAAGGACCAAAAACTCATAATGTCCATAACGGGTTCTAAAGGCCGTCTTGGACACATCCTCACTCCTAATCCTTAACTGATGATAGCCAGAATGCAAATCAATCTTGGAAAAGACTAATGCATTCTGTAGTTGGTCGAATAAATCATTAATCTGGGGTAAGGGATACTTGTTCTTCACTGTCAGTTGGTTTAGCTTCTTATAATCGATGCATAACCTGAGTGACCAATCCTTCTTCTTCACGAATAAGACAGGTGTGCCCCAAGGGGAAACGCTAGGGTGAATGAATCCCTTATCTAACAAATCCTGCAACTACTTCCTTAGTTCTGCTAATTCCGTAGGTGCCATCCGATAAGGTGCCTTTGAGATAGGAGAGGTGCCTGAAGCAACTCTAGAGTGAACTCTATCTCTATAGCCGATGGCAATCCAGATAAATCATCAGGAAAAACATCCGAAAACTCCTGCACTACATCAATCTCCGCAAGAGTAAGTGACTCATCAGCCTTGGTACTAATACCATGCTGGAAAGAAAAGCGTCACAACCCTTGTTCATCATTCTCATCGCCCTCGTGGCCGAGATGACAAACCTCCCAGCCAAGTTCCTTGGCAAAGGATGAGAAAATTCATCCTCACCAGGAATGCGGAAAACAATCTTCTTTCCATGGCAATCTACTAATGCATAGTGCTCCTCTAGCCAATCCAGACCAAGAATAGCATCGTAGTCCTTCATCTTTAGCAAGAAGAAACACCCTTCTAGGTATCTATCCTCAATGCACACCGATCAAGACGGAATACACTTCCTAGTCGATACCGTGCCCGCAGGCGTGTGCACAGACAAGGGACTTCTAAATCCTCAGACTCTATCTCTGACTCTAAGGCTAACTTCCTAGAAAAATGCTTGAAAATGAACGAGTGAGTAGCACCCGTATCGAACAACACCCGAGCATGCACAGCTAAGAACAAAACCGTACCTTCGGGGACGTGATCCGCCTGCTTGGCGTCCTCACGAGCTAACGCAAACACTCGAGCTGGGGCTTGAGGTCTCCCTGGTCGTCCTGTTGCTGCGCTGCTGCTACTGCTACTGGGGCAGGTGCCGCTCCACGCTGACCTCGCTCCTGCAGTCTGGGGCAATCCTTGATCCTATGCTCGCTGCTTCCGCACTTCAAGCACTTCCCCGCCAACTTCCAACATTCCGTACCACCATGTGCCCTCCCACAATGAGGACACTCCTTCTTACCATTAGGGGAACATTGAGAAGGTACCTGACAACTTCCCGATGCCACTGGACGGTGCGGTGACTGAAAAGTCGCATTCTTTCTCTCTTGCCTCTGAAATGGAGCTGCTGGCCTCTTTTGAGAAGCCTTCTTCTCCTCTAGATACTGTTCCATTTCCCCCTCCTACCGACACGCTGTGCTAAGTGTTGCCTCGAGGGTACGATGGTCGAAGGCCACCAACCTCGTCCTCAGTGATGGTCTCAGCCCCATCACGAACTTCTTCACCTTCCTGCGCTCATCAACTACTATATGAGGAGCATACTTTGATAATTCTGCAAACCTGGCCTCGTACTCCAGCACGGTCATGGAGTCTTGAGTCAACGAAAGAAACTCCTGCTCCATCTTGTCCTGGATGTGCTGCGGGACAAACTTGGCTTAGAAGAGCCTCACGAACTCGTCCCAACCAATCTCCACAGCACCATCCTCGAACCTGGTACGTAACAACGAGGACCACCACATGTCAGCTCGCTCCTGCCAAAACCACCCATAGGACTAACCAACATAATCTATACTTAAAGAAATAACCACCAAATTAATTTACACATACCTGCAACATATAGGTGGCTAAAGTGACCTTGTCCTCCTCAGCGCACCTAATAGCACGGAAGATCTTCTCAATCTCCCACATCCAGCTCTCAGCTAATAATGGATCACTCTCCGCCTTAAAAAGAAGGTGGCGACATCCTCTTAAACCGTTCCATGATGGAGCGTCCACCATGGTCCTGAGCCGGGGAACTGGCACTTGAGCCTGAGCCTGCTGAGCCTCTAACTGAGCCTAGAGAGCAACCTGGGTGTGGGCCTGCGACTGCATGGCCTGCACTAAACCCTACATGAATACTCCATAGTCTACTGGTGGCGGTGGGGGAAGCACAGGACCCTGGAGTGCTGGAGCCTGCTGCTCTCCCTGATCCCCACGCCTAGGCTCATCTCTCCTCTGCTCTCCCTCACGAGCAGGAACACCACGTCTACCACGTGAAGCCATAGCCTGCAAGGTAATTCAATTCACAATTAGAAACTGCTATCTAACTAGTTCTTAACTATGTGGACAATCTGCACAGACTTAGTATACAATGAAGATGATGGTATATGTGCATATTTATATACAATTTCAACCTCTCTCTCTGATACCAATCTCTGTAATGACCCTTCTTATACCGATACGGTTATACCAACCCTCATCGATATAACAAACGTCGCTACAGTGGGACATTTACCCAATTATTATCTATTAGGCTGAAACGTACATAAATACATAACATATGACAGCGGAATTTAAAGAACTGAAAGCCATCTTATTCCATCATCCACACTTATCCACAGTCCATATAGAAGAAAAGAATTTCAAATGAAATAACTGAGTATTTGAAGTAAGTACAATGTCCACAACTTTTCTGAAATAACCACAATAACCATATGAGACTACACAGAGTCTCTCATTACATACTTATGAAATGAAGTATATGTCAATCCACCAAGGTACACTACTCTCGCTCCGAGTAGCTCCTAACATCTCCTCGGAAGAAGTAGTCTCAACACCTGTACGCTGAAGCAAGGATGAGTTCAAAGAACTCAATAAGTAACACTAAACACACTAAACATACATGTAGATGGCATGGATTGCTAATTTGTCAAATTAAAGCCTAAACATGCTTTCTACACACTATTAATAGATCAATTAATCATATTCACATGTTAAATAAAAACTAAACTAAACATGGAGATTTTCATCTTTACAACAAATCATTTCTATGATGGATTTTCTAATGATTTTCACATGGATATCATGTTTATACACATGAAACTGGCTATTTATTATGAACGAAAACATTAATATATGAGATTAACATTTTACCTGCTGTCACAAGGATCTAAACAACACATGCTCAATTATTCTAGTTTCACGATTTGCACATGCACTTTCGTTAACACAAGTTCACGTTTTATATGCCTTGACACATAGCCCAAACCACCGTAGAAGGACACACACTAATCACATTATACACACATCTATCACCTAGGCAATACAATGATAGATCTTAGTTACTGCGCAGAACCGGGAGAAGTACTCTCCACCCTAACCAGCGATACTTGTTCACCTCCAGGATTTAATCCCAATGCCCATGGGACATCACACACATTGAACTTTCCCATGGGGACTTTACCACAGTATAGTTCCACAGCCCTCTATGTAGCAGTGTCACCCTTGGCACATTTTTCACATTCTTCAAATTGGTTTAACACACACATAGTGTATAATTCTTATATGCATTCGGTACTCACACATTTTCTTACTTCAGTATCACCTAACATGGTATTACTGTTAACAGAGTTCGCATCAGCCATTATCAACACTAATCATACTGCAATTAACTAATTTAACAGTAATTATACTAAACATGCACTAATGTAATCATTTTACCTGAAATGTACAACTCAGTGTCCACAGTTATCTAATTTGCATGCAATTTAACCACAGGTCATTTACTGCTCACAGATCACATATAAAAAATTTCAAAATTGTCTGGAATATATACTATTTAAAAAAATCAAGAGTGATATTATCTAAGGTTAAAATAACCAATTTATATGGTAGTCATCATTCAGACCTATAGTACACGCTACACATGCATACTGACCGTACAAACCATATTACAAATTCTGAGGATTTAACTATTTTCACACTATTATTAAAATTCCTACACTAATTAATCATGCTCACTATTTTCATGTCAAAAATCTAGTAAACTATACAATCATCAGAAAACTACCAAATTTTAACAATAAGTTCTGATATCATGTACATATCACAGAAATTTTTTGACATTTAAATTTTTACAGGGATCATCCGAACAGTAAATGGCAATGCTCAAAACCTATTTATCATGCATTTCTGAAAATTTCATAATTACAGCCTTAAGTCAAAATTTTCACAGAAAAATGCAACATGATCTCACACTCGTATTACATAACATATAAAATTTATCATATATCCTCATGTGAAAAATCTCGGAAATAGTTTATAAAGGTCAGATCTGCAAACTGTTGCTGACTGGCGAACTTAACGGCAAAGGAATGGCCGTCTAGTAGGTTAACGGCAACAAATAATGCCGTCAACTCAGGATATTAACAGCAGGGGATCATGTCGTTAATCTCCCGTCTGTGCAAAACACAAACTGCACGCAAGAAAACCTTTGAATGGGAGGTTCCAAGACTCGAGAAAATCTGTAAAAATCCTTGGACATACTAGATACATGTAGGGATGATGTGGGTAGGTTACTTGCCTTGCATAAAATCTCTACTCCTCGAATTTGGTCGGAGAAGCCCTCCTCGGCCTGTGCCAAAGAGCCTTCAAAACTCTCATTACCGGATTCTCTGTTGATCTCCTCTGTACTCCAATGTGGGCAAGTTGTTCCCGCATGTATTGACTCCTCTTTTGTCGTTGAAGAATGCCGGAGGAAGTCGCCAGTCGCCGATCCATGGGTTCCAAACAGGTTTTCGCACAGAAAAAAAATAGGGTTTTTTGACTCGAGTCAAAAGGGTCATCTCCGGCTGGAATCTAGGTATTTTATAGGCTAAGGGTCGGAGATGCAAAGAGAGTAAGGTTGGGTTACCATTGGGGACGGTTTCCCTAAATCAAGGGCACATTTCCGGAGGCATTTCCGGATCTGAAATCGCAACAGACCGGTAGAGAGCTTCCAAATCCCCAAGAAAGGGCTGCCTAGATGTGCAAGTGTGTAGTGATGTACGGATCTCAATCCACAATCCACTGGGTTCAAACTTGCGGAAATCACTTAACAAGATAACATGTGATAAAACTATACACTTTAACTAATCATGGTTTGCAAGATTTTAAGATAACAATTACCCTTAAACATGGTAGGACAGTAGAAGAGTGAATCACAAGTTACATGAATGGTCCAGACCATTAAGAAAGCAATTAGAATATGTTCGTGTAATTATAGCTTTTAAATGGGTTAAACACTATTAAGCCATTAAACAGACCTCATGAGATAATTAGAACCATGCCATGCAAATCCTACAGTTAACAGCATGTTAAACAGTTCTTGGGTAAGCCTATAAATACCCGTCCTACACAGAGGACACACTTTAAACCGCAGTGCACAGTGAAAAAACAGCAAATAGTGAAGACTCAAATCGGCGTCCACCTTGGTGGCCGCGTTCATGCTTGATCACATTGGGGAATCCGGACGCGTTTAAGAAAATTCACTTAATTAAACCTTGGGCGGGAAAACCGCCTGAAACGCATCGGGGCATACTACCGCGGTTCAGATAGGCTCGTCTCCCAGGCGGCGTGAAGACCCACGCGTGCTGTTGACTAGTCAGCACGAGAATCACATCGTACAAGATGGTCGCGATTCACTTAATCACATCGGCCATGAGTGACACGATTCCAAATGCGTGAAACGCGTCGTCTGAACCAGAGGCGGTTCAAAAACCATACCGAAACTCAAAAAAATGTAGGAAAATTGGGGTTCGATCCATGCAACGCTTATATCTACTAAACTAGGGCTTTTCAGACAAAAGTGTCAACATGAAAGTTGTTGGGAAAATTGAATAGAAGAGAACTATGATTTTTAATAATTTAAAACGACTTTGGATGTGCGATAAATCAACATGAACATAAAACGTCCCTATCATGCGCGACTATGGCAAAATGACTATAACTCAGATGTACTCATTGGAATTCGACGAAACCAATTGGAAACGAAACTAGACTTGATACACTACACATTGGTATAAGATTGTTTAAGTTTGGCCCAGAAACCTTCCTTCTGGGTTGAGGAAGTTTTGTTCTTCAGAAAACCACTGGTTGAAGAATGCCTAATACTCTGAGTATCCTACATGAAAATTGTGCATTCCAGTTGGGTTAGGAAGGAGACTTGACCCTCTTTCCAGGGTTATAAGCCTTGCAGGATGGGATTTAGGTTTGACCTACCTTTGGTCGACTCCAAGTGGATGGTTTGTGCAGGCCTGAATCAGACGCGAGGGGAAAGAAGGGCTTGGTGTGCTTGGTCCTCCGCTCCCCAGCCGCCAAGAGCTCCTCCGCGCGACCCCAACAAGTTGTGAAACTCGTCCCCAAGGGTTTTGAAGGGAGTATTTAAGCACCTATGACTTTTGGATGTCTTAATGCAACAAGGAAAGGAGAGTTGCGGTTTTAGCTTGTGTCTTTCCATATTTTGAAGATCTCTCCCTCCATTGGAGATTCTTGGCCATCAAGCAACCTCCATGGGTGGCTAGGCACGAATTTGGGTTTCCAAGAGTGCACGATTGCCTCCCAATTCTACCATAATTGCCTCTTTCTAATTTCAGCTTATTTAGGGTTACGAATTTCCATGCATTTTCTTGTTCATTGATTTTGGACCAAAAGTGATCCATTGGCCCAATATCGATAATGGGTCATCAATATATAATGTTGGAAGTCTCTCCAATATTTTTATTTAATTTATAGTCACGTCGTGTTTCCATGTTAATGGTTTTCCGACCTAGTTTCCTTATTTAGATAATTTGTCAAAATGTGACGTACACTTGGTCAATCGGATTTTTCGTTGTACGAATTTATTCGTGAACACTTAGGAATAATGTGTGGGGTTGATTTATAATTTTTAAGAAAATTTTCAATGTGTTCATGCTCATACGATAATGGTACGTATGTTTTAATACTTCGATATTTTGAAATTATTTATTTGAATTTTTATGTAATTAAATTTTCTGGGGTAGTAATTTATGTTGTAAGGGTCCCCAAATTCTTAGAGAATGTGCCACTGCCATTCTTTCCTTAATAAGCTTCACTTTTTCTGTGGTTTCCCTTATCATCTCTGGTCCTAGCATTTGCTTTTCGCCAACTTCATTCCAGCATATTGGAGATCGGCAACTCCTGCCGTATAGTGCTTCGAATGGTGCCATTTGAATGCTGGCTTTGTAGCTATTATTATAGGTGAACTCCACAAGAGGTAAGTGTTCATGCCAACTACCTCCAAAGTCTAGAACACATGCTCTAAGCATATCTTCAATCACCTGTTGGTTCTCTCCGTCTGACCATCAGTCTGCGGATGGAAAGCCGTGCTAAAGTTTAGTTTAGATCCCAAGGATAGTTCAGCCCTTTCCAAAAGTGGGATGTAAACCTAGGGTCTCTATCAGATACGATAGACACCGGTACTCCATGTAGTCTGACTATTTCCTTTACATACAATGCAGCCAGAACATCTATTGACCACTTGTTCTTCACTAGAAAAAAGTGAGCTGACTACTTAAGCGGTCGACTATAACCGAGATACCATCGAATCCACCTCTAGATTTAGGTAGTCCGAAAATAAAGTCCATCCTTACACCTTCCCATTCCCATGCCGGGATTTCCAGGGGTGTGAGTTTACCTGCAGGTCGCAAGTGTTCCACCTTGATCTTTTGACATGTTAAGCATCGGGCGACATATTCCGCCACCTCCCTCTTCATATAGGCTACCAAAAGCTTCTTTTTAGATCTTAATATATTTCGATAGTTCCAGGATGGATGGTATACTTGGTCTTGTGAGCCTCATCCATAATCATCTTCTTTGTCTTCACATGGTCGGGTACACAGACTCAATCCCAGAAAATAGTCTTCCATCTTTAGTTAAAAAGAAATTTGACCTCTAGTCTAGGTTAGCCTTAATCTCCACAAGCACCGGGTCATTGTCTTGGAGTGCTATGATGTCCTCCAATAGTATAGGTTGTGCTCTAACACTTACAATAAGGAATCTCTTCTTCTTGATGTCAGCATCAATATTTAACTTGGCAAAGTCTTCTAATAATTTCCATTCGCCCACAATTATGCTCGACAATGTAATCATTGGCTTTCTACTTAGAGCATCTACCACAACATTTGCTTTACCTGGATGATATTGGATAGTGAAGTTGAAGTCTTTGAGATACTCAACCACCTTCGCTATCTCATGTTCACGTCCTACTGAGAAAATAGATACATCAAGCTTTTATGGTCAAAAAACACAATGAACTTCTCACCATAAAGATAATGACACCATATCTTCAAGGAGAATACTACAACAGCTAGATCTAGATCATGTACAAGATAGTTGTCCTCATGCTTCTTCAATTGTCCTGACGCATAGCATATGACTCTCCCATTTTGCATCAGCACATAGCCTAGGCCGATCTCGGATGCATCTGTGTATAGTTCAAAACTACCCCCCAGTCACTGGCAATGTCAGTACAGGTGCTGAGGTGAGGTGCTCTTTTAATGCTCTGAAACTTTCTTCACTTTCTTCACATTTGAGAAATCTTTAATGAAGCGACAATAATATCCGGCTAAACCCAGAAAACTCCTGATCTCCGACACAGTTGTCAGCCTTGTCCAGTTCTTTACCGCTTCAACCTTAGATGGATCTACAAAGATTCCCTCCTTGGATAGGATGTGGCCAAGGAAAGGCACTTCCTCCATCCAGAACTCACACTTACTAAGTTTTGCATAGAGTTGATTATCTCTAAGCACTTACTGAGCAACCTTCATGTGTTCCTCATGTTCTTCTTTGGACTTGGAGTAATAAGGATGTCATTAATGAAAACCACCATGAATTGGTCTAAGTATGGCCTATAAAATTATTCATAAGTTGCATGAAAGCTACTGTAGCATTTGTCAACCCAAACGGCATGACCATGAACTCATAGTGACCATATGTACTCTGGAATGCAGACTTGTGTATATCCTCTTCCTTTATCCTTAGTGATGGTAGCCTAATCTTAGATCTATGTTGGAGAAATATTGTGCACAAGAGATCTGATCGAACAGTTCATCGATGCGGGGCAGTGGATACCTGTTCTTTATTGTCAACTGGTTTAACTGACGGTAATCAACGCATAGCCGCATTGTCCCGTCCTTCTTTCTGACAAATAGTACTGGCGCTCCCCAAGGAGATGTTCTAGGCCTGATAAAGCCTTGATCTAGTAATTCTTGTCTCTGCCTCTTTAACTCCTGCAATTCAACATGGGACATGCGATATGGGGCTTTGGAAAAAGGGGCTGCCCCAGGGAGTAACTCGATGGTGAAGTTTACCTCCTGCTCAGGTGGTATACCAGGTAATTCCTCTTGGAATACATCATGATAGTCTCTGGCTATGGGAATGTCTTCTAGGGTTGGTTTCTTCTTTTCAGTTGCCACGACTAAAACTAGGAAAACGTCACGACCCTGGTTGATCAGCTTGGAAGCCTTTAGAGAAGATATCAAGATAGGGTGTTTATGATAACGGGTGCCAAGTAGGGAAAAGGTTGGAAGATTTGGACATTTAAAGGTGACCCTTCTATGGAGACAGTTTACATCGGCATCATATTCAATTAGCCAATCGACACCCAAAATGGCATCATAACCCTTCATGTCTAAACATATGAGGTCGGTAGGGAATTGTGTTCTCCAATTATAGTTTCAAATTTTGGCAAGTAGTGGGTGAGTTTAGATTCTGAGCCAAGGGGAGAGGCTACAGTGATCTTGGATTTCAGAGGTACAGGTTTGACAGGTAGAGTTGCAGCAAATGTGGTGGAAATAAATGAATATGTAGCTCCAGTATCAATAAGCACAAAACCAGGTTGAGAGTGTATGGAAATGGTACCTTCCACCATACCCCCTTCCTCCGATAGGTCAGCTTCAACAACGGCATTTAGGCATCCCTGACGCCATGGTACATTCTGTGTCTTGCCTGGCTGGTCCTTCAGCATTGGACAGTCAGGAATACGGTGGTCACGACCACCACACCTTAAGCACACCCCAAGCTTCTTCCAGCATTCTTCAGCTCGGTGCCCTGGTTTATCGCAGAACTTGCAGTTCTCAGCAAACTACCTTCCTTCTACCTTGACCTTCTTGTCTACAACATTGTCTCTTCTAGCATTCGGCCTCTTGTTGTTGTTATTGTTGTTGTTGTTGTTACGGAAAGTTGGAGCAATATTAGGTGCTCCCTTCTTGATGAAGACTGGCTTTGAGTTGTCCTTACCCCTCATTCCTTCTACTTTGGCCATTGTGTCCTCTACCACCTGGGCTCCTTGGACCATCTCAGTGTAAGTTTGAATGTTGTAAGGTCCGAGCTTCTCAATGAATAGGGCCTGAGCCTATCCATGAACCATTTAGCCTTCAATCTCTCTGTGCCCACTAGATGTGGGGCATACACAGCCACACGTGCGAACTGAGCCTCATACTCAGCCACGGACATTCCTTTCTGCTTCAGTGTATCAAAATCCGCCGCCTTCTTTTCCTTAACTCTTTCTGAGAAATATTTTCCTGGAATATCTCCAGGAGTCCAGCCCACTCTAGTTCAGCTACATTAGGCAGATGGGCCGATGTGGCCTTCCACCATACTCGGACATCCTTAGTAAATTGAAAAGTAGCCAGAACCACCTTCTCCCTATTGGTGCATTGCATAACATGGAAGATTCTTTCTATTTATTCTTGCCAGTTCTCTGCCTCGTCTGGGTCAGAGGATCCAGAGAAACGAGGAGGGTTCAAACTTATAAAGTTACAGTGCAGACCATCGGCTCCATTTCTAACAGCAGCAGCCTGATTTCCAGCCTGAACCACATTTTGCTGGCCTGTGTGAGTCCTGCCACTGTTTCTTCCATAGCTTGCCATTGGTTGCGAGCCATTGTGGTTGAGTGTAAGAGTTATGAGGGTTCCTGAGAAAAGGATGGAAATCAATTAATGTCTCTAGATACATTATAAGAGTCAATGGGTAAGAGTGTTTGTTCTCTCTATCATATTTCCAATCTCTACCACTTTCTCACCAGGTACTATATTTAATTTCCATGACCTAGGTTCCATAGGTATCTCATAATCCTGAGACGATCCTATTTGATTTTCCTAGGCTCTAATACCACTAAATTGTCACGTACGAGAATTACGCAGTGGATAATAATTTAGATAAATCGAGTCGATGTCATGAGACGTGGTGTCAAGTCCCGAGAATTACGTAGCGGATATTAATAATGCGAAATAATTCGAGTCGATATCCCGAGCGACGTGAACAGTCGGCAAATAAGCCTCTAGCTAGCACACACTAAATGTATAACAACATACATCATCATAGGGCCCAAATTTTGAACTCAACTAATCTTGTATTTAAATCTCAACTCATTGTATTCAAAATGGAAACTATTACAGGACTAAGACTCAATAAAAAGAAAAGTACATAATACCTCACTCCTACTACATGAATCTAACACTTAAAACACACTACTATAACTAGACTCATAGTTAGAACGCTCATAAATCGGACGCATTCCCATCCTCGACTTGCTCCTCCTCTTGAACATCATAGTCACCTAGATTGGGTAAACGTAGGGAATGAGCAAACTAGCCCAATAGGATTTATATCTCAATGTGCGGGCAATGATATAAGTGATTAACAGTTTAGAACTAGGTAAGCATGATGAATGTCATGATATTGCATGTATGAATAAAACTCATTAAAAACATGATACATAAACAAGCTAGATAGAGTGATCATGATAGAACAAGATTTTAGAACATGATGACAAGATAGAACTAGCAAAATATCACTTTGTACAAGCACGCAAATTTCACTTGATGTCAATAGTTTTCAGAACGCAAGATATCTCTAATTGCAACAAATGCAGGATGGCCATATCACGCAAGCAAGCAAGCATGCACGAACACGATCATGTAACACTAATCAGACACGTAGACACTAATGTACACCAAGAAAGGATCCATCAAGAATGTACACTAGGACATGTGTATGTGGTTATTGTATCTATCATTCAACACGCACGCACGACTCCCAACGCAGATGCAATGCCAATAATCATTATACCCCATGGTTAACAGTATATTTATGACTCTCCATCATTGGGGCTAGACTGGAGCCCTTGGACACTCACCATGCCCGGTCAACATCTCAATTAAATTTTAAATGTAGATACCCCCAGTCATTAATAATGGCCAAAGAGAGTTTCAACAAGTAAGCATGTGTAATGTCATGTTCATGATGATGATGAGAACAAGTAATAAGTAATTGAACATGATTTAATGATGACAATGGTCAAGAGATAAATTTGTCAGCATAACGGCATGATTTATACTTAATTCAATCTTTACATTAATGGCTTTAGTGTAGATTGTAAATCACTCACGAGAACATGATGAGAGAGGAAGTGCACACTATTTCCAGGGAACTTCAATGGTACAACCAAGTCGGCCATGTGGGAATCCATGGTCAGAGGAGATTTACAGAGGCCTTGGAGAAAAGGTCGCTAGTCTACCGATTCTGAATGACCGGTAGAGAGCTTCCAATTTCCCAATAAAGGGTTGCCTAGAAGTGCAAGTGTATAGTGATGTAGCATCTCAATCCCCAATCCATCGGTTCAAACTCGCAGAAAGCACTTAACATGATGGCATGTAATGAACAATGCATTTAACTACACATGGGTTTGCAAGATTTTAAGATAATAATTATCATTTAATCAAGCTAGAACAGTACACGAGTAAACACAAGTTTCATGAGTGATCATATAATAAAAAAGCAATTAGAATAATATTCATGTACTTATAACTTTAAATGGGTTTAACACTTTTAAGCCATTAAATAGACTCATGTAATGATCAGAGACCAAGATATGCAAATGACACACTAGATACCATGTAAACAGACCTCGGGTATGCCTTGAAATATGCGTCCAACACAGTGGATGCACTTCGAACACATTGCACAGTGAAAACTAGCGAAACGGGGAAAAGTCAAAATCGTCCAAGAGGGTGCCGCCTTCATGCTTGAAATGCATCGGGGTCCCGGACGCGTCTACAGGAAATCATTAAAAAAACACTTGGGCGGGAAAAACCTCTGAAACGCGTCGGGGTCGGACACCGCGTTTCAGAGCGGTCTGGACTCGATGCAGCGCGCAGACCCACGCGGGCGTGGACTAGTCAATCCCCAATCACGTTCGGGTGCACGGACTTTTTTCATGGGATCACGTCGCTCCTCGGCGACATGATGCTAGGCCCTTGAATCACACCACCTGCCTGGACGCAATTCAGGGTCAGACCGAAAACGCAGAAAACTTACTGAGGGAGGGGTTCGATCATGCAATGCCTATATCTCCTAAAATAGGGCTCTTGGACAAAAGTCTCAACATGAAAGTTGTGGGTACATGACAAAGGAGAGAACTATGATTTTAAATAATTTGAAACGATCTCGAGATGCGTGATGAAATTGACTGGAACAGG
>CM024756.1:120989751-121255045 GCA_014218235.1 Colocasia esculenta
ACAACAACTTAAACGAAGGTTAGAGTTAGAGGGAAATGAAACAGCAAACGCATAAAAACAAGCCACAAGACACAAGGATTTTATCCTGGTTCGGAACTCCTTTCCACAGGAGACCTACGTCCAGTCCCTGAGCAATACCTCAGGATATCACTATCAAGGGTACTATCCCCCTCACGGATCCTTACACCCAGCCTCAACTGGTCTTCCTTCAACCTGAAGGGAATACAACCACCCTGAATACCACCAGGTCTTCCTTCACACAGAAGGGAATAACCCGCCCTGGATACCACCAGGTCTTCCTTCACACAGAAGGGAATAAAACTAATAAAGTAAGCACAAGAACAAGCTTCAGGAACTAGCTCAAAACGCTACAATCTGAAGCAAACAAGCCTCGAGAGAGAAAGGATTTTGACACTGGTTTCTCTCAAAGACTTCACTGGCTCTCACAGGAATTTCTTTTTCAACACAGAGAGCTAAAGAGCTAAGATCTATTGGAATGGAGTGCTTCGCTCTTGTTTTGACTACTGAAGACTTGAATGAAGGATTGGCTATTCTCTATCACAGAAGTTGTTCTCTTCAAAAGTGGCTTTCTCAGTCTTGTAGTCTTGTATTTAAGCTTCTACTTGAAATTTGAACGTTAAAGAACCGTTGTCTCTCATTCTGGTGTACGTTAGACTGGTCTGCAAGGAAGCTTCTGATCTTCAGTCTTTTATCCTTTAGTACACGCCAAAGAAATGTTTTGATATCTTGTATCTTTTGTGTCCAACGTTGTACAGATAAATCTTGTCAGGTATCTGCAAGCATATCAACAATAAATAGGAGACAGCTAGGGCTGTCGTTGATTGTCAGTCACAGTTGGAAAAGATATTGCTAGATTTAGCAAAGCTCCTTTCTGTCAAAATAAAGATGTAGACAGAATAGCACAATAGTGGAAGATATCGTCTGCATGCATGAGAGATACGTTCAGAGTGCATTGAATGCATAGCAGTCAAACAGACGAGATACGACTTTGACTATTCAAATATATTAAGAGTATGATATAACAATGAAATCGATATGAACAAAGCCGATGCTTTATGACTTATGAAATCGTTATAAGTTGATAGGCAAATCGTTATGACAGAGAATCATTAAATCATAATAATGAAATCGTTATAAGCACTTATGAAATCGTTGTGCAAACAAAATCGTTATTAGCATCAAAGAAATCGATGTGATTATTACAAAATCGTTACTGTAAGTAAATCGTTGTGATTAAAAATAAATGTTAGATTCTACAGAAATCGATGTGATCAATTAAGAAATCGTTGTGGTAAGCAAATCGGTATGAAAATACAGAAATCGTTGCGACGAGCAAATCATTACGAGGTCTTAAGAAATCGTTATGACAACTTAAGAAAATCATTGCGACGAGCAAATCGTTAAGAGGTCTTAAGAAATCGTTATGACAACTTAAGAAATCGTTGCGACGAGCAAATCGTTACGAGGTCTTAAGAAATCGTTATGACAACTTAAGAAATCATTGCGACGAGCAAATCGTTACGAGGTCTTAAGAAATCGTTATGACAACTAAGAAATCGTTGCGACGAGCAAATCGTTACGAGGTCTAAGAAATCGTTATGACAACTTAAGAAATCGTTGCGACGAGCAAATCGTTACGAGGTCTTAAGAAATCGTTATGACAACTTAAGAAATCGTTGCGACGAGCAAATCGTTACGAGGTCTTAAGAAATCGTTATGACAATTAAGAAATCATTGCGACGAGCAAATCGTTACGGTGTATGAAGAAGTCGATGTGATGACTTCGAAAAATGAAGTGAGAGTTTTACCTGATTGTCTTGAACTTCTTTTACTTTTATTTCCTGTCCTCAAGGCTCAAGTAATTCATTAGTATTGTTTTGTTAATCATCAAAATTAATATATAAATAAGTGAATTAATTTATATGGGGAAAGTTTGGTCATCAATCTCCCCCTTTTTGATGATGACAAAATATACTAAACAGCATAAATAAACAGACATGTTTTTCAGAGTTGCTTTAGTTTTCTCCCCTTTTTGTCAATAATAAAAAGATAGTCTATGAGACAAAGAAGAGAGAAAGCTTTGGATTAATTAGGAGCAAGATAATACAAAGGAGACAAAAGAGAGGCATGCTGTGAAATGACAGCCCATGCCTTGATCTCCATATCTTCAAAAATCTGGTGGAAAACACCAGGAGCAACTGAAAAAGAAGAACCCATCCTTTGAATGTATAGCTGCTGCTGCTGATAGGAATTCTCCATACTGATCTCTGTCCAGTATGAATCTGAAGTAGGTGCTCTTTCCAAACTGGCACGATGGAGAAATCTATCCAGAGAGATTGGATAGAAAATCTTCTGATCAAGAAGATCCTTCTTCAAGGCATAGAAGGCAGTATATCTGGCTGCCCACTGAACATATATCTCTTGAATTGGATTTATGGAGTTGAGATCCAAGAAGGCTTCTGCTGATAGAATAGGCTTATTTTGACTGAACAAGGAACTGTTGATGGCTTGCAACTGAAGATGGGAATCCTTATAGAGCTTTCCCATGCGAGGGAGAAAGCCTCTCACACTCAGAAATGAGTGGAGCCAAAACTTGGGAGGAAATGCGGCCAGAGTGGTATTCTCTGAAAATAAACCGCAAAAAGGAAGGCAATCTACCCTGCTTAGCTGACATTCTGCCCATCTGCTTAGCAAACATATCAAAAGCATGGGAGCCTGCATCTGAGTCAAACACTAGGAGTGTAGCTTCGGCAGATGAACTGAAGAGGTAACTTTGAGGTTTGAAAAATCCACTGTGAGGGGAAGATTTATTGGATGTTCTGATCTCAGCAGCACTATGGTTGAATGAAATTGGTAGAATTGGACTTCAGGCAGCTTGTTCAGGTAGCAGAAATCACTGTACAACTGGAAGTTCTTGGCTATCCTGATCTCTTTCAGAATGAATGGTCCCCAAGAGGTCTTATGCTGAAGAATGAACCACTCAGAAAGAGTGAGTGGGTGATCTCTATGGGTAAGGGTTTCTGCACGGGCAGTCAAGTTTTGGAGTACTGAGACTTGTTGCCCTTGACGTTGGCCCACTGCTCTTCAGTCTTGAACTCAGTGCCCTCATAGATTTTGGATTTTTGAAGGTGGGACAACTGGCAAAGAGGAAGAACAATGTTTAGATGCTCAGAGAGGTTGAGGAAAGGAATACCATAGATAGTGGAAAGGATACATTTTTGAAGGTATTCCCTATAGATGGATCTTCTCTGAGGTTCGAGGGTAAGAGAGTACCAAAGAGGAGGAAATAATGGTGAGGAGGGGATGCTGACAGAGGATGAATGTTTCCTCTTTTCTTGGCAGGACTGGGAGGATCAGTCCTGTGGACATGAGTGGCAATGGATAGAATGGAGATGAGGGTACTTCTCTCAAAGTCATCCGGAAGATTAGTGTCAAAGACACTGTGAATTTGAGGTTTTTCCGAATGAAGGTGACAGAAGAAGGAGGAGTAGGAGGATAGAAGAGATGTTTGGGATTGAAAGATGTAGATGGGTGAACTGGAGTAGTTTCAGTGAGAGGTGAAGAAGGTGAGGGTGATGATGGAGCTGGTTTGAGAGGGAGTGGGAGAGAAGGAAGGTTGAGATGGAATGAGAGAGGATGAGGTTTGGGTGCGAGGCATAGGGTGTTTGAAAGTTGGTGGTGCTGGAGGGGCTGTAGAAGAAGATGAAGGTGAGGAGAGGGTTGGAGTTGCAAGAGTAGAAGTTTCAGGGGCCTTGGTAGCTGCTACTGGCTCTTTCCCTTTTGCTTGACCTTCTCTGCAACTGCAGACGGCCCAGATGGCCTAGATTCCTGATGAGATGGTCCTGATGGCCCTGATGCTTGCACTGATGGCCCAGATGGCCCTGACTCTTGTGCTGGTGGCCCTGGTGGCCGAGGAACAGCAGCTGGTCTGCTCTGAGTAGCAGATGGAGAAAATCCACCTGTCCTCGAAATTACTGATAGCATGGACTTCATGTCTGACATTTCCTTGTTGAACCACCTTATAGCATTTCGGACTTGAGATAGTTCAGTAGTGGTTGTAGCTTGACTGGCAAGAATGCCTTGGACACTGGTCTGAACTGATGATAATATATCTCCTTGAGCCTTTAATATTTCCATAACAGGCTTCAAATTTACTTTCCTGTGGCTCTTTCTTTGCCTTCTGTGAGCCACTCTCTTTCTTTTGCTTTTTTGAGTGACTGGCTCCTCAATATTAGCATGGCTTGTACTTGGTCCTTCATTTACAGGTACTTTGGCAGAGCTTGATTCCCTGAGATGGTGCATCTGTCTCAGGAGCATTCTCCATCATAGATTCCTCATTGCCAATTTCTCCCCCTGAATAGGAGCATTGAGTTCAACATTTTCTTGCTCCCCCTGAGTAGGAGCTTCTTCCAAAACAATTTCCTCAATGTGGCCTTCTGCCACTGATTCTGACAATTGAGACTCTCTAGCATTCGGCTCCCCTTGGCTGGGAACTTCTTCCATAATCACTTCTTGTTGAGTAGCTGTTTGCACCTCAAAACTGACATTTACTTCAGTTAAATTTCAGTATGGCCTGGTGCCATAGCTTCGTCTTCTGCAAGTCCACCTATTCTGAAGTAACTGAGGTGGAGGGAAAGGAGTCCAACACCTCTCTTAGAATAGAGGCAACTCTGGAGGTGGGCAAAGGATCTGCCACACCTGCTACTGCTTCTCCCATTGGAGTTTCTGGAGAATGAGATTCAACCTCCATAACAGGTGATCCTGAAGTCTCTGCTTGTTCTTCCACTGCAGGTTTGCTGCTGCTTGTTCTACTGCTACTGATTCTACCTCTAATTCTGCTGGTGGATCTGCTGCTTCTTCTGGAATCTCTGGGACATCTCCAATGATGGCCTCTCCCTCTGCCACAGAGGTCTTGGTCCATATCCCATTCTGCACTGAGAATCCACTTTTCTTTAGGTTCTGGACCTTATAGACTGGCCCATCTTTTCCACAACTGCCCCAGATAGATTTACTCCAAAATGTTTGAATATCTTGGTAAGTAGATGAGCATAGGGCAATGAAACATTCAACTTGCTCTTTGTATCCCAGATTTGATCATGGGCAAACTTCATTCTCTCCATCATGACCTCGGCCATGTTAATCTCCTTTTGCTGGATTACCCAGAACATCATATCCGAATCTGCCCTAGTACAAGTTGAGAAAGTGGCACTGCGGGGAACCATGATTTGGCAGATAATAAAATGAAGTAGACGGTTGAATGCAGTCATCTGATTGATATCTAATTTCCCGTCTCTCAGCCTGAAACCTGGACCTATAATGCCAAGACCCTTTGCTTGATCGTTCACTGTGTGAACCCCACTGTGTCCAGAAGTCTTCACCCCAAACAACATGTGCAAAAGCTCATGATCTACTTTAATTTGGATACCCTTTACAGATGAGACAAGGGACCCATCCGCCTCTGACCTTAGACAAACATAAAAGGCTTTCACCAGGTCGGGATAGCTTACCTCGGTGAAGGTGGCAATATCCATCCACTGCATCCTTCTCAATGTTTCTGCTATACTGTTCATGCCATTCTTCTCTAGATTTGGTACATCCACTGCTTTATTTCCGCAAACCTTCGTCTTGACGAATGTAAACCTTTCCTGCTGCTCAGGGGACAAATACTCAGCACTGTAGCCCCCTACACTTCCGGAGATCACTGGAGCGGCCATGGGTAGAGTGGAGAAAAGGTTCTGGAGAAAGGAGATGATGGAAGGGATGGAAGCCCTCAAGGGATTCTTCGCGGGAAGAAGAGAAGGCTTCAAATCTTGCGGAGAGTCGATGCCGGAATCGTTAGGGCATCGGCTTTGGGCGAACAGATAAAGGAGAAAGAAGGGTAAAGGTGGGAGATGAGTCGTTCCCACAACAATTTGACTAATTAATAATACTTTATCGAAAAAGGAGGCGCCAAAAGGGGTAACGGCAGAAAGCGACAAAAGGGTTTGACGGGTCAAACTACTTTTAACACAATAGCGGTCAAATAAAGTAAATAAGCTGAGTTTTGCTTAATGCCAGAGAGAGAGAGAAAATTTCATTATAATCTGAAAAATTTATATGCCAATTTAAATACAGAAATCTTTTCACAAATTGCACATCCCTAATTCCCTTCTAAGAGATGTAAATCTCTCTTCAGGTAGGGCTTTTGTGAAGATATCTGCCAGTTGACCATTTGTATCTATAAAAGAAATTTCTAAATTACCACTAGCTACATGATCTCGAATGAAATGATATCTAACCTCAATGTGTTTAGTCCTTGAGTGTTGCACTGGATTCTTGGTGAGGTTGATGGCACTTGTATTATCACACAGTAGTGGAATTGACTTGATATGAATGCCGAAATCCTCAAGTTGTTGCTTTATCCATAGGAGTTGTGTAGCAACTTCCAGCAGCAACATATTCAGCTTCAGCTGTTGATAGAGCTACTGAGTTTTGTTTCTTGGAAGACCAAGATATCAGACATCCTGCAAGAAATTGACAACAACCACTGGTGCTCTTTCTATCTACTTTGCATCCAGCATAGTCAGCATCAGAATATCCTACTAAATTTATTTCACAAGATTTTGGATACCAAAGACCTAAATCATGAGTTCTAGCTAAATATCTAAATATTCTTTTCACAGAAATTAAATGAGACTCTCTAGGGTCTGCTTGATATCTAGCACACATGCATACACTAAATAAAATGTCTGGTCTACTTGCTGTTAAGTAAAGTAATGACCCTATCATACCTCTATAGTTCTTTTGATCTACCTTTTTACCATTTTGATCACTGTCCATTCTGGTTGATGTGCTCATTGGCGTTGACAATGGCTTCGCACCTTCAAATCCAAATTTCTTTAACAGCTCTTTGGTGTACTTGGCTTGACAGATGTGGGTGCCTTCCTTCCCTTGCTTGATTTGCAATCCAAGGAAGTAGTTTAGCTCCCCCATCATACTCATTTCAAATTCTCCCTGCATAAGCTTTTCAAAGTACTTGCAAAGAGATTCATCAGTAGATCCAAAAATAATATCATCTACATATATTTGCACAAGTAGTATATGTTTGACTTTTGATTTTTAAATAATGTACTATCTACTTGACCTCTAGTGAAACCATGATCTAATAAGAAAGTACTGAGCCTTTCATACCAGGCTCTAGGTGCTTGCTTTAAACCATATAAAGCCTTATGGAGTTTAAATACATGATTTGGAAATTCGGTGTCATCAAAACCTGGAGGTTGTTCAACATACACTTCCTCCTTGATAAAACCATTTAAAAAGGCAGATTTGACATCCATTTGAAACAATTTTAAATCTAATGCAGATGCATAAGCAAGTAAAATTCTAATAGCCTCAAGTCTAGCCACAGGTGCATAGGTTTCATCGAAATCTATGCCTTCCTCTTGGGAATAGCCTTGAGCTACCAGTCTGGCCTTGTTTCTTAAGATTACTCCAGACTCATCCAGTTTATTTCTGAACACCCACTTGGTGCCAATAACTGAATGATTGGATGGTCTAGGAACAAGTGACCATACTTGGTTTCTCTTGAACTGATTTAGTTCATCTTGCATGGCTATTATCCAAGATTCATCAGTTAAAGCTTCATTGACTGTCTTAGGCTCTATTTGAGAAACAAAAGCTAAATAATCACAAGGAATTACATTACCTCTTGTTCTTACCCCTACAGATGGATCACCAATAATGTTCTCAAGAGGGTGATCTTTCTTATGTCTCCATTCTTTTGGAAGATTTTCATGTTGAATTTCAGTTTGCTGCAGTTCTTCCAGAGGTGGATCTTCCTTGTCCTCAATTGAGGTATTCTTTAATTTTTCGGACAAGTCATCTGCATCATCAATGTCACTAATTTCTTCCTTTTTCAAGGAAGGGTTAGATTCATCAAAAATAACATGCACAGATTGTTCAATTAATAATGAGCGTTTATTGAAAACTCTATAACTTTTGGGTTTAGAAGTGTACCCATAAAGATGCCTTCATCTGATTTGGCATCTAACTTACCAATGTCCCTTTTTCCATTGTTGTGGATGAAGCAAGGACATCCAAATTTTTGAAGTGACTGATCTTAGGTTTCTTTCCCTTGTAGAGTTCATAAGCAGTCTTCTTCAGAATTGGCCTGATCATTACCCTATTAATGATGTAGCTTGCAGTGTTGATGGCTTCGGCCCAAAAATATCTTGGCAAGTCATATTCTGATAACATTGTTCTTGCCATATCCAAAAGAGTTCTATTTTTCCTCTCAGCAATTCCATTCTGTTGAGGTGTCCTTGGTGCTGAGAAGTTGTGCTCAATTCTTGGTCATCACAGAACCTAGCAAACTTTTCATTTTGAAATTCACCACCATGATCTGATCGGATAGAGATAATGGTGAACTTCTGATCTTTCTGAACTTTCTTGCTGAAGCTGACAAAATTATCAAAGGTGTCATCTTTGTGCTCTAGAAAGGATACCCAAGTAAATCTTGAGTAATCATCAACTATGACAAATCCAAAATTCTTTCCTCCAAGACTGGTAGTCCTCATTGGCCCAAATAGATCCATGTGAAGTAGTTCTAACGGCTTTGAGGTGGTCACTACTGTCTTTGATTTGAAAGAGTTCTTGGTGTGCTTTCCTCTTGCACAAGGTCTGCAGATGCTATCCATTTTTGTGTTGACCTTTGGCAGTCCTTCCACTAGATTTCTCTTTCTGAGCTTGTTCAATCCATCCAAACTGCAGTGGCCCAGTCTTCTGTGCCACAGCTCAGTTGATTGATCTTTGCTGGCTGCCAAACAGACATCTTGATCCTTGAGTTCCTCAAGATAGAGTACATACAAATTTCTTTCTCTATATGCTTCAAAGATGACTGCTCCATCCTTTAATATGCTGCATTTTGATTCTTGGAACTGAATCTGATGGCCTTTGTCACACAACTGGCTGATGCTAATGAGATTGTGCTTTAATCCTTTGACCAGCAACACATCTTCAATAACTGATTTTCCTTTGTTGTTCACGGACCCACTTCCTATCACTGTGCCTTTTCCATTATCTCCATAAGTAACTGTTCCTTCTTCAGCTTGGAGATTGACGAAAAGCTTCTGGTTACCTGACATGTGTCTTGAGCATCCACTATCCAAATACCATTTGGATGCTCTTGAATTTCCTGAAATTTAAACATTAAGTTTTAGGTACCCAAGTTCTTTTGGGTCCTGATGGGTTAGTATCATCAATTTTCCCTTTTATTATCAATTTCTGTTCTTAGTGGGACATGTTGCTTTACTGTGTCCCAGTTTATTACAATGATTGCAACAGGTTGTTCTAGTTATTCTTTCAATTGGAGTGTATTTAAATTTTTGGTGTCTTTTGTCCTTTTCGGATATAAACTCAGGAGTTGGATAAGTATTAGGAAAGATTTTAGTTTCTTCATTTTCTGAGGGAGTGTAACAAATCCATGTTTCTTCTTGTTTGATCTTTTAGCTCCTTTTATCATTAGAAGGGGTTTATTATTTGTGAACTTGTTTATAGTGCTTGTTAAGTGTTCATTTTCTTTAATTAGTCTTTCTATTTCTGTTTTAAGTTCACTTATGTCTTCTTGTTTTTCTAAGTGTGTTATTTTTCTGTTTTCTCTTTTAGATCTTCATATAATAATTCATTTCTTCTTTTAAGTTCAATTATTTGCTTTTCAAGTTCTTCATTTTCTGCTTTTAGGTCTGAATTAGTGTTTTCTAGACAATTACATTTTTCTTACTAACTTTAAGTAATTTAGATACTTTTTATATTTATCATAAAGTTCATTAAAGGCACTTTCTAGATTATCAGAATCTGAATCATTACAGGAATCAAAGGAAGAGTCAGAAGTTACCTTGTCTTCGGTGTTGGCCATGAGAGCCAGGTTGGCTTCTTCTCCATCACTGCTTGAGCTTGACTCACTGTCTGAGTCACTGCTGTTCTCCCAAGCAGCTGCCATTGCTTTCCTTTTATACTTCTTGAATTTTCTGAAATTATCCTTCTTCTTGTGATCATTCTTCTTAAGCATTGGACAATCTGCCTTGATGTGTCCAGGCTTCTTGCATTCATAGCATATCACTTCTCCTTTCTTCGAATCCTTTACTTCTGGTTTTCTGAAATCTTTATTTTTCTTAAAAAATCTTCTCCCAGACTGGAACTTCTTCTTCTTTGCTAGAATTCTTTGAAGTCTTCGAGACAACATTGCTTCTTCATCATCACTGTCCTTACTGCTTTCACTGTTGTCCAGTGATTCTTCTGATATATCTTCATTGGCCTTGAGAGCGTTTGATTGCTTCTTTCTGCTGGAGGATTCTCCTAATCTCTCCATATTTATCTCATGAGCCATGAGGGATCCTATTAACTTCTCCAATGACATTAGTTTTAGATCATTGGCTTCCTCAATGGCTGTTACCTTTGGAGTCCATGAGGATGGCAGAGATCTGAGGATCTTCCTGACCATATCTGGTACATCATAGATTTTTCCTAATCCAGCTAACCCATTTGTGATATCTGTGAATCTACTAAACATTTGGGTTATGGATTCACCTGACTGCATCTGGAATCTTTCATATTGAGTCACAAGAATGTCGATTCTTGTCTCCTTTACCTTATCTGTCCCTTCATAGGTAATCCTGAGCTTTTCCCACATTTCCATTGCGGATTTGCAGGCTGAAACTCTGTTGAATTCTTTCTTGCTGAGGGCACAGCACAGGATGCTCTTGGCTTTGCAGTTTAAGGAGATTCTTCTTCTGTCTTCATCTGTCCACTGAGCCTTTGCATTGGTGACTAGAAGATCGCCTTCTTCTACAATGGACCATATCTGTAATCGTTGGCCTTGTAGAAAGTACTCCATTCTTGTCTTCCAATAGGTATAATCTTCTCCATCAAACAAAGGAGGTCTGTTGACTGACTGACCTTCGAGTTACCTTGGGCTGCCATGGATCTTTACTCTTCAGATCGTTGGATCTTCTTCTTTGTCGAAGAGACTCGCTCTGATACCACTTGTTGCCCAGCTAGCTAGCCCAAAGGGGGGGGTGAATGGGTTATTAAAAATTAGATCTTAGATTGATACTTGTTCACAACAACTTAAACGAAGGTTAGAGTTAGAGGGAATGAAACAGCAAACGCACAAAACACAGCCACAAGACACAAGGATTTTATCCTGGTTCGGAACTCCTTTCCACAGGAGTCCTACGTCCAGTCCATGAGCAATACCTCAGGATATCACTATCAAGGGTACTATCCCCCTTACGGATCCTTACACCCAGCCTCAACTAGTCTTCCTTCAACCTGAAGGGAATACAACCACCCTGGATACCACCAGGTCTTCCTTCACACAGAAGGGAATAAACCCGCCCTGGATACCACCAGGTCTTCCTTCACACAGAAGGGAATAAAACCAATAAAGTAAGCACAAGAACAAGCTTCAGGAACTAGCTCAAACGGCTACAATCTGAAGTAAACAAGCCTCGAGAGAGAACGGTTTTTGACACTGGTTTCTCTCAAAGACTTCACTGTCTCTCACAGGAATTTCTTTTTCAACACAGAGAGCTAAAGAGCTAAGATCTATTGGAATGGAGTGCTTCGCTCTTGTTTTGAGTACTGAAGACTTGAAGACTTGAAGGATTGGCTATTCTCTATCACAGAATGTTGTTCACTTCAAAGTTGTTTGTTCTCAGTCTTGTAGTCTTGTATTTAAGCTTCTTCTTGAAATTTGAACGTTAAAGAACCGTTGTCTCTCATTCTGGTGTACGTTAGACTGGTCTGCAAGGAAGATTCTGATTTTTAGTCTTTTACCCTTAGTACACGCCAATGAAATGTTTTGATATCTTGTATCTTTTGTGTCCAACGTTGTACAGATAAGTCTTGTCAGGTATCTGCAAGCATATCAACAATAAATAGGAGACAGCTAGGGCTGTCGTTGATTGTCAGTCACAGTTGGAAAAGATATTGCTAGATTTAGCAAAGCTCCTTTCTGTCAAAATAAAGATGTAGACAGAATAGCACAATAGTGGAAGATATCGTCTGCATGCATGAGAGATACATTCAGAGCGCATTGAATGCATAGCAGTCAAACAGACGAGATACGACTTTGACTATTCAACGTATATTAAAGAGTATTGATATAATAATGAAATCGATATGAACAAAGCCGATGCCTTTATGACTTATGAAATCGTTATAAGTTGATAGGCAAATCGTTATGACAGAGAATCATTAAATCATAATAATGAAATCGTTATAAGCACTTATGAAATCGTTGTGCAAGACAAATCGTTATTAGCATCAAAGAAATCGATGTGATTACTTACGAAATCGTTACTGTAGGAAATCGTTGTGATAAAAAAGAAATCGTTATGAATTCTACAGCAATCGATGTGATCACTTAAGAAATAATTGTGGTAAGCAAATCGTTATGAACAATACAGAAATCGTTGCGACCAGCAAATCGTTACGAGGTCTTAAGAAATAGTTATGACAACTTAAGAAATCATTGCGACGAGCAAATCGTTACGAGGTCTTAAGAAATCATTATGGCAACTTAAGAAATCGTTGCGACGAGCAATCGTTACGAGGTCTTAAGAAATTGTTATGACCACTTAAGAAATCGTTGTGACGAGCAAACTGTTACGAGGTCTTAAGAAATCGTTATGACAACTTAAGAAATCGTTGCGACGAGCAAATTGTTACGAGGTCTTAAGAAATCGTTATGACAACTTAAGAAATCGTTGCGACGAGCAAATCGTTACGAGGTCTTAAGAAATCGTTATGACAACTTAAGAAATCGTTGCGACGAGCAAATCATTACGAGGTCTTAAGAATCATTATGACAACTTAAGAAATCATTGCGACGAGCAAATCGTTACGAGGTCTTAAGAAATCTTTATGACAACTTAAGAAATCGTTGCGACGAGCAAATCATTACGGTGTATGAAGAAGTCGATGTGATGACTTGGAAAAATGAAGTGAGAGTTTTACCTGATTGTCTTGAACTTCCTTTTACTTTTAGTTCCTGTCCTCAAGGCTCAAGTAATTCATTAGTATTGTTTTGTTAATCATCAAAATTAATATAAAAATAAGTGAATTAATTTATATGGGAAAGTTTGGTCATCAATATGTACTTCATATATTCACACACAATATCCAGGAAAAAAGTAGCACAAGATGTGCTTCATTATTTAGAAAATACATTCATAATACTATTCAATATTCTAAGTCTAAGATGCTTAGTATTCATAGTACTTCTCAACACAGCTAATTGCTCATTTCTATATGAATTATCTTATGCACCTAAATATATATATAACACATAAAAGAGGATAAATTCGTGGTCTAACAGTTTTCATGCGAGCATTGGTATGGCTCCATTCGAGGCATTGTATGCTAGGCCTTGTAGATCTCCTTTATGTTGGGAGGAGACTGGTGATAGGCAGCTGATTGGTCCGGAGTTAGATCAGGAGACTTCGGATAAGGTTCAATTGATCATGAAGAGGATTGTTGCGGCACATGATAGGCAGAAGAGTTATGCCGACAACAGAGGAAGGATTTGGAGTTCGAGGTAGGTGAGCATGTCTTTTT
Organism: Colocasia esculenta; assembly: GCA_014218235.1. NCBI lineage: Eukaryota > Viridiplantae > Streptophyta > Magnoliopsida > Alismatales > Araceae > Colocasia > Colocasia esculenta. The sequence goes on from CM024756.1 coordinate 121,003,372, forward strand.
AAAGATATCGCATACTCGGTGTAGTTAGATTCGGCAGCATGGTAAGTTAAGTCATAGATTCATTGGCTCGTATGAGATTCTCAGACGATTGGGCAACGTGGCATATGAGCTAGCTTTACCCCCAGCGTTAGCTAGTGTTCATCCTGTTTTCCACGTTTCTATGCTCAGAAGGTATGTCAAAGATCCATCTCATGTTATTAGCCACGAGCCAATGGAGATCCAGCCAGATCTTTCTTATGTGGAGCAACCAGTAGCTATTCTTGACCGGAAGGTTCAGCATCTCCGGAACAAGAGCATTGCGTCGGTGAAAGTCTTGTGGCGCAACTTCTCGCGAGAGGAGGCTACTTGGGAGCTTGAGGATGCAATGAAAAGGAAGTATCCTCAGTTGTTTGAGTAGTGTTAATCTAACTTCGAGGGCGAAGTTTCCTTAAGAGGGAGAGGGTGTAAGGCCCTATATTTTTACTCTCATATATAGGTGTTAAATTGTACTTATGTATGTGTGATAATGTGTATATAAATTATTTTTAGGCTTGTTGTAAATATGTATGTATATATTACGTATATTAAGAAATGCATTGCATAGATGATATTATACTAAAATATACATTGTAAATGGTACATAACTGTGTGGTGTATATAGAGTTTTATGCAGTTTGAAGTTCAGTTCTGGCGGCCAGTAGACTACAAAATATGTGGACGCCGACCCCAAGTCAGCGGCCACATCGATGGACGCTAACCCAGTATGGACGGCCAGCGATCTAAACGTTCATCTCCCAGATCTATTGCGATTTCAGATCCGGAAACGCCTCCGGAAATGTGCCCTTGATTTAGGGAAACCGTCCCCAACGGTAACCCACCTTACTCTATTTGCGTCTCCGACCCTTATCCTATAAATACCCAGATTCCGACCAGAGATGACCCTTTTGACTCTTGGGTCAAAATCCTATTTTTTTCTGTGTGAAAACCTGTTTTGGAACCCTTGGATCCGGCGACTGGCGACTTCCTCCGGCATTCTTCAACGACAAAAGAGGAGTCAATACATGCGGGAACGACTTCCCCACACTGGAGTACAGAGGAGATCAACAGAGAATCCGATAAAGAGAGTTTTGAAGGCTCTTTGGCACAGGCCGAGGAGGGCTTCTCCGACCAAATTCGAAGAGTAGAGATTTTATCCAAGGCAAGTAAACTACCCACATCATCCCTACATGTATCCAGTATGTCCCAGGATTTTTATAGATTTTCTTGAGTCCTGGAACCCCCCATTCAAATGGATTTCTTGTGTGCAGTTTGTGTTTTGCATAGATGGGAGATTAACGACATGATCCCCTGCCGTTAATATCTTGAGTGGACGGCATTATTTGTTGTCGTTAACATGCTAGACAGCCATTCCTTTGCCGTTAAGTTCGTTAGTCTGCAACAGTTTGCAGATCTGACCTTTATAAACTATTTCCGAGATTTTTCACATGAGGATATATGATAAAATTTGTATGTTATGTAATACCAGTGTGAGATCATGTTGCATATTTTCTGTGAAAATTTTGACTTAACGCTGTAATTATGAAAATTTCAGAAATGCATGATAAATAGGTTTTGAGCATTGCCATTTACTGTTCGTATGATCCCTGTAAAAATTTAAATGTCAGAAAATTTCTGTGATATGTACATTGATATCAGAACCTATTGTTAAAATTTGGTAGTTTTCTGATGACTGTATAGTTTACTAGATTTTCTGACATGAAAATAGTGAGCATGATTAATTAGTGTAGGAATTTTAATAAATAGTGTGAAAATAGTTAAATCCTAAGAATTTGTAATATGCTTAGTATGGTCAGTATGCATGTGTAGCGTGTACTATAGGTCTGAATGATGACTACTATATAAATTGGGTTATTTTAACTTAGATAATATCATTGTTTGAATTTTGTTAAATAGTATATATTCCAGATAATTTTGAAATTTCGTATATGTGATCTGTGAGCAGTAAATGACCTGTGGTTAATGTTTCATGCAAATTGGATAACTGTGGACACTGATTTGTACATTTCATGTAAAATGATTAAATTAGTGCATGTTTAGTATAATTAAGGTTAAATTAGTTAATTACAGTATGATTAATGTTGATAATGGCTGATGCAAACTCTGTTAACAGTAATACCATGTTAGGTGATACTGAAGTAAGAAAATGTGTGAGTACCGAATGCATATAGAATTGTACACTATGTGTGTGTTAAACCAATTTGAAGAATGTGAAAAATGTGCCAAGGGTGACACTGCTACCTAGAGGGCTGTGGAACTGTACTGTGGTAAAGTCCCCACGGGAAAGTTCAATGTGTGTGATGTCTCATGGGCATTGGGATTAAATCCTGAGGCGAACAAGTATCGCTGGTTAGGGTGGAGAGTACTTCTCCCGGTTCTGCGCAGTAACTAAGATCTATCATTGTATTACTTAGGTGATAGATGTGTGTATAATGTGATTAGTGTGTGTCCTTCTAAGGTGGATTGGGCTATGTGTCACAGCATATAAAACGTGAACTTGTGTTAATGAAAGTGCATCTGCAAATCGTGAAACTAGAATAATTGAGCATGTGTTGTTTAGATCCTTGTGACAACAGGTAAAATGTTAATCTCATATATTAATGTTATCGTTCATAATAAATAGCCAGTTTCATGTGTATAAACATGATATCCATGTGAAAATCATTAGAAAATCCATGATAGAAATGATTTGTTGTAAAGATAAAAATCTCCATGTTTAGTTTAGTTTTTATTTAACATGTGAATATGATTAATTGATCTATTAATAGTTGTGTAGAAAGCATGTTTAGGCTTTAATTTGACAAATTAGCAATCCATGCCATCTACATGTATGTTTAGTGTATTTAGTTTTACTTGTTGAGTTCTTTGAACTCATCCTTGCTTCGGCGTACAGGTGTTGAGTCTACTTCTTCTGAGGAGATTGTTAGGAGCGACTCGGAGCGAGAGTAGTGTACCTTGGTGGATTGACATTGTACTTCATTTCATAAGTATGTAATGAGAGGCTCTGTGTAGTCTCATATGGTTATTGTGTTTATTTCAGAAAAGTTGTGGACATTGTACTTACTTCAAATAATCAGTTATTTCATGTTAATTTCTTTTCTTCTATATGGACTGTGGATAAGTGTGGATGATGGAATAAGATGGCTTTTAGTTCTTTAAATTCTGATGTCATATGTTATGTATTTATGTACGTTTCAGCCTAATAGATAATAATTGGTTAAATGTCCCACTGTAGCGATGTTTGTTATATCGATGAGGGTTGGTATAACCGTACCGGTATAAGAAGGGTCGTTACACCATATCGGTAGACATGCGACCTTTTCTCTAAGACCTCCGTAAATCTCTGTACTTCATGGATTACCTCATGAAGAACGAGTTGGTTGTACCATTGATGTTCCCTGGAGATAGCGTGCACTTCCTTTCTTCTCTTGTTCTCGTGAGTGTGATTTATAATATAGACTTAAGCCATTAATGTAAAGAGTGAACTAAAGTATAATTTGCGCCATTATGCTACCAAAATTATCTCTTGACTATTGTTATCATGAAATCATGTTCACCTTACTTATTACTTGTTCTCATCATCATCATGAACATGACATTACACATGCTTACATCTTGAAACTCTTATTGGCCATTAAATGACTGTGGGTATGTACATTTAAAATTAAGTGAGATTCTGACCGGAGCGGCGAGTGTCCAAGGGCTCTAGTCTAGCCCCAATGACGGAGAGTCATAAATATATTGTTAACCATGGGGTATAATGATTACTGGCATTGCATCTGCGTTGGGAGTACTTGCGTGTTGAATGTTAGATACAGTAACCACATGCATGTGTCCTATTGTGCATTTCAAGGTGGATCTTTCCTTGGTGTACATTAGTGTCTTGTGCCTGATTAGTGTTACATGATGATGCTCGTGCGTGCTTGCTTGATATGGCCATCCTGCATTTATTGCAATTAGTGATATCTTGCGTTCTTAAAAACTATTGACATCAAGTGAAATATTGCGTGCTTATACAAAATGATCTATTGCCAGTTCTATCTTGTTATATCATTCTAAATCTTGCTCTATCATGATCACTCTATCTAGCTTGTTTCATGTTTTAATGAGTTTTATTCATACTTGCATATCATGACATTCATCGTGCTTACCTAGTTTTAAATTGTTAATCACTTATATCATTGCCCGCACATTAAGATATAAATCCTACTGGGCTAGTTTGCTCATCCCCTACTTTTAGCGATTCTAGGTGATTATGAATTCAAGAAGAGGAGCAAGTCGAGGATGGGAATGCGTCCGAGTGATGAGTGTTCCAACTATGAGTCTATTTATAGTAGTTTTCTTTGAGTGTTAGATTCATGTAGTAGGAAGAGAGGTATATTGTACTTTTCATTTTATTGAATCTAGTCTTGTTATCCCATAGTTAAAGAGTTGTATGACTTACATTTAATACAATGAGATGAATTAAATACAATTTCCATTGAGTTCCATATTTGGGCCCTATTGTGATGGGTGTTGTTATACACTTAGTGCGTGCTAGCTAGAGGCTTATTTGCCGACTGTCCACGTCTTGGGACATGGACTCGGTTTATCCGAATTATTATCCGTTGTGTAATTCTTGAGACATGACAAAGTCATTGCCTACTCTTCAAGACAACTGAAGATTCATGAAGTCAACTACCCTGTGCATGATCTAGAGTTGGCTGTCATAGTCTTCGCCTTGAAGATCTAGAGACATTATTTGTACGGTGAGTATTTCACTGTCTACTCAAACATAAGATCTTAAAGTATTTATTTTCCCAGAAGGAACTTAACATGAGGCATAGAAGATGGCTTGAATACTTGAAGGATTTCGACTTCAACATCCAGTACCATCCAGGCAAGGCAAATGTCGTAGCTGATGCTCTTAGTAGAAAGCCAATGACATCATTATCAAGTCTAGTTCTTGGCGAGATGCAACTACTAGAACAATTCGCAAGGTTAAACTTGAATATTGAACATAGGGATGATCGAGTCTTGGTTGCTAATATCAAGATTCAATCTGACATGCTAGGAGAGATCAAAGCACAACAGGATAGTGATCCATTCTTGGTTCGTATTAAGGAAACCTTAAATGAAATCCCTGTCGTTGCTATGACAGAGGATGGAAGGTTGGTATTCCAAGGAAGGACATGTGTTCCAGACAATGATGAATTGAAGAGAAAGTTAATGGACGAAGCTCACCAGATGAAGTATACTATTCATTATGGAGATACCAAAATGTATCAAGACATGAAGAGAATGTTTTGGTGGCCAAACATGAATAGAGAGGCAGCTGAGCATGCCGCTCATTGCCTTACTTGCCAACAGGTAAAGGTTGAACACATGCGCCCTGCTGGCATACTTAGACCATTAGATATTCCGGAATGGAAATTGGAAAGTATTGGCATGGACTTCATCATGGGTTTACCCAAGACTCGTGGTGGACTTGATGCCATGTGGGTCATTGTCGACCGATTAACCAAATCCACCCCCTTCCTACCTATAAAGAGTAAGTGGTTTGTAGAGGTACTAGCCGCATTATATGTCAACGAGATCGTGCGACTTCATGGATTTCCATCATCCATTGTCTCGGATCGAGATCCGAGGTTCACATCTCATTTCTGGAAGGGACTGCAGACTGCACTTGGTACTAAGCTCAATTTTAGTACCGCATTTCACCCGCAGACTGATGGGCAGACTGGGAGAACTAATCAGATAGTGGAAGACATGTTAAGAGTCTGCACTATAGACTTTCAAGGGTACTGGAATTAGCATTTGTCTTACATTGAGTTCGCCTATAACAATAGTTACCAGGCAAGTATTAAGATGGCACCATTCGAAGCACTCTACGGAAGAAACTATAGATCTCCTGCATGCTGGAATGAAGTTGGAGAGCAGCAATGGCTAGGCCCGTATATAGTACAAAACACAACCAGAGATATACAGGTGATTCGAGATCGGCTCAAGATTGCTCAGTCCAGACAGAAGAGTTATGCTGACAGGAGAAGGCAAGATCTAGAATTTCAAGTAGGTGACCATGTACTCTTAAAGGTATCACCTACTCGAGGTATCCAATGATTTGGTGTAAAAGGAAAGCTCAGTCCTAGATTCATCAGCCCTTTTGAAGTGCTCGAAAGGGTTGGTGAGGTCGCATACCGGCTGGCGTTGCCACCGAATTTGGCATGTGTACACAATGTGTTCCATGTATCTATGCTTAGGAAATATGTGTATGATCCTACGCACATGATTCGCCATGAGAAGTTGGTGCTGAACAAGGACATGATATACGAAAACTCAGGAACCGTCCGATTCATATGGTTAAAGTTCTGTGGAATAACCGTGGAGTAGAAGAAACCACATGGGAACATGAAGGAATCATCAAGCAGAATTACCCCGATCTTTTCGGTAAGACATTCTCTCCATGATGGTCATATGAATTTGGGGACCAAATTCTTTTAACAGGGGGAGGATGTAGCCACCCGGTATTTTCATAAATAAATAAATCGAAAAAATAAATTTAAACAAAAATAAATTAATTAAAAGCCATTAAATAAAAAGAAGTGATGGGCTTTGATAAATGGACCATATAAATTGTATATGGCCAAAATAGGGATTTTTAAAAGGAGAATAATAGGAAAATGCCCTAATTTCGAAGCTATATTATTTCCTAAAAAGAAAAAGTGGCTAATAAATCATTAAAATAGCTATTTGTGTTGGAATTGGATTCCTAACCCTACCCAATTGGTTGGGCACAAAATTGCATCCCAACCTAACCCAATTAGGAGTTGGGAAGTGTGGAAGGTTGAGAGGAATAAGGAAATCTTTTAATTAAAGCGGAATTGGAGTCATATTATGAAATGGAAACCAAGGGAGCGTAAATACTCCCCAATCTCTCCATGGCCGTCCCTAACTCGTTGCTGGGGCTTGCTGGACGTGGAGAGGAGGACAAAATGAAGAAGAACTTGTAGGGAGAAGTATTGCTCAAGCCCCAACCTCTGTTCTTCAAGTTCTAAACCCTAGAAGACAAAACGAGTCAGAGGTAGGCATTCTCATAAGCTAAACGCAATTACATTCGTCTATAGGTCGTTCCAAATATTAGAAACAAAAGCCCTCTTGTTTCACTATATTTCATCAAGCCAATCTTTTGTTCTTGATTTTTGAAGTTCTGCAATCACCATGACCCCAAACTATCATATTTAATTTATATCTCCGTGAATACTTGATCCCATGCTATGAAATTTTGACTGGAGATACTGCTCGATGTTAGGCATCTTTTACCCCTGAAAGCCCCAAATTGCATCCAGTATGTAACTCAAATTATGTCTTTCATATTCACTGTACCATGCTCTATGTTATTCATGCTTGATCATGTCTAAAACCTATCAAGACCATGGTTGTTCGAAATTTCCTATTTACTGTAAGTACCCTTGCATGTCTAGATCTGTTTGCAAGTGATTTCGCAATTTTTCATCAATTGTGCATTTAGTTCTTGAATTTTGAACGAACCTGTGTCAAAATAAGGAAAACTTGAACCGCAATCCAAGACACGTCCTTTTCCCACTCGGACTCAGGCATAGGACCTGAGAACGCGACAGCCCGATAGGCCGCGTTCTCAGGGCTGATCGCGACATAGCTACCTATCGTGTTCTGAACGCGACAGGCTCTGGCGTCGCGTTCTGAATGCGACGGGCTCCGGCGTCGCGTTCTGGCGACCTGACCTGACCGACTCATCGCGACCCTTGATTACCCCCATCGCATTCTGATCAGACCCTGTCACAATCCTTACAGGGGTACATCGCGGTCTGAACTTTTGCATGGAAACCCATGCTTTTTGGTGCTCTAACTTTATACAGTGCCTATACCTCTTGTTAATAGTCATAAACGCAGTGTATAAACCTGTTATAAAATGAACATATATTAATTGATTTAAAAGACATACACTTGAACTTTTCATATCTATGATTTCTTTATCACATGCACATCCTTGTAACCATCCAATAAGACTTGACTTGGCATGAAAATATCTCATAATATATCTGGTAATTTATTTCAATAATATATTTAAATTGCCCTATTTTTAATGTCCTTATCTTTGTTTCTTGCGATGTTTTGGAAATACCGTTACCGACGCTCCACTGTTCTAGAAATCCTCTAGAACATCGAGCACTTATTTCTATATATACACATTTCTCTTGACTTGGATGAACTCTCCGTCGGATATTCCATCTGCTGGACTAGTGAATCCTTGTTCAAGGCCTTCATAAGACTCCTCTGTCCATGCATTCCAACATGGCTGATGAGCTGGTTGTACCCTAATACCCATTATACCCTTTAGGGATCAATATGATCCAAACAACTATTAGAAGTTTGCTTTTATTTTGAATCACGCCGGACCTCGGGACCTATGAATAACATGGTCAGTGGAAGGGTAGTGAATTCCACCTGACTACCAACACCAATTGCACGTGTTGAGTAACTGTTACTATCGCTCATTTACTCGATGTTTTATGTGCAATGTCCCTTAGTTCTCATCTATACTCTATTCGCTCGTCTATTCACACTCTCTCTACTATCTCGTCTATTCATCTAGTGCTCTCATCTATTTCTTGGTACTCTATATTGGCCATTGACTGATTCTCTAAAGATAAACAATATAACCAATGTCTGGCAATATATAAAGGGCCTGGTCTAGTCCTGGGAGGTGCGCCCAAAAGTGCTATTTGCTCGCGGGAGTTAATTGACCAGAGTGTTTGGCATTACACTCAAGTGCTATCTTTCTCGACTATCTAAATGACAATCAAAAGTGCTATGCTATGTACTTGACTCGTTGTGCTATCGTGATCTATTTTGTGCTATTTGTGCTATGGCCATCCTGCTCTTTGTGCTATGCTCGACTCTTGTGCTATATTTGGAAACTTGTGCTATTTCAATCACATGCTATCATGCTATCTCTTACGTTACTTGACTCCCGGTCTCTATTTTTAGTTACTCTACCATTTAATACATTAATCATTTAAAGCATGCTTGATCCTGAGATTTAAGTCCTACTTGGCGTTATCGCTCACCCTGCGTTATTGGTTATGTGTTCTCAGGTGAGACCGAGGAGGATACCTACATTCAAGAGGACAGGAATGACCAAGAGTGAAGTCAAGAGTACCCTAGCGTCTTAGTACTATGATAGAGTTTGAGTTTAATCTTTTACTTTTGTGCAATGTAATTGGGACCTATAGATCGGCTCTGATATTAGTGGTTGTAATAGACATTGAGGAGTTATTAATGAAATGCATTTGCTTTAGTATTTATTCATGTCCAATGGTTTGATGTCTACTATACGTTTTGTACCCGTTTACTTGCAACTACCTCACGTTCCGATATTCTGCGTCGGGGCGTCACATAATGAGTCTGACCTGACTCCGCCTCCCGCGAATGAGTCGTAGCCTCGCAAGGGATACCATTCACAAGTCCGTATAAATATAAAGGAAACAACTGAAATATATAAGATTTCCATCTCACGAATATTTACATGAAATATACATAGCCATTTTCTCAATTGTAGCCAAACTCAAGTACAACAACGACCTGGGGCATACCCCGAGGTGTACAAAGAATGAAAATTACATTGTTGGTGGTGCAGACCCAACTCCGCTGCGGTGCGGCTCCGAACAAGAAGAGGGGCGAGAAGCCTCCTGCTCTCCCTCACCTGAAGAAGTAGGGGTGAGCCTCACGAGTCACTGGCTTAGTAGGAAAACTCCCCCAAAAGCCGAACAAAACTAAACTCACAAGTAAAGAAGCAAGAAGCTACGCTAGTAATTTATAGAACTATCCACACATGATATTAAAACTGTAAACACTACATACCGCATGCCATTAAAAGAAATCTGCCTTTAATAAATAAATGGCAAACCTCGCTAGGTGTACGTGCTAAAGTTGGAAAATGCCACACTCGAGTCACGAAGACTGGTTCGTGACAACAATAACTGACCCGGACAAACCACAAAGGACTACCTCTCAGTCTCGCAGCTTCGTACAAAAGGTCTAGCTGTCGCTCCACTAGAACAAGCCAGAAACTTTGGAGATCAACCAACACCACTCCTACGGACCACACTGTCGCAGGCTCATGCCTGGCACCTTTAGGGACTCCGGTGTAGAGTGTACAAATATTATCTAGAGGTGGGGTGAATAGATATCCACCAATTTTAAGGTCAATTTTTCAATTAAAAACTACAACGTTAAAATCTGATCAGATGAAAAACAATCAACACAGAAATCAATAATCCACACAACTGCCAGCATTATTTTTAAGGTTGTTCAGCTCCAATGTGGAGACCCACATCCACCCCTCACCAAACTAGTGAGGCTTCACTAAGAGAACAAATGTCTGAGACTCTCACACAACCACTAATTCATAGCTTCTTCACAACTGCTGATACATAGCTTGAACACTCCGCTGATTCACAATTTCAAGACTTGACCCAAATCTCAAGATCAAAACACACACAAGTGTAGGATCAACTATGTCTACTCCAAACAAAGTAGACAACCAATCAGAGTAATGTTTTGAAGAAATTGAGAAAAACAAAGTAAACAAAATTTTAAGAAGCTCAGAAAAAATCAAACGCTCTGCTCGAGAGTTAGATCTGGTTGGAAAACTCCTCGAGCTCTAATTGAAACTTCTCCAATGTTGAGTTCATCGAATTCTTCTTCTGGTTGCAGCACATGGATCAGTTTGCCTCTGAATTGAAGAAGAATTCTGATCCTCTGTTCCGGATGTTCAGCAATAGGTCTTCATATTTACAAAAGGCACGATCCAGTAACTTCTTGCCTTGATGAAATCCTTGATTCGGAGTCGCCTGCACTCTTCTGAACTCAAACTCTCTGCTCACTACTCTTTGCACTCTCAGATCTCTTCACTTTTTCTTCTCTGCGCGATACCCAATTGTAGAGGAGATCTACCTCTTTTGATCTACTCCACGAAATCTTTTCAGTGGGCCCCTCAATAGAATCCCAAAAACATGGAAGAACCTTCTGTCGCCCAAAAGGTGGTATCTTTCAAAACCATGTGACGTGTAGCTGAAGCTCAAAACATTTGACCTTGGGTCACGTGCCCATCACTTACGCATTGGCAGATTTTCTGTTGTATGATCCTAAGTGTTGTAGAGTCGACGTATACAAGTTATAGAGTCAACGCACATTCATGTGACTTAATAGGATCAGTGTAAAGTCTTCAGTAGAGTCGACTCTATGTCCTCCAGAGTCGACGCACATCCAAATAACTTTGATTCTCAACGAATGAATGTGGTGGAGAGTCGACCTTGCACTATCATAGTGTCGACCTTATCTGCTGATGGAGTCGACCTGATCTTCCTTTAAAGTCGACTTGATGAACTTGTAGAGTCGACCTCATCCGTAAATAGAGTCGACCTCATTGGACACTTCTCTTCACAAGATTGTCTGGGAACTTGACTGGTGTCGACCTGATTCACATTTGGTGTCGACCTATATCTACTTTCACTTCTTGAGTGCCAGTCAGAAACACATCTGAATTCGACCTGATCTTTGAGTAGTGTCAACCTATTCTGATACTCTTAACTGTCAGCGCCACTGGAACCTCATTGAGTGTCGACCTATTCTCTGTATAATGTCGACCTTTTGAACAACACTGAACTTAAATATGATTTTCATTGATTCAACTGAGTTGACTTGATCTTTATAAATGTTCCTGTGATACAAATAACTTGTGTTTGACATTTATGACATCATCAAAAACCATTTACTTAATTTATGACATCATCAAACTAGGGACACAATAATCTCTCCCTTTTATATGATGGCAACATTTGTTCGTAGATTGTTTGGATTGTAAAAAAAAAAATTCATGATCAAACATGTTATTAGGCGAACACATTAGCCCACACAAGCCATCCACACAAGATTATACAAACCATTCATACAAATTCGCACAGAAGCATTTCACACAAACATACTTTGATGATTTCATTACTGATAAGAGTGAGTTTTTACAAGAAACATCAAAGTATCAAACATCAACACAAATAAAAAAACTACAAACTATAAACATCTATGAGTTCTCCCCCTTTGACATAATCAAAAAGTAGCAATCACTGAGGAGGTGGAGGTGGCTGCTACGGGAATAATCTGTTCTCAATTCTGAACAATATGAAATGCATATCATCATAGTGGTCCCGAAGATAATATTGAACTTCATTGAACTTGTTGTTCAGAAAATCTTCCAATTTCTCAAACTGATTCTCAAGAACAACTGGTACATGATCTATTCCATGAGGCATTGGAGGGACAGCTGCTGATGAGGTGGCTTGATTGCTTTTGGCTGTATCAGTCACATCATGTAGCTTCCATACATGGTTAAACTCATCTCTCACCAGTTTGAGTTTATTAGACATGTCTTCATGATAACCTCTCAGAATGGTCATCCTGTTAGAAATTTGGTGAACTGTCTGGACCAAATCTAGAATGTCATTGATCTTTTCAGCTCTTCTCTGTAACACTTCTTCAATGGACTGCACTTTGTCAAAATCTCAGCTTGATATAAGCAGTAGAATTGTAAACTTCCCCAATTGTCTTAATTAGTGCATCGGATCTAATGGTTGTAAATCTTGCAATATGTTCCTGTCTGTCAATGTTCTCAGTAAACCTCCTCTCAATTTCTTCTAGCTTGCTCTCAAACTGCAATGACTATTGTTCAACCTTGGTGTTCAACAAATTTAGAGAAGCATTAACACCAACAAATTGATCTTGAAGAAAAGTAAAAAGTTGTGGTGGAATGGGAGCTTCAACAGAAGATGTGGAAGGAGGGACCTGCTCAGTTGCAAAGGGTTCAGTAGAAGTGGGATGAGCAAGTGAAAAGTGTGGAGGATCTACACCTACATCATCAAATTTAGGTATACGAAAGGGTGATGGGACATGCAATGTTTCTTCCAACTGAATTTCTTCATCATCATCATGAGTTCTCTGCTCTCTCTACAAATCTTCATCAAAATGTGGCAGATCCACATCCAAATTTACATTTACATCCTCTTGAGGTGCCACATTCAGCTTCATAAACTTGTCAATGTGAGCCAAGTCATATGTGTGAAACTTTGCAATCTTTTGGACTTTTGTGTTATCCAAAGGAACATGCATCTTCTAAAAGATAGTAGACGGATGTGCAGCAAATGGTAGGCTCTTTCTTAATTATGGCCTAGTGACTTTATGAAGCAATTGACAGAAAATGGTTTCCAAATTTACCTTTTCCCTTTTGATCAAACAAAATATCGAAAACCTCTGCAAACTTGTAATTCTGTGTCTCCCTCCTCCTTGAGGGGTCAAGATAGTGGTGCACCAATGATGCAGAATTCTATTGACAGGAGGAAATCTATTGGCATTCAGAGTAGAAACTCTTGTCTGGAAGATGTTATTTTTATCATTAGGCAGTCCAGTCAACACAACATAAGCCTCATGAGCACAAAACTTGAAATCTTGAGGATTGTGACCCTCATTTGGAATGTCCAGAAATTTACTCACAACATCATTTGTGAGTACAATGGATACTCCTATGACCCTAGACTCTAGGGTATCCTCCTTGTTGACCAAATTTTGAAAGAACTCTTGGACTAAGATAGGATAAAAAATCCTATGCATATTGATGAAACTAGTCAACCTTGAAATTCTAGCATACCTAGAACTTCCAGAAACATAGTGATCAAACCTTCATCATGAACATTAATAATTCTGAGATGCATGATTTGCTTGGTCTCAGTAGTCAGATGAACTACTTCTTGCACTTGTGAACCTTCATACTATGACTCATCATCTTTTGATTAGATTCCGATGCTTGAACAGTATTCTGACCTTGCATATCAGCACTTACTTCTTTTTCGAGTTCAACCTCATTCCCAACTTCATCCTCATCTGGGTTATTTGGTGTTTCTTCCTCTTCGAAATCATTAGATTTCTCTGGATCACTAGCACTTGGGTTCTGCAACTGACAGCCATCCTCCTCCACTGATCTCTTATCATTTGAAACATTTTCGCCCTGGACATTAGGGATTCATTCAAGAGATGCTTGGGGATTCACATCCTGTGAGACTTGTTGGCTTTCATCTTCCTCATCAGAACTGCTCAAATTGACAAATTCTTGTTTCTTCTTACCCTTTGAAAACATCTTTTCCTTAGCCATACGAGGGTGAGAAAAATGTCGTCTTAAGAAAGATAGAATTGATGGTTTCTCCAGAACCTGTTGGCCTTTTTCAGAATCATTTCTTGCCATTGTGCACCGTTCTGACGACACAGACACAACCTCTTTCCTTTATCCTCCTCGACGAGCTTGCATCTTCGGAGCCATTTGTAGAGATTCGGTGAATCGGAGAGAGAAAGTTGCAGATGCAGAGAAGCGATTTTGGGGAGAGACAAAAAGATGAAAGGAGTTGTGTTCAATGTGAGGCCAAACGGGCTTTAAAGTTGAGGTTTTCGAAGAGACACGACGCGTGAAGCGTCAACTTGCCGTAGACCATACATAATACCTACAGAACAATGAAGGATATCATGTTCTAATGGCAAGAGTGAAAGAGTAGAGTCGACTCTGCCAGAAGAGGGTCGACTCTATGAAGTAGAATTCAAGAAAATGCTTGGATAACTTTTGAAACAGAAGCAAACCACCATGACACACTGTATTCTTAGATAATTTTGAGAGTGTTAAAATCATTTATACTCTTTTCTCACCTATTCTCATTATTAGTGAAATTAATGGTTTGAAAATTATAAACTTTAGTTTAACCATTAAAAACACTGAAATAATCATAAAACGAAATAACAGAAGAAGAAAAAAATTCCTTCAGGTGACAAATTTGCAATTTTATGAAAACTTACTCAAGTCATGTAAAAAGATAACCTTGAATAGATTAAAAGACAAGCAAAGATGCATTGAGTTAAAACGACTAGCTTGAAATTTTCAAATTTTTGAACTTCATTTAATTCGATTATATGCAATTTTTGTGAAAAGATGAACAATCAGATTTTCCCTTCCTTTTTCATGCAAGAGCCCATGCTTTTTACACACCAGAGCTCCTGATTACTGAAATAGGGTAATCATCTTGTTTCAAGGGTTGTGTACAACTTTTCATGTGAGGAAACATGTTTGTTAGACACAAGAATCCCAGTTACTCAGTATGCACAAATAGAAATTTTTGCAACCCTAAACAGAAATAACTAGCTCATCATGACATACAATTTTTCAATTGATTTTGTCAGGAGTTGCAGTTTCTCAGAGCATAGTCATTGTTCTATCATCAAGAAAGATTTTATCCATTGAAAATTCTTGAAATTTTTTTTGTATCAAGAAGACTTTTAAAACAATGCTGCTCAGAAGTTTTAAAATCTAACCAGAGAAACCAATTTACATGAAATTTTTAAAATTCGATAAAATGTAATCCTCACTTGATCCATTAATTTCTGCAACTGTTATTTAACCTTTTGAACATTTCAGAGACTTTTAAGGTTAAACTAGAAATTGATAATCCACAAACCATAACCTTTTACTTTCAGAGATGGTGGAGTTTAAGAATATAAATGAATTTAACTCCCCCTGAGAAATTGCCTAAAAATTCAATTTTCACAATGGAATTACTCCCCCTAAAAAATTAACTCTTTAGAAACAAGGAGGAAAAAAAACAAGACTCCCCCTCAACAATTGCGTAAAGAGGCCCTTGGTACTTGGCGGAGATATATACTCATGCATAGTGAAAGAGTCCAGACAAGCTTAACTTTCCATTCTTCAAATCACCATTGATATACCAAATAGGCCAATGCAATGTGAGAAGCAAGAATTTATTTGCAAGAACAAGAAAATTTTATTTGCAAAAGGGAAGTGGAGGAGTATGGATTGAGAAGAATGACAAAAGTTCAGAATGAAGAAGATAGTGTCGACTCTCTTGCCAATAGAGTCGACCTAGGTCTGATCAATCAAACAGAAAACTAAAAGAATTTTCTTAACAGACTGCACATAACCTGAATACATTTCATCCAACTCAACTGACCAATTGTATCATTGAGCATGATCTTTCAACCAACTTCCATCTCACCACTTTGTCAGAAATCAGAAAGAGAAATATCAATCAGCATCAAGAATTTTATTACATGACAAACAAATATAGAAGCAAGCATTTACATGCAACTTTTCAAACAGACAATCATGAATCAAGCAAGCATAAACCAAGTTCTCTTCTTAAGCATGAATATCTTTCATTGCACAAGGGTTTTGTGAAGATATCAGCAATTTGTTTTGAAGTTTCAATAAAATGCAATTCAAATAATTCTTGCTCACTTCATCTCTCAAGAAATGATGCCTGATTTCTATGTGCTTGGTTCTATAGTGCTAGATTGGATTCTTGGCCAGACTAATTGCACTAGTGTTATCTCACATAATTGGGACACATCCAAGATCTACTTGGTAGTCCTAAAGTTGATGTTTAATCCATAACACTTGAGTACCACAGCTCTATGCAGCAACATATTCTGCATCTGCAGTAGAGAGAGCAACCGAGTGTTGTTTCTGCGAAGCCTAAGAGAATAAACACCCTCCCAAAAATTGGCAATAGTCACTAGTACTCTTTCTGTCCAATTTACAACCAATATAATCCGCATCTGAATAAGATAACAAATTAAATTCACAAGATGCAGGATACCACAGTCCCAGCTCATGAGTACCTGCAAGATATCTAAAAATTCTTTTTGCAGCACTCATGTGGGACTCTCTAGGACTAGCCTGAAATCTAGCACACATGCATACTGAAAATTTAATATCTGGTGTAGATGCTGTCAAGTAGAGTAGGGATCCGATCATACCTTTGTAGATTTTTGGATCTACTAAATTACCTTTCAAATAAGCATCCAAACTTACAGTGGTGCTCATTGGGGTTGCCATGGCTTTTGTGTTCTCCATCTTGTATTTCTTCAGCAAATCTTGAATGTACTTTGATTGATTTATGAAAGTCCCTTCCTTTGTTTGAATGACCTACAATCCAAGAAAGAATTTTAGTTCTCCCATTAAACTCATTTCAAATTCACTGGTCATCAATTCAGCAAATTCCTTACACAATGAAGATTTTGTTGATCCAAATATAATGTCATCAACATAGATTTGGACCAGAAAAAATATCCTTTCCTTGAACTTTTGTAAAGAGGGTTTGATCTACATTAACTCTTGAATACCCTTTACCTGTAAGGAATGAGCTCAACCGATCATACCATGCACGGGGAGCTTCCTTCAGGCCATACAAAGCTTTGTCTAATTTGAACACATGATTAGGAAGGTTAGTACATTCAAATCCAGGAGGTTGTTCAACATAGACCTCCTCATTTATCAACCCATTCAAAAATGCACTTTTTACATCCATTTGTTGTAATTTAATGCCATGAGCACATGCAAAAGAAAGCAAATTCTGAATTGCTTCTAGTCTAGCTACCGGAGCAAAAGACTTTACAAAATCGATTCCAAATTCTTGATTATAGCCTTTTGCAACAATCCTAGCCTTGTTTCTAATTATTTTGCCTTCATCACTTGTTTTATTTCTAAAAACCCATTTAGTTCCAATGACACTTTGAGAAGAAGGTCTTGGAACCAAATGCCAAACATTATTCCTTTCAAATTGTTTCAGTTCTTCTTGCATGGCATTAATGCATAAAATTATTTTAAGGCATCCTCAATGTTCTTAGGTTCAATTTGAGAGACAAGAGCCATTTTATCAAGTTCAGAAATGATCTTAAAATGAGATCTAGTCCTAGGAGGATCAAGTAAATTACCAGTTATACATTCCTGAGGATGATGTCTTAGCATCCTTATGTTCAACTGATCTCTTTCTTCATTTGCATTTACTGACTTTTGTCCATTGCAATCATCTGAAATTCTCTTTCCTGCTGATTCCTTCCCATCTTTGTCTTTTCCTTCCTCTTCTTCCAGAAATTCTCCATCTTCTTTTTCCTTGCACAAATCAGCATCAAATTCATCAAATGTGATGTTAGGGGATTCTTCAACAGTTTGATCTTTTACATTAAACACTCTGTATGCTCTTGAATGATCAAAATAACAAAGAAAGATCCTCATTTCACTTTTAGGCTCAAATTTGTCCAGGTCATTTTTATTATTATTCAAAATAAAACACTTTGCACCAAACACTTTAAAATGAGTAATGGAAGGTTTCTTGCCTTTCAACAAATCATAAGGAGTCTTTTTGCTAAGAGGCCTTACCATTACACGATTTAAATTTAACATGAATTGTTTACTGCCTCTGCCCAAATTTTCTTGGCAGACCACTCTCTATCAACATGGTCCTTGCCATTTCCACTAGTGTTTGGTTCCTCCTTTCTACAACACCATTATGTTCAGGTGTCCTTGGTGATGAAAATCTATGGGAAATTCCTTCTTCCCAGCAAAGTTTTTCAAAATCAGCATTTTCAAACTCATCACCATGATCAGACATGATAGAAATTACTTTAAACTTTCCTTCCTGAACAATTTTCTTGTACAAATCATGAAATTCCATAAAGGCATCAGTCTTGTGAGCAAGGAAGAAAACCCAAGTAAATCTAGAGAATTCATCAACAATAACATACCCAAATCTTTTTCCATTTAGACTGTTTGTTCTTGTGGGTCAAAACAGATCCATATGAATAAGCTCAAAAGGTTTGGAGGATTGACTTTCAGATCTACTTTTAAAAGATTTTCTAGTTTGCTTACCGTGTGTGCATGCTTCATAGATTTTCAAGTTTTGTTTAAAAGAAATTTCAGGTAAACCTTTTACCATGTTGAATTTAACCGACTTATGTAACATGTTGTAGCTAGCATGACCTAGTCTACGATGCCATAAACATGCAAGATTATTTTTATTGGCTGTTAAACATAAATTTGTATTTTCAGTTTCATCCAAGTCAACCATGTAAACATTGTTTATTCTCTTCCCAGAAAACTTCACACAATTTGAATTCGGTTCAAAAATTGTACAATCAAGAGAGTCAAAAATTACCTTGTGTCCCTTATCACACAGTTGGCTTATGATCAAAAGGTTGTACTCTAATCCTTCCACCAAAAGTACATCATTAATCGAATTAGAAGGATTTCAACCAACTTTACCTGAACCGACAATCTTACCTTTGTTGCTTCTACCAAAAGTAACATGGCCACCTTTCTTTTTAGACAGAAGACTAAATTTGTCTTTGTCTCTAGTCATATGTCTTCAACAACCACTATCAATATACCACTTGTTGTTCTTGGCTGCAAGACATACCTGCAAACATAATCAAAGAAAATTCTTTGGAACCTAAGTACATTTGGGTCCCTTCATATCACCCAGATCAAGTACATAAGACAACAGATTTTCAGAATCCAGACTTGCTTCTTCACTGTGGGTTTGATTATGTTCCTATTTTCATGTTGATTTTTATTTTTTCTGTTGTTTTCAGAAAATTTTGAAACATTGTCTTTCTTCATTTTCATGAATTGTCTTTCATACCACCCACCAGTGTTTCTTGGATGGGACCAAAAGTATTTTGACTGCTAAACCTTTTAGAATATCCAGATTGATTAGATTTACCAGAACCATAAAGATGTGTCGACACATTGTTGGGATAGTGTCGACCTGCATAATTCCAACATGACATGTTTTGAGATTTTATGTAAGTAGGTGTTGACCTACCATGTTTCCAACTATTGTGAGACCAAACATGTGAAGGTGTTGGCCTATCATGATTACATCTACTCATATTCTGTGGTCTTATGTAAGAGTGTGTCGACCTATCCAGTCAGATGATTTCAAATTTGTGTTCCCCTGTGACATCGGTTTACTTCCAACACTTGCTTCATTCTTTTTGTTCAACTTTCCACTGCAAGAATTTTTTGTTGTTTCTCTTTTCTCAATTTTTTTATTATTCTTTCCATTTATTTGTTTTGTTGAAGTGGAAGCTTCTGAATTTTTTGAAGAAGTAAATGTGATGGTTTTTAACTCTACTTCTTTATTCTTTGAAGGATTAAATCCTAACCCCTCTTTGTTGAAATTAACTTTGGTTCCAAGCAAAGCTTTAAGATTGTTCTTACCACTCACGAACTTCTCCAATGCTTCCTATCTTTTAGTCACCTCTTTTTGCAAGATTTCAAGTTCTTTTCTCATTTCAGTGTTTACACTGTTTAGAGCCACATTCTTTTCAGCAGCAAGAGCTATTTCATTGACACTTTCATTATTTTGATTTTTCAATTCTTTAACAGTCTCTTTTAGAATTTTGATTTCTTGAATCAGTTCTTCTTCTTTTTCTTTCACTGAAGTGTCATGAACAAAATGATTTATTTTTCTTTTAAGTATTTTATTTTCTTTTTTAAGTTCATCATATTGATGAAACAATTCATGCGGATAAAGGAGAGAGATTCTAGAGAGAGAAGCTCTGGGGTTTTAGGTCGTTCTCGTCGGAGTTGGCCTGGGCCGTCGGCCTTGGTGGCTGGCGACATACTAGTTTCATCAATCTCTATGGAGACTCCTGTGATGGCTGATGAGGGAGCTGGTGGTGCATCTCTAGTTGGGAGGTGCTGTTATGCTCAAATCATCGCTGCTTCAAAACCTCCGTCATTTGTTCATATTGGAGTTAAACCTCCAAGCCTTACGGATGCAGGGGAGCCGACAATATTTTTCTCCCAGGAAGAGGTAGGCATGTCCATTAAACCCTCAAGTTAGCCTTAATCGTTAGGTGCGCTTATGGCCAGTGTTCTATCCCGGAGTTCAAGACCTCTCTTTCTAAAAGGCTCCATCATAAGGGAGATTTCATCATCAGCGTCTTGAATAATAGGCATCTGCTACTTCGCTTTGATGCTGAAGAGGACTACTTGACTGTTATCTTAAGAAGAAGCCTATATATCAAAGGCCTGATGTACCGATTTTTCAAGTGGGACACCCAGTTTGATTTTAATGCGGATCCAACTATCATTCCAATATGGATTGGTTTCCCCATGCTTTCGGTTAATTACTACTATGAAGACTTTCTGAAATATATTGCAGGCAATGTGGGTCAAGTGATGAGAATTCATGAACCTACTTTGGCGCTTACGCAAACCAGTGTTGAGTTGGATATTCTAAAAGTTAGACTGGAGAGAATCTGGATCAGATGTGGTTCAGATGGCTTCTAGCAAAAGATCAACTATTATCGGATTCCAGCATTTTGTAGTTTTTTCATAAGCTTGGCCATGTGGAGTCCGAGTGTGTTAGGAAGAATAAAAAGGTGGATGTTGAAGAGGTTATTCCTAAGATATAGGAAAACCAAGAACAGGGGCAAAGTAATATAATCAAGAAAACATGGCATCAAAAGGTTGTCAATGCAGTCTCAGCGGAAGTTGTTAAGGGTAATAGTTTCTCCCCGCTTCAGGGGTTGTTGGATAATTCGGATATGGCAGAAGATGAAGGACCATCTGTTAGTGTGGTCAAGATCCCTCGATACCTTCAGAACAAATTATTTCCTTGGCTATTCATGCTGATCAACATATTCAAGCTTCTCCGAAGTGCGGGTTTCTCAAGAACTATAGAATGATGAAGGGACTGTTCGCAAGGAAGGTCATGCTCTCTCTGGCCTTTCTGTTCAGATCACACCGATTGTTCCCTGTGATCTCCAGCGGGCTCAAACTTCTCAAGCTCCCATTCCATCGTCTACGTCGCATGGGCTACATGGCGAATATACGTTGCATGGCGTGCATGGCTTGGGTTCTGTTAACATAGTTGTCAATAAGAGATTTCGATGGTCGACGGTAGTGCTGCCATGGAGTCTTCGGTGAAAGCTCCCGCCGTGGAAGAAGGTACGCGTCAAGTTCTCCCTTCCCTTTCTAAACCATCCAAAGATAATCATCCGGGAATCTCTTTAAGGAGAGTTTCTGAACTAGCCCCAAAAGAGAATATTTTTATGCCAAATATTACTATCTCCAAGAGGGTCTTGCACAAAAGGAAGGTGGAGTCTGTACGAGATCTAAAGCCAAGGCTATGGGGTTTCCTACTGGATATTTGTCCTCATGATTGGTCCTCTATTATTCTCGAATATCAGAGGTGTGGAGGCTTTTTCTTGCTTGGGCCGGAACCCATTGGGCCTACACTTGAGAGGGAAGAAGACAGTCGCCGGTGGCGGACGAAGATCTGCAGAACCAGAATAGGATCAGGGGGGCCCGGTTGAAGAACCGGGGAGAACCCTCTGATGCCTAAGTCAGTAAAAGATGTGAGAGGGAGGGGTTCTCATGTGTGAAACGCAAGGGCTTGTGTGAGCAAGGGTGCCTTGGATCACGTACCGCTGCATGGAGGCTTACCAGTGCCTTTTATAGGCTGGAGTGCTGAGGGAGCGGGACAGAACGTCCCTGATCAATGCCGCAAAGGGCGCGCCAGTTAGTGTCCTTAACGGGGCGTTACGCGTTGAGGCGCCCGTTGAGGAGCTAGGCAATTAATGCACCACTCGATCGTGGGGAGCGTGTGGCGTAGCCGTTGTAACTGTCGTAAGGTGATGAAGGGCCGCTCGGATTATCTTGGTAGGAAGGTACCGAGCAGGTAGCCTGCTCGGTGAGGCAGACCTACTGTTCGGTAGTCGAGCCCGCTGCTCGGCAGCTGGTGCTCGAAGGCATGGCTTGCTGCCAGATGCCTGATGCCTGAT
This sequence comes from Colocasia esculenta, assembly GCA_014218235.1. NCBI lineage: Eukaryota > Viridiplantae > Streptophyta > Magnoliopsida > Alismatales > Araceae > Colocasia > Colocasia esculenta. The sequence continues at coordinate 121,026,106 of CM024756.1, forward strand.
GCAAGGAAGTGCTATCCGTTCCGAAGGGGTTTTCGGCGCAAGCCGAGCAAACCCTGCTCTGAATGAAGGTCTTTGTCCGAATAGGCTGTGAGGCACCGGGAGGCGGCTTTTGGGTCCCGTTGGTACCCAAATGCAGGAACCGGACTCAGAACCTTGAAGCTGCTCCTGAAATGTCGTGGCGCCTTACGATAGGGCCACGTCCGCCTGCAGAACTGGGCCGGGCCAGGATGGGCCCAGCGCATGATGGTGGCTAGAAATAGCCACCATACTTGCCCCCCATGCTCTCAGGCGGTTCGGGAACCGGAGCGGTTGGGAGTGGCGACTTGCTTGGACGTCATCTCCATATTAAATGCAGTATCGTCCTTGGAGATCCGAATGGCTACATGGCGGCATGGTTTGGGGGTTTCCCTCGAACACAGAGCTTTTATGATGAGTGCGGGGGTCGTGTCGAGCCACGGACGCTGCGCGCTCCACACGAACGGTCACCAGCGATGCACCCGATGAGCGACTTGGAGCGGGGGGAAACGCCGCTTCTAGCCCTCTTCGAATTTTGCACCCCTACTTCCTTATAAGGGAGAGAGGGGCGAAGGCAGGAGCCACGCCTTCGAAATCTCTCAGAGTTTCCTGATTCCAGAACCTTCGTGCCCCCCTCAAGCTCTTAGTCATCTTCTTCCTCACGCCTTCTTCTGTTCGCTGTTCCCTTCCGCAACTTACGGCGATGGCAAGCAAGGGGAAGGCAGTTACGGTCGCCGGGGCGAGTGGAGTCACCGTGTCTGCGGCTCGCAAGCTGCGATGTTGCCACTACAGCAGCCTCTGGGAGCACTTTCGCATCGGCGAAGAATGTGAGATCATCGACGTGAAGGAAGGGGAGTCGTACTTGGTGAACAAGCCAGGCTGCCTTCCCCTCTCCGTGGACCATATGGAGGTGGGACTCTGGCTGCCGCTGCCGGAGGTGGCGAAGGCACTGCTAAACCAGTGGGGAATTTCACCGATCCAACTGACGCCAAACACGTGGAGGTATATCTGCATCTTCGGCATCATTTGCAGAATCAAGCAGATCCGAGGCTCGGCAGATGTGTTCCGAGCACATTTTAAGCTTTCTGCTTCGCGGTCGTCGGGGGCGGATGTCTACTACGCAAAGCACCGAACGGAGAGGATTCACATGTAGCTCTCCGGAAATATTCCAACAAAAAAAGTTGGATGGATAGGCTTTTCTTTGTCCGGCGTTGGGACGGTGCAGAGTGGGGGTTCCCTACCATCATCCGATCAGCGCAGAAGGACAGCTTCCCCAAGTTGATTCAAGATGAGGCGAGGGCCTCAGATAGCCTGCTCCGAGCCGGCGTGAGGAATGGAGAGGGCTACTTGACAGAGTTTTTGCTTGTTTGGCATGGTCTGAGCAAACCATGGAGTAAGTGCTCGAACTTGTTTTGTTGCGCGGCGGTTCAGTAACTTTGTTCTAACAACTTCCTCCTTTTTGCAGCCGCTGCAGAGTTGGAAGCTGGGAGGGATCAGGAGGCGAACAAGGATTTCGCCGAACAGATCCCTGTTATGGCCCACATGGTATACGAGGACGACGACGTCGCTATTGTTGTCTGGGTCCCTTGGGCTGTGAGGGATGGTACTGCGGTAACGACCGCATTGGTGGCGCCTTCACCTGCCAAGGGATGCCCGAAAAGCACACGGGTCCCTGAGAAGGGGCCCGAAAAAAATCATTTGAAGAAGAAGGCCACCATCAAGGTGGTTTCAGCAGGAGCTCGGCCTTCATTCGAGGAGGGCGAAGGGGCGGCTCAGCCTTCCACCGTTACGAAGAAGAGGCCGACGCTGCTCGAGGAGGGCACGGAGGACGCAGACCAGCTCTGAGCTCGAAAGAAGAAGAGGCTGGTCTGTGCTGCCCCTCAACAGAGTGAGGAGCAGACTGAAGAGGAGGCCGAGGAGGCGCAGTTGCTACTGCGCAAGAAGCGCAGGGCTGTTGGGTCGGCCGAATAGGAAGCACCGCGGATGCCCCCCGTGGTCTGTCCTGTGGTCGCACAGAGGATGGCGACCGAGCTCGGGCTCGTTGTGGTAAGCGACGGGTCAGAGAGCTTTTCTGAGGATCAGAGGGAAGTGTCCGTGCCACCGGCCCCCAGCGAGGGCCGCGAAGAGGAAGTGCTCGAACAACGGCATCGAGCACCGGAGGCGCCGAACAGGATGCTGCTGGCGACGCTGCAGAGACCTTTGCTCGAAGGAGCGAGGGTAATGAAGAGACCTCCGTTGCGGGGGAGGGGACCTCTCCGCGCCTCGAGGTGCTAGAGAAGGATGCTTCTGAGGAGGCGGCTACTTCGGCCACGAGGGCCACTCCTACCGGGGAGATGCCGGCCCCACAGAAGGAAGTTGTCAAAGTTGCCGTGCCCCCCCCCCCCCCCGCCCCCCACAAAAATGGTTGCGGTAGTGGAGACACCGTCAACCACTTTGGTCTCCACGGAAGTTGGAGAAGCCGCGCAAGGGGCCAAGGAGATGGCCCTGGTGACAGAGGGCCGCGGGGAGGTTGCTGATGAGCTGCTGAGCCCACTAGGAGGGCGGAAATTTCCAATGAGCGACCAGACGCCGCTGAGGAGGTCGTCAGTTCTGGGGAGGACCGGAGACCTCTCTCCGTAGTATTGAAGGGGAAGTCGTCTGAGCTCCCCTCGCAGGCGATGCTGGAAGCCACGCTAGGAAGGCTTTGGAGCGATGCTTCAAGGGTTCTGCCCCTGTGCCCGTCCGCATCCTACCTGGATAGGATGGCGCGGTGTCAAGACCTAAGCCCGGAGAAGAACCCCGAGCATTCCAATGCGGCCTACCGCCCAGAGCACCTCTCCGAACATGACGAAGACAACAACATCGACGTGAGAGTGTTGGTGGACGGCATCACGAGCTCGATGGTCCTATTGAAGAATCTCGCCTTGCGTGCCCAGAATCAGAAGCAGATGTGGGAGGCGGAAACGGCCTTCTGCAACGATTTGGTCAACAAGCACCGGGCTCGCGAGGCCGAACTGCTAAAGGAGGTGAAAAGCCTCCAAGATGCCCTCCATGTGTCCGAGCTAAACCTGATCGTCGCCCGAGCCAAAAAGGGGGCAATCACGAAGGTGTTAGCCGAAGCCAGGGCTCAAGGAGTGGCGGAGTACAAAGAAGGTCCTGACTTCAAAAAGGACCTAGAGCAGTTCGGGGTCTGTTGTTACAAGGTGGGCCTCGAAGCCGGAAAGGAGTTCGGGGAGAAGCTTGCTTTGACACAGCGTGCCTGAGAAGCTTTCGAGGGTGCTATAGGGGAGTGCTGGCGTCGTACCCAGGATGCGCATTTGGACGGAGTGCACTTTGCCCAGTTCCAGTCAAGGCAAATGCCCCTGCAGACGATGGCGCCGGTCCCTCCAGGCAGGACCCTTGAATATCCTTCCTTTTTTTTTGTAGCTCGGCTGAAGCAAGCTTTTGTACAAAATCTGAATAGATCTCTCTTTTTTCAAAAAATGGCTTCGCTTTTTCTATCTCCTTACCTTGTAAGTGTTCTGTCCGAACCGGAATTCGTTGGTCGTTTAGGAGTGTTCGCAATTACCGCACAGGTTGTTATGAACTGTGGGCATTCTAACCTGGGGTGCTTGCAGAACATCATCATACTAGGAGATGTCGTTACATCCTTGTGAGTTAAAGACATTGAGATAAGGATGTTTTGGACTTCGTCTCTAGCCGACCAAAAGAACTGGTAGGAGAGAAGTAGGATGCCGAACAGAAGGCTATTATAAATAGTAAGCCTTCAAATTGGATACATGTCAGGTTCTGGGTATGGCCTTGCCACTAGGAGTAGTTAGCTTGTAAGAGCCTTTTCCAAGGACCTGGATGACCTGATAAGGTCCTTCCCACATGGGGGTGAGTTTGTCGGCTACTCTTCGGGATCCGATGCCGAGCAGCTGCGAAGAACAAGGTCCCCTTCGAAGAAGCGCCTTTCCCGAACTCAGGAGTTATAATACTGTGCAAGGCGCTGTTGGTAGGAAACTAGTATGATGCTGGCGTCATTTTGGCGTTCACCAAGCATGTCTAGGTTTTCCCTGAGTGCGCGATTATTGGCGGCTTCGTCGAAGTGAGTTGTCCGGAGAGTGGGGAGAGCCACTTCCAGAGGTACAACGGCCTCTGTGCCGTAGGACAAATGGAAAGGGGTCTCCCCTGTGGCTACCCGAGCAGTTGTTCGGTGACACCACAACACATTAGGGAGCTCATCAATCCACAAACTACCAGTAGCTTCGACTCTAGTCCGGATCCCGTGCAGCAACGTACGATTGGCATTTTTTACCAGACCGTTGGCTTGAGGATGTGCCACGGAGGTGAAGTGGTTGTAGATGCCAAGTTCGGCGCACTTCTGCTTGAAGAATGTGCTATCGAACTGCTTCCCGTTGTCGGAGGTAATCACTCTTGGGATGCCAAACCTGCAGAGGAGGTTCTTCCAAACGAACTTCCACACAGCTTGTTCAGTGATTGTGGTAACGGGTTCTGCTTCGACCCACTTGGTAAAGTAGTCGATAGCCACGAACAAGAACTTCTTCCGACCCTGGGCCTCTGGGAAGGGACCCAGTATATCAATGCCCCATCTAGCAAAAGGGCGAGGCTCAAACAGTGTATGAAGTTGCTCAGCCGGTTGCTTAATGAGTTGTCCAAACTTCTGGCATTCCGGGCACCTTCTGATAAAAGACATATAGTCCTTTTGCAGAGAGGGCCACCAGAATCCTGCTCGGATAATGCTGCGCGCCAGCGTTCTGCCCCCAAGTGGCTTCCGTACAACCCCTCCTGAACCTCTTCGATAGCCGCAAGGGCCTCTTCAGGGCTGAGACATCGTAAGAGGGGTCTTGAAAGGGACCATCGGTAGAGCTTGCCTTCAATGAGGGTGAAATGCTAAGAACACAGTCTGATCTTCCGAGCTTCTCCCTGCTCAGGGGAAGCTCGCCACGAAGTAGATAGGCCAGGAGAGGGTCCATCTAGTTCGGAACTGGGGGGTCGGACCCAATGGCCGCTACATCCACTTCGGTGCTAGGTGCAGCGAGCTCTTCAATGAATACGGAGCGAGAAGGGGCGATGTCACTTGAAGATGCCAGCTTGGCAAGTGCATCGGCTCGCAGGTTTTACTCCCGTGAAACGTGTATGACTTCGAAGTAGAGGAGGCCTTCTGCTCGGCTCTTGACCTGTTGAAGGTACTGGGCCATGAGTGGCTCCCTTGCTTCGAACTATCCGTTCACCTGATCGGCAACCAATTGGGAGTCACTGAAGGCCTGGAGTCGAAGGGCTCCAAGGTGCCTCACCATACGGATTCCGGACAGCAACGCTTCATATTCGGCCACATTATTGGAGGCCGCAAAACGAAACCGAAGGGCATATTGGAACTCTAAACCTTCCGGAGAGGTGAGGACCAGGACAGCTCCGCTCCATGTGACACACGAGGATCCATCGACATAGAGCTCCCACGGGGGCTCGTCGGCCAGCGGAGGTTCCTGTTCGGTAGTGAGAGTACATTCCGCGACGAAGTCCGCCAATGCTTGTGCTTTAATGGCCATCCTTGGATGGTAGCTGATGTCAAATTCGCCTAGCTCAATGGCCCATTTAATGAGCCGGCCGGAAGCCTCCGGTCGCTGTAGAATAGACTTCAATGGCTGGTCGGTGAGAACCGTTATTGAGTGTGCCTGAAAGTAGGGCCTGAGCTTCCAGGCAACCGTGACCAGAGCAAGGGCAAGTTTTTCTGCTCGGGGGTACCTTCTTTCAGCTTCTTGAAGGACCCTGCTGATATAGTAAAGGGACGCTAGGCCGCTCCCTCTTCTCTGATCAACACTGCGCTGATGGAGTGCTCGGTAACCGAAAGGTATACGAACAATGGCTCCCCGAGCACAGGTTTCGAGAGAACAAGTGGGGCTGCGAGATAAGCCGTCAACTCCGCAAAGGCGGCCTCGCAGTCCTCAGTCCACCGTACATGCCCTCCTTGCTGTGAAGAGCCTGTGGGTCCTCGCTGCAATTTGAAGAAGTTGAAGCTCCTGTCTGCTGCTCGGGACATGAACTGATTGAGTCCGGCTAGCCGTCCAGTCAAACGTTGGATGTCGCGTACCGTTTTTGGGCTGCTCATTTCAAGTATTGCTTGAATCTTCTTAGGGTTGGCCTCTATTCCTCTATTTTATATGAGGAAGCCTAGGAACTTTCCTGAGCGCACGCCAAACGCACACTTGGCTGTGTTGAGCTTCATATTGTACCTTCGCAGAGTTGCGAAGGTCTCCTCGAAGTCAGAGATGTGGTCAGTGCTCAGAAGCATTTTGACCAACATGTCGTCGACGTAGACCTCCATGTTGCGCCCAATTTGCTGCTCAAACTTCTTATTGACCAATCGCTGGTATGTTGCGCCCGCGTTTTTCAGACCAAAGGGCATCCTGGTGAAACAGTATAACCCCAGGTCTGTGACAAACGTGGTGGCATCCTGATCCGAAAGATGCAGACTGATCTGGTGGTACCCAGAGTAGACGTCCAAGAAGCTGAGGAGCTCGTGTCCGGACGTAGCGTCTACCAGCTGATCGATGCGAGGCAGTGGGAAGTTATCCTTGGGCGTCGCTTTGTTAATGTCCTTGTAATTCACACATACGCGCCATTTACCAGTGGCTTTGCGTACGAGGACCACGTTGGAGATCCATCTTGGGTATTGGGCTTCCCGGAGGAGCCCAACTACTCAGCTTTTGACAACATGATCACGGATCACGGTCTGCTGCTCTTGGTTGACGGGTCGCCTCCTTTGCTGAATCAGTGGGACCCGTGGATCCAGGCGGAGGCGATGCACCATTACCTCTGGAGGGATGCCTGGCAACTCGTCGTCGGACCACGCAAACACGTCCAGATTAGATAGCAAAAAACTTCTATACCGCTGCTGCTCTGCTTCCGCTAGTAACGCGCCAATGTATAGGACGTGTTCGGGGTCGCTATCAACTTGGACTGGAAGTAGGTCCTCGGAAGGAGTTCCGTAGCTTGTGGAAGGCTGGTCGGCTGGTGGAGGAACAGGTGTTGGAGCCGCCAGTAGCTGCTTGTCCCTTGGAGAAAGGACATAACACCGTCGAGACTCGCGCTGGCATCCGAGCACCTCGCCGACCCCACACGGGTGGGGAACTTTATCTTTTGATGGAGGGATGAAGGCACTGCCTTGATCCGCCTAATCAGACCTCTACCAAGGATTGCATTGTATACAGGCATGTTCCTGATGACCAAGAAATCCACCACCTTGGTCACACACTTCGGAGCTGTCCCGAGGGTGATCGGGAGGCGAACTCTACCCATAAACTGAACCGACACCCCCGAGAAGCCGAACAGGGGCGATTCTACAGGGGTGAGCTGGTCGGTTTTTAGGCCCATAAGGAGATAGCAATCGTAAGCCAACACGTTAGGGGCACTTCCATTATCTACCAGAATTCTGCGCACATTACAGTGATTGATGGTCACCGAAACGACCAACGCATCAGTGTGCGGGGTGGTAACCCCTACAAGATCTTCGTCTGAGAAGGTTATGGCCCCCTCAGACTGTGCGTGCGCGGGACTAGGGGATAAGGAGCCAACCAAGGTATCGACGGTCTGTCCACGACATGCACTCACCTTGCATAATCGCGTCTGCTCTGAGTGCTCTCCCCGCCTGCGCCGAACCCTCCTGCGATCACGTTGATTTCCTGCCCGTTGGGCTCGTTGTTGATCGGATGCTTGAGAGTCCGTTCTCGGCGCTTGGGGCGGTCTTCATTCCGGTGCACAAACCGCCCGAGGTAGCCACGCTTAATGAGGGACTCGATTTCGTCTTTAAGCTGGCAGCATTCGGAGGTGTCGTGGTCGTGGTCACAGTGGAAGCGACAGTACTTCTCCTGGTTGCGCCGTCGGGGATCGGAGCACATCCTTAGTGGCCACCGAACATATGGTTCGTCCCTGATCTCTGCCAGTATCTGTTAAGGTGCCACCGTCAGCGGAGTGTAGTTGGTGAAGGGGAGTGGTCGGCGCGGTGAATCACCGTTGCGCCGTCGTTTCTTCCGATCGCAGTCAAAACCGTTGTCGGAAGGCCTCTTCTTGTCCTTCGATTCTCCGTGCTCTGCCCAGCCAGCAGCCAGACTTTCTTCACACGCCGCGTGGCATTGTGCAGTGGAGAGGAGCTCGGCAAGAGTGGCAGGTAACTGCACTCCCAGCGTCCTCTGCAGGAAACCATCGCGAGTACCTTGAATCAGGGCACTGGTGGCTAGTGTGACATCGAGGAGCGAGATGTGGAGCGCCTCGGTCTGGAACCTCTTGACGTAGTCCCAGACCGCTTCTCCCTTCTTTTGCTGAACAGCAAGAAGGGAGGCCGTGGTGCGCGGCTGCGATCTTCCGCCCAGGAAGTTGTCCCGAAAGGACTTCTTCAGCTGGTGGAAGGATGAGATGGAACCTGCGGGGAGGGCATCGAACCAAGCCCGAGCAGTTTCCTTTAAGGTGGCTGGGAAGGCCCGGCATTTGGCCGCATCAGATGCTCCATGGAACACCATATGCGACTCAAACCCGTGGATATGATCCGCGGGGTCAGAAGTGCCATCGTACGGCGCGATGGTAGGTAGAGGGAGCTTGGGAGAGTCTCGAGCCTCCAGGATCTCCGCAATGAATGGGGAGCGGAAGTTCAGGTCCTCTTCGGCCGGAGCTTTTCCCTCAGCACGCTGGACCATCGCGTGCACACGATGTTCCAGGTCAACGACGCGGCGCAAGCGCCTGGCCAGCTCCTGTTCGGAGTGGGCCGAGTCCGCACGGCCAGACTTGTGGGAGTTGGCTCCCACGACCGAGCGTGGCAGGCGCGAGACTGCCGCAGAATGACGGGGTGAATGGCCGCGGAGCTCCAAGGCTCGCTCACAAGACGGAGCACGGCGCGACCTCTGCGGCGAATCAGCGTGCTGCTCCTGAATTGACCCCGCTGGGGCAGGAGGCACGTGTGATCGCCGATGAGACGATTCTGCCTGGCGCTCTGGTGGAACGGAGGCTGCCGGAGCCGGCTGCCTAGCAAGTTGGGCCTGGAGGCCCAAGCAGATGCCCGTCAGCTACTGCATCTGTCTCCGGAGTTCAGCCATCTCCAAGGCGGTTGCAGCCACAATGACGGCGAGCGCTAGGATGCCCCCTGTCGCGGCAGCAGGGTCTACAGTGACGTCAACAGGGGGAGCATGTTGACGGGAGTCCGCCTGCGACTGGCGGGACCTTGTCATATGGCTCCCTATGATCTGGTACGAGGATCATCTGCGAGCCATGACTGTTGTTCCTTCCCACAGACAACGCCAAAAGTGTGATGGCTTTTTCATGCTTGGGCCGGAACCCGTTGGGCCTACACTTGCGAGGGAAGAAGATGGTCGTCGGTGGTAGACGAAGATCTGCAAAACTAGAACAGGATCAGGGGGGCCTGATTGAAGAACCGGGGAGAACCCTCCGATGCCTAAGTCAATAAGAGACGTGAGAGGAAAGGGGTTCTCGTGTGTGAACCACAAGGGCTTGTGTGAGCAAGGGTGCCTTGGATCACGTACCGCTGCATGGAGGCTTACCAGTGCCTTTTATAGGCTGGAGTGCTGAGGGAGAGGGACGGAACGTCCCTGATCAATGCTGCAAAGGGCGCGCCAGTTAGCATCCTTAACAGGGAGTTACGCGTTGAGGCGCCCGTTGAGGAGCTAGGCAGTTAATGCACCACTTGATCGTGGGGAGCGCTTGGCGTAGCCGTTGTAACTGCTGTAAGGTGATGAAGGGTTGCTCGGATTCTCCTGGGAGGAAGGTACAAAGTAGGTAGCCTACTCGGTGAGGCAGACCTGCTGTTCGGTAGTTGAGCCCGCTGCTCGGCACCTGGTGCTCGAAGGCATGGCTTGCTGCCAGATGCCTGATGTAAAGAAGTGATGTCCGTTCCGAAGGGGTTTTCGGTGCAAGCCGAGCAGTCCTCGGAAGGAAGGGCCTTTGTCCGAACAGGCGCTGCATCGCCCAGAGGCGGCTTTTGGGTCCCGTTGCTACCCGAATGTGGGAACCGGACTCGGAACCTTGAAGCTGCTCTTGAAATGTCTTGGCGACCTGCGATAGGGCCACGTCCGCCTGCCGAACTGGGCCGGGCCAAGATGGGCCCAGCGCACGATGGTGGCTAGAAATAGCCACCACAAGAGGCATATCTAACTTTGCCTCCAAGCGTTCTCTACGTAGAATAATTAAACAACATCAAGTTGATATCATTGCAATTGCCAAGCCACTGGTACCTCTACACCGGCTAAGAACATGTGTAGATACCTGAAGATGGAACATTATACTGGTAATAATGGGGAGGATTCCAAAATCTAGGTGTTCTGGCATAATCAGGTTATTCTAACAATTAGCCATACTGAACAACATATCACTCTTGCTGTCCAGAAGGATAACAATGTTCAATATATGATAACTGTGGTGTATGGTTCTTGTAGTTTCAGTAGAAGAAGACTTCTCTATGATGATATCCTTAATATGTCTAGTAGTATTTCTGTGCCATGGTTAGTGGGAGGCGATTTTAACAGTGTTTCGGGTCCGTTGAGAAGAAGGGTGGTCACCCTCCCAGTTTGCAGGCTATGGTGGACTTCAATGCTTGTATTTCTGCTTCGTCTCTTCTGGATGCTGGTTATATTGGCTCCCATTTTACCTAGTCAAATAACAGAACTGGTTTAGCAGCGGTTAAATCAAGATTAGACCGGTTTCTCATCAATAACTTGTGGGAAGTTGCATTTCTTGGGTTTCAGGTTACACATCTTATTAGAGGTTCGTCAGATCATGCTCCCCTATTGGCTTCCTGTGTTCTTTCCTCTCGGGGACCGACCAGGTTTACTTTCCAATCTATGTGGATTTCTCATGAATCCTTCATGAATACAGTTCATACTACTTGGAAGGAGGTTAATAATGTGCACCCTAATCATTTTGTTACCTTACAACTTAAGCTGAAGGCTATTAGAGGTGCTCTTCGTTCCTGGAATAAGCTCACTTTCGGTAACATTAATGACAATGCGATCAGACATGAGTAGGAGGTGAGGGAAAGGCAGGAGGACTTTGATAGAAATCCTACGCAAGCTAACAGATCTGTGTTGGGGACTGCCAATGCCAATTTCAGAAAAGCTATGCAATGTGTTGAGGTCTTTTGGGCTCAAAAAGCTCGCATTAATTGGCTGGATGATGGTGATAAAAACTCTGCTTTCTACCATTCTGTGGTCCAAGGTAACAGAAGAAGAAATAATATTTTAAGGCTACAGGTGAAGGGTAGTGGTGTGAGAATCAGGAGGCTCTATCTAAGGAGGCTGTTATTTCCTTTAAGTCTCTGCTTCAATCAACAGATCACAATATTGATGATACTATTCTTAGTGTTATCCCGGAGCTCATCTCTGCTGATCAGAATATGTCTCTATGTGCTATCCCAGATAAAGATGAAGTCAAAAGGGCTGTGTGGAATCTTAATGGAACTAGCGCTCCTGGGTCGGATGGCTTCACAGGTACCTTCTTTACATCATGTTGGGATATTGTGGGTGATGATGTGCATGCTGCAGTCAAGGGTTTATTCCAAGGTTTCTCTTTTCCTAAAGGTGTTACGTCTACTCTTATTGCTCTTGTTCCGAAGAAGGTCCACCCCATGTCTTTCAATGATTACAGACCTATCAGTTTATGCAATTTCTACTATAAGATTGTCTCCAAGATTCTAAGTGATAGACTTACCGACATCCTGTCAGTGATAATATCTGAGGAGCAAGGTGCTTTTGTTAAGGGGAGATATATTCTGGATAATGTATCTATGGAAAGACAACTTGTCAAGGATATCGGTCGTAAAGTCAGAGGCAATAATGTTATTTTTAAGCTGGATATGAAGAAGGCATATGACAGTGTGGAATGGGATTTCCTTTTTGCAGTTCTAAAGAAATTTGGTTTCTGTCCCAGATTTACCTCACTTATAGGAATGATGGTTTCTAATTGCTAGTTCTTTGTTCTTTTTAATGGTTCTCCGGCTGGTTACTTTAAATCAACTAGGGGTTTACGTCAAGGCGATCCAATTGCCCCAGCTTTGTTCATTATCATGGAAGAAGCTCTTAGCAGAGGCATCAAGTACATGGTTTCTACAGGCTACCTCCTTCCTTATGCTGGTCCTAGGGGTTGTCACCCCCCTACCCATCTATTATATGCTGATGACACCCTTGTTTTTCTGAATGGGGGTATTATGAACGTTAAACGATTGATGAAGTTTTTAAAGCACTACGCCATCTCCTCTGGTCAGAAAATTAACCCAACTATGAGCTATTTTATGATACCAGAAAAGTCTCCGGCCCTTGCCATTAATAGAATTAAAGAAGTCACAGGTTTTATGAGGCAAAGTGGTATGCTCACCTATCTGGGTGTACTGCTGAAACTTGGGAGGGTGCTTACAGTAGACCATACACCTCTTGTTGATAAAGTCAATGGTAAACTTCATGTATGGAAATCCAAATTGTTATCTCAAGCTGGTAGGGTTACTTTGATAAACTCTATAATCTCCTCACTACCTGTTTATCTTGTTGCGGCCTCCTATATCCCGGAATCCATCATTAATTATATTGAGAAAGTTTCTGCTGCTTTTTTCTGGGATGGTACCGATGGGGCTCATCGTCGGCATTAGGTGGCCTGGTCCTCTATTCAGCAACAAGAAAATGAGGGTGGCCTGGTCATCCGTAGCTTGTGGCATGTGCAGCTTTCTTTAGCAGTTAAGCAGCTATGGAATATAAGTCAGGGCTCTTCTTTATGGGCTACTTATGCTAGAAGCGTTACCATCTGAGTATTATGACTATCATCACTGGGATGTCCAGAGCCGTTTTCACGGAAGCTGACAAGATCCTCAAAGAGAACACCAGATGGATCCATGGTAATGGTAGAAATATTGACATTCTGAATGATATTTGGATTGGTGACAGACCCCTCAGTAATATTATTATGGGTTGCAATGAGGGTAGGTATGCCTCCGCCTCCCTAAATGAGGTGTTTTTTGATGCCTCCCATCACCTAAGATCTATTATTCCCCAGTCAGTTATGGAAGTTTTAGTTTTGTCTGATGTTGAGGATAAGTGTATGTGGGCTGCCTCTTTCAATGGCTCTTTCTCTACTCGATCAGCATACAATCTAGTTAGACCAATTGGAGTGTACAGAGCGGCTCTCTCTAAGATTTGCATAGTTCATTTATCGCAAGGCATCTTTGTTCTCTTGGAATGTTCTGAACCATGCGGTCCCGGTCGATGATCGTGTTTCTGAAATTAGCATCCCTTTGGTTTCTCGTTGCTCGTGTTGTAGATCTCCTCAACAACAAGACATGGATCATCTTTTTATTTATAGTGACACTGCTGTCATCCTATGGCAATGCTTTCAACCCTTTATATCGCCCAGGATCAACTTTCGTAGTCATATCATTGCTCGTTTGGGGAGTTTTATCAAACATGCTAATGTTCGTTCTCCCTACAATTTTGTATCTGTAACGCCCCTCTCCAACCCAGTACAGTCATCCCAACTCACATAGGGCTAGAGAGAGAGACGGTACAGTGGGAACATACCCAAACAGTGACATGTCGGTTGAGAATTACAAAATTAAATAATAACAACAGCGAAAGACTATAACCAATATTTATTACATAACAAGATCCATATATCACAGTACATGTAGTTGGATTACCAAAAAGGAAACCAGTTCATAGTTACATTAATAACAGAAGTTCCTTAAAAGCACTAACTAAATTATGGCACTAAGTGGAGCTTCAATCTTCACCTCCTGAAATGAAATTGAGCTCTGCTTCTATCACCTGAGCCTCTGACTCTCCTAATAAAATATAGTAAGAAAGTGAGTCTAAGAAGTAGACCGAACAAGTAACAAGAATTCAATTCACAATCTATGATTTAATGTATTTGCGAAACGTACAACATCATATATGTAAAACATGTTCTCAAAGCTGTTCATATACTCACAAATAACAATTTGCATCTATAGCATGAAATGATCAAATGTGTCATACCGATTAATCAGCTATGCAATAGGGGTCATCAATTAATACTAAATCATTTTAAAATCTCATGCATGAATAACCTTTCAGTGTAGTAACAGTGACAGTAGCAGTAGTAGCGTTAAGCCAGACACATTGCCCTAACTATCAATAGAAGGCCAGTCAGTCGGTACAGTACACTATCACCTAGGCAAATGAGTGATAGGTTTTGGTTACTGCAGAACCGGGAGAAGCTCTCTCCACCATATACCAGTGGTACTTGTCCACCTCCAGGATTTCCCCCCGTTGCCCTCGGGGTCTTGTACAATAGTGAACTTTCCTGTAGGGGCATTTCTACAGTACGGTTCCAGACACTTCCTATGACGGCAGTGTTTGTTTTAAACCAAACACAGTGCCCAAACCGTAGTAGGAAGTCAAATTTGAGCTTTCCCATAGGGGCATTTCTATAGTACGGCTCTAATAGAACCCCTATGATAGTAGTGTCCATTTGGCTAACAATAGCAATGATGACAATAACGGTATTGGTAATAGGAATGATAACATTGATGGTAAACAATAAGAGTAGTAGTTTCTAAAGGTAGCAATAATGGTAACGGTGACGGTACACGGTACATATGGATAATAATAAGGATAATGACAGTAACGGTAATTTAGATATGTTTTTTATAATATAAATAGATGTAAAACACATTAAAGTCAATAGAATTAGATAATATGATTGTGAATCAAAAGTCCTAATCACTTGCCTCTTGTATGCCAAACCAACAATGAATTAAGCTAAAGCGAGCCTTTGATATAATGCACTTGTTCGATTAGATCACCATGACACACCTCGACGAATGCCTCCAGAGCACGGATCATATGACCAGAACCTCTAGAGCATAGATCCTACTAGCAGAACCTCTAGAGCCTGGATCCTACGAGTAGAACCTCCTACTGAACATGAAGAGGAGAACCCCATGCTCTCCCTTTCTAGCTCTTGGCTGCCCTTCTCTTCTTCCCTCTCTCTTGCTATGGATGGTGGAATGGTGGGAGGAGAGAAGAGAATCCCCTCCTATTTATAGGCCATTAGAGCCCCTAGGATGGTGCCACCTTTTCACCTTTCAATGGCCAAGATGGTGACGCTTGTCACCCTCTCCTCCATGCATATCTAAGTGGCCACCAACCCTACACTTGTCAACACCCTAACCCATCCACATCTCACCATTCTTTTGAAGACACCTCTCATTTTTCTTGAAGCTTCCATTACATAGGATGGTGACACTTGTCACCATCTCATTTATCCTTATCATATTATGCTATTATACCTTCTCTATAGATTATTTGCGTATATGCCCAATCTATTTGTATAAGTACCCATTTTATCCAACATGAGGGTAATTCTCAAAAATGACCTCCAACTGAGGATTTCAAAGTAGTTGTGGGAACTTATAAAATTTAAGTTAAGACCCTATGAAATTGGTCAATGATTACGTAAACCATAACTTTTGATAATTATGTCCATACCCTTTCTATTATAGATATACACAATTATTACATTTATACTTTCTTGGTATTTACATATATACATTTTCTCAAAAATTATAAGTTAACTAAATATATTATGGTGAGATACGTATGGTTTTTACCGTAGCAGTAAAAATCCTAAACTGATGAATACTGTGATGCTGATAGAAGGCAAAAAGAATTCATGCAAAAATATATATACAAAAGTTGGGGCATTACATCCTCCCCCCCTTAAAAGAACTTCATCCTCGAAGTTTTCAGTTAGGATTTATACCGAACAAATGTGGATGCTTTTGCTTTAATTCTTCCTCCAACTCCCATGTAGCTTCTTCTTGCCCGAAGTTTCTCCAGAGCACTTTTACCATTTGAATAGTTTTCGTTCTCAACACTTGCACCCTGCGATCAAGAATTTTGATAGGTTGCTCCTCATATGAGAAGTCGGGTTGAAGTCGTAATGGTTCATAGCTGATTACATGGGACGGGTCATAAACATATTTTCGTAGCATTGACACATGAAATACCGGATGAACCCCTTCCATAGACGGAGGAACAGCCAACTGATATGCAACATTCCCAATCTTTTTAGAATCTCGAATGGTCCTATGAATCGTGGAGTTAACTTTCCATGTTTATCAAATCTCATGATTCCCTTTGTTGGCGATACTTTCAAAAACACGTGATCACCAACCTCAAAATCTAGCTCCGATCTTCGATTATCAGCATAGCTCTTTTGCCTAGCTTGAGCTGTGACTAATCGTTGCTTTATTAGTCGTATTTTCTCTGTAGTTTCCTAACAATTTTTGGACCAATTAATTGTCTATCTCCTATTTCTTCCCAACATAGTGGAGATCTACAAGGTTTTCCATACAAAGCTTCAAATGGAGCCATTCTAATGCTTGCATGGAAACTATTATTGTAAGAAACTCCACAAGGGGTAAGTGTCTCTCTCAATCACCCTTCCAATCCAAGATACAAGTTCTCAACATATCCTCTAAAGTCTGAATTGTCCTTTCTGACTTCCCATCTGTCTGACGGTGAAATGCTGTACTGAGTTTGAGTTGTGTTCCCAAGGATTTTTGCAATCCTTGCCATAACCTGGAAGTAAATCTGGGGTCTCTATCTGAAATGATTGATTTTGGAATCCCATGAAGCCTAACAATATTATTTACATACAGTCTAATCAAACGTTCCACTGTTTGCTTCTTTTTCATGGCTAAGAAATGTGTTGACTTTGTGAACCGATCAACAATCACCCATATGGAATCATTACCTTTAATTGACCTCGGCAATCTTGAAACAAAGTCCATTGTGATACCTTCCCATTTCCACTGTGGAATTTCAATCTTTTGCATTAATCCTGATGGTGTTTGATGTTTGGCCTTTACTTTTTGACAAGTCAGGCACTTGGAAACAAATTCGGCCACATCTTTCTTCATGCCATTCCACCAAAAGGTCCTCTTCAAATCTTGATACATCTTATTGCTTCCTAGGTGAATTGGAAACCATGATCTATGTGCTTCTTCGAGTATTTCTTTTTTTAATTCTATGTCATCTGGCACACAAATTCTGTGCTGAAATCTTATTACACCATTCTCATCACGAGCAATGTTGGACTTGCTTACCATTTCTTGTAACAGTGGGCTATTCTTCTGCATGTCCACTACTCTATCTAAGACTACTGATCTGATAGTCAATTAAGCCATGAATGCCTGACATAATTGAGGTTCAACTGTCATTATGGAACATGCTACATCCTCAATCATTTTCCAATCTTTTTGCATCATTAATTTTTCCTACTGAGAGCATCGACCACAATATTTGCCTTACCTGGATGGTAATTCAATTCAAAGTCATAGTCTTTTAAGAATTCAATCCATCTCCTTTGTCGTAAATTCAATTCTTTCTGAGAGAAAAGATACTTGAGACTCTGATGATCTGTGAATACCTCAAATCTTACTCCATATAGGTAATGTCTCCAAATTTTCAAAGCATGAACTACAGTTGCCAATTCCATGTCATGAGTGGGATAATTACTCCATGTTCCTTCAATTGTCTAGAAGCATAGGCAACTACCTTGTCATTCTGCATCAACACACAACCTAAACCCAACTTTGAGGCATCGGTGTATATGAAAAATTTATCCACATCGTTGGGTAAGATCAATACTGGAGCTGTGGTCAGTCTGGTCATTAATTCTTGCAAGCTTTTCTCACAATCATCAGACCACACAAACTTTACTCCTTTTCTGGTAAGCTTAGTTTGAGGAGTTGCTATGGAGGAAAATTCCTTCAATAAAGCGACTATAGTAACCTGCTAGACCCAGAAAACTACGAATGTCTGAAGGATTTTTCAGAGTCTCCCAATTTAATACTGCTTGCACCTTTGTAGGATCTACAACAACCCCATTGCCTGATATCATATGCCCAAGAAAATGAACTTCTTTCATCCAAAAATCACATTTTCTAAATTTGGCATATAGTTGGTGCTTCCTCAAAGTCTTCAGAATAATCCTAAGATGTTCCTTATGAGTGGCTTCATTCGGTGAATAAATTAACACATCATCAATGAACACTATCACAAAACTATCCAAATATGGTTTGAACAACCGATTCATCAAATCCATAAATGTTGTAGGGGCATTAGTTAGTCCAAAAGGCAAAACTAGGAATTCATAATGCCCATATCTTGTCCTAAACGCTGTTTTGGATATGTCCACTTCTTTAATCCTGAATTGATGATATCCCGATCTCAAATCTATCTTAGAGAAAATTGCGGCACCTTGTAATTGATCAAATAAATCATCGATGCGAAGTAATGGATACTTGTTCTTAATGGTGACCTGATTCAATTTTCTATAATCAATGCACAATCTGAGTGAGCCATCCTTCTTTTTTACAAACAATACTGGAGCTCCCCATGGTGAGATACTCGGATGAATAAACCCCTTATCTAGAAGCTCTTGAAGCTGTTTTCTTAACTCTGCTAATTCTTGGTGCCATTCGGTATGGTGCCTTAGAAATTGGCATTATACCCGGAATTAACTCTATGGTGAACTCAATCTCTCGAATGGGTGGTAATCCTGGCAAGTCTTCTGGGAACACATCTTCAAATTCTCTAACCACTTCAATACTTGCTATAGCTGAAGACTGATCATCCTTGGATACTTAGACTATGCTGGCTAGATACGCACTACAACCCTTATTCAATAATTTGACTGCCTTTAATGCTGAAATTATGGATTTCCTAGTAGAATTCTTAGGTAAAGGATAGAAAAATTCTTTCTCTCCAGGGATGTGGAATATGATTTTCTTTTTGCGGCAATCTAACAATGCATAATACTTCTCAAGGCAATCTAGCACTAGGATTACATCATAAACCCTCATGTCTAGAAGATGAAAGTAGCCAGGCAAGTCTCTTCCATCTATTGTTACTGATAATGTCGGAATACTCTTTAAAGCAAAAATTGTTCCTGCTGGTGTATGAACCAAAAGTGGTTTTTCTAGGTCTTCAATAACTATCCCCAAATTCTCATGTAATTGTCTGCAAATATGTCAGATATAAAAGTATGTGTAGCACCAGTATCGAATAACACTCTAGCATAAAAGGCTTTGATAGAAATGGTACCTTCGGTGATATTTTCTGCCATTTCAGCATCTTCTCTGGCTAGTGCAAACACTCGAGCCTAAGTCCGTGGTCTTCCAGATGGTTTACTTGTTGGTGTTGTTGTTGCTATAGGGGCTTCTATAGGTGGAAACTGCACCATCTTTGGACAATCTCGAATCATGTGTCCTTTATCTCCACATCGGAGACATTTATCGGTTATAGCCCAACATTCCTTTCCTCCATGCCTTTTCCCACATTGAACACATTCAGGCTTGTTATTCATACTTTGTCCTCCTACATAGAATGGTGCCCTAGTAGGTGTTGATACTTGTATATCTCCATTGATTTCTTCTTCTTGTCTTGCCTTTGGAATGGGGTAGAGGGTCTTTTCAAAGTTGCCTTCTTCTCTTCAATGTATAGTTCATCTCACTTTCCTGTCTACAGGCTGCACTAAGGGCCTCTTCCATTGTCTTATGATCCAAAGCTACTAATCTAGTTCTGAGTGGTGGGCAAAGTCCCATCACGTACTTCTTTACCCTTCTTCTTTCATCAGCTATGATGTGGGGTGCATACTTAGATAACTCTGCAAATCTAGCTTCATATTCTAGGACTGACATAGATCCCTGAGTCAACGTCAAAAATTCTTGCTCCATTTTATCTTGAATGTGTTCTGGAATAAACTTTGCACCGAACAGTCTTGTGAATTCTTCCCAAGTGACTTCTTGTTCACGTCCTTCATATTGGTTACGTAAAATTGAAGCCCACCATACATCAGCTCTCTCCTAAATATGGCATAACCCCATCATATACAACCTAAACAATGCTCTAATAACTTATACTTAATTCTTAAACCTTTATTTACCTGGAGCATGTAGGTGGCCAAACGTGTCTTATCCTCCTCAACACATCGAATGGCAAAGAAGATTTTCTCCATTTCCCTAGCCAATTTTCTGCCACCATTGGTTGGCTCTCCCCCTTAAAAGGAGGTGGAGCCATTCTTTGAATCTTTCCATCATTGATGCTCCCCTATACCCCTGCTCTTTTGGGGTGATCTCCTGAACTTGAGCCTGAAATAATAGTAGATAACTTAACACAGGTCTGCCCCTTGTTTCTAGCACTAGTATTCCTTATATAAAGAACCTAACCTGTGCCTGAAGCTGCACTTGAAGTGTTGCTTGGGTTTGAGCCTGGGTCTGCATTGCTTGGACTAATCCTTGCATGAAGGTCCCGAAATCTACTACTGGTGGTGGTGGCGGTATTGGAAGTTTGTCATGTTGGTACCCTCGCCTCTTCGTCACGAGTAGGCGGGTGTGTATTAGCACGAGTCCTTCTGCCAGCCATAGCCTAAGAAATAAGGTACCCAGTTAAGCTTCATTTTTACTATAACCTCTTCTCTTTATTCTTATTATTTTACTTATAACTTATACTTTCTTAACAAATTTTTCATATATTCTAGTTTCTTTATATGACTCTGAAATATGGATCCAACTGATGATTAATCATGTAAGTTCTCAACCTGGATTCTCTGATACCACTTTCTATAACGCCCCTCTCCAACCCAGTTCAGTCATCCCGACTCACATAGGGCTAGAGAGAGAGACGGTACAGCGGGAACATACCCAAACAGTGACATGTCGGTTGAGAATTACAAAATTAAATAATAACAACAGCGAAAGACTATAACCAATATTTATTACATAACAAGATCCATATATCACAGTACATGTAGTAGGATTACCAAAAAGGAATCCAGTTCATAGTTACATTAACAACAGAAGTTCCTTAAAAGCACTAACTAAATTAAGGCACTAAGTGGAGCTTCAATCTTCACTTCTTGAAATGAAATTAAGCTCTGCTTCTATCACCTGAGCCTCTGACTCTCCTAATAAAATATAGTAAGAAAGTGAGTCTAAGAAGTAGACCCAACAAGTAAACAAGAATTCAATTCACAATCTATGATTTAATGTATTTGCGAAACGTACAACAACATATATGTAAAACTTGTTCTCAAAGATATTCATATACTCACAAATAACAATTTGCATCTATAGCATGAAATGATCAAATGTGTCATACCGATTAATCAGCTATGCAATAGGGGTCATCAATTAATACTAAATCATTTTAAAATCTCATGCATGAATAATCTTTCAGTGTAGTAATAGTGACAGTAGCAGTAGTAGTGTTAAGCCAGACACATTGCCCTAACTATCAATAGAAGGCCAGTCAGTCGGTACAGTACACTATCACCTAGGCAAATGAGTGATAGGTCTTGGTTACTGCAGAACCGGGAGAAGCTCTCTCCACCATATACCAGTGGTACTTGTCCACCTCCAGGATTTTCCCCCGTTGCCTTTGGGGTCTTGGCATTTCTACATACAGTTCACGACACTTCCTATGACGGTAGTGTTTGTTTTAAA
Source organism: Colocasia esculenta (assembly GCA_014218235.1). Classification (NCBI taxonomy): domain Eukaryota; kingdom Viridiplantae; phylum Streptophyta; class Magnoliopsida; order Alismatales; family Araceae; genus Colocasia; species Colocasia esculenta. Next base: position 121,047,638 of record CM024756.1, read on the forward strand.
CCAAACACAGTGCCCAAACCGTAGTAGGAAGTCAAATTTGAGCTTTCCCATAGGGGCATTTCTATAGTACGGCTCCAATAGAACCCCTATGATAGCAGTGTCCATTTGGCTAACAATAGCAATGATGACAATAACGGTATTGGTAATAGGAATGATAACAGTGATGGTCAACAATAATAGTAGTAGTTTCTAAAGGTAGCAATAATGGTAACGGTGACGGTAGACGGTACATATGGATAATAACAAGGATAATGACAGTAACGGTAACCACATTAAAGTCAATAGAATTAGATAATATGATTGTGAATCAAAAGTCCTAATCACTTGCCTCTTGTATGCCAAACCAACAACGAATTAAGCTAAAGCCCGCCTTTGATATAATGCACTTGTTTGATTAGATCACCATGACACACCTCGACGAATGCCTCTAGAGCACGGATCATATGACGAGAACCTCTAGAGCACAGATCCTACTAGCAGAACCTCTAGAGCCCGGATCATACAAGCAGAACCTCCTACTGAACATGAAGAGGAGAACCCCATGCTCTCCCTTTCTAGCTCTTGGCTGCCCTTCTCTTCTTCCCTCTCTCTTGCTATGGATGGTGGAATGGTGGGAGGAGAGAAGAGAATCCCCTCCTATTTATCGGAATTAGAGCCCCTAGGATGGTGCCACCTTTTCACCTTTCAATGGCCAAGATGGTGACGCTTGTCACCCGCTCCTCCATACATATCTAAGTGGCCACCAACCCTACTTGTCAACACCCTAACCCATCCACATCTCACCATTCTTTTGAAGGCACCTCTCATTTTTCTTGAAGCTTCCATTACATAGGATGGTGACACTTGTCACCATCTCATTTATCCTTATCCTATTATGCTATTATACCTTCTCTATAGATTATTTGCGTATATGCCCAATCTATTTGTATAAGTACCCATTTTATCCCACATGAGGGTAATTCTCAAAAATGTCCTCCAACTGAGGATTTGAAAGTGGTTGTGGGAACTTATAAAATTTAAGTTAAGACCCTATGAAATTGGTCAATGATTACTTAAACCATAACTTTTGATAATTATGTGCATACCCTTTTCTATTATACATATACACAATTATTACATTTATACTTTCTTGGTATTTACATATATACATTTTCTCAAAAATTAGAAGTTAACTAAATATATTATGGTGAGATACGAATGGCTTTTGCTCATTTTTATGGTGTTGGTACCAGCATGATAGCAGAAACTAGAGCTCTTTGTGATGGTCTCCGCCTGGCATCTTCTCTTGGCTATCAGATTTCTGTTGTTTACACTGATTCTCTGGTCATTGTTAACTCCATTAGAGAGCATAAGGCGGTGTCTTGGTGTTCTTTTAGATGGTGGACAGAAGCGAGAAATTTTCTTTCCCAGGAGTCTATTCTGCTGGCCCATGTATACAAAGAAACAAATCAAGTGGCTGATTCTCTTGCAAATTTTGTGGTTCTTTCTAGGCAGAATAATGTTTATTGGGGGGCTCATAATTTATCTCATTCTTGTAAAGGGCCAGTGGTCATTGATAAATGTTGTCTCATGCATGTTAGAATGGTATGACTGGGGTAGGCTATTTCTTGTTTGTACTACATATTGTTTTTTATAATATTTTCGGCCCAGGTGCGCTCACTGGTGGAGTGGGAACATTCTCCCTTTCTGGGAGAGGGTGCACTCTCCTAGTTTGAGGCCCCGTGGACCGCTTTGCTTGAAAAAAAAAAACTAACAATTCAAAGTACACATGCTCCCAATCAATTAGAGAAAAATCTTTGAAAGGATAATTTACCTCTTCTTCATCTCTTTCTTCTCCTCTGGCCATCAAACATATTTTTGACTGTGTTTCCTCTACTTCAGAGCTTTCTTCATTTTCATCATCATCTTCTTCGCTCCATGGCCCAATCATAGTTTTTTGTTTATTCTTCAACCATCTGGGTTGAGCTTTCTTCAGAGATTCAAGACTTTTAGATTTAACATGTCCTAATTTCCTGCAATTATAGCAAACTATTCTGTCAGATTTCTTATTGAGATTCTGTTTGGGCTTTAAGAAATTGTTTGACTGAGATTTCTTTTTTAGAAGACCCTTACCTTCTTTCCTCTGGAATTTTATAAAATTTCTTGTTATTAATGCAAACTCACCTGAATCATCTTTAGAGGTAGATGACTCACTTTCTTCAGTAACTTCTTTAGTGCTGGGACTTGCCTTGAGAGCAAGTGGCTTCTTCTTCTTGATGTCTTCTTCACTTCTTTTCAATCCCAACTCATAGGTCATTAAAGAACTGATTAATTAATCTATAGTAGTTGTGGATAAATTCCTAGATTCTTCAATTACAGTAGCTTTGGTGTCCCAAATAAGAGTTAGGGATCTAAGAACTTTCCTAACAAGTTCCTTTCTGTATAGATTTTCCCTAGGTTCTTTATGCCATTTGTTAACAAGGTTAGACTACCATACATTTCAAAAATTGTTTCATCATGCTTCATTTTAAAAGTTTCATATTCTGAAATTAGAATGTTTGCTTTTGTTTCCTTTACCTCTGATGTACCTTCTTAGATCACCATGAGGCAATTCCAGGTCTCTTTAGCACTTGAGCATGATGATATTCTTGAGAACTCGGTTGGATGGAGTGAGCACTGCATGATGTTCATCACACTCCAATTAGCATTTGATTTATTGATCTCCTATTGAGTCCACTTCTATTCATCCTCAGATAGCTCATACAGTCCATTGCTTACCACCCTCCATATTTGATGGTCTTGTGCTCACAAAAAATATATGCATATGAGTTTTCCAGTATGCATAGTTAGTACCATCGAAGTAAGGAGGTCTATTCACAGAATGACCTTCAGCTATATAACCTCTAGACTCCATATTACACAGATCTCTCCTGGTCGTAAAACCAACAGAAATGGAGAGCGTAGCTCTGATACAACATGTAGAGTGTAGAAGGATTATCTAGAGGGGGGGTGAATAGATATCCACCAATTTTAAGGTCAAATTTTCAATTAAAAACTACGACATTAAGATTTGATCAGATGAAAAACAATCAACACAGAAATCAACAAACCACACAAGTGCCAGTAGTATTTTTAAGCTGGTTCGGCTCCAGTGTGGAGACCTACGTCCACCCCTCACCAAACCAGTGAGGCTTCACTAAGAGAACAAATGTGTGAGACTCTCACACAACCGCTGATTCACAACTACTGATACATAGCTTGAACACTCCGCTGATTCACAGCTTCAAGACTTGACACAAATCTCAAGATCCAAACACAGCAAGTGTAGGATCAACTATGTCTACTCCAAACGAAGTAGACAACTAATCAGAGTAATGTTTTGATGAAATTGAGAAAAACCAAGTAAACAGAAATCTGAAGAAGTTTAGAAAAAATCAAATGGTATGCTCGAGAGTTAGATTTGGTTGGAAAACTCCTCGAGCTCTAATTGAAACTTCTCCAATGTTGAGTTCATCGAATTCTTCTTTTGGTTGCAGCACATGGATCAATTTGCTTCTAAATTGAAGAAGAATTCTGATCCTCTATTCTGGATGCTCAGCAATAGGTCTTCATATTTGCAGAAGGTATGATCCAGTAACTTCTCTCCTTGATCAAATCCTTGATTCGAAGTCACCTGCACTTTTCTGAACTCAAACTCTCTGCTCATTGCTCTTTGCGCTCTCAGATTTGTTCACTTTTTCTTCTGTGCGCGATAACCAATTGTAGAGGACGTCTACCTCTTTTGATCTGTTCCACGGAATCTTTTTAGTGGGCCCCTGAACAGAATCCCAAAAGCTTAGGAGAACATTTTTCCGCCCAAAAGATCGTATCTTCCAAAACCATGTGATGTGTACCTGAAGTTCAAAACATTTGACCTTGGGTCACGTGCCCATCACTTACGCACTAGCAGATTTTCTGTTGAATGATCCTAAGTATTGTAGAGTCGACACATCCAAGTTATAGAGTCAACGCACATTCATGTGACTTAACAGGATCAGTGTAAATTCTTCAGTAGAGTCGAATCTATGTCTTCCAGAGTCGACGCACATCCAAATAACTTTGATTCTCAATGAATGAATGTGGTGTAGAGTCAACCTTCCATTATCATAGTGTCAACCTTATCTACTGATGGAGTCAACCTGATCTTCATTCAAAGTCGATCTGATGAACTGGTAGAGTCAACCTCATCTGTAAATAGAGTCGACCTCATTGGACACTTCTCTTCACAAGACTGTCTGGGAACTCGACTGGTCTGGACCTGATTTACATTTTGTGTTGACCTATATCTGCTTTCACTTCTTCAGTGCTAGTTAGAAACACATCTAGAGTCGACCTGATCTTTGAGTAGTCTCGACTTGTTCTGATACTCTTAACTGTCAGCACCACTGGAACCTTATTGAGTGTCGACTTATCCTCTGTATAACGTCGACCTTTTAAACAACACTGAACTTAAATATGATTTTCATTGATTCAACTGAGTTGACTTGATCTTTATAAATGTTCTTGTGATACAAATAACTTGTGTTAGACATTTATGACATCATCAAAAACCACTTACTCAATTTATGACATCATCAAAACTAGGGACACAACATCCGGCCTGAGGTCCCTAATGTGAGACACTAGAAAATAGGACTAGCTGGGGCCCAGTACGTCTACTGGTGTCCGTAAACCCCAACCACGAGTGTGCTACAAGCGACAGAACACAAACTCTCACAAGTCGATGTCTCACTGCCGTCTTTCCCTCAGTCGGACGTACAACTCTACACAAGAGTGAGGGTGTCCAAAAAGACGACACAAACCTCGACAGTACACAAGTACCGGGACAGACCCCGAACACTAACATGTCTGGCTCACAAAAAACCTGGGGCTCCCAACTGAAAATGTAACCACGGTAGGCGTCGTACTACTTGCCATGCACACACAAACCACGTGAACACCGCTCAAACCACGTGAACAACACATCAACCACGTAAGCAACCTACTCCTCGAGCTCTACAGGTGTCAATGCACCGCTTACCTTTCCCTGCACAACACACATCGATAATACGATAACCATGTAGGCATGCACAAATATATAACCCTCAGAATCATTAACGCGATGGGGTCCACTGTCGCCTTTAGAACGCGACACCTCGATATGTCCCGTTCAGAAATAGAATGTGACGGGTCGGGCTGTTGTGTTCAGAACGCGATAGGCAGGTCCATTGCCTTCACAGATAGAACCCTAAAACTGGGATTCCATCTCCGGAATCCCCATGTAAACAACATAAACATGTATATAAAGCAAATATAACAGTTCTAAACATTGCACTTGCATGCTATCTATCATCTTCCATGCATTTAACAAGCTAAACATGCTAAACCAAGCATCTATAGCGTGGAACGAGGTGGAATCTCCCTACCTTCACGAAGAATGCGAAGAGCGGCAATTCCCTAGCGTTTCCCCTGCTCCGAAACACATCCTCACGGCGAAACAACGCCAAAAACAACACCAAAACATCGAATCACCCGAAATTCATGTGAAAACTCCTCCCCCTGGCCAAACAGATCTTGCTGGGCTCTGTCTGGCCGACCTAGGTTAAGAGCATTTTGCGGTTGAGAACACGACACACCCTACTGTTGGGACAAGAAGGCGGCGCAGGAGGCCGTCGCGTTCCCACTGTCGACGCCAGCAAGGCTGCCCTGCACTCAACACGCGCCGGACATGCAGTTGAAGAACCAACCGGCGGTAACAAGAACGCGACACCCAGGGCCTTCGCGTTCAGAACGCAACGCCCAGCCCTGTCGCATTCACAAACAGTGAACCATTGAGTGCTTGGGGCCCAAACCGTCAGCCCACAAAGCCTCACAACTTGTGTAAAACATCTGTAACACACACCAAGGGCCACACACTGGCCTCCACAACCACTAAGCCATGATCTGAACGGTCAATACGCTACACCCCAGGGTCCCACGGTACTTCCACCACCGCCACTTGTGAACTACGGCGTGTTCATGCAAGGTCTGGTCCAGGCGATGCAGACGCACGCATAGGCCCAGGCTACATTACATGCCCAATTGTAGAGTCAGGTTGGAGTTGTCAAGTAGGAGTAGTTTGTTTTGTTGATCGTATGATTGCTTATGTATTACTTGTTATTTCAGGCTCAGGCTCCAGTTCCAATTCCCCAAGAGCATGGACATGGTGGTTCGTCCATCATGGAGAGGTTTAAGAGGATGGCTCTGCATTCTTCTAAGGGGGAGAGTTAATGTAACGACCCAGAATCCGCATTACCAGTAATCCCCTACGCTTGACCCTAGCGGTAGAGAAGGGGCTCCACGGAGACCCGCTCAAAACCACCAAAAGGAGTACGCATAGGACAGAGTCGCACTCGGTGTCCTGGCTCACTAGCGGAGGACAACCACACGCTAGTCGTCTAGACGGAGTCGCACCCACGCCTAGGTAACACAACAGAAATGGGTACACGGTAACGCAACGCGCGTACAACAGACGGAACACACTCAACGTCTGAAACCCCGTACAGTAGTAAACACCTCGTGTCATAAACAACTACTCTTATGCACAGGCGGAGTCACACTCTAAGCCTGGCCACTTGTGCTATTAGGGCGGACATCACATGTCAATCGCCTCTAATCACACAACTCAAGTCTGCTGGGAGACAGGATATAAACGGCCACATCGATTGCCGCCAATCAGAGATAGACGGCAACCCCTATGCCGCCATCCATAACTAAACGGCAATCGACCTTGTCGTTTAACTCATCCCTGAAGATCTCAACGTCAACAGATGTGGACGTTGATATCTTCAGTCCCCCATACCCAGAACTGAACCGAATCAGTCCCAATGGGCAGAAACACTAAACTAGACTCCGACTGATGGAGGGAAACACTTCCTCTCATCAATCTACACTACCAGAATATCATAAATAGACAATCTAACACCTAGATTATCCAAACCACCCTCAATTCCGGCATGATATAACCCAAGCCCTAAACCATAAATTGCATTCCAATTCACTTAATTGGGCATGTTTGCTGGGGAGGGTTATAGGGGTTAAGTCCCTACCTCAGAACGCCTTAAGAATCCCCAAATAGACACCAATCGCGTCGGATTTCCCCGAAGACTCCGCGCGAATCACGCCAAAACCTTGCTTTCCCGCCCGATCTAGCAACGCCACACGATCCAGGGGCTTCCCACGAGCTCAAATCACCCAACAGAAGCTGCAGGAATCAAGAAAGGTTAAGGTGGAAGGAAGGAGAGGAAATGAGAAAGGTAGGTTCTGCTCTCGGGCTGCCCTACTTCAACAGGCCCGACCAGTCAACGTCAACATCGCTGGCCGCCTACTGAACCGCCTACAGCCTGACGTCCAGATCCCATGTCGTTGAGTTCAAGCTCAGACGTCCACATCGCTGGACGCTGACTCAGACTTAACGGCAAGCCCTGGCCGTCAACCACAAGTCAACGACAATGGTCTTGTCGTCGATCACACAGAACCACTACAGACCCAATAAGGATCCACCAAAGACCGAGACCTTACAGCTCTCCCCCCTTAAGGAATTTTGCCCTCAAAATTCAAATAACACAAGGAAAGAAAAGAGACTCACCAAAGAGGTACGGAAAATGCTCGCGCATCTCATCCTCCTCCGCTCCCATGTCGACTCACCACCGGAGTGCCGTTGCCACGCAACACGAACTAAAGGGATTGCCTTGTTCCTCAACCTCTGAACTCGGCGATCCTCAATGTGCAACGAAAACTCTGGTACAGTCAACACTGGAGTCACCTCAGACCACTCTGCACTCTGCAGAACGTGAGACTCGTCAGCAAGATACCTCTGAAGCATCGACACGTGGAACACGTCGTGCACTGCTGCCAACTCTGACGGAAGCTCAAGTCTGTACGCCAAACCTCCGACACGCTCAAAATGGTAAAAGGCCCAATAAAGCGGGGACTCACTTTCCACGCTTACCGAACCTCACCACTCCCTTCATAGGAGACACACGAACAAACATCTGGTCTCCTACCTGAAACTCGAGCGGTCGTCTGCGCTGATCTGCATAACTCTTCTACTGACTCTGAGCTGACTGAAGCCTCTGTCTCACAAGCTGAACTACCTCAACTGACTGCTGAACCAACTCCGGCCCCGTGACAACTCGCTCGCCAACCTCGAACCAGTCAAGAGGAGTGCGACACGGTCGTCCGTACAAAGCCTCATATGGTGCCAAACCAATACTGGAGTGATAACTATCATTATATGCGAACTCGACCAACGGCAAGTGAGCTGTCCACGACCCCTGCCACTCCAGGCAACAAGCTCTAAGCATGTCCTCGAAAGTCTGGATAGTCCGCTCTGACTGACCGTCTGACTGAGGGTGGTAGGCGGAACTAAAAGCCAACTCTGTCCCCAAAGCTCTCTGGAAACTGCGCCAGAACCCAGAAGTGAAGCGAGAATCCTGTCTGACACGATAGAGATCGGAACTCCATGCAAAGGAACAATCCGCTCTACGTACAACGCGGCCAACCTACTCACACCCCAACTAGTCCTGACAGGCAAGAATCTGGCAGTCTTCATCAATCTGTCCACAAGAACCCAAATGCTATCAAAACCTCCAGCTGTCCTCGGCAAACACAAACAAAGTCAGTCGTCACGTGGTCCCACTTCCACATCGGAATCACTAACGGCTGCACAAGTCCTCCTGGACGCTGATGTTCGGCCTTCACCTGCTGACAGACCAAACACCTAGCAACAAAAGCCGCTATGTCTCTCTTCATCCCAGGCCACCAAAACTGACGTCTCAACCTGTGGTACATCTTGGTCCCCTGGATGAATAGAGTACCTGGAACCATGTGCCTCCTGCAAAACGACTCTCCTGATAGACTCCTCAACAGGAACATAGAGTCTACCTCGGAACCTAACAGTCCCGTCCTCACAAAGCTCAACCTCTGGAAGAAGCAACACACTGTGCAACTCGGGATCTGCCTGCTGAGCCTCAGCAACCTGTCTCACAACTGCGGGAGCTGCTAACAAACTGCCCAACACCACTGTCGACAACTGGATGAAACCTGAAAGATCCCTCCGTCGCAGACTGCCACAACTGCCACTCTCTAAGCATCAGATGACTCATCTGTGCTTTCCTACTCAGGGCATCTGCAACTACATTCGCCTTTCCAGGCTTATACTCAATGCTGAAATCATAGTCTTTCAGATATTCCATCCATCGACGCTACCTCATATTCAGATCCCTCTAGAAAACACATATCTCAAACTCTGGTGGTCGGTACGGACTACAAAAGTCACTCCGTACAGGTAAAGACACCAAATCCGCAAAGCAAACACCACTGCCGCAAGCTCTAGGTCGGGGTCGGGTAACTCTCCTCGTGGGGCTTAAGCTGGCGAGACGCATAAGCCACCACTCGGCCTTGCTGCATCAAGACCGCACCCAAACCAACACCTGAAGCATCTGTGCAAACCTCAAAACCCTCCTCACCTGAAGGTAAGGCAAGAACTGGCGCCGACGTAAGCAGTCGTTTCAACTCTATGAAACTCTGCTCACACTGCTCCGACCACTCAAACGGAACTCCCTTTCTCGTCAACCGAGTCAAGGGTGCAGCAACCTGAGAAAATCTCGAACAAACCTGCGGTAGTAACCTGCAAACCCAGAAAGCTACGAATCTCAGACACAGATCTGGGACTCTCCCACTGCAAAACTCCCTCAACTTCGCTGGATCTACTGAAACTCCCTCACCTGAGATCACGTGCCCCAAGAAGTGAACCTGTTGTAGCCAAAACTCACACTTACTAAGTTTGGCATACACTGGTGCTCTCGCAAAGTCTGCAACACGATCCTCAGGTGCTCGGCGTGCTCCTCCTCCGAAGCAGAGTACACCAGAATGTCGTCAACAAACACTACGACAAACCGGTCCAAGAACTGGTGGAACACCGGTGCATCAGATCCATGAAGGCTGCTGGAGCATTGGTGAGCCCAACGGCATCACCAAAAACTCAAGTGTCCATATCTGGTCCGAAAAGCAGTCCTCTCAATGTCCGAGTCTCTAATCCGCAACTGATAGTAGCCCGACCTCAAGTCAATCTTCGAGAAGACACGAGCAGACTGAAGCTGATCAAAGAGATCATCAATCCTAGGCAAAGGATACCTATTCTTGATGGTCACTTGATTTAGCTTCCTATTGTCGATACACAACCTCAGGCTACCATCCTTCTTCCGGACAAACAAAACAGGTGACCCCCACGGAGAAAAGCTAGGACGAATATAGCCCTTCTCCAACAACTCCTCAAGCTGCCTCTTCAACTCCCTCAACTCTGCTGGTGCCATACGGTACGGTGCCTGCGCAAAAGGTAAAGTGCCAGGAACCAACTCTACAGTAAACTCTATCTCTCTCTCTGGTGGAAGACCAGGCAACTCTTCCGGAAAAACATCCGGAAACTCACACACTACAGGAATGTCTCCCACTCCCGAGGCAATCTGGTCAAGAGTCACTGCAGAAACTAGGAAACCCTGACAACCAGAAGCAAGCAACCTCCCTGCCCTCAAAGCAGAAACTAAAAAGCGAGAAGTAAGAGGTACGATAACTTAGAAGTAGAACGCCGCTTCCCCAGGTATCCGCAAGTGCACCCTCTTCTTCTGGCAATCCATCACTACACCATACCGCTCCAACCAATCCATACCCAAAATCACATCATAATCATGCAACTGCAAGGCAAACAAACGGGCTGACAACAACTGATCCTGCAACTGCACAGGTACCTCCTCGAGACAGTAGGACGTAAGGACAAAGTCCCCCGTCGGCAACTCTACTGCCAACTCAACAGACTCTCCCGAACTCAACTCTCCAAGGGAGTCTAAAAAGTCCTCAGACACAAAGAGTGAGAGGCACCGGAATCAAACAAGACTCTAGCTGCAAACCAAAAACTAAACAGTACCTTCCACCAGGTGAGCTGCCTCCGCGTCTGCACGAGTCAAGTGGGTAACACGACCTCTACCTCTCGACCCACCAGAACCTCCGGTCTGCTGACGCTGCTGCACAGGTCCTGCTGCTGCTGCTGCTGCTGCTGCACTCGGGGCTGTGACTGGGTCTGCTGCTGCGGCACACAAGGTAACAAAGGACAATCTCGCGCCATATGACCCATCTGGTCACACCGGTAACACTGCCCAGCAAAAGTACGCTGTACCTGCTGCGAAGGCTGACCTGTCGGCTCCTGAACACTCCCAACCGACTGCTGCCTCTGCTCTGCCTGCCTCCTATCACGCCGAAACTTCCTCCGAGATCTTGACTTCGCCGACGTCCCAGTAGAAGTGGACGCGTAGGAAGTCGTAGTCCTCGGGGTCGTCTGCACACTACCCTGCTGCTGGCGAGGCTGAGAAGGAACTACCTGCGTCTGAACCTCTGCACTCCGAGCACGAGTCCGCAAGGTGTCTGCTTCCAATGCTGCCGCTGTCTGATAGGCCGCATCTAAGTCTGTGACACGAGCAACTATCAGCGCCTGCCTGAGCTCTGGCCTCAAGCCTCTCACAACTACTGAGTCCTCAACCCTCATCTCCCATAATCTGCGGAGCATAACGCCCTAACTCCACAAATTGGCCTGTACTGCACCACAGTAGAGTCCCTCTGCTGCAAGTCCAGAAACTGGTACAACCTCTCCGTCCGGACGTAAGTAGGACAGAAGGCTCTCTCAAAGAAACAACAAACTCCTGCCACGGAATCTGCCTAAGTGGGCGAGACTGAAAAGTAGTCTCCCACTCAGCGGACCACCAAGTCAACGCCTGCGCCTGCAACTGGTAACTGGCTAGCAGCACTCGCTCCTCTGGAACACACTCCATGGAACGAAAAGTCCGCTCCACTGCATCTAACCAAGCTCGCGCTACATCTGGATCAGGCTGGCCCAAAAACTGAGGAGGCTGAAACTGCAAGAACTCCCTCAACACCCTCCCAGTACCACCCTGGGGTACCGGCGCGTCACGGTGCTGAGCAACAAACTGAGCCATCCCCTCAAGAAAATGAGTCATGTCCAATCCCTGAGCTACCTGAGGTGGAGGTGGCGGCGGCGGAACAATACCACTATGCGTCCTGTGGCAAAGGCTGCGTCTGCTGAGGTGGCGGAGCATCTCCAACCTCCGGACGAGTCGCCTGCTCGGCTACTCCCTCTCTAGGACGTCGCCTAGGCGCCATAGAACTACACACAGAACAAAATACACACATAAATACACTAACTAACTCCGGGCTACATAGCTGCAACTGTACTCTTTAGACTCTGAGTTAACATGATGGGTATTTCCTTTATATATCTCATCAGACCACTCTGATACCAAACTGTAACGACCCAGAATCCGCATTACCAGTAACAACCAGTAACCCGAATTCTGACCCGCTAACCCACGAGACAAGCTCGGAAGGGTAGGAAGTGAAAGTCCGAGGAGACTATATGTAAGAAGATACACACCATGCAAAGCAGTAAAATTCCACTATGAACATATCATATACAACCTCAGAGTCTGAGACAAAGTACAGAGTACAAAAGTACAACAAAAAGGTACAACTCACTGCAGCTAGGGAGCACCAACACCGGAGTGGCTAGACTCGCCTGGAACGGGAGTCGACGAAGACCCACCTGAAAGGGAAGGGAGTGAGTCTCAAGAAAAGAGACCCAGTAGGGAAAAGTAACCCCACCGGCAACTAAACTAAAGTGCGGAAAGTAAAAACTGAAAGTAAGTACACGTCGCACCACAACACAAAACTGTAAACCACGCGGCTCAGTAACACACACTCACACACACAACAAGTAGGACTCAGCTAGGGTCTGTGGCTCGGCGTCCCGTCACCACAGAGGCTCTCAACCCCAGCCACGTGTGCACACTACAGACGCTCTCTCTCACGTTTGGTCCACGACTGGTTTTTCCCCTACGCTTGACCCTAGCGGTAGAGAAGGGGCTCCACGGAGACCGGCTCAAAACCACCAAAAGGAGTACGCACAGGACAGAGTCGCACTCTGTCCTGGCTCACTAGCGGAGGACAACCACACGCTAGTCGTCTAGACTAGACAGAGTCGCACCCACGCCTAGGTAACACAACAGAAACGGGTACACGGTAACGCAACGCGCGTACAACAGACGGAACACACTCAATGTCTGAAACCCCGTACAGTAGTAAACACTTCGTGCCACAAACAACTACTCTTATGCACAGGCAGAGTCACACTCTAAGCCTGGCCCACTTGTGCTATTAGGGCGGACATCACATGTCAATCGCCTCTAATCACACAACTCAAGTCTGCTGGGAGACAGATATAAACGGCCACATCGATTGCCGCCAATCAGAGATAGACGGCAACCCCTATGCCGCCAACAATAACTAAACGGCAATCGACCTTGTCGTTTAACTCATCCCTGAAGATCTCAACGTCAACAGATGTGGACGTTGATATCTTCAGTCCCCCATACCCAGAACTGAACAGAATCAGTCCCAATGGGCAGAAACACTAAACCAGACTCCGACTGATGGAGGGAAACACTTCCTCTCATCAATCTACACTACCAGAATCATAAATAGACAATCTAACACCTAGATTATCCAAACCACCCTCAATTCCGGCATGATATAACCCAAACCCTAAACCATAAATTGCATTCCAATTCACTTAATTGGGCATGCTAGTTTGCTGGGGAGGGTTATAGGGGTTAAGTCCCTACCTCAGAACGCCTTAAGAATCCCCAAACAGCCACCAATCGCGTCGGATCTCCCCGAAGACTCCGCCCGAATCACACCAAAACCTTGCGTTTCCCGCCCGATCTAGCACGCCACACGATCCAGGGCTTCCCACGAGCTCAAATCACCCAACAGAAGCTGCAGGAATCAAGAAAGGTTAAGGTGGAAGGAAGGAGAGGAAATGAGAAAGGTAGGTTCTGCTCTCAGGCTGCCCTACTTCAACAGGCCCGACCAGTCAACGTCAACATCGCTGGCCGCCTACTGAACTACCTACAGCCTGACGTCCAGATCCCATGTCGTTGAGTTCAAGCTCAGACGTCCACATCGCTGGACGCTGACTCAGACTCAACGGCAAGCCCTGGCCGTCAACCCCAAGTCAACGACAATGGTCTTGTCGTCGACCACACAGAACACTACAGACCCAATAAGGATCCACCAAAGGCCCGAGACCTTACAGTTACCCCATCTTAGCAGAGAGCTGGTTAGGGAGGAGAAAAGATCTTCCGCCACTAGTGTATGGAAGAGAATAAAGTTAGCTGGAAACTTACATGCTATAGGTACTTAGAGTATAGTGCTTATATGAGATTAAGATTTTAGTCTACATGGTGCTTATTGGTTGAATCTTCAGGAGAGGCTGTTGTTTGGTGTTCTCTAATTACGTACACGTATGAGGATGGAGCTTTAGAGGTGACTTGGGTCGAGTTTACCATACTTTTAAGGCCAAGTTCATCCCCGAGCATATTCACACAAGATGGAGCACGAGTTTCTATCTCTTACACAGGGTTCCAAGACTGTCCTGGAGTACGAGGCTAGGCTTGCTGAGCTTTCCAAGTACGCTCCCCACATTGTTGTAGACGAGCGAAGGAAGGCCAAGAAGTTAATGATGAGCTTAGACCATCACTCACGTCGAGACTGGTGGCTTTTGATCACCGGACTTTGGCGAGGCTCTCAGCACAACATGCAGATAGGAGAGCAAGATGGACCAGTATATGAGGAGAAGAAGGCAGCCCAAAGAGTCAGTGGCACTCTTCCAGAGGCCAGACAGGAAGAAGTAATTGTATATCCACAACAGTAGCCACAACGTACAGTAGTTCCGCGCCAATTAGTAACTGTACCCCAGATGACCAGTTTCAAGCCTAGCGACAAGAAGGAGTGTCCTCATTATGGAAGAACACATGGCGGCTCAGAGTGTTGGAAGCTAGTAGGGAGGTGCTTGAAGTGCGGCAGCACAGAGCACCAGATCAGAGACTGCCCTAGACTTCAGCAGTTTGCCCAGAGAGGAGCTCCAGCCCTAGCAACGACTGCGACACTAGTGACCGAGAAGCCAGGAGGTCCTCGAGCCCAAGCCCAAGTGTAAGCACTTGTACGTGAGGATGCTGAGCCGGGCAAGAATGTCACTGAAAATACTGTTTTGGTTATGGGTGAACAAGCTCGAGTTTTGTTTGATATGGGTGCTACACCTTGTTTGATTTTGAGCATTTTGCTAGGCAATTAGTAGCATAGTCTAGAGTTGAGGCAGAAGAATTAGAGGTTCTCCTGTCGGTTCATACCCTAGCAGTATTGTAGCGACTAGGAAGTGCATTTCGTCCTTACCGGTGTCATTAAGATGGAGGTTTGTTTGGGTGCTTCTACTTGCTCAAGATGAAAGATTATGATGCTATACTGGTCTAGATTGGCTTCATGAGCACTATGCCCTAGTTGATTGCTGGAGGAAAAGAATTACTTTTCGTATTCCTGGAGAGGATGAGTTTCTCACATCCTTTGCCTAGGAATCTAGCGGGAAAGTTCATGATCTCCACCATAAAGGATAGGAAAATGGTGAATAAGGGTTGTGACTCTTTCCTTGCCAGTGTGGTCTTGAATCCTTAGGCCGATCAGTCACCTACCCTTAGGGAGATCGAGGTTGTACAGGAATTTCTAAACGTGCTCCTAGATGATTTGTCTGGATTGCCACTAGCAAGGGAGATAGAATTTGCTGTTAAGTTGCTTCTAGGCACCTCACCTACCGGATGGCACCTGCGAAGTTAGCTGAGCTGAGGAAGCAGTTGCAGGAGTTGCTCGATAAAGGGTTTATTCACCCTGGTGCGTCACCATGGGGTGCACCTGTACTGTTTCTGAAGAAGAAGGATGGTTCTCTAAGGTTGTGCATAAACTGCAGAATGCTTAACTAGGTGATAGTAAAGAACAAGTACCCCTTGCTGCTGTCACATCCCTAGAATTACACAGCGGATAATATTAATTCGAATAATTTGAGTCGATATTTCGAGACGTGAACAGTCGGCAAAAAAGCCTCTGGCTAGCAAGCACTAAATGAGTATCATCACAACATCATAATAGGGCCCAAATAATGAACTCAATTGAAATTGTATTCAAATCTCATCTGTATCATGGTGAACTAATACAACTCTTAAACATTGTATAACAGGGCTAAGACTCAATAAAAGAAAAAGTACATTATTCCCGCTTCCTACTACATGAATCTAACACTCCACACTAACTAACTATAGATAGACTCAAGTGTTGGGACGCTCATCACTTGGATGCATTACCATCCTCGACTTGCTCCTCTTCTTGTATTTCATAGTCACCTAGAATGGTTAAAAGTAGGAAATGAGCAAACTAGCCTGTTGGGTAGTGTGTTTTGAAATTTCCTAAAGTTGTATTTTAATGATGACCAATGAACATCACTCATACTTTGATCTAGATGATGACATATTGTGATTTTAAAGATGATATATTGTGATTTTAATGATGACATATTGTGATTTTAATGATGACATATTGTGATTTTAATGATGACATACTGTGATTTTGATGATGACATGTTGAACTGTTATACATTTTATACATATCACAATAATGCTCAAACAACATGTTTTTGTTTGTAAATATCTCATATTTTAATGATAATATCTTGTATTAATGGTTTACACTTTATATTTTCAGGTTTACACAAATTTGTCTCAGTGGTGTTGACATGGTCTGCCTGTGTGTTGACACGGTCTGCCTGTGTGTTGACACAGTCTGCCAGTCGTGTCGACACACTCAATGGTCAGGTCGACACTAGTTCCAGCTTCCAGGAAACCTGTTCTCATGTTTGGGACAGTGTGTCAACACACTCCCTGGTGGTGTCGACACAGTCCAGCTGAAACTCAAAAACGCGAATTTTTCTGGACACGTGGCTGCTTGGGAATTGAGGGATTTGACTTAGATTTTTGTGCCCACACACCCCAAGGCACCTCATGGACATATGGGGCTATAAATACCCACAATCCTTGTACTGCAAAGGAGGACACCACGAAGGAGAGCCCATACAACACCCAGAAAAGCTGTTTGGCAGACAAAGGGGTTTCTCCATATCTTGCTCCATCTCCAGAAGTTGCAGGCCATCCGTTCAAGAGGAAGGACGTGGGAACCAAGGGGAACCTCTGGAGAGAAGGTTGCTGTGCTAGGAAAGGGAGCAGATCCAACTGAAGAGCAGCAGTAGAAGAGGGATTTCTGGCATTTCAGATGCCATCAAAGCAGAGTATCGCCAACTGAGGAGAATCTCCACTAAATTCCATCAAGGCTCCTCAATTCAAGCGTCTTCAAGACCTCTTCACAGAAGAACACTCATTCTACATCCATTTCTCTCACTTCAGAGTTTGTTCTTCCTTATTTCGTCTATGAGATTTGTACACGAAGTTCTGCACAAATTTCTCTGTACGAATTTGTCTTGAATCAGATCATTGCTAGAGGATCTGATTTCTGTTGTCTTTGATCGAGCTTGTGTTTTTTGGGAGTCGTCGAGCTCTGGTTTGTGAGTCGTCACACTCACGGTGTGGTTTGAGCCGTCGTGCTCAGTTTGTGAGTCGTTGAACTCAAGGTTGTTTGGAGTCGTCGTGCTCCAGTGTGTGTTGTACTCAGGTTGAGTAGTGGAGCCTCACTGTGTGAGGGGTGGATGTAGGATTCACTGGTGTGATTTCCGAACCACCTAAAAAATCCTGTGCAATGGTTTGATCTGCTTGTTTGCGCTAGATGCTTGCATAGGATTTCGTACTCACACTAATTGTTGAATTGCTTCACACATCATCTACACACACTCACACTTCAGATCAGTAAATTGTTTGTGTGAATTGATCTCTGATTCGAAGTGATTTTAAATTGCTAAAGCTTTCGCGTTAATTGATGTCAAATCTATTCAACCCCCCCTTCTAGATCTAATCCATCCACATATCCGATCCTACAATGGTATTAGAGCAGGTTAATATATGTTTCTGATCTGATTTGATTGGTTCTGTTTGATCTCAGTGCTCTATCTGCTTGAACTGTTTGCTTGATCTTTCACTGTCTCTGTGTGCTTAATCACTCTGATTCCTACATTTGGTATCAGAGCGGGTTAACTACTCTAATTGTTTGATCTAATTCCTTGTTACATTGATTCACTGTGATTAGATCTAATAGTCTTTTGAGTTTTGGTATAATGGCAAATTTCTTTAATCTGCATGAATTTCCTGTTATAATTTCAGAGAAATCCCCAATCTCACTTTCAACAAGTTTTCAAAGGAAGCACAAAGAAAAGGAGCAAAAGAATTCACAAATACTCAATGACAAAGAAGAGCTTCAATGAATCCAGAAAATCAACAATTCAAAAGACTTTGACTCTAGCAGCACATTCCATGAGCTCAGAGCAATCTGCATCCTCTCCAGAACACAAGAGCTCACATGGGTCTACAAGATCAGGTAAATCAATTCCAGATCCATTTATGTATTCTAATTCTGATTCTGATGCAGATGAAGGTATGTCTTATGTTGAATTGATTGAATTATGTGAAAAGATGCAAAATCTTAATGCAAAGCTGAACACTAAGAATAAAGATTTGAAAAAGACTTTAAACATTGCCATAAAGAAAGTGAAAACTTGAAAATATATTTAAATTGCTCCAGAACAATGATAAAGATCTTTAAGAAGAAATGAGAATTTGAAAAATGAAGTTCAGAAACTGAATTCTGAAAAAGAAAGTTTGAATGATAAAATCAAAATTTGTGAAAACAAGTTGTCCATGTTGAAAGAAAATCATGATCAGTTGGAATATGAAATCTTGATTTGAAAGAGGAAAATGGAAAATTGATTGATCTCAATGAAAACTTCAAATTTATAATGATCAATTAACAGACAGATTTCTAACATGGCTCATGATCATCAAATAAATGAGAGATGCAAACAACTTGTTGAAGAAAATCATCATTTACAGAGGAAGATTGAATGCTTGTGGCATGACAAATCATTGGACATGATTGAAACAATTTGAGTAATAAATTGCTGATTTGGAAAAACAAATTGCTCAATTTGAAAATGAAAAGAACAAGATGAAAATTGGTTTTGATGTCATGCTAAATAAACTTCAAATTTCAGAAAAAGAAGTTGTTGCATTAAAAGCTGAAAAATAGAAGTTTCAAGATGATTGAAGAATACTACAACAAAAGTCTTGCTTCTGTAAAAAATAAGGAAAATGAAAAGAAAACCAAGTAATATTTGTTAAAACTGTTGTGAACAAGAACCTTGATATCTCTAATGAAAAATCAGTGAAAGTTCATGTTCAGAAAAATATTCAAAAACAAAATGAGAAAAATGGCAAAAATTTGGTAAGAAGAAGATCTTGTTTCTGTGAAAAACAAGAAATTAAACAGAAAAACAGAACAATTACACATGATTCCTCCATCTCTTCCGCACTTCAGAAGTGTCCAAAGAAAGTTCAATATTCACATCATGCCAAGAGCCACCAAAAGGTACCGTCTTCTCCTCATGGTAAGCCTACTCACATGAAAAGGAGATTCCAGCAAATGCATACATGCCAGGTAAGTACCATGTAAGAAATGATCTTATTTGCTTGAATTGTAATAAACCTGGTCATTTAGCCAAATTGCTGGAATAGAGATCAACATTTCAAAAAATTGCCAAATCAGTCCAGTGCTTCACATGTCATAAATTTGGGCATACTTCAGGGAATGTTGGCATAGAATTGATAATCTTGTGCATGCTCCCATGTTTCATGTTAATGTACATAAGAATAAAGATCATGTTCATGCTGAAAACACTCAGAAATCTATGTACATGAAAAAGGAACTGTTGCACAAAAAATTCTTCTGAATTCCTGTAAAAAATCTCAATGATAAAAATCTGAAAAATAGAAAACAAATGTTCAGTATGTCAGTGGTGCATTCTATACCAATAAATCTAAGATTAGAAACCAAGATTCTAGTGTTTCTAGTCTTCAGAAAAATGCACCCAATATAAAATCCTTTTGGATTCAAAAATCATTGTTGCAGATTCATGGAAGATCCTTAAGACCCAAACAAGTTTGGTTTCTGAAATGTGCTGCTTGAATGTTGGATGCAAGGATCCTTGTATTCAATTTCAAGATGAAGGCTTCATGACTAAGGCTACAAGGAAAGTAAGTGAAGAGAATGAAAGAAAATGAAAATCTCACCAGGTAAGTACTTCTGAGAGATTCCCTGCTAAATAAAAACTGAAATCAATTGGGACTCTTATGCAAAGATCAATTGGTATATCAAATGGTGAACTATGGAAGGACAAGTCATGCTTGTCTGGAACTATCATTATGTGTGAGGAATAATCTCCACCAGTACCAATGATCTTCCTGTGTAAGAGTCATTATTTAAAAAAAAATGTTGTCATTAAAACATGATTGCTTGTTTATTTCATTTCTTCCATGAAGATTTTAGCTTGAATTACTTGCAAAAATTTTCACATCATTCACATGTAACTAAGAATCATGATTTTGTTGAAAATGCTCAGAAACTCCATGTGAATATAAATTGAACATTTCATGAAAACATAGACGCATTGAGCAAGGCAAAAGGAATTTGGAACTAATTTTGCTCACAGTTCTGTCAATGAAAGAAATGCATCTATACCAAAAATAAATCATTTTGGATTCAAAAATCTTTATTGCACTCTAACATTGATTTCATTGCAGGACCCAAGCAAGTGTGGGTCTCAAAACCAGCTTGATCAGCAAGCTGAGGAGTCTTGCAACCATACATTGTAAATGGATTCAAGATATTGGCTGTGCAAGGCAAGAAATGATTGGAGAACATAGGTAAAATATTTGAAAAACAATTGAAGTCCATTCAGGTAAAACTTCTTTATCGTTTCAAATTTGAATTGCCTGAATTGAATGATGTTTGATTTTTATTTGAACAATGAAAAATGTGTTCTGATGCTACTCCCAACAATAACTTTGTGTTTTAACATTTGGAATCATATTTGTGTTATCATGCTTGCTTAACTGTGCCCATGATTTTGTGTGCATATCAAGAGCTTTGACTTTTTGGTATATCAAATGATGACATGTGGAAAAACAATTTATGCTTGTTTGGAGCTATCATTATGCGTGAGTAAAATACTCCGCCAAGTACCAGAAGTCATGTTATGCTTAACTAATGTGTGCATAATCATGCGTGAATTGCTTGCTAACTTTTTCAGTCCATGCACATATTAAGGGGGAGTAAATTTGAAAAAGTGCAAAAATGTTGTTGAAAATGCAATGAATTTCATGCTAACAATAAAGAATAATTGACCTTTTTGCAGTGACTATGTGATATATCAAATGGTGAAATGTGAAAGGACAAGTTAGGCTTGTCTGGAAACCATCATCATGCGTGAGAAAAATTCTCCGCCAAATAGCAATAGTCTTTTTCTGCATAATGGTCATTAAGAAAAATGAAAATCTCAAGAACTTTATTTTAAGTCTTTGAAACAATTTTGAGTTTTTGAAAAACTTTTCTCCTTCAATAAATTGCATGTTAATGCATGCTTGATCATGTTCATATTCTTTCTGTGCAAACTATTTGAATGAACATATCTGAATTGCTTAAATGATCATTTCATATCATGCATATCTTATGGGGAAGTGAGTCAAAAGAATCTTTGAGTGAAATGCTGGAGAAATATTCTTTCATATCTGATTTATTAACAACTCCTATTCAGTTTGTTGGCAAATGTTCTTACAAATAAATTCATCACTCTCACATTGCATTGACATTCTTCGTATATCAAATGGTGATTTGAAGAAAGACAAGTCAAGCTTGTCTAGACACTTTCACTATGCGTGAGTATATGTCTTCGCAAGTATCAAGAGCCTTGTATGCAATTGTTGAGGGAGAGTCCTTGTCTTTCAAATAAAACATTCACGTTCATTCTATTTTCACTTGATACCATTCCTATTTCTTCAATAATCTTCATGTTCACCTTGTACGGGGAGATACATAAAGGGGGAGTCATTGTCATATCTCTTGAACTTGTCTATTTTGAACCCCAAAGTCATCAGAATTTTTGAGTCCTTGTGCTATTTTCTTATGAGAGAATTAAAACATTGAAACTAAACTCATTGTGCATTTAGTTTAATTTCAATGATTCAGTATCATTTCAAGGTTAAGCAATCTTAATACTGAATGTCTTTAAAATGACTTGCAAAACACTTGTAGGCACATGAGTGACTTTACTATTTAACATGTGCATGTTTAAGCTTCATTTTTATCACATGCTAAGAATAATTTTTCTAAATTCGTATTCCTGACTTTTCTGGTCAAAGCAAACATATTCCTATAAAACATCAAAAGAAAATGATCAAAACCTTGGAAATATACAAACAGAGCAATGCAAATTCTTGAACCACTAAGTAACCCGGCCATTTCACCTAAAAAGTGATTTGTTTCGCATAAAAAAGTGGAAATCAAATTTTCAACTCTGTATAAGATAATGAAAGTTAAACCACTGAGTAATCAGGAGATCTTGCATGTGATCAATGTGATCTCTTGCACTGAAAGTGAGATTTAACTAATTTATTTTTGTATTCTTTCCCAGCCAAAATTACAAGAAAATCAAAATACAGGATAGAAAAGCTTAAGACCTTAATAAAGTTCATGTATACTAGTTTAGACCTATTATTCTACATTGTGTTAAAATTAAAGCTCCTAACATTCTTGTTAAATACTTCTGATCACTCATATAGGTCACTTTATTTCACATTTGCATCATTATTTTAACCACATTCAGATCATTATATCTTGCAATACCTTGTGTTGAGTGTGTCTTTGTGATTAAACTTTGTGGCACAATACCAAAAACACAATCATTTCTCTCATTTGACAATATCACTTTGCCTCACTTATTTTGATTACTTCTTACCATTTCATTTCTTGATCTCCTACAATCTTTGTTTCTCTCTCTTGTCTAACTTTTTGATGTTGTCAAAAGGGGGAGAAAGTTCCTTAAAGGAGGAGAAAGTAAAAGTTTCTAGGGGAGAAAGTTCTTATGGGAGAAATTTCAAAGGGTGTATATGGTCAAGGGGAGTTATTGCAGTCAAGGAAGTCAGGTTATTGGGAGATTGTGCATATGTTTTGTCATCATCAAAAAGGGGGAGATTGTTGGGTTGAGCGTGTTTTGGAATTTCCTAAAGTTGTATTTTAATGATGACCAATGAACATCACTCATACTTTGATTTTGATGATGACATATTGTGATTTTAATGATGACATATTGTGATTTTAATGATGACATATTGTGATTTTAATGATGACATGTTGAACATGTTATATATTTTATACATATCACAATAATGCTCAAACAACATGTTTTTGATGTTTAATATCTCATATTTTAATGATAATATCTTGTATTAATGGTTTACACTTTATATTTTCAGGTTTACACAAATTTGTCTCAGTGGTGTCGACACAGTCCAACTGTGTGTTGACACGGTCTGCCTGTGTGTTGACACGGTCTGCCTGTGTGTTGACACAGTCTGCCAGTCGTGTCGACACACTCAATGGTCAGGTCGACACTAGTTCCAGCTTCCAGGTAACCTGTTCTCATGTTTGGGACAGTGTGTCGACACACTCTCTGGTGGTGTCGATACAGTCCAGCTGAAACTCAAAAATGTGATTTTTTCTGGACACGTGGCTGCTTGGGAATTGAGGGATTTGACCTAGATTTTTGTGCCCACGCACCCCAAGGGACCTCATGGACATATGGGGCTATAAATACCCCCAATCCTTGTACTCCAAAGGAGGACACCACGAAGGAGAGCCCATACAACACGAGAAAAGTTGTTTGGCGGAAAAAGGGGTTTCTCCATATCTTGCTCCACCTCCAGAAGTTGCAGGCCATCCGTTCAAGAGGAAGGACGTGGGAATCAAGGGGAATCTCTGGAGAGAAGGTTGCTGTGCTAGGAAAGGGAGCAGATCCAACTGAAGAGCAGCAGTAGAAGAGGGATTTCTGGCATTTCAGATGCCATCAAAGCAGAGTATCGCCAACTGAGGAGAATCTCCACCGAATTCCATCAAGGCTCCTCAATTCAAGCGTCTTCAATACCTTTTCACCGAAGAACACTCATTCTACATCCATTTCTCTCACTTCAGAGTTTGTTCTCCTTATTTCATCCATGAGATTTGTGGACGAAGTTCTGCACAAATTTCTCTGTACGAATTTATCTTGAATCAGATCATTGATAGAGGATCTAATTTCTGTTGTCTTTGATCTAGCTTGTGTTTTGGGAGCTGTCGAGCTCTGGATTGTGAGTCGTCGCACTCACGGTGTGGTTTGAGCCGTCGTGCTCAGTTTGTGAGTCGTTGAACTCAAGGTTGTTTGGAGTCATCGTGCTCCAGTGTGTGTTGTACTGAGGTTGAGTAGTGGAGCCTCACTGTGTGAGGGGTGGATGTAGGATTCACTGGTGTGATTTCCGAACCACCTAAAAATCCTATGTGCAATGGTTTGATATGCTTGTTTGCGCTTGATGCTTGCATAGGATTTCGTACTCACACTAATTGTTGAATTGCTTCACACATCATCTACACACACTCACACTTCAGATCAGTAAATTGTTTGTGTGAATTGATCTCTGATTCGAAGTATTTTTAAATTGCTAAAGCTTCGGCGTTAATTGATGTAAGATCTATTCAACCCCCCCTTCTAGATCTAATCCATCCACATATTCGATCCCTCGTAGCCCAGTAGGATTTTATCTCATTGTACGGGCAATGATATAAGTGATTAGCAAGTTGGAACTTGGTAAGCACGATGATCAGGATATGCATGTACGAATAAAACTCATTAAAACATGATATATGAACAAGATAGATAGAGTGATCATGATGGAGCAAGATCTAGAGCGATATAACGAGCAAGATGGTATCAATAGTGTGGCATGTAACAAGCACGCAAGATATCACTTTAAATTGCAATAATTGCAGGATGGCCACATCACGCAAGCAAGCAAGCACGAGCATGATCATGTAACACTAATCAAGTACGAAGACACTAATGCACACAAAGGAAAGATTCACCTTGAAATGCACACTAGACACATGTATGTGGTTATTGTATCTAGCATTCAACACGACACTATTTCCCAGCACAGATGCAATGCCAGTAATCATTATACCCCATGGTTAACAGTATATTTATGACTCTTCGTCATTAGGGCTAGACTGGTGCCCTTAGACACTCGCCATGCCCGGTCCGCATCTCACTTAATTTAAATGTAGATACCCATAGTCATTAATGGCCAATAACAAGAGTTTCAATATTTAAGCAATGGTAATGTCATGTTCATGATGATGATGATAACAAGTAGTAAGTAATGTGAACATGATTGCATGATAATAATAGTCAAGAGATAATTTCGGTAGCATAACGACGCAATTTATACTTTCGTTCACTCTTTACATTAATGGCTTAAGTCTAGATTATAATTCACTCTCACAAGAACAAGAGAAGAAAGGAAGTGCACGCTATCTCCAGGGAACTTCAATGGTCCACCAACTCGGTCTCCATGAGGGAATCCACGGAGTACGAAGAATTACGGAGGTCTTAAGATAAAGGTCACTAGACTGACGATACGGAATGACCGGCCATGAGTTTCCAATCCCCCAAGAAAGGGCTACCTAAATGTGCAAGTGTGTAGTGATCACGTGTCTCAATCCACAATCCATCGGTTTCAAACTTGCGGAAAACAATTAACATGATAGCATGAGATGGAACTATGCAATTAACTAAACATGGTTTGCAATATTTTAAGATAGCAATTAATCACTTTAACAAGCTAGAACAATAGATGATTCAATCAATAGTTTGCAAGAGTGGATCATAGCATTAATGAACAATTAGAATAGTCTTTACATTGTTATGTCTTTATCATGGGTTGCTGGATTTTAGGTCATTAGACAGACTACACAATCCATCTTAAGAACATATCATGCAAGACTAACATTAAACACTGTAAAAATAGGTCTTGGGTAGGCCTTTAAATCCGCGTCGGACACAGTCAACGCATTTAATAACGCAGTGTACAGTCGAAACAAGACTAACTTGTGAAGAATCAAATCGTGACGGCCTATGTCGTCGCCTTCATGCATGAATGGTGATGGTTTACCCCGTCGCATTCATGAAATGCGTTCAAACCATAATATAAAAATCACTTGAAATTTTTTAGCGGGAAAATTGGCTGAATCGCGATGGGGGTCTACGTCGTGTTTCAGGCAGGCGCTGAAAACCATGCAGCACATAGTTTGAGGCATCAGAATCGTAAGGCTGCACTCAAAATCATGACGTAGTGCACGGTTGCGATTCACATGATTGCACCGGACTAGTGCATCGCATTCATGCAGGCCAAAACGCGACGCCTGGTCCAGTCGCGTTTTGGGTTCTTGCCCGAAAACGTAGAAAATCGGCACACGATTCATGAAAAACTTATAACTTCTAATCTAGGGATCTTGGGACAAAAGGGTCAACATGAAACTTGTTGGGAACATGAAATATAAGAGAACTATGGTTTTGGAATCATTAAAAATGGCCTCAGGATGCGAGAGAAATCACCATGAACATAAAAAGTTGTTAGCATGCGCGACTTTGGCAAAACACTTAAAACTGGAGATGTACTCAATGAAAATTGATGAAATCACTTGGACATAAAAGTAGACTCGATGATCTACACATTTATATAAGATTTATTTAGATTTGGCTCGAGATCACCTACCTTTTGTGTTAAAGAAGTCTCGTTCCCTAGAAAGCCCTCGTTCAGACCGCTTGGGGGAGAATGCTTAATACACCCGATCCTTTGGATAAAAAATGGGCAAACCAATGGGATTAGAAACTAGACTCGACCCTCTTTCTAGAGGTATAACTCTTTCAAGGTTTGGTTATGGTTTGGCTTACCTATGGTTGACTCCAAGAAGAGCTATCTGCATAGGTTGATGCAGACGCAGCATAGAAGAAAGCTTCGAGTTGGGGTGATTTCCTTCTCCTTTGGGTGCTCAAGAACAGCCTCCCATGACCTCAACAATGTGTAAATTCATCCCCTAGGGTTTCATGGCATGTATATATACATCTAAGGTGGTTTAGAAGTCCCATTGGGTGTAGGAAAGGAAGGGTACGGTTTTGGTCTTCCACCTTCCATAATTTGATGATTTCTCACCCCAATAGAGTGTGTGAGGCTTTATAAAACCTCCCACCATGGTTAGCCACAAAATGGGGTTGCTAAGAAAGCCTAATTCGTTGGGATTTGTCCTAATTATCTCCTTCTATTTTCAGCTCAATTAGGGTTACAAATTTCTATGTATTTTTATTACTTCACTTTATTCGTGAGCCAAATGTGAACCATTGGCCCAATTCCGATAATGGGTCATCACTACATGATGTTGGAGGTCTCTCCAACATGTTATTTAATTTATGATCATATTATATTTCCGTGTTAATGGTTTTCAGACTTACTTTCTTAATTTGGATAAATAGTCACGTTGTGACGTGCGCTTGGCAATTCGGATTTTTTGTTGCACGAATTTCTTCGTGGAACATTTAAGGATAATGTTTCAGGTTGAATTCTAATTTTTACGGAATTTTCCGATGTGTTCTTGCACATACGATAATGGTACGTATGTTTTAAACATTTATATATTATGGAAATTATTTATTTCCATTTATTTAAAATTTTAAATTACCAAAAAAAATCGGGGTGCTACAGCCGCGCATTGATGACTTGTTTGATCAGCTCCAGAATGCGTCTGTATTCTCTAAGATCGATCTGCGATCAGGCTACCATCAGCTAAGGATCAAGGAGGAGTATGCTTCCAAGACTATATTTAGGACCCATTATGGACACTACGAGTTCCTTGTGCTTCTATTTGGTCTAACTAACGCCCCTGCAACGTTCATGGATCTCATGAACAGGGTGTTCAAGCCATACTTGGACAGTTTTGTTGTGGTGTTGATAGACAATGTGTTAATCTACTCCTCTGATAAGGCTACACAACATGAGCACCTGAGGACAGTTCTAGAAGTTCTCTGAGAGCACAAGTTGTATGCCAAGTTCAGCAAGTGCGACGTCTAGATGCACAAGGTTCATTTTCTTGGGCATGTCATCTCAGGCGCTAGAGTTGTTGTTGATCCAGTGAAGGTGCAGGCATTGATAGAATGGGAGGCTTTGAGGACACCATCTATGATCAGGAGCTTTCTTAGTTTAGTAGGTTATTACATGTGATTCATAGAAGGCTTTGCTTCCATAGCAGCGCCTTTAACCAAGTTAACTAGGAAAGGTGTCAAGTATGTATGAACCGAGGAGTGCGAGAGCAGTTTCCAGAAGCTGATGAAAAGGCTGACATCTGCACCAGTAGTAATATTGCCTAGTGGTGCCAAGGGTTTTGCGATTTATTAATTTGCTTCACAGATAGGCCTTGGTAGTGTCTTGATGCATCATGGTAAGGTAGTTGTCTATGCTTCTCATCAACTAAAAGAGCATGAGCGTAATTATCTAACCCATGACTTGGAGTTAGTAGCTGTGGTTCATGCACTGAAGATCTGGAGACACTACCACTATGGTGTCAGGTTTGAGGTGTTCACAGACCACAAAAGATTAAGGTACCTGTTCTGTCATAAGTGTTGAACCTGCGACACAGAAGATGGATCGAGTTCCTTAAGGACTATGACTTCAAGCGTCAGTACCATCCAGGGAAGGTGAATGTCATGGAAGATGCACTCAGCAAGAAGAGGTCTCTACTTCAGCAAGATTGGAAGATGCTTGAGGATGCAACGTGTGCTATGACCGAGTTAGAGCCATAGTTTTGCCAGGCTTTCGTGGCACAGTTATCCATTCGATCCACAGTGTTAGATGAGGTAATAGAGCAGTACGGAGCAGATCCTAGACTTCAGGAGATGGTGGGAAGGCAGGCATTGCTCAACATGATGATGAGGTTATCATATTTCACCACAGAGTATGTGTACCAGACATCGTGGAGGTTTAAGAGCAAGTGCTTGCATTAGCTCACAGGTCGCGGTTCTCCATTCACCCAGGTAACACCAAGATGTACCAAGACTTGAAGCATTCCTTCTGGTGGTCAAGCATGAAGAAGGATGCGGCAGAGTTCGTGTCTCGGTGTTTGGTGTGTCAACAGGAGTAGGCCGAACATCAGAGACTATCAGGCCTTCTTCAGAAGATGAAGATACCACTGTGGAAGTGGGAAGCGATCACCATGGACTTTGTGACGGGTTTACCCAGATAAGTTAAGGGCAATGACTCGATATGGGTGGTTGCGGACCATTTCTCTAAGACTTATCACTTCTTACCTATGAGGAAGAAGTAGTCCGTGGAGGGCTTGGCGAGGCTATATGTGGGCAGCATTATGAGACTGCATGGAGTGCCGAAGTCCATTATCTTGGACAGAGATCTGTGGTTTATGTTGAGGCTATGGCAGGGTCTCCAGGAGGCATTGGGTTCTCAGTTGAAGCTCAGTTTGGCTTTCCATCCTTAGATAGACGATCTGTGACGGCCCTGGAGATTTATGCCCATTGAGGCTCCATATCCAGATCCGCTCCCCCTAACGACCGAAGTCTCGCAAGGGATAGCTCACACAACTGTCCAATAAGAATATAAAAGACAACTACACAAGAAAGTACATGTGCTCATACCTACATGTAACAATTTACAACTGTCCCATTACATTATTACATGTCTAATTAAAAAGTACAACTACCTGGGGCATACCCCGAGGGAGCACAAACTCACACAACACTAACTACTACACAACTACTGGTGGTATAAGTCTGACACAACGTTGCTGCAAGCCAAACACTCGGCAAGCCCTGAAAAGAACTGTAGGAGAGTGAGCCTCACAAGTCACAGGCTCAGTAGGGACCACCCAAGGACCACAACACTAACAGAAGAGACCTCAACCTCAATGGTCTCACTGGCCACACATATAACCAAACCATTTCATCCTCACAACAATTGTATTTGAACTACAATTAAATATAAACACATTAGCTATTCACAACCTCGGAACGTAAGAGAGAACAATAGGACTAGCTCCACACCACTAGTCCACTTAACAGCAGTAATGCCTAGGACTCAAGTCTCATAGGCAAACCACAGTCACAACCAATCATTTAAGCTATAAGCCACACAATCAAACCACTGCCTAGCTATAAGCTTCACAGGCAAATCTCAAGTGCGTGTGTAACAGGACTGCTAACTAAAAGCTGGCCCTTTATACCCTAACCACAACATATCGGAAGCCACACACAGATTGGCAGGGTTGGCTACAGCGGCCAATCCTTCATACATGAAACCATATACGGAAATTTACTTGAGAAAGGGTAAAGCACATTGAGTGGAAGGTCACACCACATGACCTCCACGAAACATAGTTCTACGTCAATACCAGAACAAACTGGTACACGAGTACCATCACAAACCATTACCCACATAAGGTACAGGTACCTATTACCACAAGGCACCAACAAGGAACCACAAGTAAACCAGTGTCGTAACAGGCACACCATAGCAAGCTAAATCACATTTAGTGAGTCAACACTCACCAACCATAACCAAAATTGTGCCACCACTCGAGCACACCACAAGCTACAACCGTAGTCACAACTGTGCCAACACCAGGGCACATGTCGAACGAGTCAAACCTCGACTATGAGTTACTAACTCACAAACCACGACGAGTAGCAAAGCTCGAGTCAGAAAGGATGATGCCACCACATGGAATGGACTACTGGCTGATCAGGCCAGTATCCAACCCGGACAACACAACACAAGAACAACCTCTTAGTCTCGCAGTCACGGACGAAAGGTCCAACTACCGCTCCATGAGAACAAGTCAAACAACTGTGGAGACCAACCAACACCACACCTGCAGACACACAGCTGCAGGTCCATGCCTGGCACATCTAGGGTCTCTGGCGGGAGCACCCTAAAATGAGGCACTGGAAAACAGGACTAGCTGGGGATTAGTGTCGACTACTGGTGTCCGTACCCCCAACTGCGAGCGCGCTACAAGCGACTGCACACCCACAAACACAAGCCGCTGCCCTACTGCCGTCTTTCCCTCAGCCGGACGTACAACTTAAACACAGGAGTGAGGTGTCCAGGATGATGACACAGACCTCAATGTTACCACACTGTACCGGGACAAACCCTGAGCACAACAAACACACGTGCCTGGTTCACAAAGAACCTGGGGTACCCGACTAGAGAGGCATTCCGGAATAGGCGCCAGACCACCACACTCGGCAATACACAAACCACAACAGTTACACATTTATTACAAATCACGATACACGTGTGAGGAGTAGCTTGTCCTGGTCACCTGTGACCTACAAGCTAGCCTACACAAACACATATATGAACCATATTAATAATAACACTATAGCCTAACATCGGCCACCTCGTGACACCACTTAATACATAAATCAGTATAATATCCTTCAAAGGACAACAACAGACCAGGGCTAGGTCGGTGTGGACCTTCACTGCCCAAACATTACAATATAACCACATAAATCACATTATAATAATCATAATATCGTCCTCTAGTCATGCTTACACATGCATGTTATTCGAATCATAAAAACACTTCCAATTCCTAGCTAGGCTCACACAAGAACCTCACTGCCATAACACCACAAACTCACCACAATTTTTGGAATATAATTAACACAATAACGTACAATGTGCCATATACATACAAACCACATGCACAACACCTAAACCACGTAGACACCACGTTTATAATACACCAACAGTGTGCACCACATGTCCAACACCATAAATCGCGGAAAAAGGAAACAGCTTGCTGGGAACTCACTAGCGGATAGATGACAATATCGACCGCCGCTAACGAGAGACTAACGGCAACATCGATTGCCGTTAATATTTTACCTGAAGAACCTAACGGCAATCAACCTTTCCATCAAGATCTTCCCTGAAGAGTTTAAACGGCAAACGATTACGCCGTTTATCTCTTCCCTGAAGAACTCAATGTCAACATCCCTTGACGTTGACTTCTTCAGCTCCCAACAGCTGAACCAGCCACAAACTACATCCCTTGAGAGCATCCTATAACACCCCGAAAATTTAGTGATTTAGAATTTTAGAAATAAAGGAGAATAAATAAACTCCGTAATTATCGACGATAAAACTTACATACCATTATCGTACGAGAGAAAAACACATCGGAAAATTGTAACACGGAAAAATAACCCAACCATAAATTAAATGAACATGTTGGAGAGACTTACAACATTATGTATTAATAACCCATTAACAAGATTGGGCCAATGGAGCACATTTGGCCCAAGGATAAAAATTGGGACAAGAAAATACCCAGAAATTCGTGTATGTAATTATGCAATAATTACGGAGGGCAATTTAGGGTTAAAATTAGGGTAATTAGTCATGTAAGGTAAGCCAAAACTGGACCCAACCCTAAGAGGTGGTTTCCTAAACCTTTGCTAACTCCTTTGGGTGAGAGAATCCCAGATTTTGGAAAGTAGAAAGCAGAATTCGCAGCCCCTTTCCTAGTCCCCTTGGGACATGAATTAGAACCCTAAATCTATAAGAACTCA
This sequence comes from Colocasia esculenta, assembly GCA_014218235.1. NCBI lineage: Eukaryota > Viridiplantae > Streptophyta > Magnoliopsida > Alismatales > Araceae > Colocasia > Colocasia esculenta. The sequence goes on from CM024756.1 coordinate 121,080,288, forward strand.
TCCTTAAACTCTTGGGGAATGTTTAGCAACAAGTTGCGGTCGTGAGCAGCAAGTTTGGAGCGCTGGAGGAGTGGAGAACGGCTGGGGAAAACGTGGTCTTCCTCAACCTCGCTCTGCATCAACCCAGAAATCTGCAGAGAGTTATTAGCATTCAAAGGTAGGTGTTCTCGGCCAAGATTAAAGAAAACCCACACCATCATGTAGATCTTCGAGTCTAGGTACATTTGCACTTGGTTTGACTAATTTTCATGGAGTATACATTGTGTATTCGTAGTTGTCCCTAAGTCTCGCACAGTTACGGCTTTTCCTGTTCTTCTCATTATGCACATGATTTGATATCGAATTCGACTAAACATCCTTCATGAACATTCTTCTACATGTAGTCACTATCATCTTTTATGTTGGACGTTTTATCCAAAAGTCTTTCATTAGAGAGTTATAAGCATGGAAAGAGAGTCACTACATGATACTACGATTTCAGGCTGCACTTAACTTTATATTCTTCATATATTTGTAGGGATTAGAGACTGAATTAGATCAAACCCCCAACATGAAAGTTCTTCTACTAGTTGTCCACGTCATATTTCATGTTGAACATTTTGCCTAAAAGTCATTCGTTAGAGAGTTATAAGTGGGGTAAGTAAATCACTGCATGAGATGTGTTTTCGGGTTACCCTTTACCTATATGTTTTTTTTTTTTCTGGGAGGGCCTCTAGTGTCGACACTACTTGATCCAGTGTCGACACACTATCCCAAATTGGCCCAAAAGGTTCTCTGGGAAGGCCTCTAGTGTCGACACTACTTGATCTAGTGTCGACACAATGTCCCATACTGGCACAACAGGTTCACTGGGAAGGGTCTCTATTGTCGACACTCCCTGATCTAGTGTCGACACCCTGTACAGACCTGTTGACTGGGTTCTCTGGGAGCTGGGTCTAGTGTCGACACTACTGGATCCTGTGTCGACACTACTTGACCATTTCTTCATTATTTTGCCTTATGTTTGAAGCATGGTATCGACACCAGTAAGGGGTGTGTCGACACTACCCTTGCAAAAAATTGTATGTCTTGGGTCTGATCATTACATGATGTCTACTACCATGTGCATGATGTTATATAGTATGCATGGACCTAAAAGAAATCAACCCATTGAAAAATAGAAAATATGAATATGATTCTAATGTATAATTGTGATTGACCTTATGTTTATTGGATCATCTTGTGATCTTACTTATTGTCAATTGAAATGATAAGAATTTGTTGTGAATATGGGGATGAATACATGTTAGTTTGGACTTGTTAGTGAAGTTAATATCATGATTTGCATATGAGTTTCAATAGTTACATTCTTTCCGGTGTTCATCTAATTATTTGTCCATATGCATACATGCTAGGAAAGATCTGTGACTCGTCCCTTACACATTTGCACGAATAGGCACACCCTCTTTGGGGAATTGAAAGCTCTCTGTCGGTCATTCTGAATTGGCAAGACCAGCGATCTTTTCCTTAAGACCTCCGTAAGACTGCGTTCTCTATGGATTTCCACATAGAGGCCGAGTTGGTTGTACCATGAAGTACCCTGGAGATAGAGAGCACATGTTCTGCATACGATCTGTCATTTTTCATCCTCATGTCAAGATATTAATGAATTATGAAACATAAGATACGTCGTTATACTGCCCTTTTGTTCTCCTGAGCTATTTGTCATACCTTGACTCTATGAATGATCATGTTCCTTTTACTATGAGCTTGTCATTGAAACTTTGTGGCCATAATATGAATATGTTTGTTCGGCACAATATGGGACTTCGGTCCATTTGACCAACGCCTGTGCAATAGGGGCCCTGTCTGGTCCTGGGGAGGAGTGCCCCAACGTACTTATTAACCACGGGAGTATGGACTTGTGGTGTGTGGCATGGCATTGATATTATATGCAAGAGTTGTGAAAATTGTGCCTTTGTTTGATATGATAAGTTTGATTTGATATGATATGATAAGATTTGATATGATACGTCTGATCATGCGAACGCATGATATCTATATGAATATGGCCAATCTCTTTTGATACGATTCTACTCTTGAAATATATGTTCATTGTATATGCAACTTGACATTTGATCTGGAATGATATCCGTTCTACTCTGCTATTCAATCTGTTAGTATTGCATGCATTGTCATCATATACATGTTCATATCTTGCCTATTTAAAATGATAATCATGTGTACTAGTGCCCGCACAACATTGAGATGTAAATCCTACTGAGCTAGTTCGCTCACCCTATCATCCTGCCCTTTTCAGGTAGTGAAGAGGAACCAGTGGAGTTCGATGGGACCGGGAAAGAGTGATGAGCACCCGCTATATGATAAGTTGATAGTCTAGGAATAGTTGTTTGAGTAGTCGATGTATTAGAGAAACATTTTCATTTGAATAATGAACCCTTTTTCAGTGAATCCTTCTTATGTAAGGTTGTAACTAGTGGATTGAAATGGAATAACGAGTACCTTTGATGACATTATTAAGGTCTGAAATGTGTGGTTATATGTAATTGTTACTCTGCGTTACTCAATTGTGATACGTCTATTTGTATCGTTCACATCTCCCGATATTTATTCCGCTGCTAAATATCGGGGCGTGACAGTTGGTATCAGAGCCCTAACTTTAGGGTCCAAGGGAATAGGATACGTCTATTTGTATTGTTCACGTCTCCCGGTATTTATTCCGCTACTAAATATTGGGCGTGACAGTTGGTATCAAAGCCCTAAACTTTAGGGTCCAAGGGAATAGGAACATAGGATGAAACTAGATCACACGAGTCAAAATCTGTCGTACCTAATGTGAGCTTGGGTAGAACCATGGGAATAGAAGTCACATGTGATATATTTAGATGACTGACTTATATTATTATCTTGAAGGTATTTACTACCTCAATGGCCGCTAAACGTGCCCAGGCTAGTAGCATGCAACAAACAATACAGAACCTGACTCAGGCTATCCTGCAAGCCACCCAGGGTGGAGGTAACCGCGGAGCCGGTGATCTCCATCGGAATTTTCAGAATATGGATCTGCCTAGGTTTGAAGGGAGTACTGGCCCAGATGTTGTTGAACACTGGTTAAGGAAATTGAAAGGATATTCAGGGTCATGCAATGCGCGGACCAGAACAAAGTACTACTGGCGACTTTCCAATTGAAAAAGGATGCCAGGGCATGGTGGGAGTCGGTAGAAGCAACACTGAATGGCCAGCAACTAACATGCGCTCAGTTCATTAGCAATTCAACACCAAGTATTTTTCTGAGAGGGTCCAGGAAGGGAAAGCAGCCGAATTTGCGGCTTTAAAGCAGAGAAGACTCAATGTGGCCGAGTATGAGGCCCAATTCTCTCGTCTGTCCCGATATGCTGTTCACTTGATTGGGACAGAAAAGATGAAGGCAAAATGCTTTCTAAATGGCTTGAGGCCCCAGTTCATCACTCAACTGGCGCCAATGAACATTCAAACCTATGCTGGCATGGTAAAGAAGGCTCAGTTACTAGAGGATGCCATGGAAACTGCCGAAAGAATTAAGGGAAAATCCGTGAAAAGGGAGCAAGTGTCTTTTACAGGAAGGTATCAGCCGACCATTGGGAATAAAAGGCCCAGTGGCAGAGTAAATGAACCCGCTGATAAAAATCCAAAGGAGTTAGGTAAGCAGATAGTGGTGACAATGGGAGAAGGTGCAAACATTGTGACAAAGCTAATCACCGGTCTGAACAATGCTGGAGAGCGCAAGGGAGATGCCTGCGCTGTGGTAGTCGTGACCACAGGATCTCAGACTACCCAATGCTGAAAGAACATGCCCCTCAGGACAAGCATCCGAATGGACAGAAGTAGCAAGGCCGCTTGCAAGCTATTCAGGAACCTGAAGCTACTGAAGAAGGAGGTATCGTGGAAGGTACACTTACTATTCTTCCCGACCCGCATATGTTCTCTTTGATACGGGAGCTACGCATTCCTTTATATCTCAAACATTTGTTGTACCCTACCTGTGAAACCCATCCCAATGAAATCCGGAATAGTTGTGTCAACCCGATTGGTCCTTGGCACCAATCTTACAAACCATATGCCATCTAGTGAAGTGTTGATTGAAACCCAAAACCTACCAGCAAATTTAATATGTATGGATATGGAGGGGTATGATGTGATACTGGGAGCAGACTGGTTGTCTGAACATGGGTCTAGTATCAACTGCAGGAGAAGTCGGGTAACCTTTAGCCTTTTCCCAAAACTAGTGTTCATAGGGGATAGAAACTGCAGGAGATTGTCACTTATCTCTGCACTACAAGCCAAAAGGATGATGAGGAAAGGTTGTATGGCCTTTCTTGCTGCTGTTGTCATCACAAGAAGGAAGTCAAAGTTGAGGACATCCATGTTGTCAGCGAATACGTGATGTTTTTCCCGAAGACTTGCCAGGAATTCCTCCTGAGCGAGAGGTCGATTTTACCATCGAATTGGTCCCTGGAGCAGCACTAGTATCTAGGGCACCATATAGAATGTTCCCCGCAGAACTGAAGGAATTAAAAGTGCAATTGATGGAATGTTAGAGAAGGGATTCATCCGACCAAGTACATCACCATGGGGTGCACCTGTCCTCTTTGTCAAGAAGAAAGATGGGTCAATGAGGCTACGTATAGACTACAGGCAACTAAACCAGTTAACCATCAAGAACAAATATCCCTTGCCAAGAATTGATGAGTTGTTTGATCAATTATCTGGAGCTAAATACTTCTCTAAAATATATCTCAGATCCGGCTATCACCAATTGAAGATCAAAGGAGAAGACATTCACAAGACAGCCTTCCGAAGCAGGTATGAGCATTATGAATTTATTGTTATGCCTTTCGAACTAACAAATGCCCCTGCAGTTTTCATGCAGTTGATGAATAGCATTTATTGCCCATATCTTGATAAATTTGTGGTGGTATTCATCGATGATATATTGATCTATTCCAAGACAAATGAAGAGCATGAGGAGCATTTGAGGATTTCATTACAGATTTTAAGGGAGAATAAATTATATGCCAAGCTAAGTAAATGTGAATTCTGGCTTGAGGAGGTATCCTTTTTAGGGCATGTGGTAACTAAGGATGGTATCACTGTTGATCCATCAAAGGTTGAGGCTGTACTGAAATGGGAAAGATCGACAAGCGTCACAGAGATCAGGAGCTTTCTAGGATTAGCAGGATATTATCGAAGGTTTATAAAGGATTTCTCAAAGATTGCAGTTCCATTAACCAAGCTGACCCGGAAGGAAAATCCGTTTGTGTGGACCGATGAATGTGAAGAAAGCTTTAACGAATTGAAGAAGTGTCTGACTACTGCTCCTGTCCTCGCCTTACCCACTGAAGAGGGAGGATTTGAAATTTATTCAGATGCTTCTGGAATAGGTCTGGGATGCGTCTTAATGCAACAAGGGAAAGTAATAGCATATGCCTCAGGCAGTTGAAGATCCACGAAGTGAACTACCCGGTTCATGACCTGGAGTTAGCAGCTGTAGTATTCGCTTGAAAATTTGGAGGCATTATATCTATGGTGAGAAATTTAAAGTATTTTCTGACCACAAGAGTTTGAAATACTTATTCTCACAGAAGGAGCTTAACATGAGACAAAGAAGGTGGTTAGAGTACCTTAAGGACTTTGACTTTTCCATTCAATATCACCTTGGGAAAGCCAATGTAGTGGCAGACGCTCTAAGTAGACAACCAGGAGCTATGCTAGCCAGTATGATGCTGGGCGAATGGAAGTTACTGGAGCAATTTGCAAGCTTGAACTTAGACATGGGAAGAAGGAAAACAAGTAATGATTTCCAATCTCAGATACAATCCGATCTACTGACCGAAATCAAGGAGAAACAGGGAGAGGATCCATTCTTAGTTGAGATCAGGGAGAAGCTAGAACAAAGACCTGACTTTACTCTATCACTGAGGGAAGATTACTATTCTGAGGTAGAACATGTGTCCCTGATTATGGAGAACTCAAGAAGAGGTTATTAAATGAAGCTCACCAGTCCAAGTACACGATTCATCCTGAATCAACAAGATGTACCAAGACTTAAAAAGGTCGTACTGGTGGCCAAACATGAAGAGGGATGTGGCCGATCATGTGTCATACTGTTTAACATGCATGAAAGTCAAGGCCGAGCATTTCCGTACAGCTAGTGGACTGCTACCACTAGAAATCCCGGAATGGAAGTGGATAGCATCGGTATGGACTTATCATGGGATTGCCCAAGACTAGAGGTGGTATGGATGCAATGTGGGTAATAGTTGATCGATTGACTAAGTCGGCTCACTTCCTGCCAATTAAGATTACCTGGTCAGTGGATGTATTGGTTGCACTATATGTTAAGGAAGTAGTTAGATTGCATGGGGTTCCATCTAACATAATATCGGATCGGGACCCTAGATTTACTTCACACTTCTGGAAGGGTTTACAAGAAGCAATGGGTACTAAACTAAACTTTAGTATGCCTTCCATCCTCAAACTGATGGACAAACCAAAAGGACCAATCAAGTTGTGGAAGATATGCTTCGTGCTCTGGTGCTAGATTTTAGAGGTCGATGGGATGATCAGTTATACCTGATGGAGTTTGCATATAACAACAGCTATCAGGCAAGTATCAAGATGGCACCGTTTGAAGCCTTATATGGCAGGAGTTGCAGATCACCCCTTTGTTGGGAAGAGGTTGGGGAGAACCAATAGGTTGGACCCGACTTAATTGAGGCGACTGTCAGAAAGGTTCAAATTGTCAGGGAACGTCTAAAGATAGCACAATCTAGGCAGAAGAGTTATGTAGACAAGAGAAGGAGAGAACTAGAATTTCAGGTTGGCGAACATGTTTTCTTGAAGGTCTCACCTTCAAGGGGAATTCAAAGATTTGGGATCAAAGGAAAGTTGAGTCCCAGATTCATCGGACCATTTGAAATTCTGGAAAGCATTGGTCAGGTGGCGTATAGACGGCACTACCTCCACAGCTGGAAAATGTACATAATGTGTTCCACATATCCATGCTGAGGAAGTACTTATTCAATGCCGACTATGTAATCAACCATGAGGACTTGGAGATTCGGGAGGACCTGACTTATGAAGAGAAGCCGATCAAACTATTGGATCGGAAGATTCAACGACTCAGAATCGTACCATACCTATGGCGTGTCCAATGGAGTCGAGACGGAGTTACTAACGCTACCTGGGAAACAGAGGATAGGATGAAGAAAAACCACCCTGAACTATTCTCAAGTACGAACTCCATCATTATGTGTAAATTTGGGGACCAAATTTCTTAAGTGGGCGATGATGTAACACCCCGGAAATTTAGTGATTTAGAATTTTAGAAATAAATGAGAATAAATAAATTCTATAATTATCGGATGATAAAACTTACGTACCATTATCGTACGAGAGAAAAAACACATCGGAAAATTGTAACACGGAAAATAACGTAACCATAAATTAAATAAACATGTTTGAGAAACTTACAACATTATGTATTAATAACCATTAACAAGATTGGGCCAATGGATCACATTTGGCCCAAGGATAAAATGGGACAAGAAAATACCCAAAAATTCGTGTATGTAATTATGCAATAATTAGGGAGGGCAATTTAGGGTTAAATTAGGGTAATTAGTCATGTAAGGTATGCCAAAACTGGACCCAATCCTAGGAGGTGGTTTCCTAAACCTTTGCTACCTCCTTTGGGTGAGAGAATTCCAGATTTTGGAAAGTAGAAGTAGAAAGTAGAATTCGCAGCCCCTTTCCTAGTCTCATTGGGACATGAATTAGAACCCTAAATCTATCAGAACTCATCCTTACACTCTTGGGGAAGGTTTAGCAACAAGTTGGGGTCGTGAGAAGCAAGTTTGGAGCGCTGGAGGATTGGAGAACGGCTGGGGAAAACGTGGTCTTCCTCAACCTCGCTCTGCATCAACCCAGAAATCTGCAGAGAGTTATTAGCATTCAAAGGTAGGTGTTCTCCAGCCAAGATTAAAGAAAACCCACACCATCATGTATATCTTCGAGTCTAGGTTCATTTGCACTTGGTTTGACTAATTTTCATGGAGTATACATTGTGTATTCGTAGTTTCCCTAAGTCTCGCACAGTTAGGGCTTTTCCCGTTCTTCTCATTATGCACGTGATTGGATATCGACTTAGAATAAACTTCCTTCATGAAAGTTCTTCTACTTGTAGTCAAATCATCTTTTATGTTGGACATTTTGTCCAAAAGTCTTTGTTAGAGAGTTATAAGTGTGGAAAGAGAGTCGCTGCATGATACTGCGATTTCGGGCTGCACTTAGCTTTATGTTCTTCATATATTTCTCAGGATTTGAGACTGAATTAGATCAAACCTCCAACATTAATGTTCTCCTAATAGTTGTTCTCGTCATATTTCATGTTGAACATTTGCCTAAAAATCACTGGTTAGAGAGGTATAAGAAGGGTAAGTAAATTGCTGCATGAGATGTGTTTTCGGGTTACCCTTGACCTATATATTTTTTTTCTGGAGGGCCTCTAGTGTCGACACTACTTGATCTAGTGTCGACACACTGTCCCAAATTGACCCAAAAGGTTCTCTGGGAAGGCCTCTAGTGTCGACACAACTTGATCTAGTATTGACACACTGTCCCATATTGGCACAACAGGTTCACTGGGAAGGGTCTCTAGTGTCGACACTACCTGATCTAGTGTGGACACCCTGTACAGACTAGTTGACTGGGTTCTCTGGGAGCTGGGTCTAGTGTCGACACTACATGACCATTTCTTCATTATTTTTCCTTATGTTTGAAGCATGGTGTCGACACCAGTAAGGGGTGTGTCGACACTACCCTTGCAAAAAAGTTGTATGTCTTGGGTCTGACCATTACATGATGTCTACTAGAATGTGCATGATGTTATATAGTATGCATGGACCTAAAAGAAATCAACCCATTGAAAAATAGTAACGATATGAATATGATTGTAATGTATAATTGTGATTGACCTTATGTTCATTAGATCATCTTGTGATCTTACTTATTGTCAATTGAAATGATAAGAATTTGTTGTGAATATGGGGATGAATACATGTTAGTATGGATTTATTAGTGAAGTTAATATCATGATTTGCATATGAGTTTTAATAGTTACATGCTTTCCGTGTTCAATTAATTATTTGTCCATATGCATACATGCTAGGAAAGATTCGTGACTCGTCCCTTACACATTTGCACGAATAGGCACACCCTCCTTGGGGAATTGAAAGCTCTCTGTCGGTCATTCTGAATCGGCAAGACCAGCGATCTTTCCTTAAGACCTCTGTAAGACTCCGTTCTCTATGGATTTCCACATAGAGGCCGAGTTGGTTGTACCATGAAGTACCCTAGAGATAGAGAGCATGTTCTGCATACGATCTGTCATTAGTCATCCTCATGTCAAGACATTAATGAATTATGAAACATAAGATACGTCGTTATACTGCCCTTTTGTTCTCCTGAGCTATTTGTCATACCTTGACTCTATGAATGATCATGTTCCTTTTACTATGAGATTGTCATTGAAACTCTATGGCCATAATATGAATATGTTTGTTCGGCACAATATGGGACTTCGTCCATTTGACCAATGCCTGTGCAATAGGGGCTCTGTCTGGTCCTGGGGAGGAGCGCCCCAACGTACTTATTAACCGCGGGAGCATGGACTTGTGGTGCGTGGCATGACACTGATACTATATGCATGAGTTGTGAAAATTGTGCATTTGTTTGATCAGATAAGTTTGATTTGATATGATATGATAAGATTTGATATGATACGTCTGATCATGCGAACCCATGATATCTGTATGAATATGGCCAATCTCTTTTGATACGATTCTACTCTTGAAATATTTGTTCATTGTATATGCAACTCGACATTTGATTTGGATGATATCTGTTCTACTCTGCTATTCAATCTGTTAGTATTGCATGCATTGTCATCATATACATGTTCATATCTTGCCTATTTAAAATGATAATCATGTATACTAGTGCCCGCACACCATTGAGATGTAAATCCTACTGAGCTAGTTCACTCACCCTATCATCCTACACTTTTCAGTAGTGAAGAGGACCAGTGGAGTTCGATGGGACCGGGAAAGAGTGATGATTACCCACTATATGAGAATTGATAGTCTAGGAATAGTTTTTTGAGTAGTCGATGTATTAGAGAAACATTTTCATTTGAATAATAAACCCTTTTTAGTGAATCCTTCTTATGTAAGGTTGTAACTAGTGAATTGAAATGGAATAAGAGTACCTTTGATGACGTTATTAAGGTCTCAAATGGGTGGTTATATGTAATTGTTACTCTGCGTTACTCAACTGTGATACGTCTATTTGTATCGTTCACGTCTCCCGATATTTATTCCGCTGCTAAATATCGGGGCGTGACAAATCCAGCCCTCAAAATCGCGACGTGATGAAGAGAGAACACTTCCTCTCACCACCACACACTCCATAATGTCGGAAAAACACGATCCAATGCATGGATCGGCCAAACTGCCCTAAAACCCGACAGAAAGGCAAACCTCCCCAAAATCACAATTCCACAAAAATTATACGCAACAGGCATGGAATAATACACAAGAGAAGCTAAAGGGTTTACGTCCCTACCTCAGAAACACATAAAAACCCTGATAGAACCTCGATTTACACCGACCCCCAGGAGCTTCCCGCGAATACCGCCCTTCAATCCGTCATTCCCCGCCTGATCTGCCGCTGTTGCGCGCATCACGGCCTTCCCACGTGCTCCCGTCGACCGCCGGAAGTAGTGAAGAGGCACAAGGGTATAGGTGAGGGAAGAGGAGGGGAGAAGGTGGGAAAAAAGAAGGCTCGGGTTGCCCCTAAAAACACAGGCGCCTCAGGTTAACGTCAACCTCTGTGCCGCTAACCAAACCGCCCCAACTAGGCATCCACAACGCTCGCCGCCAAGTTTCAACGGTAGACATCTACATCGACGGATGCCAAGAACATGTTAACGGCAACACCATTGCCGCCAACACATAGTAGACGTCACACACCTGGACGCCAACCCACTGTTGATGTCCAGCGCACTGAACACCAACACAGATCCATACCAACTCCGGTAAGATCCAATAAGAAACACACAACACAAGTCGCACTGGTCAAGGTGTGACCACCCCATTTGCTAAACCGAGGATCCACGAAGATCCGAAAATGCGCGACGTTACATTACTATCACCTAAAAGAAATATCGTCCTCGAACTATAAATAAATCACAACAAATCAGATTATCACCTAAAAAGAAATAAAATTCGTATATAGAGCAAGAAGGATACTCTTTCTCTGCATCAGCCTTTCAATTTATCTACGCTAACTAACTAATTTGTCCATTTCAATCCTTGCTTTGTTCTTTTTTTTTTTCAATCCATTTCACAATTACTATATTCTGTCGATTCAATTACCTTTCCTTACCTTTCAATTTATTTCACACTGCTAGTCTCATTCTATTCCATTCTGCACTTGTCCTGCTTCTCCTTTCTCTTTCTTTCATTTCATAACTGCTTTATTTCACGGATTCCATCTATTAGTCATTATCTGTCTGTCATGGGCATTTCTATCTTGCCAATGCCGCTTTATCTCCTTAGACTGAACCTACTTTCACATTTTCTGTGCTGTTTGCAACATTTCATTTTTCGGACCATTTCTTTCTGCTCAAATCCTTTCATTTTATTCCACTACCTTTGGATGTTCTTTCGTGCTAAACCTTACTTAATTTCTCGAATTTCTAATGCCATTCCATTACTCACTTTGTCATTGCTAGCCATTATCCTACTTATCATTATTACTACTACTACCTTATTTTATCCATTCTCATATTTTCAGTTTTCTAATCTGTGGGTTGTAACCCACCACGCTTCCGCTGCGCTACTCTGATCCTGTTGAATATCTGATATAATATTTCATACATTCAGCTTCTACTATTATTCACAATTGCTACACACTTTCATAATTGCTTTGATTTCGGCTATATCCATTATAGATTGCTTTACTTGCTCAATCAATATGGAAAACAATATCAAATTTCCAAACTACTTTTTCCAATACTTCAATTATAATTGTACCACACCTTTTAAAATACGAATTCTACCATACCATTACATTACTAACATACTTTATTTTTTTCATATTCCTTTTTAACTTCAATTTACATTCTCTAGCTGACTAACCACATTATTTCCATCATTTCTCAAAACATCTGCTTTCATTACTGTAACACATTCTTTTTAGGGAAGAATTAAACTGCTCAGGTAACTTTACATGCATTAAACATTATTTCAATCGGTGCCATCTGACTTTAAGCCATTCACTATTTAACTGATTACATTCTCTCTGTTTTGTACATGCCACTTTCAATTTCCATTTAACCATGCAAACTCTTATTGATCACTTTCTTGATTTTTCAATTATATTGTTTCACAATCTATCATATTTTTTCTTTTTCCAGATTAATAATCTGCCAACTGTATAAACATTATATCTCTCTGTAATCATCTTTTCAATTATTGTAATGCCTAACTGTCATCCTATATCACTCATACCGCTATTGTTGTTGTTACACAAGTATTCTTTATTCACAACTGCCAAGGCCATAGTTTGGAGCCAATCTCGATAATACAATAGCCTACTTCGCCTGATTCTCTATTTCACTTAACCTGGCACCACTTAACTATTTCTTAATTATCCGCTTCTTTCTATTCTGATTCACATAATTCTTATGTTATTCCGTACAGTCTCAATCTCTTTTAAACACAAACTTCACCTCTTCTCTTCTCGAATTATACGCAGTTATTAAACAACAGTAACCTTATCTGTAACACTGCATCCGACTCTATATAATTCTCATAAACTACCACTTGCTAGGCCGGTATTTTCTTGTGCTCAGAAAAGTCTAACTATACCGTGATCTTTCTTTACTCTTTCATTACTTAACTAACCACCTCTGCTCAATTCCCTAATTGTCAACACATCCTTATCCTTACCGGACTGTCACAATTCTTTATTCCTCTATGTCTCGTACTTCATCTGAAACCAGCCTGCCTCATTTAATCATTCCTCAAGTTGCCAAAGCTCTAATCACATTATTAATTGAGCTGCTTCTCAAATCCTATTAACACAAATCTCAACACAACAATACCACTGCCAAGTCCTCTTCTGCAACTTATCACACACACACTATTCTTTGCTGGTAACATTCTATTAATTTGTCACACTGACACCTCATATTATACCGGTCTATGTTAACCTTATTCTTTACTAAAGCACCATTTGCAAATATCTTTCTGAAATTGCCTTTTACTTTTGCTAACCAACATAACTAACTCCACTGATTCCTTTAATATCTGCCACTGAAAAAAACTTTTAAACACAAAATTTCAACCACACCCTGGCATACTGGTGCAACGACACAATTTAATCCACTAACCACTCTATGGCTCAACAACTACTCACACTGCTAATTTAACAAACAGAAACACACAGTTTGCGTGCCAAAATCTCACATAAAAATCACCTTATAACATATAAAAACCGCAGACTTACTACCAGCAGTGGACATTAATCCATGTATTGGGACATTGTAACTTCAATGTCTTTTCATATTCTAACTGGACCATGCTCTGATATCAACTGTGACGACCCTGGATATTTATGCCCATTACGGCTCCATATCCAGATCCGCCTCCCGTGAATGGACCGAAGTCTCACAGGGATAGCTCACACACTGTCTAGTAAGAATATAAAAGACAACTACACAGTATAAGACACAAAAAAGTACATGTGCTCATACCTGCATGTAACAATTTACAACTATCCCATTACATTATTACATGTCCAATTAAAAAGTACAACTGCCTGGACATACCCCGAGGAAGCACAAGATCACACAACACTAACTACTACACAACTGCTGGTGGTACAAGTCTGACACAACGTTGCTGCAAGCCAACACTCGGCAAGCCCTGAAAAGAACTGTAGGGGAGTGAGCCTCAACAAGTCACAGGCTCAGTAGGGACCACCCAAGGACCACAACACTAACAGAAGAGACCTCAACCTCAATGGTCTCACTGGCCACACAAATAACCAAACCATTTCATGCTCACAACAATTGTATTTGAACTACAATTAAATATAACACATTAGCTATTCACAACCTCGAAAGTAAGAGAGAACAATAGGACTAGCTCACACCACTAGTCCACTTAACAACAGTAATGCCTAGGACTCAAGTTTCATAGGCAACCACAGTCACAACCAATCATTTAAGCTATAAGCCGCACAATGAAACCACTGCCTAGGCTATAAGCTTCACAGGCAAATCTCAAGTACGTGGGTAATAGGACTGCTAACTAAAATCTGGCCCTTTATACCCAAACCACACATGTCGGAAGCCACACACAGATTGTAGGGATTGGCTACAATGGCCAATCCTTCAGACACGAAAACCATATACGGAAATTCACTCGAGAAAGGGTAAAGTACATTGAGTGGAAGGTCACACCTCATGACCTCCACGAAACCACTTCCACGTCAATACCAGCAGACTGGTACACGAGTACCATCACAAACCATTACCCACACAAGGTACAGGTACCTACTACCACAAGCACCAACACGAACCACAATAAACCAGTGTCGTAACAGGGCACACTATAGCAAGCTAAATCACATTCAGTGAGTCAACACTCCCCAACCATAACCAAAACTGTGCCACCCTCGAGCACACCACAAGCTACAACCGTAGTCACACTGTGCCAACACCAGGGCACATCTCGAACAAGTCAAACCTCGACTATGAGTCACTAACTCACAAACCACGACGAGTAGCAAAGCTCGAGTCGGAAAGGAACACGCCACCACACAGGAATGGACTACTGGCTGATCAGGCCAGTATCCAACCCGGACAACACAACACAAGAACAATCTCTCAGTCTCGCAGTCACGGACGAAGGTCCAACTGCCGCTCCACGAGAACAAGTCAAACAACTGTGGAGGACCAACACACCACACCTGCAGACACACAGCTGCAGGTCCATGCCTGGCACCTCTAGGTCTCTGGCCGGAGCACCCTAAAGTGAGGCATGGAAAATAGGACTAGCTGGGGACAGTGTCGACTACTTGTGTCCGTACCCCCATGTACGAGTGCGCTACAAGCGACTGCACACCCACAAACACAAGCCGCTGCCCTGTCGTCTTTCCCTCAGCCGATGTACACTCAAACACAGGAGTGAGGGTGTCAGCAAGACGACACAGACCTCGATTGTACCACACTGTAACGGGACAAACCCCGAGCACAACAAACCACGTGCCTGGCTCCCAAAGAACCTGGTGTACCCGACTAGAGCATTCCGGAATAGGCACCAGACCACCACACTCGGCAATACACAAACCACAACACTTACCATTTATTACAAATCACGATACACGTGTGAGGAGTAGCTTGTCCTGGTCACTCGTGACCTACAAGCTAGCCTACACAACACATATATGAACCATATAATATAACACTATAGCCTAACATCGGCCACCTCGTGACATCACTTAATACATAAATCAGTATAATATCCTTCAAAGGACAACAACACCAGGGCTAGGTCGGTGTGGACCTTCACTGCCCAAACCTTACAATATAACCACATAAATCACATTATAATAATCATAATATCGACCTCTAGTCTGCTTATACATGCATGTTATTCGAATCATAAAAACACTTCCAATTCTTAGCTGGGCACACAAGAACCTCTGCCATAACACCACAAACTCACCACAATTTTTGGATATAATTAACACATAACGTACAATGTGCCATGTACACACAAACCACATGCACAACCCTAAAACCAATAGACACCACGTGTATAATACACCAACAGGGTGCACCACACGTCCAACACCATAAATCGCGGAAAAGGAACACAGCTTGCTGGAACTCACCAACGGATAGACGGCAATATCGACCGCCGCTAACTATAGACTAACCAACATCACAGTCGATTGTCATTATATGTTACCTAAAGAACCTAACGGCAACCAACCTTGCCATCAAGATCTTCCCTGATAGTTTACGGCAAACGATTACACGTTTATCTCTTCCCTGAAGAACTCAACGTCAAACATCCCTTGACGTTGACTTCTTCAGCCCCCAGCAACTGAACCAGCCACAAACCACATCCCCTGAGAGCAATCCAGCCCTCAAACCGCGACGTGATGAAGAGGAACACTTCCTCTCACCACCACACACCACCATAATGTCGGAAAACACGATCCAACGCATGGATCGGCCAAACCACCCTAAAACCCGACAGAAAGGAAAACCTCCCCAAATCACGATTCCACGCAATTATACGCAACAGGCATGGAATAATACACAAGAGAAGCTAAAGGGTTTATGTCCCTACCTCAGAAACACATATAAACCCCGATAGAACCTCGATTTACACCGAACTCCCGGAGCTTCCTTGGAATACCGCCCTTCAATCCTCACCCCCCTGATCTGCCGCTGCTGCGTGCATCACGGCCTTTCCCACGTGCTCCCAGTCGACCGCCGAAAGTAGTGAAGAGGCACAGGGTACAGGTGAGGGAAGAGGAGGGAGAAGGTGGGGAAAGAAGAAGGCTCAGGTTGCCCCTAAAAACACAGGCACCTCAGGTTAACGTCAACCTCTGCGCCGCTAACCTAACCCCCCCAACTAGGCTCCACAACGCTCGCCGCCAAGTTCAACGCTAGACGTCTATATCGATGGACGCCAAGACATGTTAACGTAACACCATTGCCGCAAACACATAGTAGACGTCACACACCTGGATGCCAACCCACTGTTGATGTCCAGCACACTGAACACCAACACAGATCTATAACCACTCCGGTAAGGATCCAATAAGAAACACACAACACAGAGTCGCACTGGTCAACGTGTGACCACCCTATATGCTAACCGAGGATCCATGAAGATCCGAAAAACGCACGACGTTACACGATCAATATGAGAGGATGATTCAGATGCTCGAGGACCATGTTGAGACCGTGCGTGCTTGACTGGAAGGGTGACTGGGAACGTCACCTACCTCATGTGGAGTTTGCCTATAATAACAGCTTCCACAGAAGTATAGGCATGGCTCCATTTGAGGCACTGTACGGTTGACCGTGTAGGGTCTCCTTGTGTTGGTAGGAGACTGGAGATAGACAGTTGGTAGGGACCTGAGTTGGTTCAAGAAGCATAGACAAGATCTAGCTTACCAGGCAGAGGTTGACTGTAGCGCAGGATAGGCGAAGAGCTATGCCACAACAACGGAAGGACTTGGAGTTCGAAGTTGGCGAGCATGTTTTCCTCAAGATATCACCTACGCGAGGCATTGTCAGATTTGGCAGGCATGGTAAGCTGAGTCCAAGATTTATTTGCCATTGAGATTCTCAGGCGAATGGGCGGTTAGTCTATACGAGCTAGCATTACCCTTAGTGCTAGCAAGTTTGCACCAGTATTCCATGTGTCTATGCTCAGAAGATACGTGCCGATCCGTCCATGTTATCAGCCACGAGCCAGTGGAACTCAGCCAGATGTTCATATGTGGAGTGACCAGTGGCCATCTTGGATTGTAAGGTTCAGCACCTCAGCAACAAGGGTATAGCTTTTTGTGAGGTGTTTGTGAGGAACTTCTCATGAGAGGATGCTACATGAGCTCGAGGATGCCATGAAGAAGTAGTATCCCCATTAGTTTTGTTAGTACCTTTGCGCTATCTTCGGCCAAAGTTTCTTTTAGGGGGAGAGGGTGTAAGGCCTAGGTTTCTATGCCTTTTAGACTTGCTGTTATGTTTTGAAGTGCTGTCTGATTTTTTTTTAACGTCAACATCCTTTGACGTTATTAGCTAGTTGACGGCATGCTATGTGTCATTTACATCTTGCTTAAGGATCTGAACGTCAAAATCGATGACGTCTACTTCATGTAGACGACACCCATTGGACTTCTTCTTCGACTACGTTTGGGTTTCTTTGCCCTAAACCCATCCCGATTTCTCCGGAGATAAAACATCGAAAACCCCCACTGTCAGCTGATTCTCTTTCCTAGGTTACCTACGACCCAATTCCTATAAAACTATGTCATCTCTACAAAGAAGGACATTTGCTCAGCTAGGCTTTTGGCTTTTGGGGAGAGAAAAGAGAGAGTTTTAAGGTGGTAGATCCGGCGTACCAGAGGCTACACCGGCGTTCTTCTGCAAGAGGGAGGTCCTCCTAAATGTGGAGAAGCTCTCTTGTTGCCGGCAGATCGTTCGCTTGGTCGTGGGAGTCGAATCAACTCGTGAAGACTACTTCTTTGGCTTGGCCAAGGCGGCTTCATCACCCTAATCAATCTTCAGGGAGTTTTCTAGAGGAAAGTACGGGTTTCATTCCTATACCTATCATCTAGGGTTTTATAATTTTAAAGATTTTTTCTCGTGTCTTGGACTCCAATTCTCTGTCTTTTGCTTTTCGGTCTACAGTTTTTCCAGACAGGAGATGATGGCAAAACCTTGCCATTAAGTTCTTGTGTTCACGGTAATCGATCATGTCGTTAACCTCCCTTGACGGCAAACCCTTTGTCGTTAAGTTCTTCAATTTTCCAGAAAGGTATTTTACATAGGTGATGTGATCTTTCAGAGATTTTGAATGTATACATAGGTTTGGAAAAACATTTCTTCTCAGTACATTTAGCAAAATGAGTCACAAATTTTTGATATTTTTGACCATATTTGTAAATTATAAAATTCTATCATGAGTAAATGAGCATGCCATATTAGACTTAAATTCGAGATAATATGTTTGATGTGTATATTGTCATAGTATTTTTCCATGACCTTAGGGTTACTGTGTGCATGTTTTAGGACAGATAGAGTCATCAGATCCTATTACCATGTTTTTAATAAATCATTGTTGATTGCCGAGATCTATGTTAAGTGTTAAAAATAGATAAACTATGGCAAAATTTCCGAAAGATTAGACTACGATATATTCCATGTGCATGATCTGTGATTAAAAAATTAGCATGTTCTGACATCCGTGACTACTATTTCAAGTTATAAGTCATTAATGGTCATGTTAAGCATCATTAGTTAAAAGTGATAGTTTTTTATGATATTACCATGATCAGGCTCTGTTGACATGTTGCACACTGGTAACAGTAATGACCATTTCTATAATCTGAGAAAAGTGTGGTATTTTGAAAGCATGTGAATGGATATTAAATGCATGAGAATTATGTTACACATGTGGATAATGTGATTAAGTGCTTAATGCGCCGAGATTGACAAGGCTACCATAGAAGGCTATGGATCCGTACTATAGAAAAGTCCTATGGGAAGCTCCATGTGTATGTGATATCCTATGGGTATCAGGATGAAATCTTGGAGGTGGACAACTACCACTAGTTAGGGTGGAAGTGCTTCTCCCGTTTCTGTAAATTTCCAAGATTCGTCACTGTATTGCCTAGTGAAGTGTATGTGATATGTTGTGATGTGTCCTTTATGGTGCTTCGGACTATGTGTCATGGCAAAAGATGTGTAAGAGTGAATTAATGTGTGAATGTGCAAGTGAAAATGTGAAAGTGATGTGATAATGTGCTTCAATGTGTAAGATGTAGAACCATGTGTTAAGTTACTTTCATGTTAAAACAACAAGCAAAAGATGATAATGTGTGACATATAAGCATAGTGAATGTGGTTATATCATGCTAGTATCACTATTATATGTATGTGTTTAATTTCACATTTTAGAGTTTGGAAATGTCCTATGAAATGAGTTGTAAATTGTATCATGAGTTATATCAAATCCATGTATAGTTAGCATGTTATAGATTGTTCATTTAGTACTTGCTTATTGCTACATGAATCATGTGATAATTGTCCTATATGTTGAACTTGGGTAGAATGAATGTGATAAGTGTTTAGATGTACCAATAGGTTGTAGGTTGCTTGCTAAGTCTTTTGTGAAGACTCATCCTTACTTAAACATACAGGTGAAGCAGATATTTCTGAGATCGAGGAGGAGATAGCGAGGAGGACTCCGAGCGAGAGGAGTAGCTGAGACTTAGAGAGCTTTCCACATAGCTTGTACTTTTCTTTTTTATTAGTACCATGAGACGATATTGCGATATGGACTTGTTATTTGGCGACTTTGTATATTATTTTGTTATATATAGACTGGAGTGTGTGGGTAATGTGGAATAAATTATTTACATTTTTACTGTACTTTTCTTTCTATTTGTGAACATCTCTACTACGTGTTTGTGACGGGTACATGTCCCACTGTGACGGCACACTTTATATTGACGGGGACTAGTATAATCGTACCGTTATAAAGGGGGTCATTACACCTTTAACCAGATTTAGCCTTATGAGTTTATTCAAGGTGTCGAAACTTGCATGACAAGCCTCTTGTCATTGTCCATGCAATTTCTTTTTTATAGCAACCAAATAGATTTTTCATCAAAAGTTTTTCATGCTTTATCAAGTAAACATTGTTCTCTCTTTTTCCAAAGAAGATATTTTTTTCAGATGAAGAGTCATTATTTTGCAAGAGGTTTGACTAAACAAAATCTTGTGACCTTTGTCACACGTTGACTAATGCTCAACAATTGTAATCTAGCCATTAAAAAAGCAAAACATTTTCAATGAGTTGAAGAGGATTTACCAACCTTTCCATATCCAATTATTTAATCTTTATTTTTACCTACAAATGTGACAGATCTTCCTTCCTTTTTAACAGACAAGTGACTTTGTTGTGTCTCTATTCATGTGCCGTGAACACCCACTATCAGGTACACACATTTGAACTAGGTGTACGGCCTTCCTGCACAATTGAGATCCGAGGAGAAAAGATGTTGTACCCAAACATTGTTGGGACCATCAGTTTGATTAAGCATAAATAGCAAATCTTTCTAACCCACATTGCGTGATTTTGGTTTAGATTTCACTTCTAAAATGACTTCCCTTTTTGGTATCTTAACATTTGATTTGAATGAAGACACTAGTATTTTTTCTTTCAAAATAGGAAAAGTATGCATTTTGCCATGTTTGTTCATTTGTGGAGATCTAGACCAAAAGTCTGTTGATATCTTGAAAATTTGAGTAGAATGAATGTGAGTTGTACCAATGAGGATTGGGTACATTGATTCTAAGAATTGATCCAATTAGATTGATATGATTTTTGAACCTCAATCAACATCATGAAATGGGTGTTTTGCATTTAAAAAAATAGATTTTTTTGAATATCTGTTTAACATTTTTTTATTTTTCAGAAATGGATAGTCGCCCTAGTTGAATGTGTGTTGACATAGTGGCCATAGGTTTTAGCTATGATTACCTGTGTCGACCTCTCTCACAGTATGTTCGACCTACTCTGTTTCTTCTGATTAGACATATTTATTTTTATTCTAATTTTTTACTATTTCAGATGTTTTCTTTGACAATTGTTTATTTTTGTTTTCTGAACTGTTGCTTTTAACAAAATTTATCAAAGAAATTTTAGAAGGTTTTTCTTTCTTCTCAGATGCTTTAGTCTTGATGGTTCTTCTTCGTGGTAATCCCAGTCCAGGCTTTTAGCAATCATTTTCAGTCCCAACAAGGCATCAAGATTTTATTTCCCTTTATGAAATTCTTTATCACTTGATCCTTTTCATTCAACAATTTATTAGGTTTTTCATGTCATTAGTTACTTGTGTTTTTCTTTTTGTTGCATTTCAATTTTTCTCTGTTAATTTTCTCAATCTCATTATTAGCCTTCTAAAACATGATTTTGAATTTATCGAATTCATCCTGCATTACTTCTCTTTCCTCATTAAATTTAAAAATTTCTTTTTCAAGTTCAGACATTCTACTTGCTAGAGAAGTATCGTGCATAACATTTTCAATAAATTTCCTTTTCAAGTTCAGACATTCTACTTGCTAGAGAAGTATCATGCATAACATTTTCAATCTTTCTTTCTAGATATTTGTTTTTTTTTCTTATTTCAGAACATTTTTCAACCAATGTGCCATAAGCATCTTGCCAATCATCAACAGTGTATTCTTCAAAAGAGGAGCTTACATTTGTTGTCATTGCTGTTGGCCATAAAGCATACTTCCTCATCTTCAGAACTTGAGGAATTGTCTTCTTCTTCTTCACTCTGGTCTCAACCAACCAGGTTGCTAGCATTGCTTTTGGCTTCTTCGTCTTGATGACTTCTTTGTATTTCTTGCTCATATCTCTTTTGAAAGCATGACATTCTCTTCCATGTGTCCTGGCTTGTTGCACTTGTAACACCGAATCAGATTATCATTTTTCTTGTCATTTCTGTTCAGATGCGAAGATGAAGATGGAAATTGTTTCTTGCCAATAGATTGTTGTGTTTTCCATGGTATTACCAATTTTTTATGTTAAAAGTTTCTGAACTATCTAGTGATGAGGGCAATCTCATTCTCATCAGATTCCGATAATTTAGAAACAATAATTTCTTTCTCTTTGTCTTTTCCACTTGCTAAGCTTTAAGTGCAATTGGTTTAGCCTTTAGTATATGTTTCTTCAGTTCTTTTCAAATTTATTTCATAAGCCATTAGTGATCCGATGAGCTCATCCAAGGAGATTTTGGATAAGTCCTTAGAATCCTCAATGACAGTAGCCTTAATATGCCATGCATGAGATAAGGATCGAAGGACTTTTCTTACTAGCTCAGCATCAGTATAATCCTTTCCTAATCCTTTCAGTCCATTACAATACAGAACCTCGCAAAGATTTTTAGATATGATTCATCATATTTCGTGTTAAATCTTTCATAATCAGAAATAACAAATTGACCTTACTTTCTTTAACTTGTGATCTTCCCTCATACATCAACTGAGTTTGTCCCACATTCCTTGGCGGAGGAACACATGGAAACTCTAGCATATTCCTTAGGATGGATAGTACAATAAAGCATGTTCATAGCACTGAAAATTAATGTAGCCCTTCTTATTTGCTCTCTGGTCCATGCATCTTCATCACCAGTGATTTCATAGGGGCCTTTCTCAACGATCTTCCACATTCATAATTCTGGGCTCTAAGAAACACTTGCATTCAGTTCTTTCAGTAAGCATAGTCAGACCCATCGAAGTAGGGTGGTCAATTTATAGAGTGGCCATCAGCTATTAAACCTCAAGAATCCATGATTCAAATTCTATCGCAGTTGAATAATCAAGAACACTGATCAAACAGAATGTATCAACCAAATTTGATCAAATCAGATCAGAATCAGAAACAAAGATAACCTACTCTGACACCAATGTAGGATCGAATGAGTAGGGTGAATAGATCTAGAAGGGAGGCTTAAGTAGATTTATTACTAAATGCAGCGGAAGCTTAGCAATTTTAAGAATTACTTCAAATTGTAACTCAATTCAGTGAAAACTATACTGATCTGATGTGGTGTGTGTAGTTGAGTGTGAGACAATTAGACAAACAGTGTGTGATCAAAAACCCTATGCATACATTTACGATGAGTCAATTAGCAAACCACTGCACAAGAGATTTTTTAGGTGGTTTGGAAATCACAAGGTGATTCCTACATCCATCCTCACATAGTGAGGCACACACTGTTCAATGAAATTGAGTACAACACACACAAGAGCTCGACGACACAAACCATACACACTCAGTCCACACACTTGAGAGAAATCACTCAAAGAACACACACACTGAAACATTCTCTCTGATTGAGATTAATCTGCATAAAACACTTGTGCAAATCAATCAACACTCAGAAAAACACACAGACATATAAAGAGCCTTTGTCGGTGCTCTACTCTGTTAGGGAACAACTAGACCTCGATGAAGCTTTATGAACTTATTGTCTTTCCTTTGAAGCTGGATCTCCAGATCATAAGAAGATTGATGAATTGCTTCATTCTGGTAGCTCTTCTCATCTTCCTTTACTTCCTCTCTTTTCCTGGCAGCGCAATTCTGCTATGCTCTGTGAGCTCTCCCTTTTTCTCGCTTCTTTCCTTCGTCCATTTTTGATCGCACACCTTTTGTAAATGACAAGGGCCTATTTTGTTAGGATTGGTTATTTGGTAATGGCAAAGCTAGAAGGGGGGTTTAATAGATTTGTAGCGAAAACTTAAGCAATTTAAAAATTACTTTGGATTAAAAGATCTACTCAATTAAAACCCCTCACTGATCTGATGTAATGTGTGTAGACAAATTAACAAGTAGTGTGCAGACGAAATCCCTATGCATGCATCTAGCGCAACACAATGCAAAGCACAATGCACAAGGGATTTTTTAGGTGGTTCGGAAATCACACAACGTGACTCCTACGTCCACCCCTCACACAGTGAGGAGACACTACTCAAGATTTGAGTACAACACACGCACGAGCACAACAGCTCAACCACACACACACACGCTAGATCAAGTCCACAATAGATCAGATCCTCTAGCCTTGATCTAATCAACACCACCACACACGCACGTTGTCTGATGCAAACACGTAATCAAACAACAATCCACACGTGGATCAAGCACAAGGAATGCTCGAACCACAACCACACACACAAAGATATGAAAAGTGGAAGGAAAGAAGAGTTCTAAAATATAGAAACAAATCCAAGTGTGAACTCTTCATGTGTTTGTCCAGAAGAACTTTAGGCTTCATGTTCATGAAGATCAGATGACGTAGACAAAGCTTGATTCGTGGACAAACTGACTTCAACTCCTCTCACGAGATGGATCTTCTTTGAACAATCTGGAGAGTTGAAGCAGGGTAGCAGGAAGAAGCTCTTCTCTTGGGTTTTGCTTAGGGTTTTGATATGGTGGCTTCTTGCTGCGAAAATACCTCCATATGATCTATATATAGTGGTGTCCAAGTATGGAGAGACGTGCTAAAAGGAAACACCCTAATACAGATCATATCCTGACCATCGGATCTGAGTTTCTCTTCGTCTGTCGACAGGCACCATGTAGTTGTCGATAGCTACTGCTCAAAATTGGTTTCCAGAACCATGTAAGTTCCTAGAACACTGGGGCTGTCGACAGGCGATCCCTGGCTGTCGACAGGTCGCCTTCATCTATCGACAGGTGCACATCATCTGTCGACAGCTACTACTCCAATTATGCTTCCAGTAGCTTGTCTGTTTCTGGATTGTCTATCTGTCGACAGGTGACATCTTGGTCGTCGACACATGACCACTTGAAGTGTTTTTCTTGTTCTTTTGCACTTGTATCTTGATACTCTCTTGCATGCATTCACACATACATGAAATAACATTTCAAGTAAGATATAACGAATACATGGATAGTGAATCATTTTTTTTACTTGATCATTTCTTTCATGTCTATCATGTTACAAACATCAATTCATCATCAACACCACACATATGTCTCATCAAAAACAGTTGTGTCATTATTAAGAGCATCTTAACATGAATGTTAATATGAATGACCATGATTGTGTCATCATCAAAAACAAATCAAAGCAATGATCAAATAAGCACAACTCAACATTCTCCCCTTTTTGATGATGACAAAATATACATTCATATTTCTCCCCCTTTTTGACAACATTAAAAAGATGCTCTCTCCCCCTTAATCAACAACAACTAGTCACCCCCGTGTTTTAACACTCTCCCCCTGTGAGGGTACCAATTAAGTAAGTGGAAAAAGGTGATACCAAAGAACATCAACAGATGGAGATCAAAAATATGACTGACATGTAAGCAAAGGGTGGAATTGGGAGATGAATGATTAGAAAAGATCAGAATCAATAAGATCTTTGATATTAAAATATGAGAGAAAAAAAATATCGTGCAACAAAGTTTAATGACAAAGACACATTCAATCACAACATATGTCAAAGTTTTAATGACCTGAATGAATTTAAAAGGATGAAGCAAATGTGATGAAAGTGACCTAGATGAGTTGACAAAAGTGTTTATCACATGAGTTTAGTAGCTAAACATTTAACACAATATAGAATAATAACTCCAAACCCAATTAACATGAATCTCATCTAGATCAATGTACATACTATTCTTTGTATGCTCTGTATATTTTTCTTTCATTTTGTAGGAGAGAATATGAGTAAATTTGTCAAGTCACACCTTTCAGTACAAGATGTCACATTTACCCAATGCAAGACCTCCTGATTACTCAGTGGTTTAACCTTCATTACCTTATGCAGAGTTGAAACAATTTGTTTGTCACCTTTTGACGCGAGCCAAAGCACTTGATTCGGTGAAATGAACCCGGTTACTTAGTGATAAAATAAAGTTTTCATTGTTTTGTTTGTATCTCTCTCTTTTTCTGAACACTTTCTATTTGAAATATTTTTTTTTTAAGACCAAAAATACATGAATTAGAATAGACATGATCATGAGTGTAGAGAAATTATTCTTAACATGTGTTAAGGATAAATCTTAAAAACATACACATGTTAAACAATAAAGCTACTCATGCCTACAAGTGTTTTGCAACTCAGTTTAAATGACTTCAGCATTAAAAGTTGGCATAGCCTTGTTCTTAGATTGTATCTTTGAAACTAAGCTAAGTGCACAATTATTGTAGTCTTTATGTATGAAATCTCTCATATAGAAATATCATAAAAACTCATTTATCCTGATGTAAGACTTGAGTAAAAGGTATGAAATGTCAAGAAGAGGGAATTAGGAAATAACAGGAAACTTATTTTGAAGCATGAATTTGAGCGAATGTTATCATGATGATTTAAGAAAGAATCAGCTCCCCCTGAATTTATGATGATTTCAAAAAGATAGAGGATGATGTGAAAGAGTGTCCCTCAAGCAATTCACTCAATTTTTTTTTCCTTTTTAACTTACTCCTGTTGCCCAGCTAGCTAGCCCAGGGGGGGGTGAATGGGTTATCAAATTTCGATCTCTGATTAAAACCTGTTTACTGAAAGGATTGCACAACTTAATAACAAGGTTAGAGTTAGAGCAAATAAGACAACAATCACACAAAAACACATCCACAAGACACAAGGATTTTTATCCTGGTTCGGAACTCCTCTCCACAGGAGACCTACGTCCAGTCCCTGAGCAATACCTCAGGATTTCACTACCAAGGGTACAATCCCCCTTAAAGATCTTACACCCAGCCTCAACTGGTCTTCCTTCAACCTGAAGGGAAAAACAACCACCCTGGATACCACCAGGTCTTCCTTCGTCCAGAAGGGAACACAACCAAAGAAGAAAAGGTGTGGAAACAGGCTTCAGACTCTAGCTTGACCAGCTACACACTGAAGCTACCAAGGCCCGAGAGAGAAAGAGATTTAACAAGGTTTTCTCTCCAAGGACTACACAAGCTCTCACAAATAAAAACTCTTTTTGATCACAGAGAGCTAAGAGCTAAGAACAAGGTTGGAGTGGAAGCTTCGCTCTTGTTTCAATCTTCTGAAGACTCGAAGAGATGGATTTCTTCCTTTTCAAATTGCAAGCGTTGTTCCCTTTTGCTTGTTGTTCTTCTCCGTCTTGAGTCTTCTATTTAAACTTCTGATTTGAATTTGAACGTTGAAGTGTCCGTTGTCTCTTATCCTGGTGTACGTTAGACTGGTCACTAAGGAAGCTTCTGATCGTCAGTCTTTTATCCTTTTGTACACGCCAGAGAAATGTTTTAGAATCTTGTATCTTGTATCCAACGTTGTACAGATGAGTCTTGTCAGATATCTGCAAGCATATCAACAATAAATAGAGGACAGCTAGGACTGTCGTTGATTGTTAGTTACAGATGGAACATATATTGCAATATATAGCAAAGCTCCTTTCTGTCTAAAAAGTACGTAGACAGAGTAGCATGGAAATAGAAGATATTGTCTGCATGCATGGGAGATACGATCAGAGAGCATTTAATGCGTAGCAGTCAACAGACAAGATATGACTTTGACTTTTCAACGCTATTAAAAAGCATTATACTGATACAACAAGAAATTCAATATAAATAATCCTGATGCTTTCATGACTTATGAAATCGTTATGAGTTATAGCAAGTCGTTATGAACACTTATCAAGTCGTTATGAACTGTAAAGAAATCGTTATGAACTCTAAAGAAATCGTTACAGCAATCAAGTCGTTACGAGTTTCAAAGAAATCGTTACAAGAAATCGTTACAGCAATCAAGTCGTTACGAGTTTCAAAGAAATCGTTACAAGAAATCGTTATGAACTCTAAAGAAATCGTTACAGCAATCAAGTCGTTACGAGTTTCAAAGAAATCGTTACAAGAATCGTTACAGCAATCAAGTCGTTACGTTGAATCGTTACACAATCAAGTCGTTACGAGTTTCAAAGAAATCATTACAAGAAATCGTTACAGCAATCAAGTCGTTACGAGTTTCAAAGAAATCGTTACAAGAAATCGTTACAGCAATCAAGTCGTTACGAGTTTCAAAGAAATCGTTACAAGAAATCGTTATGAACTCTAAAGAAATCGTTACGGCTAGAGAGTCGTTGCGAGTTCTAAAGAAATCGTTACGAGGTCTAAAGAAATCGTTAAGAACTCTAAAGAAATCGTTACGGCTAGAGAGTCGTTGCGAGTTCTAAAGAAATCGTTACGAGGTCTAAAGAAATCGTTAAGAATCTAAAGAAATCGTTACGGCTAGAGAGTCGTTGCGAGTTCTAAAGAAATCGTTACGAGGTCTAAAGAATCGTTACGAGGTCTAAAGAAATCGTTACGGCTAGAGAGTCGTTGCGAGTTCTAAAGAAATCGTTACGAGGTCTAAAGAAATCGTTACGATGTCTAAAGAAATCGTTACGGCTAGAGAGTCGTTGCGAGTTCTAAAGAAATCGTTACGAGGTCTAAAGAAATCGTTGCGATATCGATTTGTTTTGAGTTTTCCGGTCAAAGAGGAAATCGTTCTGCTTATCAAGGAAGTCGATACAAAGACTTGGATAGAATGAGAGATGAGACTTACCTGATTGTCTTGAACTTTCATTTTTCTTTTATTTCCTGTTCTCAAGGCTCAAGTAATCCATTAGTACTATTTTGTTAATCATCAAAATTAATATATAAATAAATGAATTATTTATTATGGGGACAGTTTGGTCATCAATCTCCCCCTTTTTGATGATGACAAAATATACTAAACATCATACAAAAAATTAAACATTCATGTTTTTCAGATTGACTTTAGTTTTCTCCCCCATTTTGTCAATAAGCAAAAAGATAGGCTGAGAGACAAAGAAGAGAGATATCATTGGATTAAGTATGAGAAAGGTAGTACAAGGGAGATAACAAGGAGGCATGCTGTGAGATGACAGCCCATGCCTTGATCTCAAGGTCTTCAAACGTCTGTTGGAAAACCCCAGAAGCAACAGAGAAGTTAGGACCCATGGATTGGGTGGCCCTTTGAATGTACAAAGCCCTTTGCTGATCCAAGAATTCTGCATACTGATCTGGGTCCAGAATGAATCTGAAGTAAGTGCTTTTTCCGAAGCTGGCACGATGGAGAAATCTATCCAAAGAGATTGGATAGAAGAGCTTCTGATCTATCAGATCCTGCTTCAGAGCGAAGAAAGCTGTATATCTAGCTGCCCACTGAACATAAATCTCTTGAATAGGATTTATGGAGTTGAGATCCATGAAGGCTTCAGCTGAGAGAGAGGGCTTATTTTGATGAACCAAGGAACTGTTGATGGCCTCTAACTGAAGGTGGGTTTCCCTGTAGATGATTGCCCACACGGAGGGTGTAAGCCTTTCACACTCAGAAATGAGTGGAGCCAAAACCTGAGAGGAGATGCGGCCAGAGTGGTATTCTCTGAAGATAAACCGCAGGAAGGAGGGCAGTCTGCTCTGCTTGGCTGACATTCTACCCATCTGCTTGGCAAACATGTCAAATGCATGGGATCCTGCATCTGAATCAAATACTAGGAATGCAGCTTTGGCAAAAGGACTAGAGAGTCAATCCGGATATCAGCAAAATTCACTGTTAGGGGAATATTCACTGGACGTTCGGATCTTAACATTACTATAGCTGAATGGAATTGAGAGAACTGGACTTCTGGCAGTTTGTTCAGGAAGCAGAAGTCACTGTACTGCTGGAAGCTTTTGGCAATGCGGATCTCTTTCAAGATGAAAGGACCCCACAAATTCTTATGCTTGAGAAAGAACCACTCAGAGAGAGTGAGAGAATGAGCTCCATGCGAAATGGATTCGGCCCTGGCAGTCAAGAACTTGTTGTATTGAGCTTTGTTGCCCTTGACATTTGCCCACTGATCTTCAGTCTTGAACTCAGTCCCCTCAAAGATTTTGGATTTATGAAAGTGGGATAACTGGGTAAGAGGAAGAACAATATTTAGGTGCTCAGTAAGGTTGAGGAAGGGAATACCATAAATGGTGGAGAGGATGCACTTTTGAAGATATTCCTTATAAAGGAATCTTTTGTGAGGTTCAAGGGTAAGAGAGTACCAAAGAGGTGGAAATAAGGAGGAGGAGATGGAAGCAGAGGATGATTGTTTCCTCTTTTTCTTGGCAGGACTGGGAGGATCAGTCCTGTGGATATGAGTGGCAGTGTAGAGAATGGTGGAAAGGGTATTTCTCTCAAAGTCATCCGGCAAGTTTGTGTCAAAGACACCAAGTAGAGGAGGATTTTCTGGAATAAAAGTAACAGAGGAAGGAGGAGTAGGAGGATAGAAAAGGTGTTTTGGATTGAAGGATGAAGTGGGTTGAATTGGAGTGGTTTGAGTTTGAGGTGATGAGGGTAAGAAGGATGATGGGGCTGAAGTGTGAGAAGGAGTAGGAGAGAAGGTAGGTTGAGATGAAATGATAGAGGATGATGGTAGGGTGCGAGGTACTGGGTGTTTTATAGTTGGTGGAGCAGGAGGGGCTGTGAGAGGAGAGGTAGGTGAGGACAAAATTGGAGTTGCAAGATTTGAAGTGTCAGGGGCCGAAGTAGCTGACATGGGCTCTTTCCCTTTGGCTTCTCTGACAACTGAAGAGGGTCCTGATGACCCTGAAGCTTGCCCTGATGGCCCTGGTGGCCCTGATGCTTGAACTGGTAGCCCTGTTGGCCGAGAGACTTCTGCTGGAGGCCCTGGTGGCCTAGGAACTTCAGCTGGACTGCTCTGAGTGGGTGCAGGAGGGACACCACTAGACCTTGAAAGATTAGCCAGCAAATTCTTCATATCGGACATCTCTTTATTGAACCACCTCATTGCATTTCGAATTGAGGATAGATCAGAGGAGGTTGAGGCTTGATTAGAGATAATGCCCTGAACACTTGTCTGAACGGATGACAAGACTTCTCCTTGAGCTTTCAACAATGCCATAATAGGCTTCAGATTGACTTTTCTGTGACTCTTTCTTGGCCTTTTGTGAGCCACTCTCTTTTGCTTCCCTTGCTGAATGACAGGCTCCTCAAGATTGATATTGCTTGCACCTGGGCCTTCACTAACAGGAACACTGGCAGGAGGTGGAATTTCCTCAATGCCTACTTGCTCCCCCTGACTAGGAGCGGGGAGTTCAACACTTTCTTGCTCCCCCTTAGCAGGAGCTTCTTCCAACACAACTTTCTCCAAGTGGCCTTCTGCCACGGATTCAGGCACTTCAGGTTCAAAGAGACTTTGCTCCCCTTGGCTAGGAGCTTCATCCATGACCACATCTGGTTGAGTACCTGCTTGTACCTCAACATTAGCAATTGTATCTGACAGAATTTCTGTATGGCCTGGTGCCATAGCTTCTTCTTCAACACATCCACCTTCTTTAGAAGTAGCTGAGGTGGAGGGAATGGAATCCAATACTTCTTTTAAGATTGAGGCGACTAAGGTGGTGGGCAAAGAGTCTGCCACACCAGCTGCACCTTCTTCCAACTGAACTTCTGGAGAATGAGAGATAATCTCCACAACAGGTGAGACTGAACCTTCTGCCTGGCTGGACACAACTGGTACTGCTGCTTCTTGAACAACTGCTGCTGCTGCTTGCTCTGCTGCTGCTGCTTCTTCTTCTGCTACTGCTGCTTGCTCTGCTGCTGCTACTTCTTCTTCTGCTACTGCTTCTTCTTGAACTTCTAAAATATCCCCAATAATTGCTTCTCCTTCAGCCACAGAAGACTTTGACCACATTCCATCTACCACTGAGAATCCACTTTTCTTCAGATTTCTGGATCTTATTGACTGGCCCATCTTTTCAGCTACTGCACCTGACATATCTACTCCAAAGTGCTTGAAAATCTTGGTCAGTAGATGAGCATACGGTAGGGAAACATTCAACTTGCTCTTTGTTTCCCATATCTGAGCATGTGCAAACATCATTCGCTCAATCATCACTGCGGCCAGGTTTATCTCTTTGTTCTGGATTGCCCAGAACATTATGTCCGAATCTGCCCTAGTGCATGAAGAAAAGGTAGCACTACGAGGTACTATGATTTGGCAGACTATAAAGTGAAGCAATCTATTAAATGCGGACATCTGATTAATATCAAGCTTCCCGTCCTTCAGCTTAAACCCTGGACCAATAATCCCAAGACCTTTGACTTCATCATTCACAGAGTGAATGCCACTAAATCCAGAGGTCTTCACTCCAAACAGATCACGCAAAAGCTCATGGGTTATTCTGATTTGGATGCCCTTGACAGAGGAAACAAGGGACCCATCTGCTTCCGATTTCAGACAAATGTAGAAGGCTTTCACCAAGTCCGGGTAGCTTACCTCATTGAAAGTAACTACATCCATCCACTGCAATCTTCTCAGGGCGTCGACTAGCCTGGCCAAGCCACTCTTCTCAAGATTCTGAACATCCACTGCCTTATTTCCGCAAATCTTCGTCTTCACAAACGTAAACCTCTCTTGCTCCTTTGGGGACAAATACTCAGCACTGTAGCCCCCTACGCTTCCGGAGATCATCGGAGCGGCCATGGGTGCAGAGAAGAAAAGGTTCTGGGAAAGGAGGATGATGGAAGGGGATGAAGCTCTCGAAGGGATTCTCGCGGGAAGAGGAGAAAGCTTCGAAAGTTGCAGAGAGTCGATCCCAAAATCGTTAGGGCATCGGCTTTGGGTGAACGGATAGAGGATAAAAGGGTAAAGGTAGAAGACGAGTCGTTCTCAGAACGATTTGAATAAATTATTACTATTTTATCGAAAAGTGAAGCGCCAGAGGCAGTAAAGCCAGAAAACGACAAAATCGTTTGAGGGTCAAACAGCTTTTAATACGATAGCGGTCAAGGAATGTAGACAAACTGAATTTTGCTCATTGTTAAAGAGGGAAAATTTCATTTCTATCTGAAAATTTTTATGCCAATAAAATTACAGAGATCTTTTCACACATTGCACATCCCTAATTCCCTTCTAAGAGATGTAAATCTCTCTTCAGGTAGGGCTTTTGTGAAGATGTCTGCTAATTGACCATTTGTATCTATAAAAGAAATTTCTAAATTACCACTAGCTACGTGGTCTCGAATAAAATGATATCTTACCTCAATGTGCTTTGTCCTTGAGTGCTGAACTGGATTTTTGGTGAGGTTGATGGCACTTGTATTATCACACAATAGTGGAATTGATTTGATGTGAATTCCGAAATCCTCAAGTTGTTGCTTTATCCAAAGAAGTTGTGTACAGCAACTTCCAGCAGCAACATATTCTGCCTCAGCTGTTGATAAAGCTACTGAATTTTGTTTCTTGGATGACCATGATATTAAACATCCTGCAAGAAACTGACAAGAACCACTGGTGCTTTTTCTATCTACTTTGCATCCAGCATAATCAGCATCTGAATATCCTACTAATTCTATTTCACAAGATCTAGGATACCAGAGACCTAAATCATGAGTTCTAGCCAGATATCTAAATATTCTTTTTACTGAAATTAAATGAGACTCTCTAGGGTCTGCCTGATATCTAGCACACATGCACACACTAAACAAAATATCTGGTCTACTTGCAGTTAAGTAAAGTAATGATCCTATCATACCTCGATAATTCTTTTGATCTACCTTTTTACCTTTTTGATCACTGTCCATTCTGATTGATGTGCTCATTGGGGTTGATAAAGGCTTTGCATCTTCAAATCCAAATTTCTTTAACAGCTCTTTGGTGTACTTGGCTTGACAGATATGAGTGCCATCCTTCCCTTGCTTGATTTGCAATCCAAGGAAGTAGCTTAGCTCCCCCATCAAGCTCATTTCGAATTCTCCCTGCATAAGCTTTTCAAAGTACTTGCAAAGAGATTCATCAGTAGATCCAAAAATAATATCATCTACATATATTTGCACAAGAAGTATATGTTTATCCTTAGACTTTATAAATAATGTACTATCTACTTTACCTCTAGTGAAACCATGATCTAATAAGAAAGTACTGAGCCTTTCATACCAGGCTCTAGGTGCTTGCTTCAAACCATATAAAGCCTTATGTAGTTTAAATACATGATTTGGAAATTCGAGATCATCAAAACCTGGAGGTTGTTCAACATAAACTTCCTCCTTGATAAAGCCATTTAAAAAGGCTGATTTGACATCCATTTGAAATAGTTTTAAATCAAATGCAGATGCATAAGCAAGTAAAATCCTAATAGCCTCAAGTCTAGCTACAGGTGCATAGGTTTCATCGAAATCTATGCCTTCCTCTTGGGAGTAGCCTTGAGCTACCAGTCTGGCCTTGTTCCTTAAGATTATTCCAGACTCATCCAGTTTATTTCTGAACACCCACTTGGTGCCAATAACTGAATGATTGGATGGTCTAGGAACAAGTGACCATACTTGGTTTCTCTTGAACTGATTTAGTTCATCTTGCATGGCTAATATCCAAGATTCATCAGATAAAGCTTCATTGACTGTCTTAGGCTCTATTTGAGAAACAAAGGCTAAGTAATCACAAGGAATTACATTACCTCTTGTTCTTACCCCTACAGATGGATCACCAATAATATTTTCAGGAGGGTGATCTTTCTGATGTCTCCATTCTTTTGGAAGATTTTCATGTTGAATTTCAGTTTGCTGCAGTTCTTCCAGAGGAGGATCATCCTTGTCCTTAATTGAGGTATTCTTTAACTTTTCAGACAAGTCATCTGCATCATCAATGTCACTAATTTCTTCCTTTTTCAAGGAAGGGTTAGATTCATCAAAAATAACATGTACAGATTGTTCAATTAATAAGGAACGTTTATTGAAAACTCTATAACCTTTGGGTTTAGAAGAGTACCCCATAAAGATGCCTTCATCTGATTTGGCATCCAACTTACCAATGTCCCTTTTTCCATTGTTATGGATGAAGCAAGGACATCCAAATATTCTGAAATGGCTGATCTTTGGCTTCTTTCCTTTGTAGAGTTCATAAGCAGTCTTCTTCAGAATTGGCCTGATCATCACTCTATTAATGATATAACATGCAGTGTTGATAGCTTCGGCCCAGAAGTATCTTGGCAAATCATATTCTGACAACATGGTTCTTGCCATATCCAAGAGAGTTCTGTTTTTCCTCTCAGCAATTCCATTCTGTTGAGGTGTCCTTGGAGCTGAGAAGTTGTGCTCAATTCCTTGATCATCACAGAACTTTGTAAACTTTTCATTCTGAAACTCACCACCATGATCTGATCGGATAGAGACAATTGTGAATTTCTGATCTTTCTGAACTTTCTTACTGAAGCTGACAAAATTTTCAAATGTGTCATCTTTGTGCTCTAGAAAGGATACCCAAGTGAATCTCGAATAATCATCAACTATTACAAATCCAAAATTCTTTCCTCCCAAACTGGTAGTCCTCATTGGCCCAAATAGATCCATGTGAAGTAGTTCTAAGGGCTTTGAGGTGGTTACTACAGTCTTTGATTTGAAGGAGCTCTTGGTGTGCTTTCCTCTTGCACAAGGTCTGCAAATGCTGTCCAATCTGAAATTTACCTTTGGCAGTCCTTCCACTAGCTTTCTCTTTCTGAGCCTGTTCAACCCGTCCAAGCTACAGTGGCCCAATCTTCTGTGCCACAACTCAGTTGATTGATCTTTACTAGCTGCCAAACACACATCTTGATCCTTGAGTTCCTCGAGATATAGAACATACAAATTTCTTTCTCTGTAGGCTTCAAATATGACTGCACCATCCTTTAAGATACTGCATTTTGATTCTTGAAACTGAATTTGATGGCCTTTGTCACACAACTGGCTGATACTGATAAGATTGTGCTTTAACCCTTTGACCAGCATAACATCTTCAATTACTGATTTTCCTTTGATATTTACGGATCCACTTCCTATTACAACTCCTTTTCCATTATCTCCATATGTGACTGTACCTTCTTCAGCTTGGAGATCAACGAAAAACTTCTTGTTGCCTGACATGTGCCTCGAGCATCCACTGTCCAAATACCATTTGGATGCTCTTGACTTTCCCTGAAATTAAAACACTAAATTTTAGGTACCCAAGTTCTTTTGGGTCCTGATGGGTTAGTATCATTGTCTTTTCCTTTAATTATCCATTTTTTGTTCTTGTTAGGACAGGTTTCTTTGTTATGTCCAAGTCTATTACAGTGAGTACAGCAGGTTGTTCTAGTTACTCTTTCAACTGGTGTGTGTTTAAATTTTTTATGTTCTTTATTCTTTTCAGATATAAATTTAGGAGTTGGATAAGTTTTCGGAAAGACTTTTGTTTCTTCATTTTCTGAGGGAGTATATCCAAAACCATATTTCTTTTTAGTTGATCTTTTAGCTCCATTTATCATTAGGAGTGGTTTATTATTTGTGAACTTATTTATAGTGTTTGTCAGGTGTTCCTTTTCTTTATTTAGTCTTTCTATTTCTGTTTTGAGTTCACTTAAGTCTTCCTGTTTTTCTAGGTTAGTTATTTTTCTGTTTTTCTCTTTTAAATCTTCACACAATAATTCATTTCTCCTTTTCTGTTCAGTTAATTGTTTTTCAAGTTCTTCGTTTTCTGTTTTTAGGTCTGAGTTTGTATTTTCTAAACAGACTAAATTTTTCTTACTATTTTTAAGTAATTTAGATACTTCTTTATATTTTTCATAAAGTTCATTAAAAGCACTTTCTAAGTTATCAGAATCTGAATCATTGCATGAATCAAAAGAAGAGTCAGAAGTTACCTTGTCTTCGGTGTTGGCCATGAAAGCCAAGTTGACTTCTTCACCTTCACTGCTTGAGCTTGACTCACTGTCTGAGTCACTGCTATTCTCCCAAGCAGCTGCCATTGCCTTCTTTTTGTACTTCTTGAATCTTCTAAAGTTGTCCCTCTTTTTGTGATCATTTTTCTTAAGCGTTGGACAGTCTGCCTTGATGTGTCCAGGCTTCTTGCATTCATAACAGATCACTTCTCCTTTCTTTTGATCCTTTACTTCTGGTTTTCTGAAGTCTTTGTTTTTCTTGAAAAATTTTCTTCCGGACTGATACTTCTTTTTCTTTGCTAGAATCCTTTGAAGTCTTCGAGACAGCATGGCTTCTTCATCATCACTGTCTTTACTACTTTCACTATTATCCAAAGATTCTTCTGAATTATCTTCACTTGCTTTGAGAGCATTTGATTGTTTCCTTCTGCTGGAGGATTCTCCTAATCTCTCCATGTTTATCTCGTGAGCCATGAGAGATCCTATTAGCTTTTCCAATGACATTAACTTTAAATCATTGGCTTCTTCAATGGCTGTTACCTTTGGAGTCCATGAAGATGGTAGAGATCTGAGGACTTTTCTAACCATATCTGGTACATCATAAACCTTTCCCAAACCAGCTAATCCATTTGTAATGTCTGTGAATCTGCTGAACATCTGAGTTATTGATTCACCTGTCTGCATCTGAAATCTTTCATATTGAGCTACTAGAATATCTATTCTTGTCTCCTTTACCTTGTCTGTCCCTTCATAGGTAATTCTGAGCTTTTCCACATCTCCATTGCGGATTTGCAGGCTGAGACTCTATTGAATTCTTTCTTGCTTAGGGCACAGCATAATATGCTCTTGGCTTTGCAGTTTAAGGATTTTTTTTTATCATCATCTGTCCACTGAGCCTTAGCGTTTGTGACCAAAAGATCACCTTCTTCTACAATGGACCAGATTGTGTAATCATGACCTTGTAGAAAATATTCCATTCTAGTCTTCCAGTAGGTGTAGTCTTCTCCATCAAACAAGGGAGGCCTGTTGACTGACTGACCTTCGAAGTTGCTTTGGGCTGCCATAGATCTTTGCTCTTCAGATCGTTGGATCTTCTTCTTTGTCGAAGAGACGGGCTCTGATACCACTTGTTGCCCAGCTAGCTAGCCCAGAGGGGGGGGTGAATGGGTTATCAAATTTGATCTCTGATTAAAACCTGTTTACTGAAAGGATTGCACAACTTAATAACAAGGTTAGAGTTAGAGCAAATAAGACAACAATCACACAAAAACACATCCACAAGACACAAGATTTTTATCCTGGTTCGGAACTCCTCTCCACAGGAGACCTACGTCCAGTCCCTGAGCAATACCTCAGGATTTCACTACCAAGGGTACAATCCCCCTTAAAGATCTTACACCCAGCCTCAACTGGTCTTCCTTCAACCTGAAGGGAAAAACAACCACCCTGGATACCACCAGGTCTTCCTTCGTCCAGAAGGGAACACAACCAAAGAAGAAAAGGTGTGGAAACAGGCTTCAGACTCTAGCTTGACCAGCTACACACTGAAGCTACCAAGGCCCGAGAGAGAAAGAGATTTAACAAGGTTTTCTCTCCAAGGACTACACAAGCTCTCACAAATAAAAACTCTTTTTGATCACAGAGAGCTAAGAGCTAAGAACAAGGTTGGAGTGGAAGCTTCGCTCTTGTTTCAATCTTCTGAAGACTCGAAGAGATGGATTTCTTCCTTTTCAAATTGCAAGCGTTGTTCCCTTTTTGCTTGTTGTTCTTCTCCGTCTTGAGTCTTCTATTTAAACTTCTGATTTGAATTTGAACGTTGAAGTGTCCGTTGTCTCTTATCCTGGTGTACGTTAGACTGGTCACTAAGGAAGCTTCTGATCATCAGTCTTTTATCCTTTTGTATACGCCAGAGAAATGTTTTAGAATCTTGTATCTTGTATCCAACGTTGTACAGATGAGTCTTGTCAGATATCTGCAAGCATATCAACAATAAATAGAGGACAGCTAGGACTGTCGTTGATTGTTAGTTACAGATGGAACATATATTGCAATATATAGCAAAGCTCCTTTCTGTCTAAAAAGTACGTAGACAGAGTAGCACGGAAGTAGAAGATATTGTCTGCATGCATGGGAGATACGATCAAGAGCATTTAATGCATAGCAGTCAACAGACAAGATATGACTTTGACTTTTCAACGCTATTAAAAGCATTATACTGATACAACAAGAAATTCAATATAAATAATCCTGATGCTTTCATGACTTATGAAATCGTTATGAGTTATAGCAAGTCGTTATGAACACTTATCAAGTCGTTATGAACTGTAAAGAAATCGTTATGAACTCTAAAGAAATCGTTACAGCAATCAAGTCGTTACGAGTTTCAAAGAAATCGTTACAAGAAATTGTTACAGCAATCAAGTCGTTACGAGTTTCAAAGAAATCGTTACAAGAAATCGTTATGAACTATAAAGAAATCGTTACAGTAATCAAGTCGTTACGAGCTTCAAAGAAATCGTTACAAGAAGTCGTTACAGCAATCAAGTCGTTACGAGTTTCAAAGAAATCATTACAAGAAATCGTTACAGCAATCAAGTCGTTACGAGTTTCAAAGAAATCGTTACAAGAAATCGTTACAGCAATCAAGTCGTTACGAGTTTCAAAGAAATCGTTACAAGAAATCGTTACAGCAATCAAGTCGTTACGAGTTTCAAAGAAATCGTTACAAGAAATCGTTATGAACTCTAAAGAAATCGTTACGGCTAGAGAGTCATTGCGAGTTCTAAAGAAATCGTTACGAGGTCTAAAGAAATCGTTAAGAACTCTAAAGAAATTGTTACGGCTAGAGAGTCGTTGCGAGTTCTAAAGAAATCGTTACGAGGTCTAAAGAAATCGTTACGAGGTCTAAAGAAATCGTTAAGAACTGTAAAGAAATCGTTACGGCTAGAGAGTCGTTGCGAGTTCTAAAGAAATCGTTACGAGGTCTAAAGAGATTGTTACGAGGTCTAAAGAAATCGTTACGGCTAGAGAGTCGTTGCGAGTTCTAAAGAAATCTTTATGAGGTCTAAAGAAATCGTTACGGCTAGAGAGTCGTTGCGAGTTCTAAAGAAATCGTTACGAGGTCTAAAGAAATCGTTGCGATATCGATTTGTTTTGAGTTTTCCGGTCAAAGAGGAAATCGTTCTGCTTATCAAGGAAGTCGATACAAAGACTTGGATAGAATGAGAGAT
Source organism: Colocasia esculenta (assembly GCA_014218235.1). Classification (NCBI taxonomy): domain Eukaryota; kingdom Viridiplantae; phylum Streptophyta; class Magnoliopsida; order Alismatales; family Araceae; genus Colocasia; species Colocasia esculenta. The sequence goes on from CM024756.1 coordinate 121,120,612, forward strand.
GAGACTTACCTGATTGTCTTGAACTTTCATTTTTCTTTTATTTCCTGTTCTCAAGGCTCAAGTAATCCATTAGTACTATTTTGTTAATCATCAAAATTAATATATAAATAAATGAATTATTTATTATGGGGACAGTTTGGTCATCAACTCCCCCATAACGTTTGCATGGTATTGAAGTGAGCAGTCAAGCAATTCAAACATGTTCTTGTCAAACAATTTGCACAAAGAAGGTATGAATATGATCAAATGAAATTTTTGAGATTTACAATTTTCTTGATGATCTTTATGCAGTATAAGACTATTGATACTTGGAGGAGAATATTTCTCACACATAATAATATTTTCCAGGCAAGCCAGACTTATCATTCCACATTTCACCATTTGATATACCAAATAGTCACTACATAAAAGATCCATTTTTCCTCAAATTTAGCATGACTCCAATTGCTAAGAAGCATTGTCATTTGGGGATAGCATCAAAACACATTTTTCATTGCTCAAATAGAATTAAAAATCCATTTCAATTCCAGCAGTTCAAATCTGAAGTCATAAAGAGATTTTACCTGAACAATCTGCACTTGGATTTCAAATATTTTACTTGTTTTCTCCATTTATTTCTTACCTTGCACAGCCAATGACATGAATCCATTTATAATGTTCGGCTGCAAGACATCTCAGCTTGTTGATCAAGCTGGTTTTGGAACCCACACTTGCTTGGGTCCTGCATTGACATCAATGTTTGGATACAACAATGATTTCAAAATCCAAAGTGATTTCATTTTAGAATAGATGTATTTCTTTCATTAATGGAATAATGGGCAGCATTAGTTCCACTTTTTCCTTTGGACTGGTTCAATACATCTATTTTTTCATGAGATTTTCTTATTTTAGAATTTTTTTCATGAAGAACAAAACACTTCTTTTGTCCAGTAATCATGTTCTTGTGTACATGGGATTGTGTATGAGCATGGGACTTAGGAACATGAACAAAATCATGATTCTTATGCCAACAGTTCTTAGAAAAATGTCCATGTTGATGACATGTATATCATTGAACTGTTTTAGCATATTTGTGAGAGTGTGGATTTTTCTTCCATCAATATTTAGCAAGATGACTAGATCTATTACATTTAAAACAAATGGGTTGAGCAATTACCTAGAGCTTACCATAGTTTGAATGCATTTGCTGAAATTTCTGAGATCCTCTAGAATACCTTTGATCACCCTTGGGTTGAAAGGATGGAGATGGTACCCTTTGGTAACTCTTGACATGATGTGGAGATGGAGATTTCCATGAAGATTTTTGAGCTGATGAAGGAGATGTTGAAACCTTGTAGAATCTTGTTTTCTTTTCCAATTCCTTTTTCTGATTTATAGTTGAACCAAGATTCTTTCTAATTCAACATTTTTGTTTAATTTTTAAATTTATTTTTGAACATTTTTCTGAACTTGAACTTTAGTAGAGTTTTGACTTTATTTGATAGCCAATTCAAGTTCATTTGTCAATTTTTCTTTATCAGCTTTTAATGCAACAATTTCTTTTTCATATGTTTGGAGTTGATTTTTCATGACATCCAGACCATTTCTCATTTTGTTCTTTTCAATTTCAATTTGAACAATTTGATTTTCCAAGTCAACAATTTTCTTCTTAGAATTGTTTCATTCATCATTTAATGGTCTGTCTTGATACAAGCATTCAATCTTCTTTTTCAAATGATTATTCTCCTCAACTAATTGGTTGCATTTTTCTTTTATTTAATGATCATGAGCCATGTTGGAATTTGTTTGTTCAATTGATCATTACCAAATTTGAGATTCTAATTATGATCAAACAATTTTTCATTTTCATTTTTCAAATTAGAATTTTCAAATTCCACATGATCATGATCTTCTTTCAATTTATAAAACTTGATTCCGTAGTTTTTTACTTCATTTTTCAATTTTTCATTCTCCATTTTTAATTTTTCATTTTCTTCATAGAATGCTTGAGCATTATCAATTATCATTTCATTCTTCTCCAATTTTTCTTTTAGTTTCTTGTTTTGAGATTTAAGCCTTTTAAATTGTTGGCACATGTGCCCATAACATTCTATCAGTTCATCATAAGATATACCATTTTCTAAATCAATATCAGATATTGACCTATCAAACGGGTCTGAATCAGATATACCTGATTTTTGAGACTTTCTTGACTTTTCTGATGAATGTAAACCTTTAGATTCGTCTGAGCTGGGAAAGCCTTTTGAGCTGCCATGAGAATGAAGCATTTGTCCTTGGCTTTATTTGCAATCTTGCTTGTCTTCACAAAGGAGTCCTGCATTTTATCAACTTTGTCATCGAACCGAATAATCATAGGTCCATTTATGATGCTCGAGATCTTAGCCATATTTCTGAGTATGTTTTAGATGATTCGGCCAATCAATAGAATATTGAGTCAGATCAAAAGGCAATCAATCAGATCAAATCAGATTAGGAATTAGAGCGATTAAGCACACAAAGATAGATCTCCAAAAACACAACCAAACAACAGAGAACCTGCTCTGATACCAATTGTTAGGATCGGTTATTCGGTAATGGCAAAGCTAGAAGGGGGGGGTTGAATAGATTCGCAGCGAAAACTTAAGCAATTTAAAAATTACTTCGGATTAAAAGATCTACTCAATTAAAACCCCTCACTGATCTGATGTAATGTGTGTAGACAAATTAACAAGTAGTGTGCACATGAAATCCCTATGCATGCATCTAGAGCAACAGAATGCAAACCACAATGCACAAGGGATTTTTTAGGTGGTTCGGAAATCACACCACGTGACTCCTATGTCAACCCCTCACACAGTGAGGAGACACTACTCAAGAACTGAGTACAACACACACACAAGCACAACAGCTCAACCACACACACACACACACTAGATCAAGTCCACAATAGATCAGATCCACTAGCATTGATCTTATCAACACACCACACACACACGTTGTCTGATGTAAACACGCAATCAGAACAACAATCCACACGTGGATCAAGCACAAGGAATGCTCGAACCACAACCACACACACAGAGATATGAAAAGTGGAAGGAAAGAAGAGTTCTGAGATATAGAAACAAATCCAAGTGTGAACTCTTCGTGTGGTTGTCCAGAAGAAATTCAGGCTTCATGTTGATGAAGATCAGATGACGTAGATGAAGCTTGATTTGTGGTCAAACCGACTTCAACTCCTCTCACAAGATGAATCTTCTTTGAACCATCTGGAGAGTTGAAGCAGGGCGGCAGGAAGAAGCTCTTCTCTTGGGTTTTGCTTAGGGTTTTGATATGGTGGCTTCTTGCTGCGAAAATACCTCCATATGATCTATATATAGTGGTGTCCAAGTATGAAGAGACGTGCTAAAAGGAAACACCCTAATACAGATCATATCCTGACCATCGGATCTGAGTTTCTCTTCGTCTGTCGACAGGCACCATGTAGCTGTCGACAGCTACTGCTCAAAACTGGTTTCCAGAACCATGTATGTTCCTGGAACACTGGGGCTGTCGACAGGCGATCCCTGGCTGTCGACAGGCAGCCTTCATCTATCGACAGGTGCACTTCATCTTTCGACAGCTACTGCTCCAATTATGCTTCCAGTAGCTTGTCTATTTCTGGATTGTCTATCTTTCGACAGGTGACATCTTGGCTATCGACACATGACCACTTGAAGTGTTTTTCTTGATCTTTTGCACTTGTATATTGATGCTTCTCTTGTATGCATTCACACCTACATGAAATAACATTTCAAGTAAGATATAACGAATACATGGAAATGAAGCATTATTTTTACTTGATCATTTCTTTCATGTCTATCATGTTACAAACATCAATTCATCATCAACACCACACATATGTCTCAACAAAAACAGTTATGTCATTATTAAGAGCATCTTAACATGAATGTTAATATGAATGATCGGCCGAAGGGACAGTTAAATTTATCATGATCGGCCGAAGTGACTTCGTCATATCTAAAGCTTAACTTTGTATATGACAAAGTTGCACTTCATCATATCCGAAGTCCAGCTTCGTATATGACGAAGTTACACTGCGTCTGATGATGAATAAATTAGTACATTCAAAGTTAGTATTGAATTTAGTCTTAATCAGTCGAAGTGACTTTGTCATATCTGAAGATTAGCTTTGTATATGACGAAGTTCCACTTCATCATATCTGAAGTCTAGCTTCGTATATGACGAAGTTCTACTTCGACTAACAGAAAATAAAAATGTACATCCGATGTCTGTGCTTTAGCTGACTGTGACCAAATGTGAACATCTGATGTTCCTATTAGTAGACCTTCAATATGGCCAGTCGATCCATGAACTATAAACATGTATCAAATGAATTGCAGTGAGAGAGAACTTAAGTTCATCAACAACCAAATGATATTACGATTTATGTCAGCATCAAAATAAATGAAATCAATCATCATATTTATGTCAACATCAAAATAATGATTATGATTATGGTTATTCACATAACCATAACTCAATAGTTAGAAACTTTATGGACATGTTTCTAGATCAGTTGCTTGGTATTCCCCCTAAAAGAGAACTTAATTTCTCTATCCGGTTAATTCTAGGAGCTGCCCTGTCGCTAGTGCCCCCTATAAAATGTTACTAGCAAAACTAAAGGAGCTGAGGGAACAATTGATGGAAATCTTAGAAAAAGGGTTTATCAAACCCAGCACCTTACCATGAGAAGCACCTGTACTATTTCTGAAGAAGAAGGATGGGTCTATGATATTGTGTATTGATTATAGGCAACTAAATCAACTCATAATTAAAAAAAAGTACCCCCTACCAAGAATTGATGAGCTGTTTGATCAGATTTTTGGAGCCAAATATTTTTCTAAGGTTGAGGTCCGGCTACCATCAACTAAGAGTTTAGAGGAGGACATTCATAAGATAGCCTTTTTTGGGTTCACATGTGTTATGTTTGTGACCACATGTTTTTGATGATGAACAACGTGAATTGATGTTATGTGAATATGTGATACATGATGACAGTGACAAATCAAGCAAGTGATAATTATGAAAGAACATGTTTCAATTCATCATCTATATATTCATTATATCTCACTAATATTGATCCTCAATGTAGGTGTGAATGTGTGCAAGACAAGTATCTAATTCAAGAGCAAAAGCTCAAGAAAAACACATTAAATAAGTACCTGTCGATAGATCTACAGGTCCCTGTCGAAAGCCACGCACAAGGAGGCCAGACAAGTTTCAGGACAAGTGTACCTGTCGACAACTACAAATCGCCTGTCAATAGCTACACATAGGAAATCAATTCCCAGAAGTTCAGTGTTCTAGAATTTGCAAATCTGTCAGTACTTGTCGACAGATGAATAGTCTATTGTCGACAGACGAAGAGAAACTTCAATTCCGAGATTTGGATATGTTCCATATTGGGTGTTTCTTTTTACCACGTCTCTCCTAACTTGGACACTCATATATATAGAACATAAGGAGGCATTTTCGCAGCAAGAAGCAACCATACCAAACCCTAAGAAAAATCCAAGAGAGAAAGCTTCTCCCTGCTGCTCTGCTTCAACCCTCCGTCAAGGGAAAGGAAGATCCATCTTCCGAATGGAGTTGAAGCTGGTTCGTCCGTGATTCAAGCTTCTCCATCATCTGATACTTGTCAAGACGAAGCTTGGAGTTCTTCTGGACGACCACCACGAAGAGTTCTATCTAAGGATTTGATTCTACAACTCTGAACTCTTCTCTCTTACTACTTTTCATACTCTGTGTGTGTGGTAGTGGATCAAGCATCTCTTGTGCTTGATTTGCGTGTGCGGTGTTGTTCTGATTTCTTGTTTACATCAGACAACGTGGTGTGTGTGTGTTGTAGTGATTGAACTCGCTCATAAGTAGTCTTTCTGCGTGTGTGTCTGGACGGTGGACGTAGGAAACACAAGTTGTGTACTCCAAACTACATTAAATCTTCGTGTCCTGTGGTTTGCACGTCTTCACGGTAGATGATTGGTAGGCACGTTGGTTCTACACACGCTAGATAGGTTTTTCCTTTTTTATTCACAACAAGCACAAACATAGTAATTCGAATTCAAATTAAATCTATTTGAGATTTCAATAAGTTTGTGTTTCCATCAAAAAGAAGGTAATAGTGTTTCTAGTTTGCAGTAATCTATTCAACCCCCCTTCTAGATTACCATATTAGATAATTCCGCGCATCTTTCAATTGGTATCAGAGCGAGGTTTCTCCAATTTACTGTTCTAATTGTTTGATCTTACGATCATAATATTCTCGATCTCATGGAATTGAACAAGGGGTTAATGGCTGAGGGACATTCAGTGACCAGGCCACCTTTCTTTGATGGCACTGACTATCCGTATTAGAAAAATCGTATGCAGGTTTTTCTGATAGCTCAAAACTTTGAGCTATGGAAGATCGTTAGCAAAGGAGCATATGTGCTGCCTGAGGATGAAGATACTTGGACAAAGGACCAAATTGCTAAGGGAACTCTCAATTGGAGCGCATTGAACATGATGCTGTGCGATGTGCATCCCAAGGAGTATTCAAGAGTTTCCATGTGTTCTTCAGCAAAAGAAATGTGGGACAAGCTTGAACTCATCTATGAAGGTACGTCTGAGGTAAGGGAAACCAAAGCGAGCATGCTAGTATCTTAATATGAGATGTTTAAAATGAAAAATGATGAAACTATATCAGATATGTTTGCAAGGTTCATGCTAATAATCAATGGGTTGAAAGGTCTTAAGAAAGAATACTCAGAAAGTAACTTAGTAAGGAAGATACTTCGGTCTCTTCCATCCTGTTGGAATACTAAGGCCACCGTCATTGATAATTCTAAGGATCTTTCAAAATTGAAATTAGATGAGCTAATTGGTTCCTTAATAACCTATGAAATAAATGTAACGAGGAAAGAAACTAAAGAAAATCCAAGAAAATCTATTGCTCTAAAAGCTTCCAACAAAAGTTTCTCCAGTTCCGAAAAGGACATGCAACAGGAAAGTGATGATAATGAAATGTCTAGTGATAGTGAGAACGATGAAATGGCCATGCTCACTAGACAGTTCAAGAAATTCCTTAAATTCAAAAGGAAAGGCTCAGGTAACTCCAAATCTTTTCAAAATAAAGATTCTTCAAATAAATTTGAGTCTCACAAGAAATTTGACATGATTGTGTGCTATGAGTGTAAGAAACTATGGCATATGAGAGGAGAATGCCTAGTGCTCAAGAAGAAACTGAAGAAAGAAAAATTCACCTTCAAGAAAGACAAGGCAATGTTGGCAACTTGGAGCGATGAAGACGAAGATGAGGACGCACAAGCAAGCTCAGGAGATGAAGAAATTCACTGTTTAATGGCAAGGAGTGAGGACTCCACTGAGGTAAACTCTTCCTATGAAAACTATAGTGTAGATGAATGGGAAGAAGCTTATACATTGCTCTTTGAGAAATTTTGTGAGTTCAAGTCTGAAAACAAAGCACTGAAAAAGAAAATCAACTCATTTGTTCATAGCACACCCAATGATGAATAGATTGCAGTCCTAAATAAAGAGATTGAAATGATGAAAATTGATGAGGAAGCTCACTGTGAAGAAATCGATTGCATAAAAGTAAAATTGCAAGAGAGTGAAAAAGAAAAACAAAGCCTAATCAATTCCCTTGAAACTCTTCAACATGAAAATCAAGAGATTAAGAAAAAGTTGGAAAAAATTGAAAATGATCTCAAAAGAAAATCTGAAGATCTAACAAGATTTTTAAAGGGAAAGCAAAATCTCAATGCAATTTTGGGATCAAATACTTTTGTTGCAAAGCATGGGATTGGGTATCAACCTGTAAAACAAAAGAAAATTGGAGAGACATTAATTACATCTTTTGTTGATTGTAGTTCAAGCACAAGCAAACAGGTTCCTCCCAAGAACAAGAAAACTCAAGCAAAGGGTAAGCAACAGCAACCCAAACAAAAGACTTCAGTTGTTCAAAAAATTAAGAGGTCTATCGATAGACCCAAAGAGAGCTGTCGACAGGCCTAGAAGTATGCTGCCAAGGGACAGCCATCCAGTCAACAAAAAGGGAAAATGCAAATGAATGTTCAACAAAATAACAAAACAAATGTTTTGAGAAAATCTTCATCATGCAATTTCTGTAAGAAACTTGGGCACAATGAAAAACAATGTTGGAATAACTTAAACAAATTGAAATGCAAGCATGTTTGGATTCCAAAGAATTTACTTCTTGGCATGAATGAAAAGTTGGGACCTAAAGTAATTTGGGTACCAAAACCTCTTGTCTGATCCATCTATGCAGGAATGCCTAGCAGCCCAAAAACAAAATAAATGGTACTTGGATAGCGGTTGCTCGAGGCACATGACGGGCGACAAAGATAAATTTTGTTTGCTAGTGGAGAAAGACGGAGGTCAAGTTGTCTTTGGAGGTAACAACAAGGGCTAAATCATTGGCACAGGTAAGGTTGGTAAGTATGCCTCTAACTCAATAGACAATGTGTTGTTAGTTGATGGTCTTAATCACAATCTGCTTAGCATAAGCCAACTGTGTGATAAAGGTCATAAAGTTGTTTTTGAATCAAATGCATGCCAAATTGTTGATAAAGAAACAGGAAGTCTTAGGTTTTCTAGAAAGAGTGAAAAACATCTATCTAGTTGATTTAGATGAACTAGAAAAAAAAATGTGTCTTGTTGCAAATAAATAGGATGAGTTGACTTTGTGGCATCGTAGGCTTCGTCATGCGAGCTACAATGTATTGCACAATATCATGAGACTAAAGTTGGTAAGTGGACTTCCTGACATTTCATTTAATAAAAATGAGAGTTTTTGTGATGCATGTGCACATGGAAAACAAACCTGGAAGTCTTTCAAATCTAAAGCACCGGTAATCACTTCAAAACTTTATGAACTGTTGCACATGGACCTTTTCGGACCTACTAGAACGCTAAGTCTCAATGGCAAACGCTTTGGGTTTGTCATTGTGGATGATTTTTCTAGGTTCATTTGGGTCAAATTCTTGGGTCACAAAAATGAAGCACTTAAAGTCTTTGAAGAATTCTTTAATATGATTGAGCATGGGAACGTTCATAAGATATGCTTAATCCGCACTGATCATGGGAGAGAGTTTGATAATAACTCTTTTTTGACTTTTGCAGGCACCACTGGATAGATCACATATTCTCCTCTCCAAGGACTCCAGAGCAAAATGACGTACTGGAGAGAAAGAACAGAACCTTGGTAGAAATGGCTCGCACTCTTCTGGTCAAGAGCCAACTCTCAAGGAGCTTTTGGGCAGAAGCGATGAACATTTCATGCTATATTCTCAACAGATCCTTGGTAAGACCTGTGATGAAGAAAACTCCCTATGAACTGTTAAAAGGTAAGAAACCCAGTATTGGGTATTTCAGGGTCTTTGGCTCCAAAGTGTTTATACATAACAATGATAAAGTTGATTTAGACAAATTTGAAGCCAAAAGTGATCTAGGTATTATTTTGGGATACTCAGAACACTCTAGAGCATATAGAGTGTTTAATAATAAAAATCGAACTGTGGAAGAAACTCCACATGTTGTTTTTGATGAGTATCATGCAAAGACTAACAATTCAACTTACACAGGTATGATGATGGAGATGAAGGAATAATTCTTGGGAAACCACATGAAAAAGCAAAAGAAAATTATCAAGGAGAAATAAAAACTAACATTGGATATTTTCGCAGGTACAATGATGATGATCATGAAATACTCTTCAAAAAATAAGATGATGAATTTGAAGAAGATCCTCAAGAAGAAAAGACTCAAGATGAAAATCCTCAAGAACACCCTCCTGAAGAACAAGTCACACATGACCCACTTCCTCAAATCCAAGATCAACCAGGTTCTTCAACAATCACAAATGTGAGGTATTCAAGGGATCACCCACTTGATAATGTAATTGGAAATGTAAATGATAAAGTTCATACTAGGTCTCAGGTTAGACAAATAGTTGAACAAGATCATTTACCTTTTGTCTTTCAAGTGGAACCTAAAAATGTTGAAGAGGCTCTAAAAGAAAATTCATGGATTGACGCTATGCATGAGGAACTTGGTCAGTTTTAACGAAATAATTTCAGGAGTTTAGTTCCTAGAACCCCTGAAATTTCCGTCATTGGCACAAGATGGGTGTTTAGGAATAAACTAAATGAAGAGGGTAAAGTGGTGAGGAACAAAGCCAGACTGGTAGCAAAAGGGTATAACCAAAAATTTGGGATAGATGTTGAAGAATCTTTTACACCTGTAGCTAGACTTGAAGCAGTAAGGATCTTGTTAGCATATACATGTTCAAACAAGTTCAAACTTTTTCAAATGGATGTTAAAACTGCTTTCTTGAATGGCTACACCAAAGAGGAAGTCTATGTTCCTCAACCACCAGGTTTTGAGGATAATGAAAAGCCTAACCATGTTTATAAGTTGCATAAAGCTCTTTACGATTTGAAGCAGGCACCCTGAGCTAGGTACGACAGACTAAGCAATTTTCTGGTGAGTGAAAACTACTCAAGAGATAAAGTGGACCAAACCCTTTTCCCTAAGAAAATTTGCAATCACATAATTGTTGTTCAAGTCTATGTGGACGACATCATCTTTGGTTCCACTAACCCATCACTGTGTGAAGAGTTCTGTAAACACATGCATAGTGAATTTAAGATGAGTTTAATGGGGAGCTTCAATTTTTCTTAGTTGCAGGTAAAACAACATGAAGATGGCTTCTTCATTAATAAAAAAATATATGTAAAGGAGCTACTGAAACGTTTTCAGTTTGAACAAGCCAAGCCTGCCTCAACACCCATGTGCACAAGCATAAAATTGGAAAATGATGAAAACGGTAAAATGGTAGATGTAAAGCATTTTCGAGGTATGATTGGCTCTCTCCTTTACCTTACTTCAAGTAGACCAGATATACAATTTAGTGTTTGTCTTTGTGCTGGATACCAATCTAGTCCAAAGCAAAGCCATTTGGTTGCAGCTAAAAGGATTTTCTGATATCTCTCAGGTACGTATGATTTGGGTCTTTGGTATCCAGCAGGGAGTAGCTTTAACATAAGCTCATATTTTGATGCTAACTATGCTGGGTGTAAAATTGATAGAAAAAGCACTAGTGGGTATTGTCAATTCCTTGGTGGTTGCATGGTTTCGTGGGCATCCAAGAAGTAACATGTAACACCCCGAATATTTTTATTTGTTGAAAAACATGAATAATAAAGTTATTGGACTTAAGCATTAGTCTTAAATTGTAATAATTGATATTTGGGAATGATTAGTATTAACTAATGTTACCTTAGTGTCGTACTCGGACGTGCGTGCTCCCACAGGGTGACACTGAAAAATGGTAACGAAAATAAAATCCGAGAACACCATAATTTCTAGAAAAATGTGGAGATATCAGAAATGTAATTATCCAAATTTTTCGACGTATGGATTTTAAGATTAAGTCGATGCGACCATTTCTCGGGTGATTTTTCACCTATTGTAAAATAAATTCTAAAAATTAAACTAAAATCACCATAATTTGTAAAACTATCATATTAGTCTATGGTTGAAATTGTAGTGCAAACGGACTTTGTTTGGATATGTTTACATCAAAACTAAGGTGCTAGCTGAATTATGGAGTATTTATGTAACCAATGTTTCGGTGATTTATGGGGGCTTACGTGTAAGACTCTTAAAGAGCCACTAAACCAGGGGTTGGGCCATCATTAAGGTTACCTGCATGTAACCAAGATGAAAGTTGCATGAGCTACGTGTTGAGGTAAGAATCAAAGGATTCTTACCATGACACATGGGCAACCGACGTGCCTTCTGCATGTGAGGGTGATGAGGTCTATAAAAACCACTCCCCTTCCCTCATACGTACCCTTTCCACACACTTTGTTCTTGCCCTTTTCTTGCATTTCTTGCTCCTTGCTGCTAGAGGTGCTTTAAGAGGAGCTACTGGAAGTGCTGCTGAGAGCTGTTGCCGTTGCACCTGCAACTACTTCCATTTCTGCTCCTGTTTCTACTGTAGCTGCTATACTTGAGGTGAACATTGCAGACATCATCCACGTTGAGGAGGAGAAACACTTCTCTTGCTGGGTGTAGGATCTTTATCAAGCATACTTGCAAGTTTATCATTTGGCAAGGTAGGATTCATCTCCCTCTAATTATGTTCTATCTTTCGTTCATGGCAAGGAGGTCTTGACAAAGGAACAAGTTGTATACCAGTAACTCCCCTGTTCCTACCTCAGTTGTGATAAACACCTTCATATTAGAAAGGAAAAGATCCTTGTCCCACTGTGAGATCAAGATTTTTCTTCCACCTTTGATACTTGTTCATGTTATGGAGTTGTGTAGAAGTCTTAATATCTTTAGAACTATGTAGGGACTTCTGTTTAGTTTTAGATACTTCCAGTCTTGATTTAGAACTATGATAAACAATGTAATTTAGTGTTCATATTGTAGGATTTTCCAATAAACCATCATTATTAAGACTATGCTTTCATCACTACACTATGTTAGTTTCTAGCTAGCCAAGTTTGAATTATAAGTCTCTTGTTTCATCTCGATTGTTTAGCTTATAAACCACTATGAGAACTCCAATTAGACTCTTCCATTTGATATAAACCATGCCTTGGTTTATAAGTTCTATAATTAGGGTGTTTAGAACGGATTTAAACATCATTTGTGGAAGTTCAACTGCTACCTGTCGACAGCCAGCCCAAAGCTGTCGACAAGCGCATGTCTTCTAGAACTTCAGATTTCTTGACTGTCTGTATCTGTCGACAACCCTCTTGTTGTTGTCGATAGATACCCACAGAGCCAGCAAACTTGAGCTATGTCTGTTGCCATCTGTCGACAGCCCCTTCCTGGCTGTCGACAGCACCTGTCCTGCCTTGTGTTTCAACAACTTTTCATGATAGAACTCTTGCTTAAACTTCATCCTAATAGCCTACCAAGTTACCCCCTTAATTACTCTGGTATCTACTGTCATTCTACTATAAATATTACCCACTTAGTGTACCTTACTCACCATTGAATTATCCTTGAAGTTGTCAACTACGAATGGTACTCCGTTGAGTCCATTCTCCTATATTTGGTAACTAAGTTCATATTATCTGATATCTTGAGAGTTCAAATGCTTGAACACCTTGTGATATATGGTTAGTTAATGATGATGACATTTATTGGGTCCTTGGACCCCACCTGACTGAAATGCTTGTGCAAATAGGGCTGGTCCAGTCTTGGGAGGAGCACCCGAATTATTTACTGGCCGTACGGATTGATAAAGGGCAAATGGAAGTTTGGCATTACATCACTTACTGTTGATTATTGTCATCATAATTACTGTACTGTCTTACTATTACTTGAGCAAAATGTGAAATTTATACACCTGAACATGCTTGTGTTTTACTATTATCACTGTGTTAAGTCTACTGTCCTGATATTTGATCATGTCTTCGATATCTATTCTATTCTTGACTTAACCATTATATATTTCATCCTTGGAATTATGGATTTGAATTCTACTGGGCTAGTTAGCTCATTATTTCCTACCATTTTCAGGAAATAAAGATGCGGATGACGCTTAAGGGTTTGAGTGCTGAGTGGACTGACCGTGACAAGCGAAGCCAACTAGTTTCTATTTCTATTTAGTAGTGTGAAATGAGAAATGTAAATTAAGTTTGTTTTAATCTACTCCTCTCTTAGTTGTTTTGAGGAGTATCTATGTAATAAAACTTCCGCTTATGACGCTATGAATGGATAAATAATTATTACCTTTTGTGCCTGTTTTTCTCTCACTTTCGATAAATAGCCTTTATTAGAACGTGACATAACACTCGGTTGCACTCTCCACTGCAGAGGCAGAATATTTTGCTGCAGGGAGTTGTGCGGCTCAAGTGTTGTGGATAAAAAGTCAATTGTATGATTACAACATTGACATGGATGCGCACCAATCTTATGTGACAACACTAGTGCTATCAACCTTTCAAAGAACCCAATTCAACACTCAAGAGCCAAACACATTGAGATTAGACATCACTTCTTGAGAGATGAGGTAGACAACAAATCCTTGGAGCTTAGCTTCATACCCACTGAAAAGCAACTGGCTGACATTTTCACAAAACCCTTGTCTGAAGATAGATTCACTACATTGAGGAGAGAATTGGGCTTGTGTAAAATGCAATGAAACCTATACCCAATTTTGGAGTATATGCTCTTTGTGTGTAAAGACTATGTGGTATATCAAATGGTGACATGTGAAAGAACAAGTATTGCTTGTTTGGAAACTATCATTATGCATGAGAAAATATTCTCCACCACGTATCAATAGTCAAATTGCATATAAAGGTCATCCACTTCAAATAGGGTATATAGTTTCTGTTCAAGTTGCCGATTCATTTTTGAAAACAAATGAATTTATGTGTTCATGTGCTTATGAATGGCCTCTGGTGTGCGAATGATTGCCATGCATATGAATATTTTCTTTGAATTGCTTGAATGTTGAGTCATCACTTGCACACACTATGGGCGAGTAATTTCAGGTCTGGTGAGTAAAAGTCATGAGGGAAAATCTGTATTCTTGATATGTCAAATTCCCCAAGCATGTAACTCAAATTTCCCTCTGTTCATAGTCTTAAGTTTGATTTGTCAAGCTTTTGTCGACAGCCCCAAACACTCCTATCGACAGCTATGCCTTCACAGAACCCAGGATTTGCACCCTATGTGCATCTGTCGACAACCCCTTCTCTGCTGTCGACAGCCAGGCACAGTTTAGGATCTCCTTGAACTCTATGCTTTTAGTCTATCTGCATCTGTCCACAGCCCCTTCTTCAGCTGTCGACAACCATGATCTGCCTGAACCCAGTGTTTCATCACTACCTACATCTGTCAACAGGCTCAAACTAGCTATCGACAGGTACACTTTTCACTGAGTTCTTCATATCTTTTCTCATCCTACTTAATGAGTATGTTCATAAAAATGATGCAAGGTGAAAATTGAGAACTTATTTACAGTTATAATCTTTCATACTCACATAGTACCTTAGATATTGATTAAGACACAATGAGTTTGGAAACAATATTCTTCAGAGAGTCTAGATTGTGTCATTCAGCCAACGTTGAACAAACATAATGACTTTCACCTAACTACTTTGAATAATTTTATTGTGGATTATTATTTTTCTTACATGGATTAACAAGTAAGAAGGTTATTGAACTTGATGTTTTACATTCGTCTTTAACCTTAAATAACCTTTGCCCTTGTAATTTCAAAATAAAAACAAAGGAAAAAAGCTACCTATTTCGAACTCATATGTTCAAAATACAACAAAAAAATGCGAAATGGGATGAAACGCAGAGCAATGATGAGTTTTACTGAGTAACCAGTGCATGGGCATCACCAATGTCCATCTTCACGTAAAAAAGCTAAATCAATAACTTTGTACAATGGTATGATGGTCACTCACACTAAGTAACTGGGGGTATGGGCATCACAAATGTCTACCTTCACGTCCAAAGGTGTAAGTGATCCTAATTACTACTTTTTCGCTCAACATTCACAATGAAACTCTTCTAAGAAGAAATAGAGTGAAGCCTCCAAGTGTTAAAACAAGGACAATGTGTCATTTATTGTCATTTACATATGTACACATTATCTTCATGCACCAACTGAAAATTACCCACTAAGAAATATGGTTTTCTATAATGGTTTCTATTCAAAGGAGTTGTCTTAGTGTCATATGTTCTTTGAACGATGTTGTCTAACTGCTACAACTTGAAACTCATGGGGTATTATTTCCTAACCATTGTTGAGCTTTAAAATGTCTAAATACTAGTGGGTATGACATTTTATAATGTGTATATGCCATTTTTCAACCTAAATATCATTTGGACACTCATTGCACTTTTTAATTCTGTCAAAATCTATTTCTGACAAAATATGTTTGTGCCTGTTGACAGATGCCTAATCACCTATCCACAACCGCAGATCTGGGCGGCTCAAAAGCCCAACAGAGGCCAATTTTGGCCAGATTTTGTGGGACCACTTTCCTTCAAATGCCTTTTAAACATATCCAAAGGGAGAAACAAAACTCCTCACCCTCTCACCTTCCTCCAAAAGGTGTCTTCACCTTATTTCTACCTAGGGTTCCTCTCTAGGGCGCCAGAAAACATCCTTCTTTTCTTCCTCCAGTCTTCTTTCTTCCTTCCAAATCATCTCCTTCATGGCTTCCAAGGGTACACGTGTTGTCTCTCTTCGTCATCCCACTTCCTCTGAAGCCGGCAAAGGCTCCGGGGCTCCCTCTGAGCGCTGAACCAAGCATCGCAATGATCGGTTGCCCTAGCTCATCGTTCCCAAGGTCTGAAACCTCACCATGGTACGTGGAACCTTCAGCAAGTTCGTGCAGCCCCGCTATGTTGACTTCAAATCCCTGGAAGACATGTTTCCCAATCTCCAGCCTCTGTTGGACACCCAGGGCTGGTTAGTCTTTCTATACTCCCATATGCAATACTCTCCCACTGCCGTGACAGCGTTTTTCAACAACCTAGGCATGTCTGTAGATGGGGATCTCTTCACATCCGTCAAAGGTACCAGCTTCAAGCTTACTCCAAACCTTCTCAGCACAGCTCTTCAAATTCTGAACTCCGGGGTTGATGTTATTCTCAGTCATCCTTCTGCCTCTGAGTACTACCACCTCATCACTCTCCAACGTTATGACGCAACCAAGGATATTGTCAAGCTCAATGCCAATTCATTTCCCCCAATGAATCGAATGATTCATCACATCTTCACCACCTTGATTGCTCCAAAGCATGGTAGTCGGGAACTTGTCACTGAGGTTCATAAATCACTCTTTTTCTTCTTCCTCAAGTGAGAACAAATCAACTTGCCCGAACTCATGCTTCACCTGATCCGTCAATGCTTCTGCAACCCCAGGAGATCAATGCCATATGCTTGCCCGATCACTTCACTTCTTCTCTTCATTGGGATCCATAATCCTGATAGTGAGCTTGTCACCCTTAAATCCCGTAGTGCATTTGATCTTACTGCTGCCCATCGGATGGGCTATAAACTTGTTGATGGAATAGTCACCAGGACTCTTAAGGGTCAAGAAGATGAATCCTCTGGCGATGAGGATGATGCTGATGACGCCTTCCAAGCAGAGCCAATGGATGCTCAGGGCAATGAGGATGAAGATGTAGAAGACCAAGAGCCTCAAGAGAACTCTCTTAGAGATTTCATATCTGCTCAAATGGCCCAAATGCAGCAACAAATGACCACTGCCTTTGCACAGCTGAATGCTCGATTTGATCATGTTGATACTAGGATGGATACATTGGCTGACTCTCACATGCATATTCAGCACTGGCTAACTCGGCTTTCCAGATACTTTTATGAGTTTCGTCATCCCCCTGCTTCTAAGAATGATGATGTCTAGAAAGTTTAGGAGTCAGTTATCTAGTGTTCTTTATCTTTGGGTCAGGGTCTTGTCACTGATATCCTAGCTTGCTATGTCAGTCCTGTTATTTTCTTTTTTGTATTTCTTTAATCATGTCATGGACATCTTTTTGTAACTGTGTGTACTGAATGCTTACTCATTGAAATTCACAGTATCTTTCTACTTTTTATTCATGTGTGCATGACTTGTCTTTTTGATGTTGTCAAAAGGGGGAGTAACATCAATTGTGCATAAATTGAAATTTTGTGTCATCATCAAAAAGGGGTAGATTGTTGGGTTTACATGCGTTATGTTTGTGACCACATGTTTTTGATGATGAATAAACATGATTTCATGTTATGTGAATATGTGATACATGATGACAGTGACAAATCAAGCAAGTGATAATTATGAAAGAACATGTTTCAATTGAATCATCTATATATTCATTATATCTCACTAATAATGATCTTCAATGTAGGTGTGAATGTGTGCAAGACAAGTATCAAATTCAAGAGTAAAAGCTCCATAAAAACACATTAAATAAGTACCTGTCGATAGATCTACAGGTCCCTGTCGATAGATCTACAGTCCCTGCGATAGCCAAGCACAGGGAGGCCAAACAAGTTTCAGGACAAGTGTACCGGTCGACAGCTACAAATCGCCTGTTGATAGCTACACACAGGAAATCAATTCTCAGAAGTTCAGTGTTATGGAATTTGCAAATCTGTCAGTACTGTCGACAGATGATAGTCTATTGTCGTCAAACGAGAGAAACTTCAATTCCGAGATTTGGATTTGTTCCGTATTTGGGTGTTCCTTTTACCACGTCTCTCCTAACTTGGACCTCATATATATAGAACATAAGGAGGTATTTTCGCAGCAAGAAGCAACCATACCAAACCCTAAGCAAAATCTAAGAGAGAAAGCTTCTCCCTACTGCTTTGCTTCAACACTCCATCCTGGGAAAGGAAGATCCATCTTCCGAATGGAGTTGAAGCTGGTTCATCCGTGATTCAAGCTTCTCCATCATCTGATACTTCTCAGACGAAGCTTGGAGTTCTTCTGGCGACCAACCTCGAAGAGTCTATCTCAGGATTTGATTCTACAACTCTGAACTCTTCTCTCTTACTACTTTTCATACTCTGTGTGTGTGGTAGTGGATCAAGCGTCTCTTGTGCTTGATCTGCGTGTGTGGTGTTGTTCTGATTGCTTGTTTGCATCAGACAACGTGGGTGTGGTGTTGTAGTGATTGAACTCGCTCATAAGCAGTCTTTCTTGTGTGTGTGTGTGGACGGTGGATGTAGGATACACAAGCTGTGTACTCCGAACCACCTTAAATCTCCGTGTCCTATGGTTTGCACTCTTCACAGTAGATGATTGGTACGCACATTGGTTCTACATGCTAGATAGGTTTTTCCTATTTTATTCACAACAAGCACACGCATAGTAATTCGGAATTCAAATTAAATATGTTTGAGATTTCGATAATTTTGTGTTTACATTAAAAAGAAGTAATAGGTTTCTAGTTTGCAGTAATCTATTCAACCCCCCCTTCTAGAATTACCATATTAGATAATTCCGCGCATCGTTCAGCCTTTAGAAGTAGTACGGGCACTATGATTTTGTTGTCATGCCATTTGGCTGACAAATGCCCCTACAGCCTTCATGCAATTAATGAATGAGGTGTATAGACCATATCTGGATAAGTTTACGGTGGTATTTATTGACCCCTCCAAGGTTGAGGCAGCAATAAATGGGAGAGGCCTACCAATGTGTCAGAAATTTGAAGTTTTCTGGATTTTCAAGATACTATACAAGGTTTATCAATGACTTCTCCAAGATTGCAGCACATTTTACCAGATTGATTAGAAAGGAAAACCCATTTGTACGGACTAATGAATGCGAGGAGAATTTCTACACACTAAAGGATTGCTTGACTATAGTCCCAGTACTCACATTACCCAAGGGGAGGATTTGAAGTATATGCGGATGCGTCGAGCATTGGACTTGGCTGTGTACTTTATAAATCATGCAAGGGGTGCTTATGCCTCAACAAAATTGAAGACACATGAAGTCAATATCTAGTGCATGACTTGGAATTGGTGACTATGGTATTTGCTTTAAAGATTTGATGTCATTACTTGTATGGAGAACAATTTAGGGTGTTTTTAGAACCATAAAAGTCTGAGATACTTATTCTCACAAAAGGAACTCATATGAGGCAACGGTGGTGGTTGGAGTATCTGAAGGATTTTGACTTTTCCATCAGTATCATCATGGAAAAGCCAATTCAGTAGCAGATGCACAAATGGAAGCCCTGGCATCTTTGGCAAGTTTAATGGTTTGGGAACAGAGATTAATAGAACAATTTACCAACCTTGATCTATATATGAATGAAGGAAGGTGTGTGTGTTGATTGCCAACATCCATGTACAATCAGATTTTGTAGTGAGATCAGAGAACAACAAGAAACGCCATTTCCGGTAGAAATCAAGGAGCAAATTGAACAGAGGCAAAATTTTCGTTGCAAGTGATGCAAATTGGTTTTTCGAGAGAGAACATATATACCTGATAAAGAGAGGCTCAAGAAGAAGTTGATGACTGAAGCCCACAAGTCCAGTTATACCATACACCCTGGTGCCACCAAAATGTACCAAGATGTGAATAAAGTTTATTGGTGGCCCAACATGAAAGGGAAGTGGCAAATTTATAGCTCACTACTTGATATGTCAACAAGTTAAGGCAGAGCATCTTAGACCCGCAGAAGTGTTACAGCCCTTGGACATACCTGAATGAAATGGGAAAGTATAGGTATGGACTTTATCATGGGACTGCCTAGAACCAGAGGAGGTTTTGATGAAATTTGGGTGATTGTGGATTGATTGACAAGTCGGCCCACTTTCTGCCTATAAGGAGCAAATGTCTTTTGATGTGTTGACAGCTCTGTAAATAAAGGAGGTTTGTCAGACTTCATGGAATTCCATTGTCCCATTAATGTCTGATATAGACCCTCAGTTTACATCACACTTCTGAAGGGATTGCAGTTCGCATTAGGAACTAGACTGAATTTCAGCATTACATTTCATCCCCAGACTAATGGGCAAACTAAACGGACAAACCAGAATGTAAAGATATTCTATGAGCATGTGTAATTGATTTTAATGAATATTGGAATGAGCAGCTATCCTTGGTCGAATTTGCATACAATAACAGCTATCAGGCAGCATTAAGATGACACCATTTGAGGCTCTATATGGCCGAAGTTGTAGGCCTCCAATGTGCTAGGAAGAAGCTGGAGAAAGGCAAGGCAATGGTTAGGACCTAAAATGATAACAGACACTTCAGAGAAAGCTCAGATTATCAGAGAACATTTGAAAGTGGCTTAGTTAACACAAAAGGGCTATGCAATAAGAGATGAAGTGAGTTGGAATTTCAAGTTAGAGATCATGTATTCTTGAAGGTGTCACCCACACAGGGAATCCAAGGGTTTGGAGTAAAAGGGAAGTTGAAACCAGATTTATAGGCCCTTTGAGATCTTAGAAAGGGTGGGAGTAGTATCTTACAGGATTGCTTTGTCTCCATCATTAGTAGGGTACACAATGCCTTCCATGTATCAATGTTAAGGAATTACTTTATGATGCTAAGTATGTGATCCAACATAATGACCTAGAGTTGGGGAAGGACTTGACCTATGAGGAGAACCTAATTAAGATTTTGGACAGGAAGCTACAACAACTTAGAAATAGGGCAATACCTATGGTTAAAGTACAATAGTATAGAAGAGGTCTAGAGGAAGCTACTTAGGAACTAGAAGAGGCAATAAGAAGAAACACCTAGAATTGTTCCTTGGTAATTAATATCTCTTACCACTTCTAGGGCATTATGTGTGAATTTGACGACCAAATTCCATTAAAAGGGGAGGTGTAATAACCCAGATTTTGAAAGTCATGAACAAATATGATAAATGGATGGAAATAATTATGTAAGTTAAGTTGGAATTTTAAAGTAAATAAGAGCGAACAAGAATGGTCTCGTTAGTATGTGTGGGAAAATTAATAAGAAAGACATGAAGAAAGAGAGGATCAATTGTTAGATTGATCACAAATTGAAGGACCCTTTAGATTTGGCTACCAATCGATGGCCTTGGTCATTATTTGTGGCTTTAATGACCAATCAATGTTTTTTTCTTCATCAATCTATAGCCTCAGTCACCAATCGATTGCCTTGTTAGTTCACCAATGATTGTCTTTTTTATGCCAATCGATTGCCTTTTAGTTCACCAATCGATTGCCTTTTTATGCCAATCGATTGCCATGTTGTACAACAATCGATTGTCATGTTTTTCATCAATCGATTACCCTCTTATGCCAATCGATTGCCACATCGTTCACCAATTGATTGTCTTTTCTATGCCAATTGATGCTACCCCCACATAAAGCTTGGCAGTGATTGGTCTGATGGGACTCAAACCTAGACCATAAATGGTCCCCACTGTGACTGTCTTTTTCCAGGATAGAAGTCAATCTCCAGTACTATTAGAAACATAGGTCGTATGGCCTAGGGTATGGTGGGTCTTTGACAAATCTCACGTACTGTTCCAGTGAACATGGAAACCCATACGTCCTAGTTTGATGAAGACCCTTAAAACCAACCCCAAACTCCCTTCTAATGCCACCAGTCCCTGGGAAGAGAAGCTTGGAGCAGGGGAAGGAAGCACTCGGACCAGTGGGAGATGATCTTGAAGCTTGGAATCATGGAGCTTCATCCATCATCTCTGCCTTAGTTTGATGATAGAGCAGGACTTCACTCACAAATAGTAACAAAAAGGTGGTTCTCGGAAACACTAAATGTCTTTCACTATCTAGAATATTTTGATGCCATCTTGATTTCCTTTGATCAAGTGTTTAGGATTCCCTGATCCTCACACCATCGTAAGACCCTCTTATTTGTCCAATTTCTGACTTGTGACTGTAGTGTTTCCTTTATCTTCCTTGACATAGATCCTTGGAACTTCCTTGATCCCATATATATTGTTCTTAAGTAGACATTTTCTAGTAGAATGCTTGAGTTCCTGATGTAACGACCCTCCTTATACCGGTACGAGTATACCAATCTACGTCGATATAAGGGCGTCATTACAGTGGGACATTTACCCACGCTACACAATAGGTCGAGATGTACATAATAACAAAAAAGCACAGCGGAAAATAAAAGAGAGTCTTATTCCATCTTACTTTACATAATTCCACAGTCTAATAGCAATAAAAGAAATAACAAATGTCCCCAATATTACAAGTTCATATGAATACATGTTCTCGTACTATGAAAAGAAAGTGTAAACTACGCAACGATCTCCACAAGCAGCTACTCCTCTCGCTCGGAGTGGCTCCTCACTACGTCCCCCCAAGTACAAGAACACTTGTCTGACACTGTATGTTAAAGCAGTATGAGTCTTTCAACAAGACCCAGCAAGCACCTAAAGGTACATCCTTACACATATCACATACACATGCTAGTTTTTAAACAAAAGAGAAATACATGGTACATGCTTCATGACAATTAAGCATAATAACCTACACATGTTTTCTACACATAACATGTACACAAGATTCTTTTTTCTAATCACAACCATATCACCATACTCTTAGACAAATAAGCAAGAAATTAGCACAAGGTAACTAGCAATCATAGCATGATACCTACAATTTTCACATGCATTTATAACACATATACACATCTTTAGCTTGCAGTTTTAACATAAATAACTTTCATTCACATGGTTTCATATCCTTTCACTTGCTATCACGTTCACATAACACTATCACATATTCAGATTTTTCACACTTTTACACTTATTTGTCGTGACACAATAGTCCGAACCACCATAAAGAAGGACACCATTAACATAACACATACCCGTCACATAGG
Source organism: Colocasia esculenta (assembly GCA_014218235.1). Taxonomy (NCBI): domain Eukaryota; kingdom Viridiplantae; phylum Streptophyta; class Magnoliopsida; order Alismatales; family Araceae; genus Colocasia; species Colocasia esculenta. Next base: position 121,144,021 of record CM024756.1, read on the forward strand.
CAATATAGTGACGAATCTTGGTAACTGCGTAGAACCGGGAGAAGCCCTCTCCACCCTAACCAGTGGTACTTGTCCCCTTCAGGATTTTATCTTCATGCCCACAGGATATCACATACACAATGAGCCTTCCCATATGGACTTTTCTATAGTACGGCTCCACAGCCTTCTATGGTAGCAGTGTCAATTTCGGCACATATTTCACATTAACACTTATCGCATGGTTTATATTATTCACATGCACTATTTAACTCTCATTCACATGCACTTTTAAACAATATACATGTTTCAATTTATAGAACTCATATGACTTTTTCACAGTGTTAAATTAACCATAACAGTACCTAATCATGTTGCTAAACATTGAGATTTATATGATTTAAATCAACATACTTAATATGGTCTAATTCCCCCTGTTAAAAACAAACTGTATCCACAGGACTCAAAATAGTATCAAATTTGTATCATAGACTTCATACATGTAATATGTCACATGTCTAATTTTTTAGATTTTTTTGCAATTGTAAAACTACTTTTAACAATTTAAACAGATTTAATACAATTTTAAACAAGAACGTCACTTAACATGGTCCACAGCAAAACAATTGATTCCAACAGTTCTAAAACATAAAACAGTAACCCTAAGATCATGGAAATTTTATGAAACCCTAACATGCAACGAATCTATTTATTCAGAATTAACACTGTCATAACATGCTTATTTCATCAGTACAGAATTTATATTAAATTAATCTGTTCAGAATTTGACAGAACCTCAGATATGACATAGAGATCATACCTGACAAACCCTAATTTTTACAGCATGTGCATACATCCAAAAGTTCAGAATTTATCACACAGATATGACAAACAAGGTTCTGTGAAAACAGATGAACTTGGCGGCAAGGCCCATGCCGTCAAGATGTGTTAATGGCACAGGATGTTGTCGTCAACCCAAGAACTTGGCGGCAACAAGTTGCCGTCAACCTCCTGTCTACAGAAGTGCAGACCGAACTCAAATGAAGGGAGAATTGGGGTTCCATGACATGAATAAAATCTGCAAAATTCTTGAAACCTAAAGGACATGCCTAGGGATGTTAACCATCGATTACTCGCCTGGGAATAAATCTAAGAAGAACAATTTTGTTGAAGAAGCCCTCTGTAACATCTAGGGTCTTCTCGAATCCTTAGTGGGTCTAGTTGAGGTTCGGGTCTGGTTGACAGCATAGGTGTTTTCGTCAATCACGGTTGGCGTCCAGGGGTAGGCCGTTGACCTAGGGGTTGGCGTCCAGCGTTGTGGACATTTGTTGTTGGTTCAGGATTATTCCTGCGATGAACTTGACGGCAAACGTCTTGACGTCAACTCTTTGGCAGTTCGAGTAGACGGCAAGGGATGCTGACGTCTACTTGTTGCGCCTGTTGAAATAGGCAGACCCGTGAGCAGCCATTTCCTCTCCTTTTCCTTCTCTTTTTCTCCTTTTCGATCTTTGTCCGTTTTCACTCTTTCAGGTGGTTGACAGAGCTCGTGGAAAGACCTTGGTGCGCAAGCAGAGTTAGATCGGCGGAAATAGTGGATCGGGTAGCGGTTTTCGCGAGGAAGCTTCTAAGGGTTTGGCGCGAATTGAGGTTTGGCAGGACTTCTTACATGCTTCGGAGGTAGGGACTCGACCCCTTAGTGTCCTTGTAGTGTTAATTTCATGCTTGTTGCGTGTGATTTGCGTGGAATCGTGCTTTGAGGAGGTTTTCCTTTTTGCCGGGATTTTTAGTGGTTTGACCGATCCGTGCGTTGGATCGTGGTTTCTGGTGTTGCAGTAGTGTATTATGATGTGGGGGAGAGTTTCTCCTTCATCATTTCGCTGGTCTGAGGGCTGGATTACTCTCTTTGGGATCGGCGTATGCCTGTTTTCAGCTGCTGGAAGCTGGAGAGCTAAACGTCAAGGGTTGTTGACGTTGAACTCTTTAGGGAAGAAGTTAACGGCGGGAGCACTTGCCGTTAATCTCTTCAGTGGAGGATCTAGACGGCGTGTTCTTGTCGTCTACTTCACACTTGACGTCAAGTTATGCTACCGTTTACATCCTGGTTAGCGGCAATCGATGTTGCCGTCTACCTACAGGTGAGTTCCAAGCAAGCTGTGCTTTCCCTTCTTACGTAGTTTGAGGTGTTGACATGCGGTGTCCGCCTGTTAGCACAATCTTCCAGGTGTAGAGAGTGTCTCTATCTGTGCTCATGTTGTGTTTGACTGTGTCGAGACGTGACACGGGGCTGTTCGTCGGTTATACGAGTTTCAGGCCTTGAGTGTGTTCCGTCTGTTTACACGCGTTGCGTTTCCGCATGCCCGTTTCTGTTGTGTTTCCTAGGCGTGGGTGCGACTCCGTCTAGATGACTAGCGGTGGTTGTCCTCCGGTAGTGATCCAGGACGCCGAGTGTGAGTCTATCCTATGCATACTCCTTGTGGTGGTTTTGAGTCGGTCTTTGTGGAGCCCCTTCTCTACCGCTAGTCGGGCGTAGGGGAAAAACCGTCGTGGACCAGACATGAGAGAGAGCGTCTGTAGTGTGCACACGTGGCTAGGGTTGAGAGACTCTGTGGTTTCAGGATGCTGAACAGCAGACCCTGGTTGAGTCCTACTTTGTGAGTGTTGTGTGTGTAGCAACCCGGAAATTTTAATACTTAAAAATTCGAAATATAATTTCTTTAAATCAAAATAATAGAAACATGCTTACCATTATCATATCTACAATAACCCAACGGAAAATTCCTTAAAAATATAAATCAATCTCAGACATTATTCCTAAGTGTTTCACGTAGAAATTCGTGCAACGAAAAATCCGATTGACCAAGCGTATGTCACAACATGACCAATTATCCAAATTAGGAAACTAAGTCGAAAAACCGTTAACACGGAAAGATAACGCGCCCATAAATTAAATGAACATGTCGGAGAGACCTCCACATCATGAAATGAATAACCATTATTGGGTTTGGACCATGGACCTCTTATAGCCCACGAATAAATTCAAATAAGAAGATGCAATAAAAATCATAACTCTATTATTCCCTAATTAAAAAGGAAAACCTATAAGAGAAATTCCAATAAATAATGGGCTTGGTTAAATAGACCCATTAGAAATTAGTGGGCCAAAATAAGGATTTTAAAAATAAGAATAATGGGAAAATACCCTAAATTCGTAACTAAATTATTACCTAAATAGAAAAGGGGTATTTAATACATTAAATAGGAAGTTGAGTTGGAATTGGATTCCTAAACCTACTCCATATAGTCTAGCACGAATTTAGCTCCCATCCTAACCCAAATAGGAGGTGGAAAGCTTGGAAGGAGGTTGGGAAAGGAGGAAATTCAGAATTAAATAGGAGTTAGAGTACTATTAGGAATTAGAAACATAACTAGCATAAATACCCTCTTAAACCCTCTTGGCCGACCCAAGCTCGTGCCAAAGGATTCCTGGACCCGGAGGAGAGGCCAAGGAGGAGGAGATTTCGTGGAAGAAGAACCTTTCAAACTCTCAACCCCGTTCTTCAAGTTCTAGCCCTAGAAGAAGAAATCGAGTCAAGGTAGGCATTCTCACAAGCATAAACCATGAAACTTTTTCTGTAGGTTCTTCCTACCCTCTTGAACGAAACCCCCAAGTTCATATTTTTCCATCCATCCTATCTTTTGTTCTTAATTTTTGAAAACTGCAAACATGATAACCCCGAGGTGTCATGTTTAATTCAATCTCTATGTATACTTGATCCCATACTACGAAAGTTTTACTGTAGATACTTCATGTTTTTAGGGATCATTTGCCCCTAAAAGCCTAAATTTCATTGAGCATGTTGCTCGAATAAATCAGTCTTGCTCTCTATGTCATGTTCTATGTTACTCGTCCTTGTTCGTTCTCAACCATGTTCAAACCATGCTCTCTCTCTAATTCCGATTTATGGAAGTACCCTTACATGTCTAGTTTAATTTGCAACTAGTTTCATGATTTTTCGTTTACATACAATAGTTATGTTTTTTCAAAGCACCCTGTATCATTCGATTTCAAGTTGGCCCGCAATCCAAAGCCTGGTCTGAATCCTGTCAGAGCCAGGTGCAGACAACAGATTGCAACAGCCGATATGTCGCCTTCTGGTCTGATTGCGACCATCCACTTGTCGCTTTGTCAAGCCATCGCGACGCCTTCCTTGTCGCTTTCTGAATGCGACAGTACCTACGTCGCGTTCTGGCCGCTTGAACAGACAGCCATGTCGCAACCCGTACAGGACCCTGTCGCGTTCTGCCTGGCCCATGTCGCAATGCTCATTGACCTATGTCGCTTCTCAGTTTTTTTTATAAAACCCATGAAAATATTTTTGTCCTTTCTTACCGTTATACCCCAGTAAAAACCCTACTTAAAAATGGTGCTATATTGAATGATTTAAAATACATGTTCACGACTTATTTCTATCTATGATTTCTCTTGCACTTGCACACACTTGAACCATCCATTTATGGCTAAATCTTGCAGAAAATATCTCATAATGTATCTGGTAATTTATTGCAATAAAGCATATTAATTGCCATATTTTAAAGGACTTGTATTCGTTTCTTGCGTTGTTTATATACCGATATCGACGCTCCACTGTTCTAGAATTCCTCTAGCACGTCGAGCACATGTTTTATATACACACTTTACTTGGCTTGTGGTGAACTCTCCGTCGGATATTCCTTTTGCCGGACTAGTGAACTCTTGCACAAGGCCTCCATAAGTCTCCTCTGATCATGGATTCTCACATGGCCGACGAGCCGGTTGTACCCTAACACCTATGATACACTCTAGGGATCAGTAAGATCCAAACGGCTATTAGAGATTCACTCTCGTCTTAAATCACGCCGGACCTCTGGACCTGTGCATAACAGGCCAGTGGTAGGTCGTGAGTTCCACCTGACTGCCAACACCAAGTGCGCGTGTTGTGCAACTGTTACTATCGCTTGTTACTCGACGTTTCATGTGCAATGACCATAGAATCTCATCTATTTGTAGTCTCTCATCTATTCACGTTCACTCTACTATCTCGTCTCTCTCGTCTATTCACATTCACTCTACTATCTCGTCTCTCTCGTCTTTTCATCTAGTACTCTCTTGAGACTCGTTGAGCTGTTGTGGCTCCTATCGTTTGTACTATTTCATGACTGTCTAGCGCTATAATGCATACTGTGCAGGGCACGGAGAGTGTCCGAGGGGCTCCAATCTAGTTCTGGGGGCAGAGAGCTACCCGAAAATACCTGCAGGGGCTATTGACGGTGTTCTGCATTGCACCGGTTCTGACTATACTATCTTGGCTAGACATCTGACTACTATCCTTTTAGTCTGAGGAGTTCAGACGTGCTGTGATATTACTGTGCTATCACAAACTGTTATACATTAGTCTGAGGAGTTCAGACGTAATGTACTATCGTGAAACGGCTACTGTCCCAAAGTGACTATTGTCGTACTCTACCAGTGCACCGTTGTGCAACCAGACACGCTATCTCGTTACACGCTATCTCGTTACAAGCTCTACTTGCTCTACTTGATACTCGCTATCTTGAGTTATTGTGTGCTATCGCGACTTGATCACATTCAAAGTGCCATTACTATTTCGATTGACGAAAGTTAATCAACAATGCTATACTATTTCGATTGATGAGAATCAATCAAAGTGCAATTTACTCGTTACATGACCATCTACTATTCACTCTTCTTATTATACATGCCTCTTGCTATTCTGGACAATATCGTTACTTGCAATTGTTGTTATCATTTTCTATCGTGACTTGACTTTAGTTATCGTGCTATACTTGATTCATCTGCTATTTGAACCATGTTACTTGTGCTATTACTTTCTCGACTTTACATGACTCCTCTCTCTATCATTAGTTACTATGCCATTTAATGCATTAATTACTTAAAGCCTGCTTGAGCCTGAGATTTAAGTCCTACTGGGCGTTATCGCTCACCCTTTCGTTATTTATTATTGTGTCTCAGGTAAGTCGGACAATGACGTTATACGTACCAATGGGACAAGACCAGAGTGATGAGTGACCTGGAGTCAAATGACGAAGTTACCCTAGCACAATTGGAGTCTAGTAGTTGTTGCTTTAGATTTCTTTTCAATGTAATGATGTCACTGAGCCCTATGTATTGGCTCCGAATTAGTGGTTGTAATAGTCTTAGTGATTTTATAATGAAATGAAGAGTTATTTCAATTATTGTTCAGATGCTCTGATGTTTGCAAAAGTATGCGCAATTGTCGTTACCATACTCGTTGTTCGCGTCTCCGTCCGATTTATTCCGCTGCTAAATTGGAGGGGCGTGACAGTGTGAGCTCTTGCGTGTGAGCTTGTGTGTGTGCTGTGCTTGTAATGTTGTCAAGCCGGCGAGGTTCTAGTTTCTCTCAGTGTGCTCCTGAGGGAGTTGCGCACTATGTTACCGGTTTCCTGTGTGTGTTCACAGAGTGTGTGCCTTTTCTTACAGTCGCTTTCTATTTAGCACTGTTTAATAGCTCTATTACCGGTAGGGTTAGTTTCCCAACTGGGTCTCTTTTTGTGAGACTCACTCACTTCCCTTCAGGTGGTTCGTGGTCGCTTTCAAGGTTTGAGGAGCTGTGTCTCTCCGTGGTTGGTCTCGTCTTGCTGTTGTGAGTAGTACTTTACTCATGTTCTTACTGTACTCTTACTTTAATGTTGTCTCTAAGTTATGCCAGTTTGAGATGCTTTTAAATTGTGATGTGTACATTTGTTTATATGTTCTCCTCAGGCACTTCTTTTCTTACCCTTTCGAGTTTCGACTCGTGGGTTAGCGGTCAGGATTCGGGTTACCGGTTGGTTACTGGTAATGCGGATCTTGGGTCGTTACAGTTGGTATCAGAGCCTGGTCTATCGAGACATACAAGGAAATGTTCTGTATAACTCAGAATTGGTAGAGTACAGTAGCAGCAAGCGGTCTGGAGTTGTTTTGCATTTTGATTTTTGTGCATGTCCTGTGTAGATTTATTATGGCTCCAAGGCGGTGTCGTGAGCGGAGGGTGGTTGTGCAGACATCTAAGCAGGAGGCTGGAGATGCCCGCCACCACCATTGGCTCAGCCTAGACCTCAGGACACGCACGGTGGTGTAGTTCCACCGCTTCCCCCTCAGGCTACTCAGGGTTTTGATTGGACCCCGCAGTTGGTTGGAGGGTCGAGGCCGGAGCACTGGCAGGTGTTGTTAGTGGCTCGTGTTCCCGACGCTGTTGCGGCATATTTGTATGCTGCAGCGGTGGAAGCTGACTTTTTGCAGACCAAGGTGTAGGTTGGAGCAGCGCAGGCTCAGCCAGGTCCGTCTCGACAAGTACAGCAGCAGACTGGTTCGCAGCCAGATTCGAGGGTTCGGAGGAGTTTTCGTCGTTCCAGGAGGTTGATTGAGCAGAGGCAGCTGCCAGTTGAGAGTGTTCAGCAGTTTGGTGTGCAGCCCCAGCAGCAGAGTCAGCGCCTTTTTAGTGGCCGGTGTTACCTGTGTGATCAGTTACGCCACATGGCTCGGGACTGTCCCCAGTTCTGGCATGACCAGCAGTATTAAAGTCAGTTTTAACTTGAGTATAGTGGTATTGGTAGTTAGTGGGCTCACGCAGGTCGTTGTGCAGTGTTTGTGTTATGTACCTGGCCTGATTGGTGTCAGAGGTGGTTTGTTTTGTGGAAGTACCGTGGTTGTCCTTGGTTGGTAGCCATAGTTTTGTTGGGTCCCGGTACTTCCTGCTCTTTTGTTTTTGGTGGAGGTATTAGTTTTGTGTCGGGTTGGTGGTTACCAAACCCGGTTGCCTGAAATATATCTCTGAGTTTTTAGCGTGAAAATGGATATGTTTTAGCTTGTATGTTTGTTTTCGGTGCCACCTGTTGTAGGCGGACCTGTTCGTACTATTTGTTGTGAGGGATTTTTAGGCTGCGAGCAGTGGCGTCTTAACGGTTGTTATCGTGACGACGCCTCCTCATGACATTTCCAAGTGTGGTTCGTTGCCGAGCTTACACGGCGGTTGTGTCTTGGCTGTGCTTAGTCTCTGTAGGCATTGTTGGTCTGGCTTGTGCGGACCTGTGTTTTGGTAATTTTTCGGTTGGCGTTCTTTCGGAGTCCTTTCGATTCCGTAGTCCCTCTCTAGGATACCAATCTGTGGTGGCATAACGTGTGTAAGCTTTTTCGACCTCGTGGTGTGGTCCGTAGATCGGAAGTGGTTTTGGTCGTTGGCTCTCGATCTTGTGGAAGTCTGAGGTGGCCATGATTATGGTGAGACGGGGTACTCACCTAGTTGCTGCATGCCTTGGCTTGTGCCAAGGGTGTTTTCCGCTTTTGTCTTAAGGGTTGGGCCGGTGTGGCCTGTAGTGCCCTTTTGACTTGTGGTTTTTGCGTGTGTGGCTTTTGGCAGATCCCTTATAGAGAGTCTTCCTATTAGCCTGTGCGTTAAGTTCTTCACCTTTGGGACACGTGTGCTAGCCTATGCCGTGTGGTCGTACCGTTGCCGTTGTGAAGTAGCTGCTTGCCTTGTCTAGGTAGCCCTGTCGGTGGTACACCAGGCTAAGGTTGTGGCATGTGTCTATGTTTTCTTTCTCTTCGAAGCGAGTGTGATCGGGGCTGGTACCCTACGTCAGTACGAGTGCCTCTGAGGTCGTTGTGTTGTTCTCGACCTCTGTGGTTGTTTTCTGTCCCCGTGTGGTTAGTGTGTTGCCAACTCCATGTCGGTTTCCATTATGTGTGCCGGGGATGAGTCTAGAAGCCGCTGGCGGAGTCTCCTATCGGTCGTGTGGTGACAGTGAGGCCTTTGGCTTGCTAGTGCTCGACCACGTGTTTGTTCGTTGTGAGGTGACAAGTGTTGGTCATCCTTTACATGATCTCTGCGGTTCTTCGCGTAAGTACCGTGTGGTGCTGTGGAGCGAGTGGTTTTAGGGTTTTGTGGCTCCACGTGCCTGGGTGGCTCTGTCGGACCACGATGACGGTCTGGGTAAGACCTAGTGGTGACAATGGATAATGTTTAGTGTGTTGAGATTTTTGTTTCTGCGTGTGTTGCTGTCCGTGTCGGACCGTGAGGAAGGTCTCGGTGAGACACTAGTGGCGACAATGGACGTTGTTCCATGTGTTGCAGATTGTCAGCGAGTGCGATGTTGCGTTGGTTTCGTCGCCCGCGTGACTTTTTGGTTCAACTGATGATCGATGCTAGCTGTGGCTAGTAGCGTGGGCTGCATCCCTGAGCGTTGCGTTTTACTCTCAGGTGGATGGTTTCTATGTTTTATCGTCATCTGTGCCCTCTGTCGAGTTCTGTTGACGACAGTGGGGTTGTCGATTGTGTATCCGACAGCGAGGTTTGTTGATGATTACGGTTGTATTTTTCACTGTTGCGTGTTTTTGCCCTCGTTGGCCAGTGCAGCGTGAGTAGAACTTCAGAGAGTTAGGTGACTTTTACCTGGTGCCAGTCCAAGCATTGCGAGTAATTCGAAGAGTTCGAGTGTTTTGTGCAGATTCTTCTGGTGTTGGCTGGGAGCTGTGCTAATGCGGTATGTCAGATTGGTGCCTTCCGTGTCGCGTTAGTCAAGCCCCACAAGGAGAGTTACCCGACTGACCGCTTGAGTGTGTAGCTGCATGTGTGGCAGCTTGTGGTGTCTGCAGCTAGTGAGTGTCCGGTAACGAGGACCTATGTGGACGACCGTGTAGTTCTCCTCTGGTATGTGTGGAGGTGACAAACGTGTTGTCGCTGGACTAGGTTAGTCCAGTGGGCTGTGGAAATGGTTTGGCTCCTTAATCGGAGGTTTTGTTCCCTAGTGTTGGTTTTGACCATGGTGCGTTCCATGTGTCTTGTTGTTGAGGTACTTTCTTGCGGCATTGTGTATTTCTCTTGCTGCTGTGTGTTAGTGATGACACTGGTTGGCAGTACCAGAGTGTTGCTGTCTTCTTTGCGGGTTGCCGAGTTCTGAGGTTGAAGAACAAGTGATCTCATGATTTTGTGTTTTTGGCAGCGATGCTCAGGGTTGGTGTGTTGACCGGTGAGCGGGATGCACGTGTAGTTTGTACCTCTGTGTTGCTGTCTCTTCCTCCCTTGTGTGGCTTGAATTTTGGGATGAAATTCTTTTAAGGGGGGGGGCTGTAACATCTCGGGTCTTCTCAAATCCTTAGTGGGTCTAGTTGAGGTTCGGGTCTGGTGGACGGCATAGGTGTTGTCGTCAATCAGGGGTTGGCGTCCAGGGTAGGTCGTTGACCTAGGGGTTGGCGTCCAGCGTTGTGGATGTTTGTTGTTTGGTTCAGGATTATTCCTGCGATGAACTTGACGACAAACGGTCTTGACGTCGACTCTTTGGGGGTTCGAGTAGACGGCAAGGGATGCTGACGTCTACTTGTCGCGCCTGTTGAAATAGGGCAGACCCGTGAGCAGCCATTTCCTCTCCTTTTTCCTTCCTTTTTCTCCTTTTCGATCTTTGTCCGTTTTTCACTCGTTCAGGTCGTTGACGGGAGTTCGTGGAAAGACCTTGGTGCGCGAGGCAGAGTTAGATCAGGCGGAAAACAGCAAATCGGGTGGCGGTTTTCGCGAGGAAGCTTCTAAGGGTTCAGCACGAATTGAGGTTTGGCAGGACTTCTTACACGCTTCGGAGGTAGGGACTCGACCCCTTAGTGTCCTTGTAGTGTTAGTTTCATGCTTGTTGCGTGTGATTTGCGTTGAATCGTGCTTGAGGAGGTTTTCCTTTTTGCCGGGATTTTGAGTGGTTTGACCGATCCGTGCGTTGGATCGTGGTTTCTGGTGTTGCAGTAGTGTATTATGATGTGGGGGAGAGTTTCTCCTTCATCATTTCGCTGGTCTGAGGGCTGGATTACTCTCTTTGGGATCGGCGTATGCCTGTTTTCAGCTACTGGAAGCTGGAGAGCTAAAAGTCAAGGGTTGTTGACGTTGAACTCTTCAGGGAAGAAGTTAACGGCGGGAGCACTTGCCGTTAATCTATTCAGTGGAGGATCTAGACGGCGTGTTCTTGTCGTCTACTTCACACTTGACGTCAAGTTATGCTACCGTTTACATCCTAGTTAGCGGCAATCGATGTTGCCGTCTACCTACAGGTGAGTTCCCAGCAAGCTGTGCTTTCCCTTCTTCCGTAGTTTGAGGTGTTGACATGCGGTGTCCGCCTGCTAGCACAATCTGCCAGGTGTAGAGAGTGTCTCTATCTATGCTCATGTTGTGTTTGACTGTGTCGAGACGTGACACGGGGCTGTTCGTCAGTTATACGAAGTTTCAGGCGTCGAGTGTGTTCCGTCTGTTGTACGCGCGTTGCGTTTCCGCGTGCCCATTTCTGTTGTGTTTCCGAGGCATGGGTGCGACTCCGTCTAGATGACTAGTGTGTGGTTGTCCTGCTCTAGTGAGCCAGGACGCCGAGTGCGACTCTGTCCAGTGCGTACTCCTTGTGGTGGTTTTGAGCCGGTCTCCGTGGAGCCCCTTCTCTACCGCTAGGTCGGGCGTAGGGGAAAACCGGTCGTGGACCAGACATGAGAGAGAGCGTCTGTAGTGTGCACACGTGGCTAAGGTTGCGAGACTCCGTGGTTTCAGGATGCTGAACAGCAGACCCTGGTTGAGTCCTACTTTGTGAGTGTTGTGTGAGCTCTTGCGTGCGAGCTTGTGTGTGTGTTGTGCTTGTAATGTTGTCGAGCCGGCGAGGTTCTAGTTTCTCTCAGTGTGCTCCTGAGGGAGTTGCGCACTATGTTACCAGTTCCTGTGTGTGTTGACAGAGTGTGTGCGTTTTCTTACAGTCGCTTTCTGTTTAGCACTATTTAATAGCTCTGTTACCGGTAGGGGTTAGTTGCCTACTGGGTCTCTTTTTGTGAGACTCACTCCCTTCCCTTCAGGTGGTTCGTGGTCGGCTTTCGAGGTTTGAGGAGTTGTGTCTCTCCGTGGTTGGTCTCGTCTTGCTGTTGTGAGTAGTACTTTACTGCTGTTTTTACTGTACTCTTACTTTAATGTTGTCTCTGAGTTATGCCAGTTTGAGATGCTTTTAAATTGTGATGTGTACATTTGTTTATATGTTCTCCTAAGGCACTTCATTTCTTACCCTTTCGAGTTTCGACTCGTGCGTTAGCGGGTCAGGATTCGGGTTACCAATTGGTTACTTCTAATGCGGATCTTTGGTTGTTACGCCCTCCTCGGCCAAACCAAGAAGGTGCAGAATCCCCTCCCAAATCCGGTCTTCTTTGCTGATGTAGATGGATCTCCGGAGTCGGGGAAGATTCCTCAATAGCAGGAGCTCCTTCCAGTCACAGTAGATCGCCAAAAGAACCCGACACACGTCGGATCAAGCATTGAAAAATTGGTTTTTTCTCTCCACAAATGCTAGTTTTTCCCTTAGAGCCAAAGGACCTAATCTGGCCAAAAACTAGATGTTTTATAGTGTTATGAGTCAGGGTGCACCTAGGATTAGGTGTAGCACCCCAAGAATTATAGTAATTGAAATTTGAGATAAATAGATAATATGACCACTTAATAATTTAAAACTAGTTAAATACGTACACACCATTATCCTACATGTAAGAACACATCTACAAATGTCATAAAAATCATAGTTAGACTTTAAATAGTGTTCTCTAGTGTCACGCCCATCCAATTTAGCAGCGGAATAAATCGGAGGGAGACGCGAACAACGAGTATGGTAATGACAATTGCGCATACATTCGCAAACATCAGAGCATCTAATGAACAATAATTGAAATAACTCTTGATTTCATTATAAAATCACTAAGACCATTACAACCACTAATTCGGAGCCAAACACAAGGCTCAATGACGTCATTACATTGAAAAGAAATCTAAAGCAATAACTACTAGACTCCATTGTACTAAGGCAACTTCGTCATTTGGCTTCGGGTCACTCATCACTCTTGATCCGTCCCATTGGTACGTGTAACGTCATCGTCCGACTTACCTGAGACACAATAACAAATAACGCAGGGTGAGCGATAACGCCCAGTAGGACTTAAATCTCAGGATCAAGCATGCTTTAAGTGATTAATGTCATATAAAGTAGAATAACTAGAGAGAATAACGAGAAACGTATAGCAAGTACTGGTACACGATAACGAGGAACAATAGCACAATGCACGAGAGTATAGCACAACAAGTGTTGATATCGGATTGGCCGTAAAGTTGCACAACAGTGCACAAGTCACGATAGCAAGTGTTTGGTCGATATTCTTTCAACCACGAGATTCAAGTAAACCAATAATTGACTGTTTGATTAATTGATTGCCATAAATCAAATCTTGCATGTTCATGCGTTAGGTGAATGCCATCACCCAAATCATTAGACCCCCGCGAGTTATAGCCTTTCAGGTGCTCCTCCCAAGGACTAGATCGGGCCCTTATAATGTTGCCTAGCATAGTCATGTTTTTATCTTAGACAATCAATCATTTAATGGCCAAGTAGAGTACCAAGAAGTAGATGAGAGTACTAGATGAATAGACTAGAAAGTAGAGTGAACGTGAATAGATGAGCGAGTCAAGTATAGATGAGAGCTGAGGGACATTGCACGTAAAGCAACGAGTAAATAGGCGATAGTAACAGTTGCACAACACGCGCACTTGGTATTGGCAGTCAGGTGGAACTCACGACCCTACCACTGGCCTTGTTATGCACAGATCCAGAGGTCCAGCGTGATTCAAGGTAAGAGCAAACTTCTAATAGCCGTTTGGATCATATCGATCCCTAAAAGTGTAATGGGTGTTAGGGTACAACCGGCTCATCGACCATGTGGGAATCATGATCAGAGGAGACTTACGAAGGCCTTGTACAAGGATTCACTAGTCCGGCGGAAGGAGTATCCGATGGAGAGTTCGTCCAAGTCAAGAAAGTGTGTAAATATAGAAACAAGTGCTCGACGTTCTAGAGGAATTCTAGAACAGTGGAGCGTCGAGATCGGTGTTCTAAAACATCGCACGAATCGTAAACGAGTAGTTTTTAAAGTAAGTAATTAATTGCAATAATTACCAGATATGTTATGTATCATATTCATACAAATTAAGCCATGGTTGGATGGTTCAACGTGTGTGTATGTGTCATGAAATCAAGGATATGAAAGATCAAGTGATTGACTTTTATTAGATTAAAATACAATTAATACTTACAACTTTGTTTTTATGTAGTTAAGATCGTCAACATGATATGGGAATTATGGTGGTACAACAAGACTTGCAAAAGACTAGTTTTCAGGCCCAAAAATTGAGATCGCGACGTGGTCTTGCAAGGATCACGACGGGGTCGTCAGATCAGGCAGACAAAATGCGACATGGGTACTGTCGCGACCAGAACGCGACAGAGGTACTGTCGTGACCTGACCTCAGAATGCGACATATCGGGCCGTCGCGTTCACAGGGTCTACGTCTGAGTCCGACAGGGATCTGACATGCTCTTGGTTCAGACTACCATGATTTGACACAGGGCGATATTCATGAAATGCCTATATCTCTCTATATGCTGACCTTTAGACAAAACTCACAACATAGAAAATGTCGAGGACATCTATTGGAAGAACTTTTGTGTTGTGGCTGGGTCTGAATCGGTCTCTAATTGCATGAAATACAAGAAGAACATGGGAAAGCCCTAAACATGCATGACTTCGTTGCGACTTACATGTTAGACTTGTAACATGAGATCTACTGACATTTGGAGAAAACATCTAACATAAAAGCTGACAAGGACAACTAGTATAAAAACTTTTTTGTTGGGGTTTTAACCTAATTCGGTCTTGAACCTTGTGAAAAACATGAAGAAGTGAAAGATAAATGCAACCTGAAAACGCATTATCCTGCATGACTCTATTACGAAGTTTATAACTCTCTAACTAATGATATTTAAACAAAATACTTAACATAAAAGATGACCATGACAACTAGTTAAAGAACTTTTATGTTGGAGTCTTGACCTACTTCGGCCTTTAATCTTGTGCAAAATAGGAAGAACTTAAAGTTAACTGCATCTCGACAATGCAGTATCATGCAGCGACTAGATTAACACGCTTATAACTCTCTATCTAAAGACTTTTAGGCAAAACTTTCTACATGAAAGATGATTGTGACAACAAGTAGAAGAACGTTTATGTTGATGATTTAGTCTAATTCGGTCTAGAATCGTATGCATAATAAGAAGCACGGTAAAAGCCCTAACTGTGCACGACTTAGGGAAAACGATTAATACACAAAGTATACTTGATGAAAATTAGTAAAATCAGAAGCAAATGAATCTAGATCTAAGCTCTACAAGATGGTATTATTGTTCTTTAATCTTGACCCAAGAATGCCTACCTTTGAATGCAAAGAACTCCCTGCAGGTTCCTGGTTCGCTACAGGGCGAGGTGGAAGAAGACCATGTTTTTCCCCAGCCTTCTCCTCTCCTCCAGGACCCCAAACATGCTGCACACGACCCCAACTTGATGCTAAACCTTCCCCAAACGTTTTGTGAAGAGTTCTTATAGTTTTAGGGTGCTACTTCATGTCCTAATGGGACTAGGAAAGAGGGTTGCGAATTCTGCATTCTAGTTTCCAAAATCTGAGATTCTCTCACCCAAAGGAGGTATCAAAGGTTTAGGAAACTACCTCTTAGAGTTGGGTCCGATTTTGACTTACCTTGTATGACTAATTACCCTAATTTAAACCCTAATGTGCCCTTCACAATTATTGCAAATTTACAGGTGCGAATTTCTGAGTATTTTTATGTTCCATTTTATTATTAGGCTAAAAGTGATCCATTGGCCCATTTACATTAATGGGTCACTAATACATAATGTTATAAGTCTCTCCAACCTATTTATTTAATTTATGGTTTGGTTATTTTTCCGTGTTAACAATTTTCCGACTTAGTTCCCTAATTCGGTTAACCTGGTCACGTGTAACGTACACTTGGCCAATCGGATTTTTTGTTGCTCGAATCTCTTCATGAAACTCTTAAGAATAATGTTTGAGGTTGATTTATAATTTTTACGGAATTTTCTAATGTGTTTTCTCATGTACGATAGTGGTACGTAAGTTCTATCATTTCGATAATACGTAAGTTATTTATTTACTATTTTCATACTTGAATTTGTTCATGGGTCATAAGTTGTCCATTGATCCAATTCCTTTTATGGACTATCCCCACATATTGTTTGGAATCTACCCATAATTTTATTTCAATTGTTAATCCACTTGGTTCATGTAATAATGGATTTTCCAATTTATTCCTTAGTTACAATAATAAGTCACATAAATTCTAAATCATGGTCCGAATTATTTTTCTTGCCCAAATTTCTTAATGGGTCATTAGATAATAATTTTAAGTTATAACTATTATCTTCATAGAATTTTTATATGAGTTTCTACTCATGCAATAATGATGTGTATCTTTTAACTAGTTTGATTTTTATTAATGGGCAAAATTTTCATTTATCTATAATATGTATATTTTTTAATTAATAAATTTCTGGGGTATTACATCCTCCCCCACTTAAAGAGAATTTGGTCCCCAAATTCCATGACTCCTTCAATCATCATACTATACTAAGAGTATTAATCGAGACGAGTTTAGGTTTACCTTCCATGGTTCGTACTTCGTCATTTGGACTAGGTGTTGTCGAAGCTCGAGTGTATCCTTATATGTTGATTCTCCGTAACGTTTGTCTTTCTCAGGCAATTCCTAATCTTGTGGTCTGAGCTTCCACATCGGAGACACTTCCTTGATTCTTCCAGCAATCTTTCGATATGTGGCTCGCCTTATAACAATTCTTGCATCGACCTTCGTGATTGAGATTTAAACGCCTATCATTTTATTGTTCTGTTTACTCTTACCACTGTTTAGTCGCTTCCTCTTTGTCATAGAGTTGAGATCTTTCACACTAGTAGCAGATTCTTCTAAGAGTGGACAGTCTCGCAGATGATGTCTCGAGTTGCCACAACATAGACATGCACCAATTCTTCGCCAACACTCCTTGGCCACATGACCTGGCTTGTGACAATGAAGGCAGATAATCGCATCGTTACGATTCACTTGCTGGTTGGCCTTCTTGTCATGGTTATATCTTCTCTTGCCATTCTGATTGGTCTCCTTTTTAATCTCCTTAGTTGCTTCTAGAGCTCTTTCTAGCAGTTGAGCGGCTTGTTGACATGCCAGAACTAGCCTTTGAGTTGGTCTCATGTCGGCATCCATTAAGAGTTCCTTCTTCTCACGAATCTTCTCGGAAAAGTATTTGGTGGTGAAGAGTTCTAAAAATTCTCCCCACTCTATGTTGATGTTGGGTAATTGACGACTGGCAGCTTCCCACCAAGCTCTAGCATCGTGGTCCAACTGGAAGGTTGCCAGAAGGACTTTCTCCTGCTCTGAACATTGCATGACTCTAAAAATTAGTTCCATCATCTTTACCCAATTTTGGCTTCTTCGGGATCCGGAGTTCTATTAAACCTAGGAGGATTTATTCGTTGAAAATTTGCATATAAGTCTCCAGGCCCATTTCTTGTTCTGGCTTGAATCATGTTATAAGGGCTTGAGTCAATCCTTGTACGGTCCATTGTAATTCAACCATTGGCACACACTCGCCAGCCATCTCCTCTAGTCTCCTGCGAGCAATAATAATCTATTAAGTTCTTCTTAAACTTAGGGTGTTTGTACATATAGTTAAACTCCTAGCATAACCCCAAGCTTACCCAATCTCTCACATAGGTATGGTGGTTGACTTAGACACGTGTCATGGCAGTCCACCTAGAACATCCTAGGACCTACAATATCCTAGTAAGGACATCCTAGGCTCTGATACCAACTATCACGCCCCTCCAATTTAGCAGCGGAATAAATCGGAGGGAGAGGCGAACAACGAGTATGGTAACGACAATTGCGCATACATTCGCTAACATCAGAGCATCTAATGAACAATAATTGAAATAACTCTTGATTTCATTATAAAATCACTAAGACCATTACAACCACTAATTCGGAGCCAAACACAAGGCTCAATGACGTCATTACATTGAAAAGAAATCAAAAGCAATAACTACTAGACTCCATTGTACTAAGGCAACTTCGTCATTTGACTTCGGGTCACTCATCACTCTTGATCCGTCCCATTGGTACGTGTAACGTCATCGTCCGACATACCTGAGACACAATAACAAATAACGCAGGGTGAGCGATAACGCCCAGTAGGACTTAAATCTCAGGATCAAGCATGCTTTAAGTGATTAATGTCATATAAAGTAGAATAACTAGAGAGAATAACGAGAAACGTATAGCAAGTACTGGTACACGATAACGAGGAACAATAGCACAATGCACGAGAGTATAGCAGCACACAAGTGTTGATATCGGATTGGCCGTATAACAAGATAACAGTAAAGTTGCACAACAGTGCACAAGTCACGATAGCAAGTGTTTGGTTGATATTCTTTCAACCACGAGATTCAAGTAAACCAATAATTGACTGTTTGATTAATTGATTGCCATAGATCAAATCTTGCGTGTTCATGCGTTAGGTGTATGCCATCACCCAGATCATTAGACCCCCGCGAGTTATAGCCTTTCAGGTGCTCCTCCCAAGGACCAGATCGGGCCCTTATAATGTTGCCTAGCATAGTCATGTTTTTATCTTAGACAATCAATCATTTAATGGCCAAGTAGAGTACCAAGAAGTAGATGAGAGTACTAGATGAATAGACGAGAAAGTAGAGTGAACGTGAATAGATGAGTGAGTCGAGTGTAGATGAGAGCTGAGGGACATTGCACGTAAAGCGACGAGTAAACAGGCGATAGTAACAGTTGCACAACACGCGCACTTGGTATTGGCAGTCAGGTGGAACTCACGACCCTACCACTGGCCTTGTTATGCACAGGTCCAGAGGTCCGGCGTGATTCAAGGTAAGAGCGAACATCTAATAGCCGTTTGGATCATATCGATCCCTAAAAGTGTAATGGGTGTTAGGGTACAACCGGCTCATCGACCATGTGGGAATCCATGATTAGAGGAGACTTATGGAGGCCTTGCACAAGGATTCACTAGTCCGGCGGAAGGAGTATCCGATGGAGAGTTCGTCCAAGTCAAGAAAGTGTGTAAATATAGAAACAAGTGCTCAACGTTCTAGAGGAATTCTAGAACAGTGGAGCGTCGAGATCGGTGTTCTAAAACATCACACGAATCGTAAACGAGTACTTGTTAAAGTAAGGTAATTAATTGCAATAATTACCAGATATGTTATGTATCATATTCATACAAATTAAGCCATGGTTGGATGGTTCAACGTGTGTGTATGTGTCATGAAATCAAGGATATGAAAGATCAAGTGATTGACTTTTATTAGATTAAAATACAATCAATACTTACAACTTTGTTTTTATGTAGTTAAGATCGTCAACATGATATGGGAATTATGGTGGTACAACAAGACTTGCAAACGACTAGTTTTCAGGCCCAAAAATGAGATCGCGACGTGGTCTTGCAAGGATCGCGACGGGGTCGTCAGATCAGGCAGACAGAATGCGACATGGGTACTGTCGCGACCAGAACGCAATAGAGGTATTGTCGCGACCCGACCTCAGAATGCGACATATCGGGCCGTGGCGTTCACAGGGTCTGCGCCTGAGTCCGACAGGGATCTGACATGCTCTTGGTTCAGACTACCATGATTTGACACAGGGCGACATTCATGAAACGCCTATATCTCTCTATATGCTGACCTTTAGACAAAACTCACAACATAGAAAATGTCGAGGACATCTATTGGAAGAACTTTTGTGTTGTGGCTGGGTCTGAATCGGTCTCTAATTGCATGAAATACAGGAAGAACGTGGGAAAGCCCTAAACATGCATGACTTCGTTGCGACTTACATGTTAGACTTGTAACATGAGAGCTACTAACATTTGGACAAAACGTCTAACATAAAAGATGACAAGGACAAGTAGTATAAGAACTTTGTTTTTGGGGTTTTAACCTAATTCGGTCTTGAACCTTGTGAAAAACATGAAGAAGTGAAAGTTAAATGCAACCTGAAAACGCAGTATCCTGCATGACTCTATTACGAAGTTTATAACTCTCTAACTAATGATATTTAAACAAAACTCTTAACATGAAAGATGACCATGACAACTAGTTAAAGAACTTTATGTTGAGGCGTGACCTACTTCGGCCTTTAATCTTGTGCAAGACAGGAAGAACTTAAAGTTAACTGCATCTCGACATTGCAGTATCATGCAGTGACTCGATTAACACGCTTATAACTCTCTATCTAAAGACTTTTAGGAAAACCACTCTACATGAAAGATGATTGTGATTACAGGTAGAAGAACTTTGATGTTGATGATTTAGTCTAATTCGGTCTAGAATCGTATGCATAATAAGAAGAACGGCGAAAGCCCTAACTGTGCGCGACTTAGGGAAAACGATTAATACACAAAGTATACTTGATGAAAATTAGTAAAATCAGAAGAAAATGAATCTAGACTCGAATCTCTACAAGATGGTATTATTTTTCTTTAATCTTGACCCAAAATGCCTACCTTTGAACGCAAAGAACTCCCTGCAGGTTCCTGGTTCGCTACAGGGCGAGGTGGAAGAAGACCACGTTTTTCCCCAGCCTTCTCCTCTCCTCCAGCGCCCCAAACTTGCTGCACACGACCCCAACTTGATGCTAAACCTTCCCCAAACGTTTTGTGAAGAGTTGTTATAGTTTTAGGGTGCTACTTCATGTCCTAATGGGACTAGGAAAGAGGGCTGCGAATTTCTGCATTCTAGTTTCCAAAATCTGAGATTCTCTCACCCAAAGGAGGTATCAAAGGTTTAGGAAACCACCTCTTAGAGTTGGGTCCGGTTTTGACTTACCTTGTATGACTAATTACCCTAATTTAAACCCTAATGTGCCCTTCACAATTATTACATATTTACAGGTGCGAATTTCTGAGTATTTTTATGTTTAATTTTATTATTAGGCTAAAAGTGATCCATTGGCCCATTTTCATAATGGCTCACTAATACATAATGTTATAACTCTCTCCAACCTATTTATTTAATTTATGGTTGGGTTATTTTTCCGTGTTAACAATTTTCCGACTTAGTTCCCTAATTCGGTTAACCTGGTCACGTGTAACGTACACTTGGCCAATCGGATTTTTCGTTGCTCGAATCTCTTCATGAAACTCTTAAGAATAATGTTTGAGGTTGATTTATAATTTTTACGGAATTTTCTAATGTGTTTTCTCATGTACGATAGTGGTACGTAAGTTCAATCGTTTCGATAATACGTAAGTTATTTATTTACTATTTTCATACTTGAATTTGTTCATGGGTCATAAGTTGTCCATTGATCCAATTCCTTTTATGGACTATCCCCACATATTGTTTTGAATCTACCATAATTTTTATTTCAATTGTTAATCCACTTGGCTCATGTAATAATGAATTTTCCAATTTATTCCTTAGTTACAATAATAAGTCACATAAATTCTAAATCATGGTCTGAATTATTTTTCTATGCCCAAATTTCTTAATGGGTCATTAGATAATAATTTTAAGGTATAACTATTATTTTCATAGAATTTTTATATGAGTTTCTACTCATGCAATAATGATGTGTATCTTTTAACTAGTTTGATTTTTATTAATGGACAAAATTTC
This sequence comes from Colocasia esculenta, assembly GCA_014218235.1. Classification (NCBI taxonomy): domain Eukaryota; kingdom Viridiplantae; phylum Streptophyta; class Magnoliopsida; order Alismatales; family Araceae; genus Colocasia; species Colocasia esculenta. Next base: position 121,165,653 of record CM024756.1, read on the forward strand.
ATTTATCTATAATATATTTTTTTTTTAATTAATGAAATTTCTGGGGTATTACATCTAGTGACTCATAAAGAAATTTGGGCCAATATAAATCTTTTGGATTGAGTTTAAAATTTATTGCGACTTATTATCGTAATTAGGAATAAGTTGAAAATTCATTATAACACATACTTAGATGAGTCAAAAAATTAAATAAAAATCTTTTATGGGCTTCCAATATCCTCTAATGACCCATCAAGAAATTTGGGTCATAAAAATCATTTGGGCTAGGTTGAAGAGTTATTGTGACTAATTATCCTAATTAGGAAACCAAGTCGGAAAACCATTACCATGGAAATAAAACGTGATCATAAATTAAATAAAAATATTGGGGAGACTCCAACATCATGCATTGATGACCCTTGTCCATAATTGGGCCAATGGATCACTTTTTGCCCGTGAATAAAATGGAGCAAGAAAAATAACTAGAAATTCATAACCCTAATTGAGCTGAAAATAGAAAGAGATAATTAGAGAAACTCACAAGGCAATTAGCCTTTCTTGGCAACCCAAATTCGTGGCTAACCATGGTGGGAGGTTACTAAAACCTCACACACTCTTTTTGGGGTGAGAAATCATCAAAAATGGAATGTGTTAACCCAAAACTACAACCCTTCCTTTCCTACACCCAATGGGACTTCTAAAAACCCTAGATGCATATATACTTGTCATGAAACCCTAGGGGATGAAATTACACTTGTTGGGGTCGTGGGAGGCTGTTCTTGAGCATCAAAGGTGGAGGAAATTGCCCCAACTTGGAGCCTTCTTCCCTGCTGCATCTGCATCGATCTATGCAGATAGCTCTTCTTGCAGTCGACCTAAGGTAGGCCAAACCTTAACCAAAATGTGCAAGACTTATACCTCTGGAAAGAGTGTCGTGTCTAGTTCCTAATCCCACTAGTTTGCCCAATTTCATTCTGTAGATCGAGTGGATTAAGCATTTTTCTCCAGGCGGTCAGAATTAGGGCTTTCTGGAGGCGAATCTTATTCAATTCCAAAGGTAGGTCATCTCCAGGCCAAACTCTAATTAAACTCATCCATGCTTGCATCCATATGTATAGATCATGTTCTTACTATTTTCCCAATTTTTATCTTGAGAGTTTCAGGAATTAATCTTGCATGATCTTGACACTGTACTGTCACGATTTAACCTTGACTTGTCTTACGAGTTCCATACCTCTTTGTAGAGTCATTTTTGGACTGAGTGTTCAACATAGAAACTTGTTACCCTATGATTCTAGTTTAATTTGGCACTAGTTTCTCCAACTTTTGTTGACCGTACTGAGAGTATGAGCCCAAACATGAACATTGTGTTATTACCCAGTCAATGACCTTTATTTATCAATTATTTGTTACTGTACAATGTATTGGAAGTAATCTAAGTAACAGAGGTCGTTTCACCCAATTCGGACCATCCTATCATTTTTTTTATTTTTCAAACCCACAGGTGTCAAACCTAGTTTGAATCGGACTAGGAAAACCCCTTATAAAGCACCCCTAGGCAGATCAGCCCTGTCTGGCCCATTTAACGTCGTTTTCGTGCGATGTTTTCTCCTGTGCAAAGATATTTACTGTTACATGCATTTATCAACCCATCTAAATGTAAAACTTGTTCACATAATGTTTAATTGATCTTAAGTTATTCACCATGTTCTGTATCTACTGATTATTCACATCTTGCCTTGTTACCGAACTTGCTAAACATACAATGATACATGCTAAAATTGGTCATGCATGATTAGTGTTTTCCTAATTTAGTACTCTTGATACTTTCCAAGCATGAAGTTTCCATAAAAGGAGTTTTCTTTAACTGAAGTTTCCATAATCGGATTCACACACGCACTTGAGTGATTCTCACGCGTGACATGTGCATACACTCTAGCACGATAGGAAAGCCCCTTCTTGGCTTGTGGTGAACTCTCCATCAGATATTCCTTCCGCCGGACTACTGGACCCTTAACCAAGGCCTTCGTAAGTTTCCTCTGACCATGGATTCCCACATGGCCGATGAGCAGGTTGTACCAATGAAGTACCCGGATGATAGTGTGCACGTATCTCTTCTCTCTAGGCATTCTTGACGAGATCTTTCTCTCCTCATCATGACTTTCTCGGAGTGATCGAGTATAATACTTGAAACCAAGTGATTAAAGATAGAATCTATGTAAATGTGTTGTTATGCTTCCAGATTGAACTCTTGACTCAATATTCCCAATGTACCCTTGTACTCTATATCATTATTGACATGACACTCTCGATAATCATTACTATTGACATGATAGTCCTGAACTTTCTCGACCAGTCTATCCTTATTGACACACATTGCCTTCTTGTGATACATTCTTGAAGTACAATAATGATATTGGAGTCATAGACTCAAAACTCGTTCTTGTCACCCATGAGTCAACAGGCTCATTGGGACACATGCCAGTGTTGCCCAATACAAACTTGACTGAGGGCCCATATCTGGTCCTGGAGATTCTAGCAAAGTCCTGTTACCTATGCATGTGATTGTCAGATTCGCCCCCAACAAAGTCTTGTTTACCCAAGGTGTTGATTGTCCAGTTTTCCCAAAGTTGTTCGTTACCCCAGGAGTTGATTGTTAGGTTGATCCCCTAACAAAGTCGTGTGCCTGGCATGGTGCGGAATCATGATTAGTGCTTAGCATGGCACTTACTTGTTATACCTGATAAGCTTACTTGCTTGTTACCTACTACTGTGTGCTGGTCCTTAACCCGAGTGGCTGAAGGACGTACTTGCATGAGGCACCAGTAGATCCAGTGTGATATTCTTGTGGAGCGCTCAGAGTTGGTTACTCAAAATGCTTGCTAGTGAAATGGCCATCTTGTTACATGTTATCTTGCTCTGTTCATGAAGTTACCATCTTGCTTGATCATTGTTCATAATATCTTGAACTCTTGAATACAACCTTATTGCTAGATTGATCTTTACATCTCTTGATCTCACAATCTTGCAAGATACACTGCACACGTGTTACTACTGCCGTTTTAATTGCATTGTACATAGCATGTTCTTACCTTCTACCTTTTAAACTATTAAATACTTATATCATTGCTGGAAGATGTAAATCCTACTGGGCGAGTGCGCTCATACCTGCTCTCTTTAACATTTCAGTTAGCGAAGGTAAAGCTAAATGATGGGACTTGTGCGTCGAGCGTGGAGTACACTTAGAGAGTCCATTCTTATTTTTATTTTGATTGGTCATGAATGTAATTTCCCTTTTCTTTGAGAGATAGATAGATTGGTGAGCAAGGAGTGTTTCATTTGACATTGGAGGCTGTAATATTTGTTTGATAAATAAAGGAAGAAAATTTGATTATTGCATTATGGGCCCTATTTGTAAAAGCTATTGGTCTATTGCTCGTTCGTCGCATCTCCCAATTTATTCCGCTGCTACAACAAAATTGGGGGCGTGACATTAGGTTTTCCTACCGTTGGGGTGGGTTTCCTAATTAGCACCCGAAGAAAACGTAGACGTTTTCAGATCTGGAAACGCAACATAACCGGAGAAGTAAACGGCCACTTTGCTGCCGTTAATAGGAAGTAGGCGTCCATCGATCTGGATGTCTATATCCCCTGCCCATGAAGTCAATGGCACACTGGTTGCCATCAACCTCCCCTTAACGTCAAGGGATGTTGACGTTAAAAGGGATTTCGGAAGAAATAGAAATATCAATAACATACATACATAGAATAGATAAATACAATATACACATCAATAATTAAATACTATATGAACATTTAGATAAACATATTATATGCACATAATAACATATATATACATATGAACATAAGTAATTAAATAATTATAATATGCACAAAATCAAATAAGCATAATATGAACAAAATTCGAGGGCCTTACACCCTCTCCCCCTAAAAGAAAACTTCGTCCTCGAAGTTAGAACGAAAATACTAAAAAAACAAATGGGGATACTTCTTCTTCATGGCGTCCTGAAGCTCCCATGTAGCCTCCTCTCGCGAGAAATTCCTCCATAACACCTTCACAAATGCAATACACTTGTTTCTGAGGTGCTGAACTTTTCGGTCTAGGATAGCTACTAGTTGCTCTACATACTACAAGTCTGGCTGAATCTCCACTGGCTCGTGACTAATAACATGCGATGAATCTCACACATATCTCCTGAGCATAGACACGTGGAAAACTGGGTGTACGCTACCTAACGCTGAGGGTAAAGCTAGCTCATATAACACGCTGCCCATCTGCCTAAGAATCTCAAACGGGCCAATGAATCTCGGACTCAACTTGTTGTGCCTGCCAAACCTGACAATACCTCGGGTAGGCGAAACCTTAAGAAATACATGCTCACTAACCTCGAACTCCAAATCCTTCCTCATATTGTCGGCGTGGCTCTTCTGCCTATCCTCCGCCGCAACCAACCTCTGCCTGATAAGCTGAATCTTATCCGAAGTCTCTTGCACCAAGTCCGAACCAACCAACTGCCTATCTCCTGTCTCCTCCCAGAACAAAGGAGATCTACAGGGTCGCCCATAAAAAGCCTCAAATGGAGCCATGGCGATGCTCTCATGAAAACTGTTGTTGTAGGCGAACACCACAAGAGGTAGATGACTCTCCCAATCACTCTTCCAATCAAGCACGCACGCCCTCAACATATCCCCGAGTGTCTGGATAGTCCTCTCAGACTTACCATCTGTCTGGGGATGGAACGCCGAACTAATCTTCAGTTGAGAACCCAAGCATCTTGAAGACCCTACCACAGCCTCGAAGTAAACCTCGGGTCTCGATCTGAAATAATAGACTTCGGCACACCATGCAACCTCACAATGCTGCCAACATACAGCCTAGCCAAACTCTCCACGGACTACTTCTTCTTTATAGGCAAGAAATGCACTGTCTTAGAGAAAGGATCTACAATCACCCAAATCGAGTCATTGCCCTTAGCTGATCTGAGCAAACCCATCACAAAATCCATGGTGATTGCTTCCCACTTCCATACAGGTATCTCCATCTTCTGCATAAGGCTCGATGGTCGCTAGCGCTCGGCCTTCACCTATTGGCACACTAAACATCTGGACACAAACTCGGCCACATCCTTCTTCATACCAGATCACTAGAAAGATCTCTTCAAATCCTCATACATCTTGGTGTTGCCTGGATGAATAGAAAACCTCGACCTGTGAGCTTCTGCAAGAACATGCTCACGGACATCCACAACATCAGGAACAAAAACTCGGTGCTGGAATCTAATAACACCATCCTCATCTCAAGCAATGCCTGCCTTGCCCACCATCTTCTGAAGCCTAGGATCTGCTCTCTGCTTCTCGATCACCTCATCCAGAACTGTGGATCGGATAGCCAACTGAGCCACAAAAGCCTGACATAACTGTGGCTCTAACTCAGTCATCTCACACGCCGCATCCTCAAGCATCTTCCAATCCTGCCTAAGCAAAGACCTCTTGAAGCCCGAAGTCGTAGTCCTTGAGAAACTCAATCCACCATCTATGTCGCAGGTTCAACTCCTTCTGAGAGAAAAGAAACCTCAGACTCTTATGGTCAGTGAACACCTCGAAGTTGACACCATAAAGATAGTGTCTCCAAATCTTCAGTGCATGAACCACAACCGCTAACTCCAAATCATGGGTTGGATAGTTACGCTCATGCTCCTTTAAGTGGAGAGAAGCATATGCACTACCATACCATGCTGCATCAACACACAACCAAGACCTATCTAAGAAGCATCAGAGTAGATGGAAAAACCCTCTGCACCACTAGGCAACATCAACACGGGTGCAAATGTAAGCCTCGTCTTCAGCAACTGAAAACTACTCTTGCAATCATCAGACCACACAAACTTCACACCCTTCCTGGTTAGCTTAGTCAAAGGTGTGGCGATAGATACAAAGCCCTCAATGAATCGCTTGTAATAGCTTGTTAAGCCAAGAAAACTCTGAATCTCCGATGGTGTCCTTGGAATCTCCCAATCTAACACTGCCTGGACCTCTCCGGATCAATTGCAACTCCAGCGCCTGAGATAACATGCCAAAGAATGCACCTCGCGCATCCAGAAATCACACTTGCTAAACTTAGCATACAGCTTGTGCTCTCAGAGAACCTCCAAAACAACCCTCAAATGCTCACGATGTGTAGCCTCATCAGGAGAATAGACTAACACATCATCAATGAACACCACAACAAAACTATCTAAATATGGCCTAAACACCCTGTTCATGAGATCCATGAACGCTGCAGGGGCGTTGGTCAGACCAAATGGAAGCACAAGAAACTCATAGTGTCCATAACGAGTCCTGAAAGCAGTCTTGGACACATCTTTAACCTTAATCGTCAATTGATGATAGTCGGAAATTCTGCAGCTGATCAAACAAATCATCAATCCGCGGCAAGGGATATCTGTTCCTCACAGTCACCTGGTTGAGCTTCTGTAATCAATGCACAACCTGAGAGGACCCATCCTTTTTCTTTACAAACAATACAGGTGTGCCCCATAGTGACACACTAGGGTGAATGAATCCCTTATCCAGTAAATCGTGGAACTGCTTCCTCTACTCAGCTAACTCCACAGGTGCCATTCGATATGGAGCCTTAGAGATAGGAGAGGTGCCTGGAAGCAACTATAGTGAACTCTATCTCCCTAGCCGATGTCAATCCAGACAAATCATCAGGAAACATGTCTGGAAACTCCTACACTACCTTAATCTCCTCAAGGGTCGGTGACTGGTAGACTTTAGGGACTAAGACCACACTGGCAAGAAATGCATCACAACCCTTGTTTACCATCCTCATCACCTTCATGGCGGAGATCACAAACCTTACCTCTAAGTTCCTTGGCAACGGATGTGAGAACTCATCCTCACCAGGAATACGGAAAGTAATCTTCTTGCCCCTACAATCCACCAAGTCATAGTGCTCCTCAAGCCAATCCAGACCAAGAATGGCATCATAGTCCATCTTGAGCAAGTAGAAGCACCCAAACAAGCCTCGGTCCTCAATGCACACAGGTAAGGATGGAATACACTTCCTGGTCGATACCATACCTATCGGTGTGTGCACAGAAAAAGGGACTTATAACTCCTCTGCCTCAACTCCACACTCTCCTGCTAACTACTTGAAAACCACTCAGAAACGAACGAGTGTGTGGCACCGTATCAAACAATACCTGCGCATGCACACCCATGACTAGAACCGTACCTTCCATGACGTCTCGGCCTGCTCTGCATCCTCTCGTGCTAGTGCAAACACTCGAGCTTGGGCTCCAGGCCTTCCTGGTCTCCCTGTCACTGGCGCTGCTGCTGCTGTCACTGTTGGGGTGGCGCTCCCTCTACACACCCTACTCAAGTCTGGGGCAATTTCCGGATCTGGTGCTCGGTGCTGCCACACTTGAGACACCTCCCTGCCAACTTCCAACACTCAGTGCCGCCGTGTGCCATACCACAATGGGGACATGTCTTCTTGTCACTGCCACCTAAAGCTAGGGGACGGTGGCGTAACAACGTTCTGACTCGTAGCCATCACTGGATGCTGGGGTGACTAGTACACTGCCTTCTTCCTATCCTGCCTCTGGAAAGGTGGTGCGGACCTCTTCTAAGCTACTCTCTTCTCCTCCAGATATTGGTCCATCTCGCTCTCCTGCCTGCACGCTGCACTGAGAGCCTCGTCTAGAGTGTGGTGGTCAAAAGCCACAAGCCTCGACCTCAGTGATGGTTTGTGCCCCATTACAAACTTCATAGCCTTCCTGCGCTCATCAGTAACTATATGGGGAGCATACTTAGAGAGCTCGGCAAACCTGGCCTCATACTCCAAGACCGTTATGGAGCCCTGAATAAGAGAGAGAAACACCTGCTCCATCTTGTCTTGGATGTGCTCGGGATGAACTTGGCCCGAAATAGCCTCGTGAACTTGGCCCAAGTTACCTCAATAGCACCATCCTCATACCTGGTGTGAAGTATGGAGGCCCACCAAACATCGGCTATCTCCTGCAAAATACAACCCATAAGCACCAATCTAAACAAAACCCTAACCTTACACAAGCACATAAACTTTATGTACATGTAGCATGTAGGTAGCCAGGTTAACTTTATCTTCCTCGGCACACCTGATAGCTCGGAAAATCTTCTCAACTTCCCTCATCCAGCTCTCCGCCAAGAGGGGCTGACTCTCCCCCTTAAAAGAAGGCGGAGCCATCCTCTTGAACCTCTCCATCATGGACGGACCACCATGGCCATGCTCCTGGGAAACTGGAGCTGGAGCCTGAGCCTGAGACAACAAGCAATATATAAGCAATACATAACAATCATGCATTTAACAAAACATACTACTCCTATTTACCAACTCTAACCTGAGCCTGCAGCTGAGCCTATAGTGCCGCCTGAGTCTGTGCCTGGGTCTGCATTGCCTGAACCAGGCCTTGCATGAACACGTTGTAGTCCATAGGTGGTGGTGGAGGAAGTACTGTGGGACCCTGGGGTGCTAGGCCTGCTGCTCACCCCTCTCCTCACGCCTATGCTCATCCTCCCTAGCCTAAGCACCACACTTACCACAGCTCGCCATAGCCTGTAAAACAATTAACATAGTTAAAATCCAATTTACTTAATCCTAACCATTTCTTAACTATCTTTAATTCATTATTAGATATTTTCCACATATATGAACTAATTCTATAAAGACTTTGTAATATTGTGAAGATGATGGCATATTCATGTACTATCTCAACCTGTTGCTCTGATACCAATCTCTGTAACGACCCTCCTTATACTGGTACGATTATACCAATCCATGTAGATATAAAGGACGTCATTACAGTGAGACATTTACCCAATGCTACACAATAGGTCGAGATGTACATAAATAACAAAAGAGTACAGCGAAAATAAAAGAGAAGTCTTATTCCATCTTCATTCACATAATTCCACAGTCTATATAGCAATAAAAGAAATAAAAAATGTCCACAATATTACAAGTCCATATGAATACATTGTTCGCCTACTATGAAAAGAAAGTGTAAACTACGCAACGATCTCCACAAGCAGCTACTCCTCTCGCTCATAGTCGCTGCTCAGTACGTCCTCCTCAAGTACGTGAACACCTGTCTCACCTGTATGTTAAAGTAACTATGAGTCTTTCAACAAGACCCAGCAAGCAACCTCAAGGTACATCCTTACACATATCACATACACATGCTAGTCTTTTAAACAATAAGAGAAATACATGGTACATACTTCATGAGAATTAAGCATAAATTTTCTACACATAACATGTAACATGATTCATGTTGCTAATCACAACTCAGATCAACCATATTCTTAGACAAATAAAGCATGGAAATTAGCACAAGGTAACTAGCAATCCTAGCATGATATCTAACAGTTTTCTCATGCATTTATAACACATGTACACATCTTTAGCTTGCTGTTTTTGCATAAATAACTTTCATTCACATGGTTTCATATCCTTTCAAATGCTATCACGTTCACATAACACTATCACATATTCACATTGCACATATTCACATTTTTCACACTTTTACACTTAATTTTCCGTGACACATAGTCCGAACCACCATCAAGAAGGACACACATTCACATAACACATACCGTCACCTAGGTAATATAGTGACGAATCTTGGTAACTGCGCAGAACCGGGAGAAGCCCTCTCCACCCTAACCAGTGGTACTTGTCCACCTCCAGGATTTCATCCTGATGCCCACAGGATATCACATACAGAATGAGCCTTCCTACAGGGACTTTTCTATAGTACGGCTCCACAGTCCTCTATGGTAGTAGTGTCAATTTCGGCACATATTTCACATTAACACTTAATCACATGGTTTATATTATTCACATGCATTATTTAACTCATTCACATGCACTTTTAAACAATATACATGTTTCAGTTTATAGAAACTCAGCATGACTATTTCACAGTGTTCAATTAACCATAACAGTACCTAATCATGCTGCTAAACACTGAGATTTACATCATTTAAATCAACATACTTACTATGGTGTAATTACCCCTCTTAAAAACAAACTTTATCCACAGGACTCAAAATAATATATACTTTTTATCATAGACTTCATATAGGTAATATGTCACATGTCTAATTTTTCAGATCTTTCGCAATTGTAAAACTATTTTTTACAATTTAAATAGATTTCATGCAATTTTAACAAGAAATTCACTTTAACATGGTCCACAGCAAAACAGTCGATTCCAATAGTTCTAAAACCTGAAAATAGTAACCCTAAGATCATGGAAATTTTTTGAAACCCTAACATGCAACGAATCTATTTATTCGGAATTAAACACCGTCATAACATGCTTATTTCATCAATACAGAATTTATATTAAATATAATCATGTTCAGAAATTCGACAGAACCTCATGATATGACCTAGAGACCATACCTGACAAACCCTAATTTTTACAGCATGTGCATACATCCAAAAGTTTGGAATTTATCACACAGATATGACAAACAAGGTTTTGTGAAAAACAGATGAACATGGAGGCAAGGCCCTTGCCGTCAAGGTGTGTTAACGGCACAGGATGTTGCCGTCATCCCAAGAACTTGGTGGCAACAAGGTTGCCATCAACCTCCTCTCTACAGAAGTGCAGACCGAACTCAAATGAAAGGGAGAATTGGGGATTCCATGACACGAATAAAAATCTGCAAATTCCTGAGACCTAAAGGACATGCCTAGGGATGTTAACCATCGATTACTTGCCAGGGAATAAATCTAAGATGATCAAATTTCGTTGAAGAAGCCCCCCTCGACCAAGCCAAGAAGGTGCAGAATCCCCTCCCAAATTCGGTCTTTTTGCTGATGCAGATGGATCTCCGGAGTCAGGGAAGATTCCTTAATCGCAGGAGCTTCTTCCAGTCGCAGTAGATCATTGGAAGAACCCCACTCATGACGGATCAAGCTTTGCAAAAACTGGTTTTCTCTCCACAAACCCTGGTTTTTCCCTTAGATCCAAATGACCTAATCTGGCCGAAAACTGGATGTTTGATAGGGCTATGAGTCGGGGTGCGCCTAGGATTAGGTGTAGCACCCCAAGAATTACAGTAATTGAAAATTTGAGATAAATACAAAATATGACCACTTAATAATTTAAAACTAGTTAAATATGTACACACAGTTATCCCAGATGTAAAAACACATCTAAAAATGTCATAAAAATTATAGTTAGACTTTAAATAGTGTTCTCTAGTGACCCATAAAGAAGTTTGGGCCAATAAAAATCTTTTGGATGGAGTTTAAAAATTATTGCGACATCTTATCCTAATTAAGGAATAAGTCGAAAAATCATTTGTGTTGCCATTTGTGTAGCCCCTTGATCCCAGCCAACAAGAAGGTTGCACACTTTATACTTTGTTGACCAGGTTGCAATGCAATCCCAAAGGGGGGGGTGAATGGGTTGCTTCAAGAGCTCAAGAGTATGTTAATTTTTTTCTGCTTAAGACAACTTCAAACAGAAACACACTAAGCGCAGATGTTAGAGTTAGTGAGCAGCGGAAGTAAGATGAAGACAATCACACATAAATCACAAGAATTTTCTCCTGCTTCGGACCTCTTATCACCAGGAGTCCTACATCCAGTCCCCAAGAAAGTACTTAGGATTTCACTAACCAAGGGTACAGTCCCCCTCAAGGACACTTACACATCGAGCACCTGCTGGCCTTCTCTTCAAACCATGAAGAGGAAATAAAACCACCTATAGCAACAGCTCTTCCCTTCAACAAGGGTAACTAAACCACCTACTCATAGTAGGTCTTCTCTTCTCACAGGAAGAGGAACACTCTTAAAGAAGAGTTGAAGGGATGGCCCCTAGATCAAGCTTATACAACAAGCTTTGCTTGATATAAGGCATGAACTGAGAGGAGCAGAATGTAGACTATGATGCTATCCTCTCAAAACAACTGGCTCTCAAAGAAAAGAAGTGAGGGCTTTAAGAGAGCTTAGAGCAGACATACTTGGAGTGAAAGTGCACTTCTCCTAATGGTGGTTTGTGAAGGCTCGTATGAATTTGCATGTATTGCTTCTATTTGATTTCACAGCCATCGTCTTCTTATAAGTCTTTTAGCTTTCTTCAGATGTGTCTGCTGAAGTGTCAGTTGTCTCTTATTTCTTGGTGCTCGTTTCTATGCAGTCGTAGTAAGTTTTTCGCTGTAGAATCATGTGACTATCGGAAACCTACAAGCATTAAATGCTAAGAGAGATCTTCAGTCAATTGAAAAAGGTGTTATACGAAAATAGAAATGTCCATTTTGTCACAATATAAATTAGAAGAAGACTTGTTATAATAATGGCAAACCGTAGAGTGCTTTCTCCAAGAGAACTGTGTCCCATGACTAATAAAGCCAAAGACAGATATGTTCTCTTTTGTTCACACATAAAGTACTAGAAGACTTGTCATGAAAATAGTAGTAAAAAAGACTGTGAGAAGATATCCTTGAAAGCTTTTTGTAAGAAGGATATGACAGATAGTGAGAAATTTGAAATGCACATCTTTAAATGATTTGAAATACTATGCCCTAAGTTATGTTCATAACAAGATTAATCATAAGGACATTCATTTAATTTCAACTGCAAACAGTAAGGATATTGCACAAATAATTATGAAGGTATTTGAAACTAATATATCTAAAATAGCAATGGATAATATAACAAAGTCGATGTTCAAAGGGTAATCGATGTTAAGAGTAATTGATGTTCAAGAACAATCCATGAAGAAAATTGATGTTTAACTGTAATCGATGTTTAGAGTATAATAATAATCGATGTTTAGGACAGTCAATGTTTGAGGCAGTCGATGTCTAAGGGTAATCGATATCAAAAAAGGTAATCGATGTCTAAGTATAATCGATGTTCATGTAATCGATGTTTAAGTATAATCCATGTTTTTGTAATCGATGATTCATGCACTCTATGTTTAAGTAATCCATGTTCATGTAATCGATGTTTAAGTATAATCCATGTTCATGTAATCGATGTTTAAGCAATCGATGTGGACTTAAAACAGTAATCTACGTTTTAAGAGAAAGGTAATCGATGTGAGACTTTGACTAGAGAAAAGTCGGAGTGAAATCAATCATCCATACTTCGACTTCTAAAGAGTTGGAGTGTGACCCGCAAAGATATATATATATATATATATATATATATTATATATATATATATATATATATAACTTCGACTTCTCTAATGGAGTTGGATATGACAAAGTGGAACTTCGGATAAAACACATCATAACACTGTCAGTTGAAGTGAGTCATCGTATAAGACTTCGGATATGACGATGTGAATTTCGTATATGACGAAGTGGTACTTTGACTGATCACGATCAAACATATGCATGACGAAGTGCCAACTTTAGATACGACGAAGTGGACTTCAGATATGACGAAGCTAGCTTCGTATATGATGAAGTAGAGCTTCGACTGATTGCAACCAAAAACATGCATGACTTCAGATGAAGAAGTTTTAATGAATATAACATGAAACTTGACTTCGATTAAAACTGAGAAAAGATTAGCAGTGATGAAACAAATGAACTTATGAATGACAATAAGGACTTACAAGCATTTGAACACCATCTAGAGAACTTGGAAATACTTGGAATACCTACAATGGTGATCCTTGAAGTATAAATTATTTCTTTTGAGTCTCCAGTTGACAGACTTAACCAGAATGATATTAAGGAAATAGTTTATGAAAGTATTCTGATATGTTTTGTTATCACCAAAATATATAATCATGGAGATAAAGGAGTCAACAATCTCCCCCTTTTTGATGATGACAAAACCAATTAAAATCATAATGCTACAAGAAGAATATGATGAGATTTAATCAGAGTTTGTATGTATTTTAGAGTATTTCTCCCCCTTTTTGTTAATGACAAAAAAGGAATAGGAATGATGAAAAGGAAAGGTATTGGGAAAGATAAATGAGGGCTCCCCGTTAGTTCAAGTCAGTTTAAAGAGATAAAGGAGCTAAATGTAGAGACTTCGATAAGAAAGAGTAGACCATGAAATGACCAAAAAGAAATGATAGTGGTAGTTAAAGGTTGGATAAAAATAGAGTGAGTAGGTGTCACAATAGTATAATGATGCAGGTCAACCTATATGAAGGATGTGTCGACTTGATTTAAGGAGGTGTCGACAGATAAAGGAGTTGTGTCAACAGTCATGAAGTACAAGAAGTTTTTAACAGAGATAAGGAGTTATGCATTTCCAAGGTACTATGAAAAATTAATATCTTTATTTATTGTAGAAATACATCCTTTACAAATCACACATGCCCTACTCTCTTCGAAGAGAAGTGTATCTCTCTTCGGGTAGGGCTTTTGTAAAGATGTCTGCCAACTGATTTTTAGTTTCTACGAATGAAATGCTAATATTACTATTTTCTACATGATCTCTAATGAAATGGTACTTAACCTCAATATGTTTAGTTCTTGAATGTTGTATAGGATTCTTTGTGAGATTAATTGCACTGGTGTTGTCACATAATAGGGGTACAAATCTAATGTTGAGTCCATAATCCTCAAGTTGTTGTTTGATCCATAGTAGTTGAGTGCAGCAACTCCTTGTGGCTACATATTCAACTTCAGTTGTTGACAAGGCTGCAGAGTTCTTCTTTCTTAAGGACCAGTTGATCAAACACCCTGCAAGAAATTGACAGGAACCACTGGTACTTTTTCTATTCACTTTGCATCCAGCATAATCAGCATCAGTATAACAAATTAAACTCATCTTACATGATTTTGGATACCATAGTCCTAAATCACATGTATGTGCTAAATATCTAAAAATCCTTTTGACATAAATTAAATGGGATTCATTAGGATCTGCTTGGTACCGAGCACACATACATACACTAAATAAAATGTCTGATCTAGTAGCAGTTAAGTATAGTAGAGAGCCAATACCTCTGTAAGATTTTTGATCTACTTTCTTACCTTGAGGATCACTGTCTAACCTGGTAGAAGTACTCAAAGGAGTGGTCAGATGCTTTGCTTGTTCAAAATCAAACTTCTGTAGTAAATCTTTGATGTATTTGGTCTGATTGATGTGGGTTCCTTCCTTGTCTTGTTTGATTTGGAGTCCAAGGAAGTAAGTCAATTCCCCCATCAAACTCATCTCAAATTCTCCCTGCATTAATTCTTCAAAATACTTGTGAAAAGATTCATTAGTAGCTCCGAAAATGATGTCATCAACATAAATTTGCACAATTAAGGTATGTTGAGAGCATGATTTAATAAACAATGTGCTATCTACTTTGCCCCTAGTAAAACCATGTTTAAAAGAAATGCACTTAGTCTTTCATACCAAGCTCTAGATGCTTGTTTTAGACCATATAGTGCCTTATGCAATTTGAAAACATGATTAGGATGATCAATGTCTTCAAATCCAGAAGGTTGTTCAACATAGACTTCCTCTTTTATAAAACCATTTAAAAATATAGATTTCACATCCATTTGAAATAATTTTAAATTACATGATGATGCATATGCTAATAAAATCCAAATAACCTCAAGTCTAGCTACTGATGCATATGTTTCATCAAAATCTATGCCCTCCACTTGGGAATAGCCTTGAGCTACCAGTCTAGCCTTATTTCTAGTAATGACACCAATTTCATCCAACTTGTTCCTGAACACATATTTGGTGCCAATCATAGGATGAACTGATGGTCTAGGAATAAGTGACTAGACTTGGTTTCTCTTGAACTGATTTAGTTCATCTTGCATGGATAAAATCCAAGATTTACCAGTCAGTGCCTCATTGACTGTCTTGGGCTCAATTTGAGAAACAAAAGCTAAATAATCACAAGGAATAATATTACCTCTGGTTCTTACCCTTTCATTTGGATCTCTAATTATATTTTCTTCGGGATGATCCTTCTTATATCTCCATTCCTCAGGAAGATCCTCATGAATTATATCTCTCTGTTGTAATTCTTCCAGGGGTGGATCTTCATTATCCTTGATGGATACTTCCTGCATTTTCTTAGATAGGTACTCCATACCTTCATCATCACTAACAATTTTCTTTCTCAAGGAAGGGTTAGATTCATCAAATATAACATGTACATTTTGTTCAATTAAAAGACTTATTTTATTAAAAAATCTATATCCTTTGGGTTGGAGATGTAACAAATAAAAATTCCTTCATCGGATTTTGGATCCAGCTTACCAATGTTTGTCCTACCATTATTGTGAATGTAGCAAGGACATCTAAATGTTCTGAGATGATTGATGTTGGGCTTCTTCTGCTTGTATAGCTCATATGTTGTCTTCTTCATTATAGGCCTTATCATAGATATATTGATTATATAGCAAGCTGTATTGACTGCTTCTGCCCAAAAATATCTTGGCAGGTTGTATTCAGATAGCATGGTTCTTGCCATATCCAATAATGTTCTATTTTTCGTCTCAGCTACTCCATTTTGTTGTGGTGTTCTTGGCACTGAGAAATTGTGTTCAATTCCAAGTTCAACGTAGAATTTTGCAAACTTGTCATTCCTAACTCCTCCATCATCAGATCGAAGACTTATTATACTGAACTTCTTATCTTTCTGAACTTGACAAATGCTTCAAACATGTCAGCTTTGTGTTCTAGA
This sequence comes from Colocasia esculenta, assembly GCA_014218235.1. NCBI lineage: Eukaryota > Viridiplantae > Streptophyta > Magnoliopsida > Alismatales > Araceae > Colocasia > Colocasia esculenta. The sequence continues at coordinate 121,182,331 of CM024756.1, forward strand.
AAAGAGACACATGTGTATCTTGAAAAATCATTAATAATCATGAATCTAAAGTTATTTCCACCTAGACTGGTAGTCCTCATAGGCTCAAATAAATACCTATGGAGTAGTTCTAGAGGCTTGGAAGAGGTGACAATTGACTTAGATTTGAAAGAAGCTTTGGCATGTTTTCCCTTTGCACATGGTCCACAGATCTTATCCAGTCTTGAATTGATCTTAGGTAAGCCTACCACTAAGTCATGCTTAATGAGCTTTTTAATTCCATTCAAACTAGAATGTCCTAGTCTTTTATGCCACAGTTATGCATTTTGCTCTTTGCTTGCTTCCAAGCATACATCTTGACCTTTTAGATCTTACAAACGTAAAATGAGATTTCATTCTCTGTAGGCTTCAAAAATTGTTATACCGTCATTGATGATCAGACACTTGGATTCTTTGAACTTCACTTGATGACATTTGTCGCATAACTGACTTATGCTGATCAAATTGTGTTTCTACCCCTCAACGCAAAGTACTTCTTCTATGAGAGTCTTTTCTTTGCTTCCAACTGATCTACAACCAATTACTGATCCTTTACCATTGTCTCCATATGTCACTGTACCTCCTTCAGTTTTGATTAATGAGAACGGCTTCTTGTATCCTATCATATGTCTTGAGCACCCGCTATCCAGGTACCACTTTGATGCTCTAAGGCTCACTTGCAAATGGATCAGTGAGATTTAGGTACCAAAAATCTTTTGGGTCCTGTGTAGTTAATTTTGACAGACTGACTTTTTAGTATCCATTTTAAATGTTTTGTTTGATAGATGTTCTTCGTATGAACAAGTTTATTAAAATGAGTACAATAAGTAAATTTATTTATTGTTTCACTTATCTTACTATTTTTCTTCATCTTTATTTTGTAACTAGGTTCCTGTTCAGCCACAAATTTTGGTAACGGGTAATTTTTAGGATATATAATTGTTTCTTCATTTTCTGGTGGTGTGTAACCAATTTCATACTTGTTCCTACCTAATCTTCTTGCCCCTTTTAATATTAATGAAGATCTCCCATTGGTTAATTTTCAATTGTAGTTGTCAAGTATTCGTTATCTTTTATTAATATTTCTATTTCATTTACTGGTTTTCTAGACTTAATAATTTTTCATTTTTATTTTTTACATCTTCACATAACAGCTCATTTCTCATTTTTAATTCTTGAACTTTTTTTTCTAGTTGTTCTGTTTCCAATTTTAGATCTGAGTTTGTTATTTCAAGACATGCAAAATTTTTCTTGATTGATTTTAAAAGTTTTCATGCATCTTTATATTTTTCATATAATTCATTAAAAGCATCTTCTAGATTGTCATCATCAGAATCTTAAAATGAATCAAAAGAGGTGTCAGAATTTACCTTATCATCAAGATTTGCCATAAAAGCAAGATGAGCCCTCTCTTGTTGTTGTTCATATGAGCATTAGTCTTTAGGTGAGCTATCTTCATTGCTCCAAGCAGCTATCATAGCCTTCTTCTTGTATCTCTTGTATTTTCTGGACAGCTCTTCCTTCTGATGTTCATTTTTCTTTCGCTTGGGACAATTTGTCTTCAAGTGCCCGGACTGCTTGCATTCATAACAGATATGTTCAGTTACCTTGATTGTTTTATCCTTTTTGAAATACCTTCTACTTGACTGATGTTTCTTCTTAGCCAAAATTCTTTGCAGACGTCTTGATAGAAAAGCTTCTTTTTCACTATCTGCATTGCTTCTTTCATCTTCTTAGTCCCTTTCAGAAGTGTTCTCTACTGCTTTCAGAGCATCGTTACATTTTTTTCTTGGTGGAGGATTCTCCTATTCTCTCCATATTTATCTCATGAGCCATTAGAGACCCAATGAGTTTATCGAGTGACATAGCCATGAGATCATTTGCTTCTTTGATGGCTGTAACCTTAGGAGTCCACAAAGTTGGTAAAGATCTTAGTATTTTTCTTACCATGTCTCCTGTCTCATAAGTTTTTCCAAGTCCAGCAAGACCATTTGTGATATCTGTGAAGAGATTGTACATCTTGGAGATGGATTCTCCTGAATGGATTTGAAACTTTTCATATTGTGCTACCAATATATCTATTCTAGTTTCTCTTACCTTGTCAGTTCCTTCATGGGTGAGTTTCAACTTATCCCACATTTATTTGGCCGATTTGCATGCAGATATTCTGTTGAACTCCTTCTTGCTTAGTGAACAGCACAATAGGCATTTGGCCTTGCCGTTCTGAGACATCTTTTCTTGTCATCGTCTATCCACTTTTCTTTAGTGTTAGTAACTACTAGATATCCATGTTCTATTGTCGTCCATAGTTGAAAGTCAAGACCTTGAAGAAAGAACTCCATTCTTATCTTCTAATAGATGTAATCTTCTCCATCGAACCATAGAGGCCTGTGACAAATTGTCCCTCTGCATAACCTTGGGCTGCCATTTATCTTTGCTCTTCAGATCGTAAGATCTACTTACTTAAAAAGACTTGACTCTGATACCACTTGTTGACCAGGTTGCAAGCCCAAAGGGGGAGTGAATGGGTTGCTTCAACAGTATATTAAAATTTTCCTACTTAAGACAACTGCAAACAAAAACACACTAAGCACAAATGTTAGAGTTAGTGAGCACCAGAAGTAAGATGAAAAAAATCGCACAAAAAGTGCAAGGATTTTATCCTGGTTCAGACCTCCTATCATCTGGAGTCCTACGTCCAGTCCCAAAGAAAGTACTTGGGATTTACACTAACTAATGGTACAGTCCCCCTCAAAGACACTTACACATCCAGCACCTGCTGACCTTCTCTTAAACCCACGAAGAGACAATACAACCACCTGTAGCAACATGTCTTCCCTTCAGCAAGGGGAACTAAACCACCTACTCAGAGTAGATCTTCTCTTCTCACAGGAAGAGGAATACTCTTAAAGAAGAGTTGAAGGGATGGCCCCGAGATCAAGCTTATACAACAAGCTTTGCTTGATCCGAGGCACGAACTGAGATGAGAAGAATGTAGACTACGATGCTGTCCTCTCAGAATAGATGGCTCTAAAAGAAAAAAAGTGAGGGCTTCAGGAGAGCTTGGAGTAGACGGACTTCAAGTGAAGGTGCACAGCTCTTAATGGTGGTTGTGAAGGCTCGTATGAATTCGCATGTATTGCTTCTATTCTTTTTCATAGCCATTGTCGTCTTATAAGTCTTTCAGCTTTCATCAAATGTGTCTGTTGAAGTGTTCGTTGAAGTGTCCATTGTCTCTTATTCCTTGGTGCTCGTTTCCTTGCAGTCGCGGCAAGTCTTTCGTTGTAGAATCATGTGACTACCGAAAACCTGTAGGCATTAAATGCTAAGAGAGATCTTAAGTCAACGGAAAAATGTGTTATAGAGAAATAGAAATGTTCATTCTATCACAATATAAATCAAAAGAAGACTTGTCATATGAATGACGAACAGTAGAGTGCTTTCTCCAAGAGAACTGTGTCCCGTGACTAAGTGAGCCAAAGATAGATATGTTCCTTTCTATTCACAAGTAAAGTATTAGAAAATTTGTCATGAAAATAGTAGTCAAAAAGTCTTACTGTGAAAAGATATCCTTGAAAGCTTTTTGTAAGAAGGATATGACAGATAGAGAGAAATTTGAAATGCACATCTTTAAAACAATTTGAAAATACTGCGCCCTAAGTTATGTTCATAACAAGATTAAATATAAGGACAATTATTTAATTTCAACCACAAACAGTAAGGTTATTACAAAGATAATTATCAAGTTATTTGAAACTAATATATCTAAAATAGCAATGGATAATATAACACAATCGATGTTCAAAGGGTAATCGATGTTAAGAGTAGTCGATGTTCAAGAACAATCTATGAAGACAATTGATCTTTAACTGTAATCGATGTTTCAAGTATAACAATAATCGATGTTTAGGACATTCAATGTTTGAGACAGTCGATGTCTAAAGGTAATCTATGTATAAAAAGGTACTCGATGTCTAAGTATAATCGTTGTTCATGTAATCAAAGTTTAAGTATAATCCATGTTTATGTAAATGATGTTTAAGTATGGATGTTTCATGTAGTCGATGTTTAAGTAGTCCATGTTCATGTAATCAATGTTTAAGTATAATCCATGTTCATGTAATCGATGTTTCATGTAATTGATGTTTAAGTATAATCCATGTTTATGTAATCGATGTTTAAGAAATCGATAAGAACTTAAAATGGTAATTGATGTTTTAAGAGAGGTAATTGATGTGAGACATTGACTGGAGAAAAGTCAGAGTGAAATCAATTATCTATACTTCGACTTCTGAAGAGTCAGAGTGAGAACCGTAAATATAAATAATATATATATATATATATATACTTCGACTTCTCTAATGGACTTGGATATGACAAAGTGAAACTTCGGATAAAACACATCATAATGTTGTCGGTCGAAGTGAATCTTCGTACAAGACTTTAGATATGACGAAGTGAACTTCATATATGACGAATTGATATTTCGACTGATCATGACCAAATACATGCATGGCAAAGTGCCAGCTTTGGATATGATGAAGTGGACTTCGGATATGACGAAGCTAGCTTCGTATATGATGAAGTAGAGATTCGATTGATTGCGACCAAAAACATGCATGACTTTGGATGAAGAAGTTGAAAGCAATATAACATGAAACTCGACTTCAATTAAAACTGAGAAAAGATTAGAAAATGAAGCACATGAACTTATGAATGACAATAAGGACTTACAAGCATTTGAACACCATCTAGAGAACTTGAAAATACTTGGAAAACTAGAATTATAATTTATTTCCTTTCAGTCTCCTATTGACAGACTTAACCAGAATGATATTAAGAAAAATAGTTTATGAAAGTATTCTGATAAATTTTATTATCAGCAAAATATATAATCATGGAGATAAAGGGGTCAACATACTTGAGCTATCCATATACCCTTTTCCCTTCCTGTTTCAAGTACACTTTGATTGTCCCTTTGTGGCTCTCTTCAACACCACATCGACTGGCCCTTTCTGGCCACTTCATCTGGCCCTTTGTTGCACTTCAACTGACCCTTCTGGCCACTTCGACTGCTCTCTCTCTATTTCGTGCATCAACTATCTTATGATCTGACTTGAAGAAGAGCAAATCAGCATGATAGTACCTAAGTTTTTTTCTTGGCCATGTGAAAGCTTTAATAACATTAAGATTATCCTAAGGATTTTAATCTCTTGATTTCAACCACATCTCACCTGATTTGAAACTCTATATGGGAATCCAACTTATTAAGAAATCTAAAACTCTTAATTATTATTGTCCTGCCCATTTCTATATGATCTTCGTCTCAATAACTCTACTCCTAAGATATTCCTTGGCACTCTTATAATTGGTAGTCTTTCCATCCTCGTTTCATCGAGTGCTTCATATTCGGAACTGAGTCTTACTACTTGTTCATTTTTAAATTCTCTTGGCTATAATGTGTTCTAGCACTACTAAGGACTTCGATCCAACTGACCCATGCCTGTGGATATATAGGACCCTGTCTGGTCTTGAGAAGGAGCACCTGAACGTACTTGTTAACCGCAGGAGTATGGACTCGTGGTGTTGGCAAGATTTGAAAGTGCCTTCTTGATATGTTATGTTATGATTATTCATTGTACAAGTTTTGTTTGAATATATATATATATATATGGCCAGTCTTGTTATCTATTCAATTGATCTATATACATTCTGAAAACCAATCTTGGTACCTATTTAATTTATCCATATATGTTCTAATGAATTTTGAAATTTGGTTAATTCTGACATTTGTGCAACGGATAGGTGTCTCTTTTAAAATTTTTGCCCATTGTTTGTTATTGTTCAGCAAAATTCGGAACGATTCACCATCTGTTGACTTGTCACCTTGATCTGCCTAGGGACCAGATTTATTGTTAAAGTTGTTACTTCTTAATCCTCTCTTGAAATTTTGTTATTAAAGTATTAATCATTTATATAATTGTCCGCACCTTGAGATGTAAATCCTACTGGGCAGAAGCTCATTAAATTTCTTCAGGTAGTGGAGGTGAGCCTGTGGAGACGGATGGGACTGGGCAAGAGTAAAGAGAGCATCCCAGTGTAGTCTTTGGTGGAGATGGTTATAGATGATTCCTTTTTGTTTCAGAACCTCTCATATGTTGTAAATATGAAGGGTCTTGGATGGTACTCTAGTAGTCTGTAAATATACTATTCTAGTGCCTTCAAAAGGGTTTATCGAGTATGCATAATCTGTCGACCAATACAGCCAAAAATTTTTAGTACTTTTCCTTCTCGAATCTAGATTAAATGACTTGTGCGCCTATCTGATTTGTATGTCACGCCCCGATTATTCCCACAAGTCTTATGGTGAAATTTGGGTTGTGACCTCTACAGTGTTGTGTCTACCCTCAACACGGTGTTTTCAGATGTCAAGAGCGTCTTCGTCTCTGTGGTTTTTGTCTTGTGCTTGTGTTTGTGTTGTGTATATCTGGGTGTTGAGCTGGGCTCTACCTGGATGATTAACATTGAGTTAGTCTGCTACGTCTCCACTCAATGAGTGCCCCTTGTAGTGGTTTCTAGCAAGTTGCCATGGGGCCCCTTCTCCATCTGTTACAGTATGTCGTAGGGAAAAATCGGCTGAGAACCAAACGTAAGGGAGAGTGTCTGAGTGTGCACACGTGGATAGGATTTAAGGACTTTGTGCTCACCAAGCGCCAAACCACAGGCCCTCGTTGGTCCTACCTTGTGTGTGGATGTGTTGTGTTGGTGTGCTTGTATCTGCGAGATACTTGTGTGTGATCTCATCACTTCTAGAGTAGAGGCGACTATAGCAATGTGGTTTTTAGCATGTGGTATAGTTGCGTACTATCTTCTACTTGTACAGTACTTACTTACCTGCACTTACTTTCTTACATTCTATTTAGCCGCTGGAGTTAGTGTCCTACTAGGCCTTGAGTTGAAGCTCACTCGCTTTCCCTTTTAGGTGAGGTACCGACGGGTCAAGGCGTGGAGGTGCAAAGTCACTCTAGTGGTCCTAGCTAGATACCAGCTCAGTTGCTGAGTATGTTTTGTTGTCTTTTATTTAGTGGACCAGAGCTTTGAGTTGTACACCTTATATTTTTACATAGATAGAAAATGCTGTGTTCCTTTTGTGGTTTTGTTCACTTACATGTTTCTTGAGACACCTTCTTTAACCATTCCGAGCTTCGGCTCATGGGTGGCGGTTTAGGGTTCGGGCATACTGGTGGGTAACCGATATGTCAGACTCTGGGTCATTATAACATAAGTCACTATCACCAAAACTATCTTGATGACAATTGTTGCTGTCATCAAGACCTCCCAACAACAATTGACCATGTCTCAAGGACATTCTGGCGACTGTCGATGGCAACAATAGATTCTATCACCAAGACAATCCTAGCAATAATTGACTCTGTCGCTAGGACCCTACTGGTGATAGACTACCTTGTCTCCATCCTGGGTTAGAGAAGACCCTATTAGATAACTCTTATCCAATCTCTACCATCACATCGTTCCACCATATGTGTGTGACCCTCTAGGCCTAATACTGAGTTGACTGTGAGTTGTACCAATTAAAACACCTTCTTAATAAGTGAGTTATTATCTCCATAATGACTCACTCAAGTCATCGACTATGGATGTATTAACCTACTACTCCATAATCCCCAGATGGTACGAGTGATCAAATCCATTGGACCTTTCTGTCCACAGTTATTGTGTACCTTTAGTCCATCGTCAATCCAATATACCATAGATCATATATAAGGCATGGTGTTTGTAATCACGGGGAATGCGCACCCCCAAAACACGCAACAAGATGTTCAATCTAAAAGTATGGAAATAAGGAATGTGATCGACACCTAAATACCTGCCACTAATAGGAATTAAATAGGCTAACTACGCTAGGAAAAGGAAATGAGAACGATGGACTTACTGAGATCACGACGCCCCACCAGGGCGCGTCTCTCTGTCACGACGTCCAAGCCAGCCGCGTTCTCTGCAGTGCGGGAGATGGTTGGCTAGACCTTCTTCCTGTCCTCCGGCCGGCCAGAGAACAAGAGCCACTCGTTGAGGTTTGCTTGTGTGCCTGCGAAAACAAGGAAAACAACAAAGAACACCCTGTTAGAACAAACTTACAAGTAGCATCTACTCAAAAATGAAAAAAGAAAGGTGAAGCATGGAGGGAACGAACCTGGGGGTGGTTTAGAAAGGAATAACATGAATGCATGAAAAGTGAGATGAAGGAGAGGGAAGAAAGAGCCCCATATGGGGCGACTCCCTACCATTGAACGACATTCACAAATGTTGTAGAAGCTCTAGAGAATGTAGGGGTCGCCCTCCTCAAGCACTAAGCTCCAAGGATGAAGAAGTATGCATGGCTTAGTGAAGGAAAATGTGAGGAAATGGAGGGAAATGGGAGAGCCACAAGATTAAGTCCATATTAGAGGAAATTTTGGCAGCACTTCGTGGTGAGAATTGGGCTCTCCCCTCCTCTGAAGGAGAGGCCTTGCTTTTATAAGGGAAGAGAGATAAAATCCTGTCCATGGGAGATAATGGCCAAAAATAAGGTGATAAATGCATGTAAATCCGCATGGGAGAGTCCTAGGGAGGTTTCCAAGGGTCCTGGAACCACAAACCGCACTTAGGGGGGTTGGGAGATTGCATGGGATGAAGATAAGGCCATGAGAGGATAAAGAGGAGGTGGTTGCGGAGGCCAGCGTACGCAGCTGTAGTCGCGACGGATCGTAGGGGCGCGATAGGATGAACGCGACGGCTATGAGGGGCACGACAGAGAAGCCACGTGCATGGATATGCATAGGCTGTCGCGGTGGCCATGGGGGGCGCGACAAGGCTAACGCGGCGCCCCGACCCATCGCTTTAAGAAAATCTAATATTCTAAAAAATGGATCAATAAAATGGGAGAATAATGAGGCTTGAGGCACATGGACTCTTTTAAAAGAATAATGGACAAGTTATCATGAAAATTAGGCTTTTAATGGGCTCAAAGCAAGGCTAATGGTGGGCTCAAGGTGAGAGACCAACTTGGGGCTCAATAAGATAACAAGAAATGTCGTTCAACTTGTAAGCCAGAATCGGGTGTCTACAGATTTGCCCCTCCTTGGCTTCCACTTTGCAGGGGAGCGAAGCGGAAGTGTAGCGAAGGTGTCATGAAATGACGGCGAAGCAGAGATGATGCGGAGTGGACTGAAAAGTGTGAGCCAAGGTAAAGAGACACCCGATCTAACCAATAAGCAATTGGAAACTTCTTGAAAGCTCCGAGTTAGCTGCTCGAGCAGATTGAAAGGAAAACACGAGTCTGGACGAGAAGGAAGAAAGAAAAGGATGATCAACTCCTCGATTGAGAGGTACCCTAGCCGATTGGCCTGCAGGTTTCATTTTGGAGGGACATTTGCGTGCCAGGCGGATAACTCATGACTCTATCCTGGGAGCGGTTCGCAACCAAAATAAATCAAAAGGAATAAGGATGAAAATCATATGGGAAATCCAGACAGGGAAATTCTTGACAAACTAGCAGGAATAACTCGCTCGAAGGCAAACCTTCCGATTCGGACTGGAATAGGATCTCTTGTTTTGAATATGAGGAATGGTTGGGCACTCAACAAGGGCTCACCATTAGCCAGGGATGAGTCGAGAAAGCTCAAAGTCTTACCTGATGCATGCTGGGCTAATGAAAAAGAAAACATTAAATCAAATGCAAAGAAAATGAGAAAATAGAAAATATATCAAGGATAATATTGCTATGTTAAATAAGAATGGGTCAAGAGACTACCTGCAATCGCAGTGTAGGCCTGAATCCATCATTCCCGAACTTATCTAACTTAACGGCCTATCCAGCGATTAGCAACGTACACCTACATCATCACTGTTTTTGGTAAAGGGGAACTCAGATGCCAGAGCACGTTGAAAACCAACCGGTCCTTGAAACGATATAATAAGTAAGATACCATATAGTAATGCAAGGGAATAGAGAAGAGATACTTACATGACTTACTTGTGACATTCCATCTTTTTGTGATTTTTTTTTCTTTTTCTTTTTTTTTGCGTTTTCAGATGAATAAATCAGAACAACAAATATATACATACGCAATAAATAACACAAACAAATTTTGCACAGATACAAACAAGCACTCAATTAACATCATACACACAAACACAAGGTCCCAGATTAATGGACTGGGGGCTGGATTAGGTCGGTAAAGGTCGCGACTAGGGAAGTGGTCACCTTAAGGTCGCGGCATGGCGGCAGGCCGCGACAAGGTCGCAGCCTATACGACCACCGCGACCTGAACGCGATGCATATAAGCGTCGCGACTCTACCCGAGCATTCAAAACACAGAAGCCCCCCTTTTCTCCCTCTTTGTGTGTTCAAACGTGCAAAACCTCCCTTTCTCTCTGGCGATCACCCCCCACTTCTCCGACTCCCTCTCTATTGCTTTCTCTCTCTCTCTCTCTCACTCACTTCCCCACTCTTCCTTCCTCTCTCTTTCACCCTCGTTCTTGGTGGAAATGGAGGGATCCGGTGGTAGAAGCGGCGGTGGCGAGAAGGGGAAATGACAGGCGAGGAGGCCACAGCGGTGCGCGGAGGAAAACCCAGTGGATAAGGTGCCGGAGGTGGAAATGGCAGAGGCAGAGGCACCGGAAATTGACTTCGCGGCGGCGGCAATGGCCCGAGAAGTGGCGATGAAGAAGGTAGGCCTCCAATCCCTCGACCTTTAATCTTGTGATTTGATGCTTGTGGATATGTGAACAAGCCTCAGAAAGGGCCTATGTAGGGAAAGATGCCTAGAAAAATGGCTACGGACAAAGATCGTGCCGGTCGGTCTGTGTCTGAGAACGCGACGGCTCGCCCCGTCGCGACACCAGCTGTCATGATGCGGTCAAGGGCCATGACATTGTCGCGATGCCAAAGGCTATCGCGACAAGGTCGCGGTCAACATGGTAGTCACAACCATGTGGCGATGCTTCGGGGCATCGCAACAAGGTCGCGGCCTACTTAGCCGGCGCAACCTCAGCCGAGCAACTAAACCAGGCATGCTTAATCTGACTTATTGACCAATTTGTGCTTGCAAGGTGAGATGAGGGCCCGGGTTTCCTGGCTCTTGGTTTTGGCGGTCTACCTAGCCTTCCCTAGCTTTCAGAGAGAGAGACTGGATGACATTGGGTTTGGGGATGTTTTGAGGATGGAGAGGATGAGGCCGGATGCCCCTCTCACCCAGGCTCTGCGTAGCAGGTGGGACGCGGAGGCGACTGCCTTCATGTTTCCATGGGGACATATGATCCCCAGCCTGGAAGATGTTAGCAGGATCACAGGTCTGAGAGTATATGATGGCAAGAGAGTGGGTTTACCTACCCATGTTATCGAGAGTTGGCCCGCAGACTACTGGACCTGACTATAGAGCAGAGGTCATCCCTTATCCCTAGAGTGAGTCTACACGAGAGTCTAGGACTCTATGAGACTGGCAGGAAGGTGGTTGAGTCAGTGGACGAGCAACTGCTGAGGATGACGAGGGACTACGACGAGACCCTAGCTAGTGAGCCAGGGGCTCAGGTAGAGTTGGACCTGCGCTGCTTCCTCACAATCATTCTTGGTAGACTTTTGTTTGCCACGAGGGGCGATGTGGTCCACTGTCAGTTCCTACCCTTGCTAGAAGATTTACACCAGGTGGGGGGCTATGCATGGGGAGTGGCGTTCCTGGCGCACAAGTTTGAGAGCCTGGGGTCCTCTGACCGGCAGACAACCATCAGCGGCTTCTACCCCTTCCTTCAGGTACTCTTCTTTCTCTTGCCCATTTACTTAAACTGCCCTTTTGATATTATAATTGTGATCTAACTGTGGCTTCATGTTCTTGCAAGTCTGGGCCTATCTCCACCTCCCTTGCCTGAGGAGGGGGACTTTGGAGTGACCAGGCCTCACGCCCATAGCTCGGCACTGGGTGCTGTGCCGAGACACGCACCCTTTGGAGGACCAGCTAGCGTCCCTTCAGGATGCAATCGATCTCTACCCTCAGCTAGATGTAAGTGTTTTAACCCTTCTCTGAGTTCAATTTGATTTGCTTTAATTGCCCAGCTACTCACAAGAGGTGTTTGATGTGCAGGTAGTGTGGCAGCCATATCTGGAGGAGGGGAGCGAGGGACAGCCTTGGTTGGAGCCGGCTCGCCCCTACTTTGGTAGGACGGTGTGGATCCATGCTCTCAACCTTGTGCTACCTCTCCACCTCTATCTGACTCAAAGGTCCCTCGGCCTCCGTCAGAGTGTCGTGGAGTTCCCTAGCCGAGACTAGACGCCTAGGCCTGGTCGGAGCTTCCGGAGATTCCATGACACGACTGACTGGCGCGTGAGGGCCCATGAGCAGATAGAGGACTGGGAGCACCGCGGTAGGTGGGTCAGGTCCGAGGCCATGTCGGACGATGCGTACCTTCAGGCATTCGGCTTTAAGTATGGGGCGAAGGTCTATAGAGGCGCGAGGCGATAGGTAGAATTCTAAACTCAAACCCTATGAATTGAATCTTATTGAATTGAATTGATAGACCTGGGTGAATTGCAGGTGGACGTGGCTGGGGAGATTGCTTCACATCGGGCTTTGTTGCACTCAGCGGTGCAGGACTGGGAAGCAGCCCAGAGACAGGTGGATCAGCTGGTAAGAACCTACTCAGACTTCAGTAACGTACCAACTTCTTTTTTAGTGGAGTGAGAAACTAACAAGTGTTGCATGTGCAGCGAGCAGAGTTAGAGACCGTGAGGAGGGCACAGGCCGGTGCATCCTCCTCCAGGGCAGCAGTAGAGACCTCACAGTCAAATTTGGAGGACCGACTGACAGATGCAGTGAGGAGGGCCGAGGAGGCACGAGCGGATCTGGCAGAATGGGTAAGCGCGCCAGTAATTTGATCTGAATTTGACTTATGCTTGGTAGTGACTTGATTTGCCACAGGTGACCGGGTTGAGGACTGCCACTGATCGGGCGGCCTGCTTGCAGGAGGAGGTTGATGCGGCGATAGCGTCAGCTGTCGAGCGGCACCTCCAGGTAGAGATGGTAGTAGCAGAGTGGGACTGGCTGCGCACGCAGGTAGAGGAGCTGACGAGGGAGTTGGCGTTGCTGCGCATGCAGGGGCCAGTAGCAGATCAGGCAGAGTTGACTCGACTGCGCACCGAGCTGGTCGTGCAGCAGTCCCTGGCCCGGGCGCTTCGGGGCATAGTGACAGAGATAGGTCATGCACGGAGCAGGAGGAGCAGTAGGACCGGAGCGAGCAGGGGGAGTGGCGCCACTGTCAGACAGTTTTTGGCCGGTTCCTCCAATCAGCAGAGGAACGAGGAGGAGGAGAGGCACTTAGCCAGAGAGACTAGTGCCCGGAGTGGTCGGGGTAGGGGTGAGATGCCACCCCCGCCTGAGAGACACGAGGGATGCGGGGAGAGTGGCGATGGTCAGTGAGGAGCTTGTGAGCAACCTCCCCCCTATCTTTGTACATGATGCTTTTGTTAGTGGATCTTTTATATTTGTGCCAATGATTGTGATTTTTTTTTTGGAATGAATTGTAATCGACACGAATGTGATATGAGATCCGAAAGAGAGAGAGAAAGGAAGTTGAGTACATTGTTGTGCTACTCAACATTTTTTCTCTTTTTCTCTTTTCTTTTTATGATTTTTTTTGAATTTTGAATAATACCTAAAGCCAACTCTACACATGAAATGGAAAGTACTTAGACTTGCTACTACAGTACTAAAGCAAGATCAAACTACTGGCAAGGGGTCCCCATTCATTAAAGACCACCAAAAGATCGGATGTGCATTAGGGAGGTAGCATCCTGTAGTTGGTTGCCCCTAACTTGCGGTGCCGCTACAAAGGCCATATCCGGGAGACGTTCGAGCCTTATAGAAAGAAAGGGAAGAAAGTCTGAGGATAGGTCTCGTGCAAGTTTTAATGGACAAGCTAGGCTTAGCTTCCTTCCACGACACACATCTTACAGATTCAATCTGTTGAGGAGGGAATTTTGGTCACTTTATTGTGCCTGTTTCTTGTTTGGGGCATGCGTACGACCGGGCTCACGGGCGTCCCACGCGGAACTCTACTGCCACTCTTTGCCATGCCCCTATTCCTCAATTTTCTTTCATTTGTTCTTCTTCTCTCTTTCATTTTGCTTTTCTTTTGCAGGCCTGATTAACCATCCCTATTTGAGATTTTCTCTCAGCAAGATGTGCTTAGGTCGGTCGCCTCTCCCAAATAGCCTTTTTTTTTGCCTTTACACTTCGACCGAGTAAAGAAGAGAACAACTTTTGCACCACCTAGGTATGGCCTAAGTAGCGGCGATGTTTGCTAGAGGAGCCAATTAAGGTTGCCATGTGAGTGTGTGATGATCCTTGCTTAAGGTGACCTTTAATGACAGGGAATGAACGTCGGTTCCCTAGCGTGAAGCAATCTCTAGCCTGAGTTCTATAGAAGCAAAATAAGCCTAGGATTGACTCGACCATTCTATCTGTGAAATGAGATGACTTTCCTTTGATGGGTTGAAATAAATATTTACATGTACAATGCCACCCCTATATTGAAAATATGACCTGTATTTGAACTTTGACTTTGGTGGATTTTAATTAGCTCATTTGGAGGAAAAGGTAGGGATGGCGAGAATTGGAGTCAACTTAACACAAGAACAAGAGGGAGAAAAGACTCTACATAAACTTAAGAACAAAATGATTTACAAAGAGGGAGAAAAAATTGTTAGTGAGGACTGAAACCTCGAGAACAGTGAGAGAAAGGGTCAGGACCCCGAATAAGTAGCAAAGGAGGAATCGGGTTAGGCCCGAGATTAGGAGGGGTTAAAGGAATGAATTGCAGAATGGAAGGTGGAGGATGTGGAGGATCAAAAAGTGAAGTGGAAGGAAGGGAATCGGGACCAAGATCAGATGTCCCTAGAAAAGGTGGACCCGACCTACAATCAAGAGGTTCGGGTGGAAGAGGAAGAGGGGAATCCTGAGCACCAAGAAGAAGGTCAAGTGACCTAGGTAGGTGTGGAAAGAAACCCTGAGAATCCATAGTGTGATCAGGTGGCTCAGGAGGAAGAGGTAAGTGACGGGAATCCTGAGTACCTAGAAGATGATTGGGGGGCTCAGGTGGAGGGGATGAAAAGATGCCCTGAGTGCCCAGAAGATGATCGGGCGGCTCAGGAGGGGGAAATAAGTGAGGGTCCAAAGACCTGAAGAAGTAGGAGGGGAAGGATGTGGGAACAACCTAGGATTGTGAGATCGGGTGCCTCTTTGGAAATAGGTTTGGCCAAAATGAATAGCATTGAGAGATTAAAGTCAGATGATGCCAAAAAAGGGGGATCGACATTTTTCTTGCAGACCTTTGATCTTGACCTCAACCTCTTTCACTTCTTAGCAGATATCCTTGCATGGCGCAACTGATTTGTTCTCACGGATGGACGTGATTGCTTCTTCTTGGTGTGTCTCCTTAGATAGCGGGCCCAAGCAGCAGATGGCCTTGCTCTCCTCTGTAGCCATATGACTCTCTCATCAGCTGTTGTGACTATCATGTGAGCATTTATTTCAGGCAGCTTGGCATGCTACCCCCTGAGTGAAGACTCTAGTAGAGATGTGGAGGATGTACTGTTGAGAGCCTCAACTAGAGGTTGCCATGTCTGACCCTAAAGCATTGACTTCATGATGGCCTTGACTGTAGTATGGGACAGGACAATATTTGTAGAGAAGCCCTTCCTTTGTCCAGTCACTTGTAGCACAACCGAGCAAGGGGTAACAATGGCAATAATGATAGCATCGTCAATGAGTAGTGTAATAGCTACCATCCTTGCTTTGGAAGTGACTGGTGCTAGTGTTTGAGAACTTTTCTTGACAATCACCTCATAAGGGGACAAAGGCTCACCCTTCCAAATGTGCTCGGAATAAGGACATAGACCGGCATGCGGCTGATGTAGTTGTAGAGGTCGAGACGTATGACTGAGACTAGGCTACCTTTTCTCAGACTGTCTTTCTCATGGGATGTAGATACAAGGCATGACCCTGGAAGTTCACACCCGCTCCGTTGGGTAGTTATGGTGATACGGTGTATGGTGGCTATGGGGGGTTCGTCAGATGCGAAGGGTTTTTTGTGAGGTGGTTGGATGGCAAGGACAGGCTCACGCTGAGAGAGATCTTCTCCCGACTCAAAGGCCGAGTCAGCCTTAAGCTCGGGAGTAGGAAACTCTTGCTCCAGCTCAGAGGTGAGCGTAGCTTGCCCGAGCCTTGGTGCTATGGTGGTGGCCCGCTCAGGTGTAAGTGGTAATGGGGTGGAGATGGTAGAAAGGGGTAAAGATGGATGGTTTGTAGGAGCTGAAGGATCATTGGTTTGTGGCGTTAAGGAAGACGGCCAATGGCACAATGTGGCATCAGGGGTAGGCGTGGTGGTGATAGCCTGAGCAGGGGTTGGTGGAGGAGGCTGTTGAGGTGGCGACGGAGCAGATGACACACTTGGAGGGTAAGTAAAGAAATGCTTCTGACCATGAGCCGTTGGAGAGGGCGACTGTCTTGATGCTTGCGCTTGTTGTTTTGGCTGTGGTGCTGGCTACTTGGGTGTCTGTTCCACTGTCTGTGATGAAGAGGGCTGCAGCCCCTGGCCTTGTGTTTGACAATGCAGGATGAGCCTGTGCATTCTAGCCCAATCTATCTTGTGCTCCAAGTTATAGATCACATCTCAAAATTCGCAGCAGTTCGTGACTGTATGCCACGGATGGCAATGATATAGACAGTATTCTGATTGGTCCACTGTCATATCCCAGCTCGGCTTTTCTGGAGGGAGTTGTAATGCATTGATGGACATCAGGGCTGTGAAGACATCGGAGTGGGACTCAGGCAACGGATGGTAAAAGGCTCGCTTTGGGCCAAGTGGATGTTGGGATGGATAAGTAGTGGATGGTGTGCTGCGGTGGCATGGGCGAGGTGGTTGTTCTTGTGGAAGAGGAGCAAGTTGGCTACATGGAGGTGGAGGTGTATAGTGATTAGCGGAGTGGGTAGACATGGTGTGGTGGATGGCATCAACTTGGGCATGGTTTTGGACTCCCTCATAAGTGGGCCCTTGGTATGTGCAACTGGGTTGTTGGGCCTCAAACAAGGATGGCATGGGAGAGTCCCTGAGCTGGGTTTTAACAAAGCGAGCACAGCTGTATAATTGTTGCATGGATGTGATGTTATTCATAGCCAGGATGTGGCGGTACATGGGTGTTGCATTGGCAATAATGAGCTTGATTTTCTGCTCTTCCGGGATGTGCATTTGAACATGGGCAGACATCTGACGCCATCAGTTAGCATAAGATGCAAAATTCTTCATCATGCTTCATCTGTTCAGCTACTGATCGGCCATTAAATACTTGAGCCCGGCCCAGTCTTGATATTATTGCATGAATCTGACCTTGGAGACTTCAAAATTCTCAACAGCACGGGAGGCAAGGAATAAAACCACTCTAGAGCGGGCCCATCCAACGACCGCCTAAAAAGGTAAGCCAATAAGCGGCGATCATGTTGGTAGGACACCGAGTCATAAAGGAACTCTTTCAGATGGATGTAAGGTCTCCACTCCACTATATTGGGATAGATGGGAAGCTGAGAAAGTGTAGGGATCCGGAGACCATGGAAATCAGGGAGTATCATTGAAGGAGGGTTTGGGTTTAACTACCTCCGTAGGTGGCTAAGCAATCGCTTCATGGACTCGAACTCGCATTGGAAGTCCTGAGTCGAGGTGAATTGTGGGTAGCGAGGGGCCAGCTTGGGAATGAGAGTGGAGTCGAGAGTCATGGTATGGACCAGATTGAGTATAATGGGTCGGTCGTGATGATGTGAGCTGAACAAAAGGATGGCCTGATCCAGAAGTGACAATGTGAGTGGATCTAGAACAAGCAGGATAATGTTGGCCTGTTAGGCTTGCCCTGGAAGAGGATTGTGGAGCAAAAGAGGACAACAATTCTCGGGCCTGGTCAGGGTCCATTTCCAGCAAGAGGCGTTCCAATTCAGCGACCTCATTAGAAGAGGATGGTGACGGAACAAATCGGGAACATGCGCTCTGGTCGGCCTGATGGGCCCTGGACTGAGCTGAATTTGGAATAGACTCATGAGACAAGGGGTCTACATGAGAAGGAGAGGTTGGAGGATAGGTGAAATGGAAAGGAGCCATGAGCAGATGAGAAATGGAAGGATTAAAATGATACACTAAAATACAAATAGGGGTACAACAACAGTTACAAACACACAAGAAGGGGATGAGAAAAGGAGTTCTTAAGCAAACACCCAAATTAACATGATATGCGTCAGGGTTTAGGGTTATCACTTAGCCTTTTAATGGATTGATTTAATTGAATTACACTCGGCTAAAGAAGGACCCTAATGGGTATGAACTCAAGTACTGCAGGATGACTAAGGGAACACACAACGTACGCGTGACACGACCTGATCTAAAGGTACAACAGGTACAACCTGCCCGGCAAACCTCAACGTGCATACGGCCACGGGGACTTACGGAGGCCCTCAGTAGGTGGCCCTGGTCAGCCCACGAGTACTCGCAGGTGAGATGGTCGACTCTAGCAAGGAGAAAAACCTAATCTCCATGAGACAGAAGTGTATGCATGAGCCTAGGTGCACCAAGGTGCATGCAAGTCTAACCTAAGCTAACAAACAGCAACTGGCAGGTCTCGGCTGATATCGTGACGACCATATATGTCGCGACCTTATCGCAACCGCCCATGCGGCCGCGATCATAACTGAGCGTAGAAACCCACAGTTACATGCAAACAAATGGCAAACAGACTACCCTAGGGTGAAATACAATCATGGAATAAACTAAACAACATAACAAGACTCACTAGACACACAGAAACCAACACATAGATTAGAAATAGTAACAAACAATGTGTACCTGAATACACGACGTCCTTCTCGGACGCGACAATGTCGCGACTACACGATCAACCGCGACCCGATCCGAAATCAAACAGTAAAGAATAAAGGGAAAATCCGCACCCTAGAAAGATTCTAACATACACAAACGCGAATATACATGACAGGATGACATGGAGAAATCATGGATGCACCCACAGTGAAGGGACAGTGCACAGAGAGGGGGAAGAACGCGTACTGTAGTCGCGTCGGCCGCTCGGGACGCGGTTATATCGTGGCGCCACGACACGCCACGTTAAGGACAAAGCGCAGAAACACAAAACAACACAGAAAATACCTAACAGGGCTCTACAAAGTAGTAAAAAAAATGATGATGGCAGGTAGGCAAGCAACAAACAATGAGGCTAGCACTGAAGGTCCCACCGTGATCGCCAAAAGGTGTAATCATGGGGAATGTGCACCCCCAAAACACGCAACAAGATGTTCAATCTAAAGTATGGAAATAAGGAATGTGATCGCCACCTAGATAGCTGCCACTAATAGGAATTAAATAGGCTAACTATGTAACGCCCCTCTTATGATGATCAGTCTGAAAGGTTGCGGAATTATACTATTGGTAATCTAGAAGGGGGGCTGAATGGATTACTACCAATTAAAATTTACTACCACCTTCTTTGATGGAAAACACAACTTGGAGACTTGCAACATAGTGTAAACTAAACTTAGATGTGTTAGTTGTAGATAGATAGAGTAGCAATTTATCTAGCGTGTGTGAAACACAACGTGCCTACCAAACATCTAACGTAAAGACGTGCAAACCACAGGACACAAGGTTTTAAGGTGGTTCGGAGTACACAACTTGTGTATCCTACGTCCACCGTCCACACACACATGCAGAAGCACTGCTTATGAGCTAGTTCAACACTAAAACTCACACACACGAGTTGTCTGATGTGAAACCACAATCAGATGAACACCCATGTAGATCAAGTACAAGAATCACTTGATCCAGAACCACACACACAGAAGTGAAAACATAGACTTAGAAGGGTTCTGAGTTGGAGAATCAAATCCTTATGTAGAACTCTTCTACAGGTCGTCGGATGATCTTCAAACTTTGTCTTGACACGTTCAGATTGATGTAAAAGCTTGAATCACCGACGAACTGACTTCACCTACGCTTGGAAGATGGATCGTCTTGATTTCTGGGCGGCAGGTAGAAGCAGAGAAGCAGAGAGACTTCTTCTCTTGAATTTTTCTTAGGGTATTGGATGGTGGCTGCTTGTGTACGAAATTAACTCCAAAGAGTTCCTTTTATATCGGTGTTCAAGTATAGAGAGTCGTGGAACAAGGAAACACCCACATAGGAAACATATAGAGATCTCGTATTGAGATTCTGTTTACGTCTGTCGACAGGCCTTAGATCATCTGTCGATAGCTAGAGACAGATTTGCATTAGACAGATCTCTGAACTTCTGGGAAGGGTTTTCCTGTAGGTAGCTGTCGACAGTCCACTGGGATCTGTCGACAGCTGGCTATGTCCAGAACTTGGTGTGTTCTGTCTGTAGTTATATGTCCACAGGTGCTTGTCTTTTGAGCTTTGCTTGATCTTTTGCTCTTGTTTTAACACACTGTCTTTTATGCAACTCACCTACATGTAAGACCATAGTTAGTGAGATAACGTGAACATTTAAATGATCAAGTTGAAATGTGTTTGCATGGTTCATGAAGTGTTCATCAAGTATTGCTTATCAATTGTTCATCATCAAAAAAATCATCAAATACAAATTCATGTAAACGAAGACAAACTAGTGCAGCAACACTATGACCATGACCCACTACAAAAGACACTTAGACTCTCTAAGCAGCATCATCGCCAGGCGGTGCAGAGGCCCGACGGATGTCAAGAAGCTCAGTAGACAGCCTAGTGAAGCGGAGCTGGAGCTGGACTTGAGTATCCGCGAGTGCGTCAATGCTTGTATCCACGGTGTCCAAACGTGCATGGAGCTTATCAAAACCAGTGGACATCTGAAGCTGTAATTGTGCTAGAAGATCACGCACGGAAGGCTCAGCAGTAGAATCACTAGCGGCAACACTGAACATCATCTCCCGGAGCATCGAGAGTCTCAGACTGGGAGTCTTCATCAGCTTCTTCATCATGATCATCATCATTTTCATCATCCTCCTGATCTTCATCCATGGCAGCAGCTGGTGCCTTACCCTTGAGCTCGCGTGTGACAACCCCATCAACTGGCTTATATCCCATCCTATGTGCAGCGGTGAGATCAAAACTACTGGTGAGTTGAGCTGGACACATTCACTGTCAGGGATGTTAATGCCAATGAACCAAAGAAGGGAAGTGATGGGACAGGCATATGGCATGGATCTCCTAGGATTGTAGAAGCAGTGACGGATTAAGCCATGTATGAGGGAAGGAAGGTTGATCTGCTCGCACTTGAGGAAGAAGGTAAAAAAGGATTTATGAACCTCAGTGACAAGTTCCCGACTGCCATGCTTTGGAGCAATCAGGGTGGTGAAGATATGGAGAATCATCCTGTTCAGTGGGGGAAAAGTGTTGGCATTGAGTTTAGCAATTTTCTTGGTGCCATCGTATGGTTGGAGGGTGATGAGGATGATAGTACTTAGAGCAGATGGGTGATGGGTGAGTATATCAGCCCAGAGTTAGGGATTTGAAGTGCTGTGCTAAAGAGATTAGCACTGAGTTTGAAAGGAGTTCCCTTGACAGAGGTGTAGAACTCATTGTCCTCAGAGTAGCCAAGATTGTTGAAAAATTCATTGACGGCAGTAGGAGAATAGACCGTATGGGAATAAGAAAGACCGTCCAGCCCTGGGTGTCAAAGAGGGGTTGGAGGTTTGGAAACAGGTCTGCCAAGGATGTGAAATCAACATACCGAGGCTGTACGAGCTTGGTAAAGGAGACCTTAGCCCGTGTGAGATTCAGACAAGGAGGAACCACAAGTTCGGGCAACCATCATCCGATGCTTCGTCCGGCACTCAGCGGGAGCCCGGGAGCCTTCGCCTGCTTCAGAGGAAGCGGGACAACGATGGCAGACCATCTTCTTCGCCTTGGAAGCCATGCGGATGGCAAGTGGAAATACAGAAGAACGATGAAGGGAAGAGAGATACAGACGGAAGAGAGAAAACAAGAGGGGGACGGGGTAGGGTTTGCTCTCTGGAGAAGGAGGGTTTTTGGGTTGGGGATGGTTTGGGTGGTAGGGAAGGAAGAAGGGGCGTGGGTGCCTTTTTAAGGAGTTGGGATGGGATTTTAAAAGGCAAGGGTCCCACCAAATCAGCCCCGAAGCGGCGCGCCCGTTGGGTTTCCCAAAACAGGGTGGCCGCCGGCTGTCGACAGATGCCCAAGGGCCTGTCGATAGGCGCACACAGAAATGTGCCAGAATGGAATTTTCGAGGAATTTGTTAAGGAATTGCTGAGCAATGTGTATCCAAAGAATATAAGGTGTAAAATGGGTGGACACATAGTTTAAACTGTCATACTCATTGATATTAAGTCAAGGCAATTACCTTCAATGGTTTAAACATAATGCTCAAAAAAGTTGCAGGTTGAAGCATGAAGAGAACATATTACCAAAACTTAGGGGATTACCATAACCCCTGTTGAATAACAAACTATTGTAGATGAACACGATTCCAAGTAAAGGATGGTCAAATGGTTGATGAAGAAAATGTCTACTTAGATGGCTAGCCATAGACACCAACGGACCAGGAATTAATCAAACAGTGGAGGCTTCACACTATTTCCTTTTTTTTATTTTAATTTTTTTTTTGTTTAACAAAATGCAATGGGAAAGTGGTAATTAGGTTCACGAACACCTTTTGACATGAGGATAGACACTTCCAATGACCTTACCCCAGTTACTCAGTGAGAGTGACCATCATACCATGCTACAGAGTTAATGAGTAAGCTTTTTGACGCGAGGACAGACATTTGTGATGCCCATGTCCCCGGTTACTCAGCATACATATCATTGCTCTATCTTTAGCCCAATTTTTAGGTGTATTAAGATATGAGAAATAGTAGCTTTTCTCCCTTTTTGTTTTGAATTTTATCATGTTCTGTTTGAAAATCAAGGTCAAATAATGTATGTGGTTAACAATCAATGCGAGACATAGAGTTCAATGACCATAGGACTGATCAAGACACTTGTGAACAATGTGTGCCTACAAGAGAGTTATGCAAGGGAGTTCGGTGATATCCACTAGATTAGATCAATATTCTCCGAATGATACAACCTAGACTCTTGCATGAGTAGTATGTCAAAATCATGGTGATACAGACAATGCCTTTAATATCATGTGGGTATGAATGATTAAAAATGCATAAACACCCAAGTGACACCTTACCTGAAAGGCATGAACCTGCTCAAGGAGAATGTTGTGAGATATCCAAGAAAGGCATGGAAAGTGTGTGGCTGTCGACAGCTAGAAGCAGCCTGTCGATAGATGCACACAGACAGAAAAGTGGCTATTTTGGGAGGCAGAAACTGTGCTTGGTTCTCGATAGATGAATTGTTGTCTGTCGACAGAAACAGACAGAATGCAAAAACAGGTGTGTGTGGAGCCTCATCTATCGACAGGATGGAGCAGGGCTGTCGACAACTGCTTGTGCAGAACAACAGATTGAAGACTAGGATGAAAGAGGAAAAGAGATATGGCATGTGAGGAAAAAGTAGGTGTGAAAAATGATTAATTTCCCTAAAGATGTCAGTCATCTAACCTGAACTTGCTCCCCCATAGTGTGTGCTCATGTGGACATAGACAATCAAGTACTTCACGACACATTTGCACAGCTTGGGCAATCAAATGCACACAATTTATGAATAAGGACAGACTTTAAAGAAATCCATTTATTTAAGAAGGAAACAAAGGGCAAGTGAAAAGAAACTAAATACCTTATGGAAAGTAAATGACCCTTATTGACGCTTTAACTATGGATACGTGGCTGAGAATTTTCTCACGCATAATGATAGCTTACAAACAAACATAACTTGTTCTTCCACAAATCATCATTTGATATACCACATAGTTGGTGCACACAATGAACATATACTCAAGATTTGGTATGAGTTTCATTGCATTTTGCACAAACCCAATTCTCTTCTCAATGTTGTGAATCTATCCTCACCCAGTGGTTTTGTAAAAATATCAGCCAATTATTTTTCAGTGGGTACAAAGCTAATCTCCAAAGTTTTGTTGGCTACCTCATCTCTCAAGAAGTGATGTCTTATTTCGATGTGTTTTGTCCTAGAGTGTTGGACTGGGTTCTTTGAAAGATTGATGGCACTAGTGTTGTCACATAAGATAGGTGTGCATCCAATGTCAATATTGTAGTCAGACAAGTGACTTTTATCCACAACACTTGAGCTGCACAACTCCCTGCAGCAACATATTCTGCCTCTGCAGTGGAGAGTGCAACCGAGTGTTGCTTCTTGGATGCCCACGAAACCATGCAACCACCAAGAAATTGGCAACAACCACTAGTACTTTTTCTATCAATTTTACATCCAGCATAATCAGCATCGAAATATGATATCAAATCAAAACTGCTCCCAGCTGGATACCAAAGACCCAAGGCATACGTACCTGAGAGATATTTGAATATTCTCTTAACTACAACCAAATGGCTTTACTTTGGACTAGATTGATATCTAGCACAAAGGCAAACACTAAATTGTATGTCCAGTCTACTTGCAGTAAGATAAAGGAGTGAACCAATCATACCTCGGAAGTGCTTTGCATCTACCGGTTACCTTTCTCATCATTGTCCAATTTTAAACTTGTGCTCATTGGTGTTGAAGCAGGCTTAGCTTGTTCAAACTGAAACCTTTTCAGTAGATCCTTGATATTTTTCTTGGTTGATGAAAAATCCATCTCTAGTTGTTTTATCGCAAACCAAGAAAAATTTGAAGCTCCCCCATTAAACTCATCTCAAATTCACTGTGCATATGATTTGAAAATTCCTCACACAGTGATGGGTTAGTAGAAACCAAATATGATATCATCCACATAGACTTAAACAACAATAATGTGATTGCGAACTTTCTTAGTGAAGAGAGTTTGGTCTACTTCACCTCTTGAGTACTGTTTGCTTACCAGAAAAGTGCTTAGTCCGTCGTACCAAGCTCGGGGTGCATGTTTCAATCCATAGAGAGCTTTGTGCAATTTATATACATGGTTAGGTTTATCATGATCCTCAAAGCCAGGTGGTTGAGAGACATAGACTTCCTCTTTGATGTAGCCATTCAAGAAGGCAGTTTTAACATCCATTTGAAAAACGTTTGAACTTGTTTGAGCATGCATATGCTAACAAGATCCTAACTGCTTCTAACCTAGCTACAGGAGCAAAGGATTCTTCAAAGTCCACACCAAATTCTTGATTATAACCCTTTGCAACCAGTCTAGCCTTATTTCTCACCACTTTACCCTCTTCATTTAGCTTATTCCTAAAGACCCATCTTGTTCCTATGACAGAATTTCAGGGGTTCTAGGAACCAGACTCCAGACATTATTTCTTTGAAATTGCCCAAGCTCCTCATGCATAGCATCAATCCATGAATTTTCTTTTAAAGCTTCGTCAACATTTTTGGGTTCCACTTGAGAGACAAATGCTAGATGATCCTTCAACTATTTGTCTAACTTGAGACCTAGTTTGAACTTTTTCATTCCTATCTCCTATGATGTTATCAAGTGGATGATCTTTAGAATACCAGACATTGTCACTGTTGAAGGTCCGGGTTGATCTTGGACTTGAGGAGGTTGTTCTGGAGGAGGGTGTGCTTGAGGAGTTTCAACTTGAGGTTCTTCCTCTTGTGGATTTTGTTCAGGTTCATCGTCTTGATTTCTGAACAAATTTACGTCATCATCATCATTGTACCTGCGAAGATATCCACTTTTAGTCTTGGAAACTGCTTTATGATTTTCTTTTGCTTTCATTTGTAGTTCCCCAAGTGTTATTTCTTCATCTCCATCCTCAAACCTGTAAGCATTTGAATTGTTAGGCTTTACTAGATACTCATTAAAAATAACATGTGGAGTTTCTTCCACTGTTCGAGATTTAAGATTAAACACCCTATATCCTCTAGAGTGTTCTAAGTATCCCAGAAAAATACCTTGATCACTTTTGGCTTCGAACTTGTCCAAGTCAACTTTATCATTATTATGAATAAAGACTTTTGAGCCAAAAACTTGAAATACCCAATACTGGGTTTCTTACCTTTTAGAAGTTCGTAGGGAGTTTTCTTTATCACAGGTCTTACCATGGCTCTGTTAAGGATGTAGCTTGAGGTGTTTACCGCTTCTGCCCAAAAGGTCCTTGCAAGCTGACTTTCGACCATAAGGGTTCGAGCCATTTCCACCAAGGTTCTGTTCTTTCTCTCCACTACAGCATTTTGCTCCAGAGTTCTCAGGGAGGAGAATAGGTGTTCTATTCCTTGGTGCCTGCAAAAATCAGAAAATGAGTTGTTGTCAAACTCTCCCCCGTGATCAGTGTGTATTGAGCATATCTTATTGACATTTCCATGCTCAATCTTATTAAAGAATTCTTCAAAGATTTTCAGTGCTTCATTTTTGTGAGCCAGAAATTTTACCCAAGTGAACCTAGAAAAATCGTCTACAATGACAAAACCAAATCGTTTTCCATTGAGACTCAGTGTTCTAGTAGGTCCAAAAGGGTCCATGTGCAACAATTCATAAGGTTTAGAAGTGCTTACCGGTGCTTTTGATTTGAAAGATTTTCGGGTTTGTTTGCCCTGTGCACATGCATCATAAAAACTTTCATTCTTGTTAAAGGAAATTTCAGGAAGTCCATTTACCAGTTTAAGCCTCATGATCTTGTGCAAGACGTTGTAACTTGCATGGCCAAGCCTACGATGCCACAACGTAAGCTCATCCTGCTTGTTTGCTACAAGACACAAGTCTTCGTTTTCTGGATCATCTAAGTCAACCAAATAAATGTTGTTCACCCTTTTTCCAGAAAATTTTAGACTTCCTGTTTTCCTATCAATGATTTGACATGATTTTGATTCAAAGATAACGTTATGACCCTTATCACACAATTGACTTATACTGAGCAAGTTGTGATGAAGGCCCTCAACCAACAATACATTATCAATTGAGTTGGAGGCATACTTACCGACCTTACCTGTGTCGATGATTTGGCCTTTATTGTTACCTCCAAAGATGACTTGACCTCCGTCTTTTTCAACCAGCAAATAGAAATTTTCTTTGTCGCCCGTCATGTGCCTCGAGCAGCCACTGTCCAAGTACATTTGTTTTGATTTTGGGCTGCTAGGCATTCCTGCATATATAAATCAGACAAGAGGTTTTGGTACCCAAATTACTTTGGGTCCCAATGTATCATTCATGCCAAACAGTAAATGCTTGGAATCAAACTTGTTTGACTTTCAGTTTATTTGGACTATTCCACATTGTTTATCATTGTGCCCATTTTTCTTACAGACATTGCATGATGAAGATTTTTTCACAAAAGTGGGCTTATTACTCTGGGAACATGCATGGGCATTTTACCCTTTTGTTGCCTTGTTAGCTTTTCTTGGGTAGCTTGTTTCCAGATGTCGACTGATTTGACCTGTTTCTTACTCTTGGCTTGAGTCTTGTTGAGGTGATTTGCTTACTTGTGCTTGGGCTAGAATCAACAAAGGAAGTTAGCAAATTTTTACCAATTACCTTTGGTTTACACGTTGAAATCCAATCCCATGCTTTGCAACAAATACATTAGATCCCAGAATTGCATCAAGATTTTATTTCCCTTTAACAACCTTGATAGATCTTCAGATTTTCCTTTAAGGTTCTCTTCAGCCTTTTCCAATTTTCTTTTAGCTTATTATGTTCACTTTGGAGAGATTCAAGAGAGTTCATTAGACCTTCCTTTTCTTTTTGAGTTTCTTGTAGTTTTATTTTCAAACTATCCATCTCCTCACAGTGAGCTTCCTCATTAACTTTCATCATCTCAATCTCTTTGCTCAAGGATGCAATTTGTTCATCATTATTAGTGCCATGAACAAGAGAATTGATTTTCTTTTTGAGTGCTTTATTTTCAGACTTAAATTCACAGAACTTTTCAAACAAGACTGTATAGGCTTCTTCACATTCTACAATTGTATAACTTTCAAAGGAAGAATTTACCTCATTGGAGTCATTGCTTCTTGCCGTTAGACATTGAACTTGTTCATCTCCAGAGGTCGCTTGTTCGTCCTCATCTGCATCTTCATCACTCCAAGTAGCCATCATTGCTTTGTCTTTCTTGAAGGTGAATTTCTCCTTCTTCAGCTTCTTCTTGAGCTCAGGGCATTCTCCTCTCATGTGCCCTTGTTTCTTGCACTCATAGCATATAATGTCAGATTTTTGTTAGACTCAAATTTATTTGAAAAATCTTTCTTTTGAAAGGTTTAGAGTTACCTGACCCTTTCTTTTTGAATTTAAGGAATTTCTTGAATTGTCTAGTGAGCATGGCCATATCGTCATTCTCACTATCACTAGAAGTTTCAAGCTCATCACTTTCCTGTTGAGTGTCTTTTTGGAACCTGAAGAGTTTTCTTGGAGGCTTTTAAGGCGATTAACCTTTTTGGGTTTTCTTCAGTTTCTTTCCTTTTCACATTTATTTCATACGTCATCAGGGAGCCAATTAGTTCATCTAGTTTCAACTTTGAGAGATCTTTTGAATCCTCAATAACAGTGGCCTTGGTGTTACATGAGGATGGAAGAGACCGAAGTATCTTCCTCACCAAGTCACTTTCGGAGTATTATTTCCTAAGACCCTTCAGACCATTTATTATTAGCATGAACCTTGCAAACATGTCTGAGATGGTTTCATCATTGTTCATCTTAAACATTTCATACTCAGAAATTAGCATGCTGCTTTTGATTCACTTACCTTGGACGTACCTTCGTAGATCAGTTCAAGTTTGTCCCACATCTCTTTCGCTGAAGTGCATGTGGAGAGCCTTGAGTATTCTTTGGGATGAACTGCGCACTGCATCATGTTTAGGGCACTCCAGTTGAGAGTTCCCTTGGCAATCTAGTCCTTCGTCCAGGTGTCTTCATCCTCAGAAAGTGTGTATGCTCCTTTGCTGACAATCTTCCACAATTCGAAGTTTTGCGCTCTCAAAAACACCTGCATGCGGTTTTTCCAATAGGGATAATCATTACCATCAAATAAGGGTGGCCTGGTCACAGAGTGTCCTTCGACCATGTATCCCTTATTAGATTCCATGAGATCGAGACTCTCCTGATCGTAAGATCAAATAAATACAGC
Organism: Colocasia esculenta; assembly: GCA_014218235.1. Classification (NCBI taxonomy): domain Eukaryota; kingdom Viridiplantae; phylum Streptophyta; class Magnoliopsida; order Alismatales; family Araceae; genus Colocasia; species Colocasia esculenta. The sequence continues at coordinate 121,211,575 of CM024756.1, forward strand.
AGTAAATCGGAGAAACCTCGCTCTGATACCAATTGAAAGGTTGCAGAATTATACTATATGGTAATCTAGAAGGGGGGTTGAATAGATTACTACCAATTAAAATTTACTACCACCTTCTTTGATGGAAAACACAACTTGGAGACTTGCAACATAGTGTAAACTAAACTTAGATGTGTTAGTTGTAGATAGATAGAGTAGCAATTTATCTAGCGTGTGTGAAACACAACGTGCCTACCAAACATCTAACGTAAAGACGTGCAAACCACAGGACACGAGGTTTTAAGGTGGTTCGGAGTACACAACTTGTGTATCCTTCGTCCACCGTCCACACACACACGCAGAAGCACTGCTTATGAACTAGTTCAACACTACAACTCACACACACGAGTTGTCTGATGTGAAACCACGATCAGACCAACACAAACCACGTAGATCAAGTACAAGAATCACTTGATCCACAACCACACACACTGAAGTGAAAACAGAGACTTAGAAGGGTTCTGAGTTGGAGAATCAAATCCTTATGTAGAACTCTTCTACAGGTCATCTGGATGATCGTCAAACTTCGTCTTGACAGGTTCAGATTGATGTAGAAGCTTGAATCACCGACGAACTGACTTCACCTACGGTTGGAAGACGGATCTTCTTGATTTCGAGGCGGCAGGTTGAAGCAGAGCAGCAGAGAGACTTCTTCTCTTGAATTTTTCTTAGGGTATTGGATGGTGGCTGCTTGTGTACGAAATTAACTCCAAAGAGTTCCTGTTATATGGGTGTTCAAGTATAGAGAGTCTTGGAACAAGGAAACACCCACATAGGAAACATATGGAGATCTCGTATTGAGATTCTATTTACGTCTGTCGACAGGCCTTAGATCATCTGTCGACAGCTAGAGACAGATTTACATTAGACAGATCTCTGATCTTTCGGGAAGGGTTTTCCTATTGGTAGTTGTCGACAGTCGACTGGGATCTGTCGACAGCTGGCTATGTCCAGAACCTGGTGTGTTCTGTCTGTAGTTATCTGTCGACAGGCAGCTGAGAAGCTGTCGACAGGTGCTTGTCTTTTGAGCTTTGCTTGATCTTTTGCTCTTGTTTTAACACACTATCTTTTGTGCAACCTCACCTACATGTAAGACCATAGTTAGTGAGATAACGTGAACATTTAAATGATCAAGTTGAACATGTGTTTGCATGGTTCATGAAGTGTTCATCAAGTATTGCTTATCAATTGTTCATCATCAAAAACAATCATCAAATACAAATTCATGTAAACCCAGCATAGTCTATCTCCATGTAATTTAAATAAGTTACACATCTATTTTGGTGATTAACAAAACTATGATAAAGGTTACTAACACATTTTCTATGAAGTCTAAGCACAGGAAATAAAACAAGGGAAAATAAGCCAATCAAGTAAGTATTCATCACACTACAACAATGTAAGTTCAAAGTATCAATATTTGTATAAGTACACATCGATTTCAACTATAGGTCATAACGATTTCTATAGAGATATAACGATTTCCTTAGTTTCATAACGATTTCATACTCATAAGGATTCGCTATGTATTTTTAACGATTGTTAAGTGATCGCAACAATTTGCCCTCACAACGATTTGTTAAGTGATCACAACGAGTTGCCCTCACAACGATTCGATAAGTATTCACAACGATTTCTTTAGTGATCGCAACGATTTGCCCTCACAACGATTCGATAAGTATTCACAACGATTTCTTTAGTGATCGTAACGATTTGCTTTCCACAACGATTTCTTTAGTGATCGTAACAATTTGCTTTCTGCAACGATTTCTTTAGTGATCGTAACGATTTGCCTTCACATCGATTTCTTAAGTGAGAACAACGATTTGTACATCGATTTGTTCATAACTTCTTAACGATTTGTACATCGATTTATTCACAACAGCATAACGACTTGTACATAGATTTGTTCATTACAGCATAATGACTTGTACATCGATTTGTTCATTACAGTATAACGACTTGTACATCGATTTATTTATAACATCATAATGATTTGTACATCGATTTGTTCATAACTTCTTAACGATTTGTACATCAATTTATTCACAACAGCATAACGACTTGTACATAAATTTGTTCATACAGCATAACGACTTGTACATCGATTTGTTCATTACAGCATAACAACTTGTACATCGATTTGTTTATAACATCATAATGATTTGTACATTGATTTATTCATAACATCATATCGATTTGTACATCAATTTGTTCATAACATATAACGATTTGTGTATGCATCTCTTTACTTACGAAGGCACAATTATTTCATAAGTCATGTGTATAACGATTTCATGGAAAACAATGATTCGATTTTCGAGTCAATTTTTGAATTCGTTGAAAAGTCAAAATCTTCACGTATATCTTTTTGACAGCCATGCATTTATTATGATAGTACGTATCACTGCATGCATGCAGACAATATCTTCCATTATCGTATCTTCTCTGTGAACATCTTTTAGAACAACAAAATGGCATTACTATTTTGATGAACTTTTGTTCTGACATTGACTGACAACAAGAAACAGCTTAGTTGTCTATTGTTCAAGCTTTAAATATGTGCAGGTCTTTGACAGCATCCGTCATACAACGTTGGACAAAATAGAAGCCAAAGAAGACTACAGAAGATCCTCTCTCTCTTTACGTGCATGAAAAGATAAAGGACTGTTGACTGGAAGCTTCCAAGTGTCAAGCAGTCTAACGTACACTTATGTATAGAGACAACGGGCACTTCAACGTTCGAATTTCAAAAGATGATATATATAGAAGATGCAGAACAGTTAGAGAACGAGAAGTTTTTAACACCTTCAATCTTCTGCAACTTTTCTTAGAGCCAAGCAAAAAACTCCCATTAGTCTTAGCTCTTCCTCTCTGTGCTCAGTTCAGATCTGTGCGAGAGCTTTTTGGTCTGAGAAGAGTCCTTCATTCTAGATCTCTTCTTCTTCTCAGTCCTTGCTTCAGATCAAGCAGTTTTCTATAAGCTTGATCTAGGGGCATCATCTCATTCATCACATTCTCTTGTGTTGTTCCCTTCTGTTGTGAAGGAAGACCTGGTGGGGTATCCAGGGTGTTGTTCCCTTCGGGTGAAGGAAGACCAGCTGGGGTGCTGTAGTGTCCTTAAGGGGGACTGTACCCTTGTTAGTGAAATCTTGAGATATTGCTCAGGGACTGGACGTAGGACTCCTAAGGAGAGGAGATCCGAACCAGCATAACTCTTTGTGTCGTGTGATTGCTTTTGTGTGTTTGATCTTTCAAATCATTAACACTAACAATCTACAAAGTGTGTTTTATGTGACTGTTTCGTGAACAGGTTTCGAATGTTAAATAATTTTAAGAATCCCATTCACCCCCCTCTGGGCTTGTTGGCTGGGCAACATCTTAGACCCAGTACAGTTATACCAACTCACATTGGATCTAACAGAAGTATTACAGTGGAACAAATCCAACATTTGTTGGCACAGGTTGAGATATACACAAATGATAATTCAATTCCAGTAATAAGCAACAGAATATGGAACTAAATGATGGTGATCAACATTATACTCAAATATGAAGACTAATGCATAAAAGAGAAATAACAATAGTCCCAAGTTTATTACAACTCATAGTCCAAATGCATAAAGGAAAATACATATAGACCTCACATACAAGAGTCACTCTAAAATCTCTCAACCAATCTAAGTCTCCACGTCCTCTCGCTCCGAGTCAGTGTGTACTAACTCCTGGGTATCCTCTGGTTCTCTTGAAATGTTTAGCAAGTATGAGTCTACAAGACTCAGCAAATTACATGAAAGACAGTTCACGATATTAAAAATATACTAGGTTTAAAACATGGTAATATATTATTACTCATTTCATTGATATCTTATACTCTTCTTACTAACATGGTTCTAAGTCAATTGGCAATCACATATTTTATAACACTTCTAATTATCATGAAATAGAACATGACATGTAAATGCATAGAATTCACATCTTATTCCTTAACAATTAATTCAACATGTTCCTACATATAGCATGTAATCATTCTTATCATGGAATCTGCTTATTGCCATTTAACATGTAAACCATTTTAATGAAAGCCTTATGCTACATTATGCGATATGTAACAGTTATCATGTAACAATTGAACATTTAAACATGTAGCAACTCTTTTACATAACAATTTGCATGTAACATTTAACACATTGACATATGGCATGTAATCATGTAGACAATATTCATGTAGGTATGTAGCATGTAGGTCATGTAGACAATTGTTCATGTAGATGTGTAACGTGTAGTCATGTAGACAATTGTTCATGTAGATGTGTAACGTATAGTCATGTAGACATGTAGACATTTTCAATTAATTGCCAAGACATAGCCCGCACTATTATAGAGATCAGTAGTCATTTAACATTCACTTATCACCTAGGCAATGCAGTGATGAAGTCGTGGTATTTGCACAAAACCGGGGAAAGTCCTTCCCACCTTAACCAATAGAACTTGTCTACCTCTAGGATTTCAATCTGTTGCCCATGGATTCAATAGATCAATTACATGTAGGTGAACCATTACCATAGGGGCATCTACGGTGTAGTTCCTTGTCGGAATCTATAATATAGCAATGTCTTATTGGCATTTCCTTTCATTGTATGCATTAACATATATGATATCATCTAATTTACATTTCATGCATGAGTATAAGCAATAATCTACAACATATTTTTTTTTTCAGTTTCTCAATGCTATTATAACTGTATGACAGATCCCTATCATTGTATTAATTACAATACATTCCTTCATGCATCTACTTTCATATTTATTCAATTTCTACATGTAACTTACTATTCGAAAATTCATAACAGTAAGCACAGATCTCCAAAATTTCCAAAATTTAGATATAAATTCAGAATCAGGTCGTACTATTTGCATGAAAAATTTTGTATTTTTTTATCTCTGTAACTATTTTTTTCATAATTTAATTGCACTAAATTAATTGAATTAACATAAAACAATCAGTGAGAAACTCTATGATTCTGTACAGAAACGGAGTAAAACAAGTATGCAATATTACAGTCTCTGAATCATAATTCTCCATCATGGATTTCGTTCGTAATCACCTCATTTTTCTTTTATCAATTACATGATCATCACAAAATGACTAACTATATGCACATGTGATTTATACCCAATTTCAATATTCTGTCCATGATATGGCATTGATGAACACACTAACATTACCTGACCGAAACTTCATACAAGCAAGGTTTATGGATAGATGATTAAAATCAATTTTTAGGCAAAACATGGTACTGATAAACTTGACGGCACGGTATGTGGCGTTTACCAAAGTTGACGTCCATATACACTGTCGTTAAGCCTCAATAGACGGTGGCACATAGCGCTGTTAACTTATACTAGAGGAGGCACATAGCGCCGTTTACATGTAATAACAGACAAGAAACAATTATCATTCACAAGAGATAGACGGCAGTCAATGCCGCCATTTACAAGATATAGGCGGCAAGCGATCTGGACGTCTAGTTCTAAAACGCAGAAAACACAGAAATCCTACATGAAATAACGCAACTTCTACCCCTTCCCGTAGGTGATTTACATGCTTTAAAAATATGGAAAAAATGGTAAATCTATAGTGTATCATATCGTAAACCAAACCCCATGTAACTTGCCTCTTTCCCTCCTACAGGAATGATGAATCTAAGCTCGAAGATGCCCACCTCATCTGTGAGGCAGTCCCTTTCCTTCGACTTCAACCACTCCAATCCGCCTCCAATCGTGGCTCCTCCGCTTGGATGAGTTAGGAAGCTGGACACACCGCCTTGGTCAAGAAGCCTCCAACCCGCACGAACCTGCACAAAATCATCCTTTTCTCGGCCCTCTTTCTCTCCTCTAAAAATCAAAGCAAAAAACCCCTTTCCAATCACGAAATCCGGTCTTATAAAGACCTTCCATGTAATGGTCAGCCTAAATCCTGACCCTCCGATCCTAAACGCTCGGATCATCGCATTAAAACCCCTTGAAAACGACAGATCTCTCTTTCCCCGAATGGAAATATCAAAAACTGGCAAGTCAGCTTAACGTCAACATAAGATGTCGTCAGTCTCCACGTAAACGTCGATCGATGATGTCGTTTACAGGCTTGCCCAAAATTTTAAGAAATTCGGAAAATAATAAACGAAACAAGAGTATGTCGTTAACAGAAGATAAACGGCAGGCGATCTTGCCACTAACAGGACTTAACGCCAAGAGATGTTGACGCCAAGTTACATAGAAAAACAGAAATAAATGTACAATTTGTAAAATAAATTCAAGAAAAATTTTCTAGGGCACTACAAACTACACTAGGAAAAGGAAATGAGAATGGTGGACTTACTGAGATCGTGACGGGAGATCCCGTCGCGATGGGGCTGATGTCGTGACACCCCACCACGGCGCATCTCTCTGTCGCGACGTCCAAGCCAGCCGCATTCTCTGCAGTGCGGGAGATGGTTGGCTGGACCTTCTTCCTATCCTCTGGCCAGCCAGAGAACAAGATCCGCTCGTTGAGGTTTGCTTGTGTGCCTGTCAAAACAAGGAAAACAACAAAGAACACCCTGTTAGAACAAACTTAAACGTAGCATCTACTCATAAATGAAAAAAGAAAGGTGAAGCATGGAGGGAATGGACTTGGGGGTGGTTTTTAAACCCCTAGGGTGGTAGGAAAACGTGGGAGGAAAAATGGATGCAACCTACCTAGAAAGGAATAACATGCATGCATGAAAAGTGAGATGAAGGAGAGGGAAGAAAGAGCCCCGTATGGGGCGACTCCCTGGCATTGAACGACATTCACAAACGTTGTAGAAGCTCCAGAGAATGTAGGAGTCACCCTCCTCAAGCACCAAGCTCCAAGGATGAAGAAGGATGCATGGCTTAGTGAAGGAAAATGTGAGGAAATGGAGGGAAATGGGAGAACCACGAGGTTAAGTCAAGATCAGAGGAAATTTTGGCAGCACTTTGTGGTGAGAATGGGGCTCTCCTCTCCTCTGAAGGAGAGGCCTTGCTTTTATAAGGGAAGAGAGAGAATATCCCGTCCATGGGAGATAATGGCCAAAAATAAGGTGATAAATGCATGTAAATCCGCATGGGAGAGTCCTAGGGAGGTTTCCAAGGGTCCTGGAACCTCAAACCGCGCTTAGGGGGATTCGGAGGTTGCATGGGATGAAGATAAGGCCATGAGAGGATAAAGAGGCGGTGGTTGCAGAGGCCAGCATACGCGGTTGTAGTCGCGACAGATCGTAGGGGCGCGACAGGATGAACGCGACGGCTATGAGGGGCGTGACAGAGAAGCCACGTGTATGGATATGCATGGGTTGTCGCGGCGGCCATGGGGGGTGCGACAAGGCTAACGCGGCGCCCCGACCCGTCGTGTTAAGAAAAATCAAATATTCTCAAAAATGGATCAATAAAATGGGAGAATAATGAGAACTTGAGGCACATGGACTCTTTTAAAAGAATAATGGATGGGATTTCATGAAAATTGGGCTTTTAATGGGCTAAAAGCAAGGCTAATGGTGGGCTCAAGGTGAGCGACCAACTTGGGGCTCAATAAGATAACAAGAAATGTGGTTCAACTTGTAAGTCAGAATCGGGTGTCTACAGTGTTGTCAGGCATGTACGGAATCTAACCGAGTCATACTCTTATGAGATTCTCTTGGACAACTCCTTCTCTCTCAATCTGATTGACCCTAGCTAGAGATTTTCTTGAGTAAGAACACATGGGATATTCCTCTCATGATATCAAGAGTGGATAGTTCTTTATTGATACAGAATTACCTTTGTAAGGTTGGCTACCATTCCTAATAACTGACTGTACTAGATCTAGAACTTCTAGACCTATAAGTCTGGTATCAAAGAATGAAGTATTCAAACAAGGCATCCTTAGTGACTCAAGTCTAAGGAATAGTTACACAACCACCACCACATAATCGTTATCTGACAATCAGATATCATCAACGATATAACATTTCGAGAGTGGATCATACATTGAACTCATTCTCCAATAAGCACTTGCACTATATCTCTAATGTCTCCACACAAATAGCTATAAGACTAGCCACCTCCATCATATGGATGGATATATAGTTTACTGGTCTATCCGGTTATCTCGATATCCTTCTCAAGTAACCTATGACCAGGAGATTTAAGGCCTGTGTTTAAAGAGGATATGTCTAATTATCATGATGTTATTCCAATGCGTAGATCCATGGACATTATAGTATAAGACATTATACACATGTATGTAATATAAGGTGATAAAATACCAATAATAATTTTATCAAAAGAGATTAGTACAAGATTATAAGTGTGATCACAAACATGAACCGGCTTGTAGGACACTCATAACTAGTAATACAAACCTACTATCTTCACGTACGAGGCGCACTTAGGCTGCAAGAAAGTACCATTGACGTTTGCTGACAGAATGGTAGGCATCTTGGAAAATGATCTCTCATGATCGTGAAGGGGCCAAATACTGATGTTTCAAAGCTCGTACCAACCATTTAATTTTGTGATGTGACACTAACGACACATATTTTGTGCTCCCTAAGGTGATACTTAAGTATCCTTGTATCGTTTGACCTAAACTCCCACAAGCTACTTCCTACTTAAATTTTAACTCTAGAGTAGGGAGCAACTGGAGATGGGTAATTTCAAATCTTAGCTCATTATGAATAAAAGCCCAATAATGGCACAAACGGGCTAGGCCAATTAGATTACAACCTATTTGTGCCGACCGACAAATGCCATGAGTAGTCCATTACTCCATATGGAAGGCCCCCCTTACCGGAACTGATGGCCTAGCGGACAGTCGGTTTATGGAACACACTCCTATGATAGTTTCTTGAAACATACTAATGCGAGATTATATCTCTACCCACTCCTTTGCTCATAACCCTAGAAAGCCTAACTCAGCCGCCGACATTGTATCCGAGTCAACCATTTCCTTAGAATCTAGAGGGGGAAGTAAGGAGAAAACGATCAACTTTCCCACTTGATTAAAGACTATAACACTCCATTAATGCAAAGGCGGTAACACTAGGCAATGTGAGCAACCCTCTGGACACCCGTGATTGAAGAGGAACTCCCTATAATGGGTCCACGATGAGTGCCATAATGTCTGCCTCCTTAACACCCCATAGTCATGGTCATATACTTGCCCTCAGTGACAGTAGGATTCGCATGGGAGAGATGAGGCCTATAAATACCTAGGTACCCTCCAAGGTAAGCCCATGTGTAAGACTTGGCCCTCTTGGGCCCTTGGCCTTGTCCTCAGGGTCGCGACGGACACCCTGGTCACGACATGGTTGCGCTAGGGGAGCCTGTCGCGATAGGCTTTTGGTCACAGCACACCTGGCCGTCACGACATTGTCGCGACGGGGGTGGGCCTCGCGTTCTTGTTGCGGCGTCTGAAAGTGATGTGACTACTTTTCTGACCGATCTGACCACTGTCCTTTCTATCAGAATGGCCTAGTCGGGTGTCAGGTGCGTACAATGTTGACACGGCCTGGCAGACCATCGCGTTCTGATTTCCCAGTTTTCGAGGTTTGACCGACTTTGGTGTCCCACCGGGCTCGGCAGTCGCGACATGGTCGTGACACCCGGGTCCTCTCCTGAGCTCTCTTGTGTTCTCCGACGATTCTTGGGTGCTCGTGGCGAGGTGGTGACGTCCCCTTGGTGTAGGCGATGTGCTCATTGTGCTTGGAGCGAGGAGGAGGTGGTCATTCCAACGTGAAGGCCCCAACGGGTCGGCTCTACTCTTGGAGGTAGGGACCCTTTGTTCTCCTCTCGTTCTAGCATGCTCCCTTCCACTTGAGAGCTTGTTTCTCAGTGGTTTGAGGTTGTGGGGTGTGAGGATCATGCTCGTAGTGAGTGAGGTTTCCCTCGAGCGTAGATTTCCTTGTAATCCATGTGGTTTGGTTGTTTATAAACTTTCTCATGCATTTTCCATGCTCCCCTCCCCCATATGAATGTGTTTGTACCAGTTTTGTCGCGGTCCATAGGAGGACTGTACCAGGACGCCCCTCGACTGAGATCGCGACCAGTATAGAGGTAGCGATGATGTCGCGACTGGAGCGGCCGCCGCGACATCATCGCGACACTCTAAAGCGTCGTGACATGGTCGCGACAGCCTGAGGCATTGCGATAGTGTCGCAATAGCATGTGGCATCGCAATAATGTTGCGACGGCCCTGGGAGTCATGACAGCACCAGAGACAAGTAAGTTCTTGCAAAGTTTCGTTTCTCATGGAGTCTTCACCGTTTCCGGTTCTTTCTATACCCGTGGCACCAGTGCTAGTTCCTAGTACGGTCCTACACTAGTCATTCACCCAGTGCTCGGCACCTGAGGGCTTGTCCCGTGAGAGAGGTTGTTACTGTTTGCCTGGGACCCCCATCCTCGTGCGCCTTAGAGGTAGCGTTCGGGGCAACGAGCGTACTCAAGTCACGGACTCTGGAGTTGAGGGGAAAACAGTGGTTAGGACAGCGGCGTCGAGTCGTTTGCAGAGCTCTCTTAGTTGGTCTAGGAGTGGGACGCCGAGGACGACCGGAGTTCTACCCAGTGCAGGCCAGCTAGTCCTTTTCCTCAATACCTTGCTCTTTGTGGCCTCGGAACCACCTAGAGAGGCCAAGCGTGGGACCGTAGTCTGGCCAAACTATGGCGTTACTGTTGTATACTTTGTGCTCCTGCCTCTACTCTGACGAGACGTGGAGGTCTGGACCTGGGTCAAGGATAAGACGTTAGTGGACGCACCTGACCGATTAACTAGTGGTAGTGTTTTCCGTAGCTAGTGTCTCTTGTCCAGGTAGGGTTCTCTCTGTCTGCATTGCCAGCCGTGTGGAGGTTACGATGTGCATGTTCTACGGAGTTTTCAACCGTGGTGTCCTTCCGTACCGTTGCTAGTTAGTAGCTTTACTTCCGCACTTTCCCTTGTAGAGTAGAAGATATAACTGCTATTATTTAATTATTTATATATTCTTCTGCCTGTTAGGGCCAGTATGAGATTGGTAGTCCCTACTGAGCTTCTGTTGTGAAGCTCATCCCTTCTTTTTCCAAGTGGGCCTTCTCAGCAGCGGCAGGGCGCGCGTCGGGCGGAGTAGGCGGGGCGGTAGTCGTCATCCCCGTAGCTAGCAGTGGTTTCCCCCTTTCACTTGTACGTCACCCTCGGGATATGCCCCTAAGGGCTCTGTTCTTCTCTTTTTACTTGTACTAGTTGTGTGTGTGTTGGGACTGTACCTAGAGCGTTACGCTGTGGTCTCGCTCTTCTTTCTACTTTCGCGTGTGTACTTCTAGTTGAGTAGTTGATGTTTATTTTCCTTACATATTCTGTTAGACTTGTGTTATAGCGCTTCCAGATCTCCGGATCCATAGGCGACGACTGCGAAAATCTGGTCCGTGGTTTGGGCCGAGGGTCAGGTTCTCGAGGTTGTTACACCATGTAAGAGCACATAATCTTCGTGAAGAGTAATTTTACATTTCTATTATTCTTGTCGATCTTGATTTAAATATCGAAAGATTTTTTTGAGAATATCTTGCCGGATTTTTTATCCTTTTCTTGTCATGCAGATAGACTATTCGAGGGGATTTCTTAGCCGCTACTAAATCCAAGAACACCCACTTCACCCACAAACGTGATTTATATGCTGAGTTGATTCACGAAGAGTCAAAACTAATTATTAGTTGTATTTGTGAAAAAAAAAAATTGTGTTTAAGCTGCCTCTATGCAATGCCTTAGATTTGATGGGAACAGATGTGCCTCTAGAAAAGTAGATCAACGTGGAGATTGTTAGCGATCCACTGAAACGCCCATAAGATCTTTCTTTGATCTCTCAGGTACTCCCCATTTCTACTAACATATAATTTATATATATATAGAGAGAGAGAGAGAGAGCGCTTTGCTGGGGCCCAATTGCTGCTGTTGGATCTCCATCCAGTCGCAGCCTGCACTGCCCGCGGTGCGTGTGTGCGGATTTTTATTTTTTTTAGCAATTGTTGGATCTCCATCTAGCGCCGCTGTTGGGGTACGGGCCCTAGCATCACTCGATATATATATATATATATATATATATATTACATATACAGACGCACAGATATATGTTATTTAGTTGTACATATATATGACTCCCGTGTACATCTGAGTTCCTTTGAGAACGGAACTTTAAAGATGCACAATGAGAAGGGCGTGAACCTTTCTCATCCATGAAAGTAAACTTTGAGTCAACCCGTTCACATGGTCGTGCTATAAAACTCTTTTTTTAGGATTCACACACACATATATAATGGGAATCTTACGAGCTTTCTCCCTTGCCGTAATTCATCTCTCTCTCTTTCTAATTCTTCTTCTCTCTCTCTCCGCGCGCTTGTGGACACTGCAGACACAGCCAGCGTGACCTTTGAAAAAGTCTTTCCTGGGTGATGTGTATAAATACGAGTTAATGGCCTCTGCCTTGGACGATTGTCTTCATTTCCTGAGTGGAAAACAAGAAGGGGGGAAGAGAATTTTAGAGCAATCCCTTCAGTTCAGGCAACACAGTCTCTGCCTGATCTCTCTAGCTCTTAGTCCATCCAACATCCCTTCCAAGCCCTTCCACAGCGCGCGGAGGAGATCGAAACGAGGTGACATGGGTCGGCCACCATGCTGTGACAAGATAGGGGTAAAGAAGGGGCCTTGGACCCCGGAGGAGGACATCATCCTCGTCACTTACATCCAGGAGCACGGCCCCGGCAACTGGAGGGCCGTACCTGTGAAGACTGGTGAGGAACTTCTGCCCCCCTCCCCCTTCTACTTCCTCTTCGTCTCTTTGTCACGCTTGTGATTTCGACTCGGAAAGATCATCAGGGTTTTGGATATATCAATCATGTTTTCATATAATATGATCTCATGGTTGTCTGACAATCAGAGTTGTAGTCTAATGGAATTAAGCCGAAAAAGAAAAAGATGGGTCTAGGGGATCCCAAAGTGTCTGGGCTAGCTGTTCCGTGCTCGTCTTCTCTTAACTCAGTTCTTCTCTGACACCGCTTTCTATCTTTCCGTGCAACCAGGCTTGTTAAGGTGCAGTAAAAGCTGCAGGCTTAGATGGACTAATTATCTCAGACCAGGGATTAAAAGGGGTAGCTTCACTGCCCAGGAGGAGAAACTAATCATTCATCTCCAGGCTCTTCTTGGCAACAGGTAATGACGAGTTGGAGCACATATATGTGCGCATAAATGTGCTGATTGTTGTGTGATATTTGCTGGTTACCATGATCGTGCTTGTTTATTTCACCCACAAATGGTATTGATACAACATACATAGAGATGTGCCAAATGTCATGTGAACCTAATGGTGATATCTCTGGATCCCTTTTGCAATGCACACAGGTGGGCTGCTATTGCGTCCTACCTACCGGAGAGGACGGACAACGACATCAAGAATTACTGGAACACCTATCTGAGGAAGAAGCTCCAAAAACTGCATCTCGACTGCGGTGGCAGCTCCGCTCCCATGAGTAGCCAGTCCACAAGCGACCAGACCGTAGCCAAAGGCCAGTGGGAGAGGAGGCTCCAGACCGACATACGCATGGCCAGGCAGGCTCTCAGTGAGGCGCTGTCCGTTGAAGGGGCCAGCTTCATGCCCGACCCTAAGAAGGCCTCCTTTTGCTCCACCTCCTTGGATGGGCAGAACCCGACGCTGACTTGGTGCCAAAGCCAGAGCGAGATCCCAAAACAGGCGTCACCGCTGTCTACTATCACTTATGCCTCCAGCACCGAGAACATCTCCCGGCTTCTCAAGAGGTGGATGAAGAACGGCTCGATCCTATCGGGTGGCGCCGCCGCCCATGCCACCCGTTCGAATTCAGATTCGAACACAACCGGCAGATGCAGCGGTAACGACTCGACCTCCGGTGAACCAACGCGTAGCATTGGGCCACCAGATGCCCACGAGCCGCTGCCATTTGACGGCCACGCATGGTCGACGCCGCCGAAGGCGACGAACCCGTTCCATGACGAGAACAAGCCGACGCCCATCTCCTCGCTGGAAAGATGGCTGTTTGAGGATGGCCTTGGGCACGGGTTTGACGCTCTCATGGATTTGTCCCTGGAGTACTCTCAATTGTTCTGAGATTGATCTATGTAATGGTTCGATGGGTGCATACTAGAAAGGTCTTCTTCTTGTGTTTTCCGTTTCTTTCCCGTACGTGCGTGTTTAAAATGTCTTGTATTGAAACCACTTACTTCTCCTTGAGGGTGGATGAGGATCCATCGAGAAGAGGAAAGACAAAAAAAGTAAAACGACACCAAGTGGACGAAGAGTCTGGTCGCCAAGTCACAATGCCATCGACATGTCTATATGTATGCAATTTTCTAGGGTTTACTTGTTTGTAAGAGAAGGTTCCGTATCCTGTGTAGACAACTTCGGACAAAGTAAGGTTCCACGCTTATTTTTTTTGGGAGCTGTGGGTTCCCGGGAAGATATGTCTTGGCAGCAGTTATCTAAAGCGAAAGCAAGAATTTTTATCCGTCCATTCATTTGTTTAAGCTAATTAAGCTATCTTTGCGGCAATTTTGTTTGACACCCGTCTGTTCATCTCCCTCTCAAAAACCGTAACCACCGCACAGGTAAAAAACAAGAGTGGCAAAACAATGTGGGGTCCACCTGCGCGAGGCCTCCGAGCTAAAGATTTGCGCCCCTTGCGCGTGATAATTACGTACGTTGTGTCCATTTAATTGATCTCCGGTTTAGACCCCCTCGAACCGCCTAATTGGGGCTCGGCGCGCATGTACGCGCTTAGTTAAAATCTTTTAACTTTCTTAGATAAATCAAAACTCAACACACAATCAAAATGAAGGAAATATTTGAATCAGATAAAAAAAAACCAACACTTACCCGTAATTTCACATAGTAGTAAACTAAAATTGAAGTTTGACTTCCGTCGGTCTCTGCGCATACGTGGTGAAATTCTGGATGCATTGGTGCCAAGTGAACTTAATGATTCTTTATTCACTCTCTTTTCTAATATTCTCTTACGGGTATGTGTCTAAACCGAAGAAAAAGCTTTATATATAAAGAAAAATATTCGGACCGTAGTATCGATGATTAATGGTATCTGCTTCTTTGCTGGCGGGGAAGGTGGGGCATTGGGGCTTGGCATTCTAGAATGGCCTGTCCTTGATAGAGTGGGAACAGGGATGCATTTGTATACCCAGAGACATGAACTTTTCCTCTGTCTACATTTAGAAAGGACCGGCTCGTAAGTAACCAGAGTCCATATTGGGCAGCAGCACACACCACCGATTGGGAAGCTGTGATTGGGACATGTTAAACCTATTCTGCATGTTGAGGAGTGTCGGATATAGTCTACCATTAATTGGTCGGAAGTTGGGTGGACTTGGTCATCTAAATCTTAAATCACGACGGCCTTCAATCTAGTGTTGACCGGCTTCTATGTACTTGGTTCAAATTAAGGGAAGAGAGAGAAACGTAGCCGTGGTTCTTTCTTGGAAACATGCACATAGGGTCTTAAATGCTCATCACATGAAGAGTTTAATTTTGATTGTTTTCTTCGGTGGGTTGGAGATGGGGCGGATTTTGGGGCGGCGTTGCTCCTCTTTTACCCATCTTTTAAGTTATCGAACGAATTGGCCTTTGGGCTTCGATCTGCTCCGCATGCAGCCGCAAGCTGTAAAGCGATTGAGGGATCGGAAGACCCCCAAGGATCCAGTGTTCAAATGAAAGGACAAACCTGCAGAACCTCTGTTTCCTTTTTCCCTTCGTTTTATCATCTGGTGAGTGTTCCGTGTAGTGTGTGTGGGAGAGATACAGAGAGAGAGAGAGAGAGAGGGAAAAGAAGAAGAGAGATGTTCAAACCCACACACGGAGCCGAAGAGAAAAAGAGAAACAAAGCGTAAATGCACAAGAAAAGTACAATAAATGAATGCCTGCAGAGCTCCATGTGAATGGCCTCATACGCATGAAGCACCAAGGCACCCTTTGTTCTTTATTTGTGGGGGAGTAACTGAGCGTTCAGGTGGATCACACGACAAGTTGGGACGCTTTCATGGTATAGATGATGCCACTGATCCCCTCAGAGCTGGCAGTGGAAGTTTGTAGGATTGGGAGGAGGGAGGAAGAGGGACCCAATACTGTTGGCCCTCGGCTTCAAAAACTAATTACATCTCAGTACTGACATTATCTCTTGTGAGATCGCATGCACGATCCTTATGGGGTGGAAGGGGAATGGAAACATCTCCTACTATCTTAACCAGTCGGTGTGGCTACGCAGAGCGTACGTCATCCACTCTCCTTCCCTCCCCATTGCGGTGATCCTCCGCTACTCTTCCTCCTGGCAGTGGCATGTGCACCTTAAGATTTTATATAGTTATAACCATCTGGAACTGGTCGCTTTCATGGCTGGCATCAACATAGTGAAGTGTGATACCTCAGTGAACCCACAGTTTTCTGTAGTAGGCAGTGAAAGTATGGGCCTAGCTAGGTCCCAGTGTCACGCATCTTAGGCTTCCGAATGCCTTGAAGGGACCCTCAAACCCTGACAACCTGGTATAACTCACACTATTATATTGCATTGACATGCTTGAAACATATTTGACAACTGGCCCTTGAGTAGAATTGCTAATTTCCATGGTCCTAGAGGAACTGAGTGCAATTTCAAACCTCAACACAAACCACATGTATCAGTTGGACAATCTAATATTGATAGGACATTGACAACCAATTATATTTAAAAGAAGTCAAATGTTCATTACACACATCGGGGTTTTCATTCATGACCAACCGCATATTAGCCAAAGGGAGCCAAATGTCTTTCTTAATTGTATCCTGGGACCTGCAATAAATCTCCCTCAGAAGAGTGGAGTTTTCTTTATCAAATGTCTCAAGATATTGAACGTCAAGAGCTATGGAACTGTAAAGACATTGTGTAATTTTTAGAAAAGGTTCAACCTAGTTGTGTACTCATGCCAAGAATATTTGGGTTTACCTATTAGAACTCTCATAAACATACACATAGACTATATATATAGGTATTAAGGTGTTTGACCACCTATCCCCCCCCCCTCAGACCACATGCAAAGGCGCAAGTACTCTTTATGAAAAAGCGCACAACCCACACTCTAAGTCATAATCAAGTAACAAAACCTATGGGATTATTTGATTGTAAATTTGAAGAATAGTCACACAAAAGTGTCCTGATGAACTTGAGTTTCAACAATAGGGAGAAGTTTCAAAATGATGTAGACTGATGAACAAGCTCTATTTGGTATGAAGTTAACTCCCCAATTAACTTAAACTTTAGTGATAAAAGATTAATTAATTACAAATTTCAGCGTAAAAAAAATATAATAATAAAATTATTATGCGACCAAAACGTCTTGATAACTGTCAATAATAAAATCATGTGAGAAAAATATTATCTTAATTAGAAAAGAAAAAATTTCTTGATATTAATGTAATATTCTCCAATCACATAAATCATGTCTCAAAACAAAAGAAAAATATCAAGTCTTTTAAACAAGTCTCCGAAGACATTTAAATTAAATATTAAAACCAATCTATAACAGAAGAATGTATCTCACGAAAAAATTATAGAAAACATGTCTCTTGACTTAGACGAAGCAAAATGAGCGGGCTTGAAATGAGTCTTATGAAAATGAGTACTCTGTAAAGACTCAAAAAATAAGTCTTGGACATTGGGCAAAATGTGTCCCTTGAAAGAGACAAAAACAAGTTTTATGATGACAATGAGTCTCTGTACTTGGTGCAAAATCGAGTCTCAAAGACAAGTTCAAAATGATTCACAGGGATATTGTAAAAATTGAGCATTCTGAAACAAAGTAAAAAACAACCTTTCATAAAATGAAAAACACTCCAAAATGAGTATTTTCCTCATATAGGCCTTACAACAATAGAAAATAATTTTTTACACAGCTTAAAATCAATCATTCCACTAAAGATTGAAACGAGTATTTAGTTTGTTTGATAATGAGCATTTTAGGGATACCAGAAATGATCATTTTATTCACATTGAAAATGATCATTTCACTCAAGCTTAGAAACAATCATTTTAAAGAACATAATATGGCATTTCACTATATGGCAAAAACGGTCATTTCACGCAAGTCCAAAACGAATATTTTAGAAAATTGAAAATGAGTCTTCTGATATCACCACAAGAAAAAGTGCCATTATCGACGATTTTTCCGACGGAAATATATCCGTCGGAAATACGACGGCTATTCCGACAGGAAATGTTTTGTCGGGAAATCCATCGGAACTTCTGATGGAAATATTTTCGTCCGAAACTTTGTCGGAAGTTCTGTCAGTACACCCGCCTTTTCCCTCTCCCGCCATCCCCACGAAACCCACCCTCGTCTCTCTCTCTCTCTCTCTCTCTCTCTCTCTCTCTCTCTCTCTCTATCTCTCTCATGCTCGCTGCGCCCCTCACCGCCTGCAGCGCCACCGCCGCCGCCCCAACCGGCACCCGTGCTCCACCACTGGTGCCGCCATACGCCATGCTCCACCACTGGTGCCGCCATACCGCCGGGTATGTATCCGCCCCCCCCCTCCCTTCCCCACCCCCGCCACCTCCCTCCGGCACCGACGACCCCCCCCCCCTCCGCCAACCGGCGACCCATCCCCTGTCGGCCCCCCCTCCCTTGGCGCCCCCCCTCCCCCACCGGTGAGTACCTACCACCTGTCGGCCCCCCCTCCCCCTCCCGTCCCACCTCCCCCCTCCCCTGTCGCCCCGCCTTCCCCAACCAGCGACCCCCCCCCCCCCCCCCCCCCCCCCCCCGTCGGCCCCCCTCTCCCTCCCGTCCCAGCCCCCCCCTGTCACCCCCCATCCCCCGCCATTCCCCACCCCTGTTACCCCCCCCTCCCTGTCGGCCCCCCCTCCCCTGTCGCCCCCTCCCCCACCCTTGCCACCCCCCTCCCTTACGAGGTGACCCCCACCCCAATCCCCTCCCAGCCCCCTCCTGGCAGCCCCCCTCCCCCTCCGTGGCAGCCCCCCCCCCTCCCACCCCCCTCCTGTCAGCCCCCCTCCCCCTCCTAGGAGCCCCCCCTCCCTCCCCACCCTGCCACCCCCCCCTCCCCTACCAGTTGACCCCCCACCCCTCCCAACCCCCCCACCTGACCCCCCCCCTCCCCCTCCTGTCGCCCCCTCCCCCTCCTGGCAGCCCCCACCCCACCCCCTCCCCCCCCTCCCAATCCCTGCCACCCCCCTCCCCTACCAAGTGACCCCCCCCTCCTACCACCCACCCCCTCCCCCTCCTGCCACCCACTTACCATTGTTTTGATAATATGCATATATGTTGAATTGAATTAATATTTTGGGTCAATTTTTTACTTAGAGTTGAGCCACCATGGACATTATTGCACTAGGTTTAATTTGGCATGAATTAGTACAAATTTGACAATTTAACAGCATATCTGAGAAGTGCAACTAAAATTTGAATGAATATATATATATAGCACTAGTGAACAAGTGTAAGGACCCTCAGCTGCACCACTCTTACATGGGAACGTAGTGTAGTGGTACTCAAAGGTGACAACTACACATATGAATAAAAATAATCAATCGGTCTTACACTTGTTCTATTTTTTATTTGTTAAAATACTAGTTTATTACATCATTTGATGAAAGTTAAATTTTTAGTATCCACTTTGAAAACTTTTAAGAAGATTTCTTATCAATCATTATCCAAGAGTGTTTAATTTTTGACATCTTCTTAATGTAAAGTGAAGTGTTACTACACTTGTCCTATAATTAAAATGAGGTGGTTTATCTATCCATAACACTACTACTGAATAATGGCCATGACCCTGTAACATAGTGTTTGGGTGGGGACATGATTTGCTATAATTAGGAGTCCATCATTGCGTTTTGTCTTTATCCTCATTGAGGAAAATGAATCCCATTAGAATTCTTTAGTTGGAACAATGAATAATTAAATAATTAAATAAATTGTTATTCTAATTTTTTCATGCAAGTAGGATTTTAATAATGATATTTGCTATAATTAAATATATCTCTGTATTTAGAATATTTAGAAGTTAGAACGAACCCAATAAGATAGGAGTTCCAACTGCAATAGAAAGAGGTTAAAAGTTGTAAGGCATGGTTGGTAGTTTGTGTTCTTGATCGATATGGGTCGGAGTTCTATTACCCAATCTGAGTTGTCTTATGTGAATAGGCTATCGATTAGTATTACACATCTTTTTTAATGTATTTGTTTAGTATTGCACTTGTTTATATGTAATTCATTTACATGTATGTGTGAATTTGTTTTAATGCTCTTGTTCACATGTCATATTTTGTTTTCATATCCTTTCATATTTATGTGGGTTTAAATTTGATCTATACATGTATAGCAATTTACACTGCACACACCTCACGAGAGCGTGTTAAGCCCGTGTCAATGAACCGTCCCGTTCAAGACTTTGGTGATTGATGTGCACGAGTCTTATTTTCAATGATGAGAACGTGTATATCTAACTCAAAGTCTTGAATTGTCCCATTTGGACAATCTGTGAATGTTTGATCGCAGTTAGGTGTCATTTACTACTATGTGTTTGTATTATTTGTTGAAAATTTCGAGTGCTTCTACTCACTTCTCTCTGATATACCTTTATTGATTTAAAAATTTTTCTTAACCACTTATTAGTAAGTGTTTACAAAAATATCTTAATCAATAAATATTTTTGCTATATTTGAGAGGTGTGGGGAGATGCTGCCGAATTTTCAGCAAATAATACAAACACATAGTAAATGGTCATCTGAGTGTGATCAAATATCACAGATGGGTAAAAGTGATAATCTAAATAATATGTCCTACCTATTCATTTTGACTTACTCGAACGATGTGAGGGTGTGTTGGATTTTAACTCGTGACATGACATTTAATCTGTGTAGGAAAAATGTCTTATGAGAATCGGTCATGGATGTACCGTGGAATAGTTAATGGAGTTGTGACAGAGGAGTTTAAAGATGGAGTTGACAGTTTCATTCAGTTTGCATTGAGTAATTCATCAGTAGTAGTTGATCCGAGGGTAACATCCGATGTCCATGTTCGGCTTGTAAGAACAGAAAGTGGATATCGACATGGGATGTGCAGCATCATTTATATACGAGAGGATTTGTTGCCCATTATGAGTTATTGTTGTCTCATGGTCAGTTGAAATATCAGTCGTCTGAACCAGCCACTTTGCCTCCACAAGTACGTACATAGACATGGTTGTCAATGCTACAGGTGCGGAGTTCAATATTCATGTTGACCAAACAAATGAAGAAGTTTCGAATGATACAGCTCAGAGATTTTATCAGTTACTTCGAGATACTGATGAGCCATTATGGGATGGTTGTGAGAAGCATACACGGTTGTCTGCAGTGTCGCAGCTATTGAATTTGAAGTCTGAATTTCATATGAGTGAGAGTTGTTTTGATTGGCTTATCTTACTCGTCAAGAGTTTCTTCCTCAATCAGAGAGTTGCCTGATGATTTTTAGCGTGCGAAGAAGATGGTGAATGATCTGGGGCTCGGTTTTATGAAAATTGATGCATGTCCGAATCACTATATGCTGTACTACAAGATGATGCAGATAAGACATCATGTTGTATTTGTAAGCATGATAGATTCAAGCTAAGAGAGGAGACAAGTCAAAGTAGAAGGATGTTCCATATAAGTATTGCGGTACTTCCCGGATTGGGTGGACGTTCAAATGACTAATCTAAAAAAAATCCAAGGCTAAAGGATCAAAACACGCAACCCGGGAGTCCAAAATCCCAAAATGGGACCCGATCGACGTGCCGTTCGCTCCGACACGACCGGTAGGTGAAATTTACGTGTGCGAACTGACGGAATCCAAATTGGATTCCAGGTTTGGGGTGGGCATTCAAATGACTAATCTAAAAAATACCCAAGGTAAAGGATCAGAACAAGCAACTCGGGGGTCCAAACTCCCAAATAGGGACTGATCGGCGTCCCCGTTCGCTCCGATACGACGGGTAGGTGAAAGTGACATGTGCGAACTGACGGAATCTGAATTGGATTCCTGATGGGTTGGGCATTCAAATGACTAATCTAAAAAAAACTAAGTCTAAAGAATAAAAACACGCAACCGAGGGGTCCAAAATCCCAAATTGGGATCTGATTGATGTGTCGTTCACTTTGACACACCGGGTAGGTGAAATTGACGTGTGCGAACTGACAGAATCCGAATTGGATTTCCGGATTGGGTTGGGCGTTCAAATGACTAATCGACAAAAAACCCAAGTCTAAAGGATCAAAACACGCACCCGCGGTCCAAAATCTCAAAATGGGATCCGATCGACTTGCCGTTAGCTTCGACACGACCAGGTAGGTGAAATTGACGTGTGGGAACTGACGGAATCCGAATTGGATTCCCAATTTGGGTTGGGCGTTCAAATGACAAATCTAAAAAATACCCAAGGTAAAGTATCAGAACAAGCAACTCGGGGGTCCAAAATCCCAAATAGGGATCTGATCGGCGTGACGTTCACTCCGACACGACCGGGTGGGTGAAAGTGACGTATGTGAACTGACGGAATCCGAATTGGATTTCCAGATTGGGTTGGGCATTCAAATGACTAATCTAAAAAAACCCAAGTCTAAAGAATCAAAACATACAACCCGGGGGTTCAAAATCCCAAAATGGGATCTGAGACGTGTCGTTCACTCCGACACGACTGGGTAGGTGAAATTGACATGTGCGAACTGACGGAATCCAAATTGGATTCCCAGATTAGGCTGGGCGTTCAAATGACTAATCTAAAAAAGTCAAAGTCTAAAGGATCAAAACATACAACCAGGGGTCCAAAATCAAAAAATGGGATCCGATCGACGTGTCGTTGGCTCCGGCATGATTGGGTAGGTGAAATTGACTTGTGCAAACTGACGGAATCCGAATTGGATTCCCGGTTTGGGTTGGGCGTTCAAATGACTAATCTAAAAAATACCCAAGGTAAAGGATCAGAACAAGCAACTCGGGGGTCCAAAATCCTAAATAGGGATCTGATTGGCGTGCCATTCTCTCCGACATTACCGGGTGGGTGAAAGTGACGTGTGCGAACTGATGGAATCTGAATTGGATTCCCAGATTGGGTTGGGCGTTCAAATGACT
Organism: Colocasia esculenta; assembly: GCA_014218235.1. NCBI lineage: Eukaryota > Viridiplantae > Streptophyta > Magnoliopsida > Alismatales > Araceae > Colocasia > Colocasia esculenta. The sequence continues at coordinate 121,234,793 of CM024756.1, forward strand.
AATCTAAAAAAACCCAAGTCTAAAGAATCAAAACACGCAACCCGAGGGCCCAAAACCAAAAATAGGATCCGATCGACGTGCTGTTCGCTCCGACACGACCGGGTAGGTGAAATTGACGTGTGCGAACTGATGGAATCCGAATTGGATTCCCGGATTGGGTTGGGCGTTCAAATGACTAATATAAAAAAAATCTAAGTCTAAAGGATCGAAACACACAACCCGGGGGTCCAAAATCCCAAAATAGGATCCGATCGACGTGTCGTTCACTCCGACACAACCAAGTAGGTGAAATTGACGTGTGTGAACTGACGTAAACTGAATTGGATTCCCGGTTTGGGTTGGGCATTCATCACTAATCTAAAAAATACCCAAGGTAAAGGATCAGAACAAGCAACTCGGGGTCCAAAATCCCAAAGAAGGATCTGATTGATTTATCGTTCGCTCCGACACGACCGAGTGGGTGAAAGTGACATGGCGAACTGACAGAATCTGAATTGATTCCCGGATTGGGTTGGGCATTCAAATGACTAGTCTAAAAAAAAACCCAAGTCTAAAGAATCAAAACACGCAACCCGGGGGTCCAAAATCCCAAAATGGGATCCGATCGACGTGTCGTTCACTCCAACATGACCGGGTAGGTGAAATTGATGTATGCGACATGAAGAAATCCAAATTGGATTCCCAGATTGGTTTGGGCATTCAAATGACTAATCTAAAAAAAAATCCAAGTCTAAAGGATCAAAACACACGCAACCAGGAGTCAAAAATCCCAAAATGGGATCCGATGACGTGTCGTTCGCTCTGACACGACCGGGTATGTGAAATTGATGTGTGAGAACTGACGGAATCCGAATGGATTCTTGGTTTGGGTTGGGCGTTCAAATGACTAATCTAAAAAATACCCAGGTAAAGGATCAGAACAAGCAACTCGAGGGTCCAAAATTCCAAATAGGGATTGTTGCCCAGCTAGCAAGCCCAGAGGGGGGGGGGTGAATGGGATTCTTTAAAATTAAATTATCTAAACCTGTGCAAAAAAATGTTTAACACACATACTACGATCGATTGTTAGCGTTAGTAAAATGATAAACAACACCACAAATAGACAGGCACACAACCACATGTTTTATCCTGGTTCGGACCTCCTCTCCGCCGGAGTCCTACGTCCAGTCCCTGAGAAACAACTCCGGATATCACTACCCAAGGGTACAGTCCCCCTCAAGGACACTTACAAATCCATCCGCAGCTGGCCTTCTCTTCACAACCGGAAGAGGTACAATTCACCCTGAACCTCAGGTCTTCCTTCTACACGAAGGGAACACAACCACCTGTCAACCACAGGTCTTCTCTTCAACCCAGAAGAGGAACAATACCACAAAGCATTGAAAAGAAGGGCAAGCCCCTAGACCAAGCTAATAGATCATGCTTGATCTGAAGCAAGAACTGAGAGGAAGAGATCTACAAAGAGGAACTCTCTCAGTACACTAATGCTCTCTCAAGGATTTTCACTAGACGCAGAGAGCTAAGAGCTTGAACAATGGAATGAGGCTTGGCTCTTCTGATGCTTGCAAACTCTCAGATGAGAAAACATGAAGGAGTTTCAAATTCCCTTCATCACTCTAGAGTCTTCAATCTTCAATATATATCTTATTTTTGAAAACTAGATGTTGAAGTATCTGTTGTCTCTAAGCTCTGGTATACATTAGACTGTATGGTCCTGAAGAGCTTCTAGTCAACAGATATTTACGTTCCACGCATGCAAAAAGAAGATCTTTCTCGATATCCATTAGCTTCTTATTGTTCAACGTTGTAGTGTGTGATACTGTCAGAGACCTGCACATAATAAATAATAAACATTAGACAGCTATATTGTCTCTTGGCTTGTCAGTCAACGTTAGAAGCTAAGCAATAGGACTACACACTAAAATAAATGGAAATGTCATTCTGTCTTAAGATAAAGTGCTTTTTTTTTAGAAGCATTAGACTAGAAGACACCCAGATTTATTTCATGCAGAGACGCATTAAATGCATGGACATTGGTGCTGCAGCACGCAAAGACTTTGACTTTTCAAAGTATTTAAAATATCAAGTCATTATGGCTCACGAAATCGTTATGAGTATGACTTATGAAATCTTTGAGTGAATGAGTCGATGTTCATGTGAATCGTTATGGAAGTAAATTGTTATGAAGCACAATCATTGTGAGAGCAAATCGTTGTTCTTACTTAAGAAATCGTTATAAGAGAAAATCGTTTGTACAAACTTAAAAAATCGATGTGAGAGCAAATCCTTGTTCTTACTTAAGAAATCGTTATAGAGAAAATCGTTGTACACACTTAAAAAATCGATGTGAGAGCAAATCGTTGTTCTTACTTAAGGAATCGATGTGAGAGCAAATCGTTGTTCTCATTATGGAATCAATGTGAGAGCAAATCGTTGTTCTCACTTAAGGAATCGATTGTGAGAGCAAATCGTTGTTCTTACTTAAGAAATCGATGTGAGAGCAAATCGTTGTTCTCACTTAAGGAATCGATGTGAGAGCAAATCGTTGTTCTCACCTATCAAATCGTTATAAGAAGGAAATCGATGTATACACTTAGCGAATCGTTCTGAGATCGAAATTGATGCGCTCTCTTAACGAATCGTTCTGAATCGAAATCGATGCGATACTATGAAATCGTTGTGAGGCTGAAATCGATAGAAAATCATTATGAAACTAATGAAGTCGATGTGTACTTAGAAAAATCATATGCTCTAAACTTTAAATGATATGAGGTAAGATTACTTACATATGTGGCTTGATTTATTTCCTATTTATTTCCTGTAACTGAGCTTCATATAAACTTGTCAGAAAATACTTGCTAGGATTTTTTAATCATCAAAATATAATAATTAATATTATATTGGGATGGACTGATCATCAATCTCCCCTTTTTGGTGATGACAAAACATAACAGGATATAACATAAACTGTGCTGAAATAAGCTTGAATAAATGAATAAATTTTCTAAATAGAAATAAAGCATGTGAATATGTATTTCAGAGTGTTTATTTTTCTCCCCCTTTTTGTCATTAAGCAAAAAGATATCCATTTAGACAAAGAAAGAAGAGAGAAAAGATAAATGGGAGGTAAGGAAGCTATTGAATGTCTGATTGAGGAGGAAGGGGTACAGGAAGGTAGTGAGCAGAATAGAAGAGAGGCATGGTGGGAGATGATTTCCCCAGCCTTATGTCCTGTTCTTCAAAAATTACCTAAAGACCCCACCATAAATGGTGTCTGAAGATCCCATGTTAGGAATCATCATCTTCATATGAAGTGCCTGCTGATCCACAAGAAACTGGCATACTGATCAAGATCAAGAGAGAATTTGTAAACTTGGTTTTTTGAAACTTGCACGCTGAAGATTGACTGATTTTCATGGGGTAGTGAATGGAATCATTCTTCGTATATGAATCTTGATAAAAGAATATGGTGTCCTTATAGATAGCAAGAAGTTTGAAACAATGTGTATGAAACTTACTAGGAATTGAAGAGAAGAATAACGATTTGATGGATGGTGAGGGGATGCCATTGAGGGCTTCCAGGTCATATGCAAAACCTTGTACCTTTCAGTCCAAGTATCAGAGTTTCGAACAAGTGATTAGAATTGGAATCTAGGAATTCACCAGCAGATAACAAGGTTGATTGATTTAGCCTGGGATGCATTAGGGCCGGAGCTGCTCAGCTGAAGAATAGGCTTGTTCCAATTTTGAAGGAGAAAGGCGTTCACATTCAGATAAGATAGGGGCAAGAACATCAGACTTGATGTCGCCCTGATGATACTCCTGAAAACAAACCAGTGAAAGGAAAGGGAGGGCCTTTTCTACTGAAATCCTAGCCATAACTTGAGCAGATCTTTCAAAAAGTAAAGACCTGACAACTGATTCCATGATGAGAGAGTGGAGAGGAGGTAGGAATACACCACTCTGGATCTCCAAGGTGGCAAAATCCACTTGAATTGATTCGGTATGAGCAACACTAGAACCAAGAGCATGAATAGCTTGTCAGAATTGGCCAAGCTGAACATCAGGCAATTTGTTGAGATAGCAATAATCACTGTACATCTTGTAGTGCCGGATAAACTTAATTTATTTTTCAACATAGGGCGCCCAAGAGTCCTTGTGAAGGATCTGGAACCACTCCAAGAGAGTCAAGGGATGATCTCTGGTGGATATCTGGCTGATTGAGCTCGAAGAAACTGATTGTAGAGAGCCTTTGACCCCGGGCCCACTGCTCCTCAGATTTGGCTTCAGCCAGGGAAAAGATTTTGGCTTTTTCAGCCTTTGAGAGAGAGGTGAAAGGAAGAATGATATTAAATGGTCAGTGAGGTTGATAGTGGGAAGACCAAAGATGGTAGCAAAAGTGATTTTCTGGAGATATTCACGATAGAGAGGCTTATGTTTATTCGCATAGTGAGGGAGAACCAAAGTGGTGGAAAACGAGGTTCAGAGGATGAGACAAGGGTTGAAGAGATTTTTTGTTTCTTGGGTACACGGCTACGGCTAGGGAGCCAGACCTATAAACATGAGAGCTAACTTTCAGGACTGATCGAAGAATTACTTCTTCGAATTCATCTTTGATGTCCTGAATCTCAAGATGCTCAAGTTGAGCGCCCTCAGGAATAATGGTTACAAAAGAGGGAGGAGTAGGAGGATGAAAGAATGACCTAGATGTAGAGGGAGGTACATCAGATGGTCCAGAAGAGAAGGGACCAGAAGAGGAGGCCCCATGTAAGGCCCTTGATTTTTCATCTTTGGGTGATTTCTTATGTATGTATAAATCTATGCCATCGATGTATAAATTTTATTGTGCATAATACTTACTTGTTTACATTGTATATATATATATATATATATATACATGTGTGGTGTACATCAAGCTTTTGTAGTTTTAAATTCTGTTCTGGCGGCTAGTTGGTGTCATCATCGGTTGACGTTGACCATAAATCAGCGGCCACATCGATGGATGCCTACTCAGAATTGACGGTTATTGATGTTGACGTCAATGTCCCAGATCTGTTGCGATTTCAGATCCGGAAATGCCTCCGGAAATGTTGCCCTTGATTTGGGAAACTGTTCACCAACGGTTACCCAACTTACCCAACTCCGTCTCCGACCCTAGCCCTATAAACACCCCATCTGCGGCAGATCTAACCCTTTTGACTCTTTGTCAAAAACCCTAACATTTTATGTGCGAATCCCAACTTTGGAACTCCTTGATCTGGCGATTTGAGCATCATCCGACGTTCTACAATGACTGGAGAGGGCTCTGAACATCCGGGAACGGCTTCCCCACGCTGGTGTGTAGCAGAAATCAACACAAAACTCAGATCAAGGGAGTTTTAGGACTCTTTGGCTTTGGCCGAGGAGGGCTTCTCTGGCTTAAATCTTTGCTTGTGGATTTTCCAGAGGCATGTACCCCATCCACATCATTCCTACATGTGTCTAGTAAGTCCTAGGAATTTTCTGGATTTTATTTCAAGTCCTGGAACACCAATTTCACCAAGTTTTATACGTTCAGACTGTGTTTTACACAGACAGGAACTTAACGATAGGATCCCTTGCCATTAGATCCTAAGTGGCGGCACACTATGTTGCCGTTAACATGAGTAAACGGCCATACGCTTGCCGTTGAGTTCTTCAGGCAAGAATAGTGGACTGTCTGCCTTTATAAGCCATTTTTTTGGGATTTCTGTGCATGAGGATATATGGTAAATTTATATGTTATGAAATATTTGTAGTGGAGCATGTTGTATAATTTCTGTGAAATTTTGTACAAGTGTATTATTTATTAAAGTTTTTGAAATACATGTTAAACAGGTTCTGAATATTGTAAATTACTGTTTATGTTATCCTTGTGGGATTTAAGTCACAGAAATTTTCTGTGGTGCTTAAATCGATGTCAGAGCATGTTGTTAAAATTTGGGAATTTTCTGATGACTGTGTAAAGATTTAGATTTTCTGAACTGAAAAATAGTGAGCATGCTTAATAGTGAAGATATTCTATTAAATGATATGGAACCAGTTAATCTCTAGAATTTGGCATATGATTAGAACTATCAGTATACATGTATATAATGAATTGTGTATCCGAATAATGAAAATCCATGTTAATTTGGTTATTTTAGTCGTATGTGATTCCACTGTTAGAATTTTCATAATTAGTGTGTAATTCAGAAAATGCGAAAATTTATATGCATGATGGTTAATCTGTAATTGGTTTTTGGTTAAATTTTTGTATTGAAATGATGACAGTATCTATACATTTAAATTTCATGTGTGATATTGATAAATTAATGTATGTTAATGTGTTGGTATTAAAATCTACAAAATTCTGCATGATTAGACTTAGTTTGAATGTGTAAATTCTGAGAATAGTAGTACCATGCTAGGTAATACTGACATGTGTAATGTGTGAGCATGAAATGAATGTGTTAAAAGTTGTGCCTTAAGTGTGTGTTGGAATTTAAGAAAAATGTGTAAATGTGCCAATGGGTGACACTGCTACCTTAGAGGGCTGTGGAACTGTACTGTGGTAAAGTCCCCACGGGAAGGTTCATAGTGTGTGATGTCCCACGGACATTGGGATTAAATCCTGGAGGCGAACAAGTATCGCTGGTTAGGGTGGAGAGTGCTTCTCCCGGTTCTGTGCAGTAACTAAGATTTATCACTGAAATGCCTAGGTGATAGATATGTGATGTGATTAGTGTGTGTGTCCTTCTAAAAGGTGGGTTGGGCTATGTGTCACAGCATTTAATAAATGTGAACTTGTGTTTAAGTTAAGTGAATGTGTAAATGGTGAAATTGTGTAAGTGATCAGGTGTTAATATGAATTCTTGTGAGAGCATGTAAATTGATAATTTCTTAAATGACTATAGAATCCATGCTAGAATTGTCTCTTATTATCTGTACAAACTCCATGTTTAAAATGACTAATGTTTAACTTGTAAGTATGTGTGAATGTGGTTAAATGAGTTTAGTTTAATATATTGAAAAGTGTGCAGAAAGCATGTGATAGGCTTTAAGTTATTGAAAATTTTGTATAAGACAATTTCCATGTGTAACATGTGTAGACATCATGTTTAGGATTTTTACTGAATTAATTGTTAAATCCATGTTATATGTTATTGTGTAGAATGAAAATGTGAATGTTATGTGATGCATGTAAGTTTAGTGTGTTTGGTGTTACTTGTTGAGTTCATTTGGACTCACTCTTGCTTCGGCGTACAGGTGCAGAGATTTCTACTTCTTCCGAGGAGATCGTTAGGAGCGACTCGGAACGGGAGTAGGAGACCTTGTTTTGGACTTGTTGTTATACTTTTTATTTTCATAAGTATATAATAAGAGTAGACTTGCCCTACCTTTGGGATTGTGTACTTATTTAATGGAAAGTTGTGGACAATGTATTTATTTCATTTCTCAGTTATTAAAAGTTAGATTTCTTTTCTTCTTCTATAATTATGGACTGAATAGAATGTGGATGATGGAATAAGAAGTTACATTGGGCTATTTCTTTTTCGATGTTATGTGAACGTGTTTATGTATATTTCAGCCTATCATATAAATGTTGGGTAAATGTCCCCTGTAGCGGCGTTCATTATATTGATGTGGGTTGGTAAACCGTACCGGTATAAGGAGGGTCGTTACAGAGATTGGTATCAGAGAATCAGGCTGAAAATGTACATAAATATGTACATACCATCATCTTCATTGTATGCTAAGTCTGTGTAGATTGTCCACATAGATAAGTAAATAGTTAGAAATTAGATAGTCTAGTTCTAAATTGTGATTAAATCATTTTGCAGGATATGGCTTCGCGTGGTAGGCGTGGTGTTCCTGCTCGTGAGGGTGAGCAGAGGAGAGATGAGCCTCGGCGTGAGGATCAGGGTGAGCAGTAGGCCCCAGCACCCCAGGGTCCTGTGCTTCCCCCACCACCACCAGTAGACTATGGAGTGTTCATGCAAGGTTTAGTGCAGGCCACGCAGATGCAGGGCCACACTCAGGCTGCACTCCAGGCTCAAATGGAGGCTCAGGTTAGAATGATAAAAAGGGTAGTCTGTTTTACTTGATGATATGTTTGCTATATTGCTATGCTATATGTGTTACTTATGATGTTTGCTGTGGCAGGCTCAAGTGCCAGTTCCCCAGGCTGACCATGGTGGACCCGCCATCATGGAACGGTTCAAGAGGATGTCGCCACCCTCTTTTAAGGGGGAGAGCGACCCATTACTTGCCGAGAGCTGGATGAGGGAGATTGAAAAGATCTTCCGGGCTATTAGGTGCGCTGAGGATGACAAGGTCACTTTAGCCACCTATATGCTGTAGGTATGTGTAATTTAATTCAGTGGTTATTTCTTTAATTATAGATTATGTTGGTTAGTCCTTATGGTGGTTTAGGCAGGAGCGAGCCGACGTGTGGTGGTCCTCGTTGTTACGTACCAGGTTCGAGGATGGTGTTGTGGAGATTTGTTGGGACGAGTTCGTGAGGCTTTTCCGAACCAAGTTTGTTCCGAGCACATCCAGGACAAGATGGAGCAGGAGTTCCTCTCGTTGACTCAGGGCTCCATGACCGTACTGGAGTACGAGGCAAGGTTTGCAAAGCTATTGAAGTATGCCCCTCATATTGTAGCTGATGAATGCAGGAAGGCGAAGAAATTCGTGATGGGTCTGAGGCCATCGCTGAGGACGAGGTTGGTGGCTTTCGACCATCGTACCCTCGAGCAGGTGCTCAACGCGGCGTGTCGGTAGGAGGGAGAGTTGGAGCAGTACCTGGAGGAGAAGAAGGCTTCTCAGAAGAGGCCCGCGGCTCCTTTCCATAGGCAGGATAGGAAGAAGGTGGCTTTTCAGTCACGGCAGCGTCCCGTGGCATCGGCAAGCAGTCAGGTACCTTCTCAGCGTTCCCCTAGTGGCCAGAAGGAGTGTCCTCATTGCGGGAGGGCACATGGTGGTACAGAATGCTAGAAGTTGGCGGGGAAGTGCTTGGAGTGCGGGAGCAGTGAGCATAGGATCAAGGATTGCCCCAGACTACAGTAGGGAGGTCAGCGTGGAGCGGCACCAGCCCTAGCAGCAGCAGCAGCAGCGCCAGCGACAGGACGACCCGGGAGACCTCGAGCCCTAGCTCGAGTGTTTGTGTTAGCTCGAGAGGACGCCGAGCAGGCGGATCATGTCACTGAAGGTACGGTTTTGTTCTTAGGGGTGCATGCTCGGGTTTTGTTCGATACGGGTGCTACCCACAATCGTTCATTTCTGAGCGTTTTGCTAGACAGATAGCCTTAGAGTCAGGAAAGAGTCTGAGGAGTTAGAATCCCTTTGTCTATGCACACACCTACAGGTACCGTATCGACTAGGAAGTGTATTCCGTCTTTACCAATGTGCATTGATGATAGAGTCCTAGAAGGGTGTTTCTTCTTGCTAAAGATGAACGACTACGATGCAATTCTTGGTCTGGATTGGCTAGAGGAGCACTATGCGTTAGTAGATTGTAACGACCCAGAATCCGCATTACCAGTAACAACCAGTAACCCGAATTCTGACCCGCTAACCCACGAGACAAGCTCGGAAGGGTAGGAAGTGAAAGTCCGAGGAGACTATATGTAAGAAGATACACACCATGCAAAGCTGTAAAATTTCACTATGAACATATCATATACAACTCAGAGTCTGAGCAAGTACAGAGTACAGAAGTACAACAAAAAAGTACTACTCACTGCAGCTAGGGCACCAACACCGGAGTGGCTAGACTCGCCTGGAACGGGAGTCGACGAAGACCCACCTGAAAGGGAAGGGAGTGAGTCTCAAGAAAAGAGACCCAGTAGGGAAAAGTAACCCCACCGGTAACAGAACTAAAGTGCGGAAAGTAAAAATGAAAGTAAGTACACGTCGCACCACAACACAAAACTGTAAACCACGCGGCTCAGTAACACACACTCACACACACACAGCAAGTAGGACTCAGCTAGGGTCTGTGGCTCGGCGTCCCGTCACCACAGAGGCTCTCAACCCCAGCCACGTGTGCACACTACAGACGCTCTCTCTCGCGTCTGGTCCACGACCGGTTTTTCCCCTACGCTTGACCCTAGCGGTAGAGAGGGGGCTCCACGGAGACCGGCTCAAAACCACCACAAGGAGTACGCACAGGACAGAGTCGCACTCGACGTCCTGGCTCACTAGCGGAGGATAACCACACGCTAGTCGTCTAGACGGAGTCGCACCCACGCCTAGGTAACACAACAGAAACGGGTACACGTAACGCAACGCGCGTACAACAGACGGAACACACTCAACGTCTGAAACCCTACAGTAAGTAAAACACCGTGCCACAATCAACTACTCTTATGCACAGGCGGAGTCACACTCTAAGCTGGCCCACATGTGCTATTAGGGCGGACATCACATGTCAATCGCCTCTAAACACACAACTTAAGTCTGTGGGACACAGGAGATTAACGGCCACATCGATTGCCGCCAATATGAGGTAAACGGCACTCACCATGTCGTTTATCCTGATTAAACGGCAATCGACCTTGTCGTTTAAATCACCCCTGAAGATCTCAACGTCAACAGATGTGGACGTTGATATCTTCAGTCCCCTAAACCCAGAACTGAACCGAATCAGTTCCAATGGGCAGAAAACCCAACAGAACCTCGACTGATGGAGGGAAACACTTCCTCTCATCAATCAAACTACCAGAATATAAATTAGACAGTCTAACACCTAGATGTCCAATTTACCCAAAATCCCGGCATGATACAACCAAACCTAAACCATGATTGCACACCAATTCACTTAATTGGGCATGCTGGTTTGCTGGGGAGGTTATAGGAGTTAAGTCCCTACCTCAGAAGCCTTAAGAATCCCAAACAGCCACTAATCGCGCCGGATTCCCCGAAGACTCCGCGCGAATCGCACCAAAACCACGCGTTTCCCGCCCGATCAAGCAACGCCACACGATCCAGGGCCTTCCCACGAGCTCAAATCACCCAACAGAAGCTGAGGAAATCAAGAAAGCAAAGGTGGAAGGAAGGAGAGGAAAGAGAAGATAGGTTCTGCTCTCGGGCTGCCCTATTTCAACAGGACTGACCAGTCGACGTCAACATCTCTGGTCGCCTACTGAACCGCCTACAGACTGACGTCCAGATCCCATGTCGTTGAGTTCAACATCAGACGTCCACATCGCTGGACGCTGACTCTGACTCAACGGCAAACCTGGCCGTCAACCACACAGAACCTCACAGACCCAATAAGGATCCACTAAAGACCCGAGACCTTACAGCCCTCCCCCTTAAGGAATTTTGCCCTCAAAATTCAAAAAAAACAAGGAAAGAACTCACCAAAGAGGTACGGAAACTGCTCGCGCATTTCGTCCTCCCGCTCCCATGTCGACTCACCACCGGAGTGCCGCTGCCACGCAACACGAACTAAAGGGATTGCCTTGTTCCTCAACCTCTGAACTCGGCGATCCTCAATGTGCAACGGAAACTCTGGTACAGTCAACACTGGAGTCACCTCAGACCACTCTGCACTCTGCAGAACGTGAGACTCGTCAGAAAGGTACCTCCGAAGCATCGACACGTGGAACACGTCGTGCACTGCTGCCAACTCTGACGGAAGCTCAAGTCTGTACGCCAAACCTCCGACACGCTCAGAAATGGTAAAAGGCCCAATAAAGCGAGGACTCAACTTTCCACGCTTACCGAACCTCACCACTCCCTTCATAGGAGACACACGAACAAACACCTGGTCTCCTACCTGAAACTCGAGCGGTCGTCTGCGCTGATCTGCATAACTCTTCTGCCGACTCTGAGCTGACTGAAGCCTCTGTCTCACAAGCTGAACTACCTCAACTGACTGCTGAACCAACTCCGGCCCCGTGACAACTCGCTCGCCAACCTCGAACCAGTCAAGAGGAGTGCGACACGGTCGTCCGTACAAAGCCTCATATGGTGCCAAACCGATACTGGAGTGATAACTATTATTATATGCGAACTCGACCAACGGCAAGTGAGCTGTCCACGACCCCTGCCACTCCAGGCAACAAGCTCTAAGCATGTCCTCAAAGTCTGGATAGTCGCTCTGACTGACCGTCTGACTGAGGGTGGTAGGCGGAACTAAAAGCCAACTCTGTCCCAAAGCTCTCTGGAAACTGCGCCAGAACCCAGAAGTGAAGCGAGGATCCCTGTCTGACACAATAGAGATCGGCACTCCATGCAAAGGAACAATCCGCTCTACGTACAACGCGGCCAACCTACTCACACCCCAACTAGTCCTGACAGGCAAGAATCTGGCAGTCTTCGTCAATCTGTCACAAGAACCCAAATGCTGTCAAAACCTCCAGCTGTCCTCGGCAAACCACAAACAAAGTCAGTCGTCACGTGGTCCCACTTCCACATCGGAATCTCTAACGGCTGCACAAGTCCTCCTGGACGCTGATGTTCGGCCTTCACCTGCTGACAGACAAAACACCTAGCAACAAAAGCCGCTATGTCTCTCTTCATCCAGGCCACCAAAACTGACGTCTCAACCTGTGGTACATCTTGTCGCCCTGGATGAATAGAGTACCTGGAACCATGTGCCTCCTGCAACAACTCTCCTGATAGACTCCTCAACAGGAACATAGAGTCTATCTCGGAACCTAACAGTCCCGTCCTCACAAAGCTCAACCTCTGGGAGAAGCAACACACTGCACAACTCGGGATCTGACTGCTGAGCCTCAGCAACCTGTCTCACAACGGCGGGAGCTGCTAACAAACTGCCCAACACACACTGACGACGACTGGACGAAACTCTGAAAGATCCCTCTGTCGCAGACTGCCACAACTGCCACTCTCTAAGCATCAGATGACTCATCTGTGCTTTCCTACTCAAGGCATCTGCAACTACATTCGCCTTTCCAGGCTTATACTCAATGCTGAAATCATAGTCTTTCAGATATTCCATCCATCGACGCTGCCTCATATTCAGATCCCTCTGAGAAAACACATATCTCAAACTCTGGTGGTCGGTACGGACTACAAAACTCACTCCGTACAGGTAAAGACGCCAAATCCGCAAAGCAAACACCACAGCTGCAAGCTCTAGGTCGTGGGTCGGGTAACTCTCTCGTGGGGCTTAAGCTGGCGAGACGCATAAGCCACCACTCGGCCTTGCTGCATCAAGACCGCACCCAAACCAACACCTGAAGCATCTGTGCAAACCTCAAAACCCTCCTCACCTGAAGGTAAGGCAAGAACTGGCGCCGACGTAAGCAGTCGCTTCAACTCTATGAAGCTCTGCTCACACTGCTCCGACCACACAAACGGAACTCCCTTTCTCGTCAACCGAGTCAAGGGTGCAGCAACCTGAGAAAAATCTCGAACAAACCTGCGGTAGTAACCTGCCAAACCCAGAAAGCTACGAATCTCAGACACAGATCTGGGACTCTCCCACTGCAAAACTGCCTCAACCTTCGCTGGATCCACAGAAACTCCCTCACCTGAGATCACGTGCCCCAAAAAGTGAACCTGTTGTAGCCAAAACTCACACTTACTAAGTTTGGCATACAACTGGTGCTCTCGCAAAGTCTGCAACACGATCCTCAGGTGCTCGGCGTGCTCCTCCTCCGAAGCGGAGTACACCAGAATGTCGTCAACAAACACTACGACAAACCGGTCCAAGAACTGGTGGAACACCCGGTGCATCAGATCCATGAAGGCTGCTGGAGCATTGGTGAGCCCAAACGGCATCACCAAAAACTCAAAGTGTCCATATCTGGTCCGAAAAGCAGTCCTCTCAATGTCAGAATCTCTAATCCGCAACTGATAGTAGCCCGACCTCAAGTCAATCTTCGAGAAGACACGAGCAGACTGAAGCTGATCAAAGAGATCATCAATCCTAGGCAAAGGATACCTATTCTTGATGGTCACTTGATTTAGCTTCCTATAATCGATACACAATCTCAGGCTACCATCCTTCTTCCGGACAAACAAAACAGGTGACCCCCACGGAGAAAAGCTAGGACGAATATAGCCCTTCTCCAACAACTCCTCAAGCTGCCTCTTCAACTCCCTCAACTCTGCTGGTGCCATACGGTACGGTGCCTGAGCAAAAGGTAAAGTGCCAGGAACCAACTCTACAGTAAACTCAATCTCTCTCTCTGGTGGAAGACCAGGCAACTCTTCCGGAAAAACATCCGGAAACTCACACTACGGGAATGTCTCCCACTCCCGAGGCAATCTGGTCAAGAGTCACTGCAGAAACTAGGAAACCCTGACAACCAGAAGCAAGTAACCTCCCTGCCCTCAAAGCAGAAACTAAAAAGCGAGAAGTAAGAGGTACGATACCCTGGAAGTAGAACGCCGCTTCCCCAGGTATCCGCAAGTGCACCTCTTCTTCTGGCAATCCATCACTGCACCATACCGCTCTAACCAGTCCATACCCAAAATCACATCATAATCATGTAACTGCAAGGCAACACAGACGGGCTGACAACCACTGATCCTGCAACTGCACAGGTACCTCCTCGAGACAGTAGGACGTAAGGACAAAGTCCCCTGTCGGCAACTCTACTGCAACTCAACAGACTCTCCCGAACTCAACTCTCCAAGGGAGTCTAAAAAGTCCTCAGACACAAAAGAGTGAGAGGCACCGGAATCAAACAAGACTCTAGCTGCACAACCAAAAACTGAAACAGTACCTTCCACCAGGTGAGCTGCCTCCGCGTCTGCACGGGTCAAGTGGGTAACACGACCTCTACCTCTCGACCCACCAGAACCTCCGGTCTGCTGACGCTGCTGCACAGGTGCCTGCTGCTGCTGCTGCTGCTGCACTCGGGGCTGTGACTGGTCTGCTGCTGCGGCACACGAGGTAACAAAGGACAATCTCGCGCCATGTGACCCATCTGGTCACACCGGTAACACTGCCAGCAAAGTACGCTGTACCTGCTGCGAAGGCTGACCTGTCGGCTGCTGAACACTCCCAACCGACTGCTGCTCTGCTCTGCCTGCCTCCTATCACGCCGAAACTTCCTCCGAGATCCTGACTTCGCCGTCGTCCCAGTAGAAGTGGACGCGTAGGAAGTCGCAGTCCTCGGGGTCGTCTGCACACTACCCTGCTGCTGGCGAGGCTGAGAAGGAACTACCTGCGTCTGAACCTCTGCACTCCGAGCACGAGTCCGCAAGGTGTCTGCCTCCAACGCTGCCGCTGTCTGATAGGCCGCATCAAGTCTGTGACACGAGCAACTATCAGCGCCTGCCTGAGCTCTGGCCTCAAGCCTCTCACAACTGCTGAGTCCTCAGACCCTCATCTCCCATAATCTGCGGAGCATAACGCCCTAGCTCACAAATCTGGCCCTGTACTGCACCACAGTAGAGTCCCTCTGCTGCAAGTCCAGAAACTGGTACAACCTCTCCGTCCGGACGTAAGTAGGACAGAAGGCTCTCTCAAAAGAAACGACAAACTCCTGCCACGGAATCTGTCTAAGTGGGCGAGACTGAAAAGTAGTCTCCCACTCAGCGGACCACCAAGTCAACGCCTGCGCCTGCAACTGGTAACTGGCTAGCAGCACTCGCTCCTCTGGAACACACTCCATGGAACGAAAAGTCCGCTCCACTGCATCTAACCGCCCGCGCTGCATCTGGATCAGGCTGGCCCAAAAACTGAGGAGGCTGAAACTGCAAGAACTCCCTCAACACCCTCCCAGTACCACCCTGGGGTACCGGCGCGTCACGGTGCTGAGCAACAAACTGAGCCATCCCCTCAAGAAATCGAGTCATGTCTAATCCCTGAGCTACCTGAGGTGGAGGTGGCGGCGGAACAATACCACTATGTGCGTCCTGTGGCAAAGGCTGCGTCTGCTGAGGTGGCGGAGCATCTCCAACCTCCTGACGAGTCGCCTGCTCGGCTACTCCCTCTCTAGGACGTCGCCTAGGCGCCATAGAACTACACACAAACAAAAAATACACACATAAATACACTAACTAACTCCGGGCTAAGCTAGCTACAGCGCAGCTGTACTCTTTATACTCTGAGTTAACATGATGGGTATTTCTTATATATATCTCATCAGACCAGGCTCTGATACCAAACTGTAACGACCCAGAATCCGCATTACCAGTAACAACCAGTAACCCGAATTCTGACCCGCTAACCCACGAGACAAGCTCGGAAGGGTAGGAAGTGAAAGTCCGAGGAGACTATATGTAAGAAGATACACACCATGCAAAGCTGTAAAATTCCACTATATGAACATATCATATACAACTCAGAGTCTGAGCAAAGTACAGAGTACAGAAGTACAACAAAAAAGTACTACTCACTGCAGCTAGGGAGCACCAACACCGGAGTGGCTAGACTCGCCTGGAACGGGAGTCGACGAAGACCCACCTGAAAGGGAAGGGAGTGAGTCTCAAGAAAAGAGACCCAGTAGGGAAAAGTAACCCCACCGGCAACAGAACTAAAGTGCGGAAAGTAAAAAGAAAGTAAGTACACGTCGCACCACAACACAAAACTGTAAACCACGCGGCTCAGTAACACACACTCACACACACAGCAAGTAGGACTCAGCTAGGGTCTGTGGCTCGGCGTCCGTCACCACAGAGGCTCTCAACCCCAGCCACGTGTGCACACTACAGACGCTCTCTCTCGCGTCTGGTCCACGACCGGTTTTTCCCCTACGCTTGACCCTAGCGGTAGAGAAGGGGCTCCACGGAGACCGGCTCAAAACCACCACAAGGAGTACGCACAGGACAGAGTCGCACTCGACGTCCTGGCTCACTAGCGGAGGACAACCACACGCTAGTCGTCTAGACGGAGTCGCACCCACGCCTAGGTAACACAACAGAAACGGGTACACGGTAACGCAACGCGCGTACAACAGACGGAACACACTCAACGTCTGAAACCCCGTACAGTAAGTAAACACCTCGTGCCACAATCAACTACTCTTATGCACAGGCGGAGTCACACTCTAAGCCTGGCCCACATGTGCTATTAGGGCGGACATCACATGTCAATCGCCTCTAAAAAACACAATCAAGTCTGCTGGGACACAGGAGATAACGGCCACATCGATTGCCGCCAATATGAGGTAAACGGCATCACCATGTCGTTTATCCTGATTAAACGGCAATCGACCTTGTCGTTTAAATCACCCCTGAAGATCTCAACGTCAACAGATGTGGACGTTGATATCTTCAGTCCCCTAACCCAGAACTGAACCGAATCAGTTCAATGGGCAGAACCACCCAACAGAACTCGACTGATGGAGGGAAACACTTCCTCTCATCAATCCACACTACCAGAACATCAAATTAAACAGTCTAACACCTAGATTGTCCAATTACCCAAAATCCCGGCATGATACAACCCAAACCCTAAACCATGATTTGCACACCAATTCACTTAATTGGGCATGCTGGTTTGCTGGGGAAGGTTATAGGAGTTAAGTCCCTACCTCAGAAAGCCTTAAGAATCCCCAAACAGCCACTAATCGCGCCGGATCCCCCCGAAGACTCCGCGCGAATCGCACCAAAACCACGCGTTTCCGCCCGATCAAGCAACGCCACACGATCCAGGGCCTTCCCACGAGCTCAAATCAACCAACAGAAGCTGTGGAAAACAAAGAAAAGCAAAGGTGGAAGAAAGGAGAGGAAAGGAGAAGATAGGTTCTGCTCTCGGCTGCCCTATTTCAACAGGACTGACCAGTCGACGTCAACATCTCTGGTCGCCCACTGAACCGCCTACAGACTGACGTCCAGATCCATGTCGTTGAGTTCAAATCAGACGTCCACATCGCTGGACGCTGACTCTGACTCAACGGCAAACCCTGGCCGTCAAACACACAGAACCTCAAAAGACCCAATAAGGATCCACTAAAGACCCGAGACCTTACATGAGATTGCGTAGGGAAGAAGATCATTTTCCAAAGTCCTGGTAAGGAAGTTTTATATCCATTGCCAAAGAACTTAGATGGGGAAAGTTTGTAGCTCTGCCATGAGGGCGATGAGAATGGTGAATAAGGGTGTGACGCTTTTCTGGCCACTATGGATGTACCCAAGGCTGATGAGTCACTACTCTTGCGGAGATTGATGTGTGCGGGAGTTCCAGTGTCTTTCCTGATGATTTATCTGGTTTGCCACCGGCTAGAGAGATGAGAGTAAACCTAGAGTGCTTCCAGGCACCTCCCCTATCTCGAAGGCACCTATCAGATGGCACCTGCGGAATGTACTGAGCTAAGGAAGAGTTGCAGGATTTATTAGATAAGGGATTTATTCACCCTAGCATTTCCCTTGGGGCGCACCATCTTATTCGTGAAGAAGAAGGATGGATCACTTAGTTAGCATTGATATAGAAAGCTAAACCAAGTGACGGTGATGAAGAACAGGATACCCTTACTGGATTGATGATTTGTTTGCACAACTGCAAGATGCACAGTCTTTTTAAGATGATTGCGGTCTGATTGATCATCAATGCAGGATAGGAGTGAGGATGTGTCCAAGACGGCTTTTAGAACCGTTATGGACATTATGAGTTTTGGTCCTTCCTTTTGGTCTGACAATGCCCCTGCAGCGTTCATGGATCTCATGAATAGGGTGTTTAGACCATATCTAGATAGTTTCGTTGTAGTTGTTTATGGATGACTGTTGGTCTACTCTCCGGATGAGACCACACATCGTCAGCATTTAAGGGCCGTACTTGGAGGTTCCCTGTGAGCACAAGCTGTATGCAAAATTCAGCAAGTGCGATTTTTGGTTGCCGAGCTTCATTTCCTTGGGCATGTTATCTCGGTGCTGGTGTAGCAGTGGATCCAGCGAAAGTCCAGGCTGTTATGGATTGGGAGATTCCAAGACTCCTCAGAGATTCGGAGTTTTGGTTTGGGGTTATTATCGGTGATTTATTGAGGGATTTTCATCCATCGCCGCCCCATTGACTCAACTGACCAGGAGGGAGTGAAGTTGTGTTTGGTCGAGAGTGTGAGAGTAGTTTTCAATTATTGAAGACTAAGCTCACTTCAGCTCCTGTGTTAGTTTTGACGAGCAGTGTAGAGGGTTTTGCTATCTACACAGATGCATCTCGGATTGGCCTTGGCTGTGTATTGATGCAGCAAGGAAGGGTAGTAGCATATGCTTCTCGCCAATTGAAGGAGCATGAGCGAAGTTATCCAACTCATGATCTTGAGCTTGCGGCAGTGGTTCATGCACTGAAGATCTGGAGGCACTATCTTTATGGTGTAAGATTTGAGGTGTTCACTGACCACAAGAGTCTAAACTACCTTTTCTCTCAAAAGGAATTAAACCTTAGGCAGAGAGATGGATTGGTTCCTGAAGGACTATGACTTCGACCTCCAGTACCATCCTGGAAAGGCGAATGTCGTAGTGGATGCCCTTAGCAGAAAGAGGTCGTCTCTCCAGCAGGATTGGAAGATGTTGGAGGATGCGGTGTGTGCGATGACTGAGTTAGAGCCATCGTTGTGCCAGGTTTTGTAGCTCAGTTGTCCATTAGCGATGTTGGATGAAGTGATCGAGCAACAGAGAAAGCCGACCCTAAGTCAAGAGTTAGTGGGCATGGCGGGCATGCTCGTGATGAGAATGGCGTGATTAGATTCCATCACAGTGTTGTGTCTAGACATCGTAGACATGTGTGAGCATGTTTTAGCAGAAGCTCATAGGTCTAGATTCTCTATTCATCTGGGTAACACTAAGATGTACAGGATTTGAAGAGATCTTTTTGGTGGTCTGGCATGAAGAAAGATGTAGCAGGGTTTGTGTCTAGGTGTCTAGGTTGCCAGCAAGTTAAGCCGAGTGGCAGCGACCATCTGGTCTTATGCAGAGATGGAGATCCAGTATGGAAGTGGGAGGCTGTCACTATGGATTTTGTTACGAGTTTGCCTCGATCCAGACGGGGGTAACGGCTCGATTGGGGTAGTGGTAGATAGATTCTCGAAGACTGCGCATTTCTTGCCCAGAAGAAGAAGCAGTCAGTAGATAGTTTAGCTAGATTGTATATTAGTAGTATTATTAGATTGCATGGTGTCCAAAGTCGATCATTTGGATCAGATCCGAGATTTACTTCGAGGTTGTGGAAGGTTCTTTAGGATGTGTTAGGTTCGGAGCTGAAGCTCAGTTCGGCGTTTCATCCCCAGACAGCATGGACAGTCCGAGAGGACTATCCAGACGCTCGAGGATATGTTGAGGGCGTGCATTCTAGATGGAAGGATGATGGGGAGTGCCATTACCTCTTAT
>CM024756.1:121255145-121544185 GCA_014218235.1 Colocasia esculenta
CAATCGGTGGTGTGTGCTGCTGCCCAATATGGACTCTGGTTACTTACGAGCCGGTCCTTTCTAAATGTAGACAGAGGAAAAGTTCATGTCTCTGGGTATACAAATGCATCCCTGTTCCCACTCTATCAAGGACAGGCCATTCTAGAATGCCAAGCCCCAATGCCCCACCTTCCCCGCCAGCAAAGAAGCAGATACCATTAATCATCGATACTACGGTCCGAATATTTTTCTTTATATATAAAGCTTTTTCTTCGGTTTAGACACATACCCGTAAGAGAATATTAGAAAAGAGAGTGAATAAAGAATCATTAAGTTCACTTGGCACCAATGCATCCAGAATTCACCACGTATGCGCAGAGACCGACGGAAGTCAAACTTCAATTTTAGTTTACTACTATGTGAAATTACGGGTAAGTGTTGGTTTTTTTTTATCTGATTCAAATATTTCCTTCATTTTGATTGTGTGTGTTGAGTTTTGATTTATCTAAGAAAGTTAAAAGATTTTAACTAAGCGCGTACATGCGCGCCGAGCCCCAATTAGGCGGTTCGAGGGGGTCTAAACCGGAGATCAATAAATGGACACAACGTACGTAATATCACGCGCAAGGGGCGCAAATCTTTAGCTCGGAGGCCTCGCGCAGGTGGACCCCACATTGTTTTGCCACTCTTGTTTTTTACCTGTGCGGTGGTTACGGTTTTTGAGAGGGAGATGAACAGACGGGTGTCAAACAAATTGCCGCAAAGATAGCTTAATTAGCTTAAACAAATGAATGGACGGATAAAAATCTTGCTTTCGCTTTAGATAACTGCTGCCAAGACATATCTTCCCGGGAACCCACAGCTCCCAAAAAAAATAAGCGTGGAACCTTACTTTGTCCGAAGTTGTCTACACAGGATACGGAACCTTCTCTTACAAACAAGTAACCCCTAGAAAATTGCATACATATAGACATGTCGATGGCATTGTGACTTGGCGACCAGACTCTTCGTCCACTTGGTGTCGTTTTACTTTTTTTGTCTTTCCTCTTCTCGATGGATCCTCATCCACCCTCAAGGAGAAGTAAGTGGTTTCAATACAAGACATTTTAAAACAGCACGTACGGGAAAGAAACGGAAAACACAAGAAGAAGACCTTTCTAGTATGCACCCATCGAACCATTACATAGATCAATCTCAGAACAATTGAGAGTACTCCAGGGACAAATCCATGAGAGCGTCAAACCCGTGCCCAAGGCCATCCTCAAACAGCCATCTTTCCAGCGAGGAGATGGGCGTCGGCTTGTTCTCGTCATGGAACGGGTTCGTCGCCTTCGGCGGCGTCGACCAGGCGTGGCCGTCAAATGGCAGCGGCTCGTGGGCATCTGGTGGCCCAATGCTACGCGTTGGTTCACCGGAGGTCGAGTCGTTACCGCTGCATCTGCCGGTTGTGTTCGAATCTGAATTCGAACGGTGGCATGGGCGGCGGCGCCACCCGATAGGATCGAGCCGTTCTTCATCCACCTCTTGAGAAGCCGGGAGATGTTCTCGGTGCTGGAGGCATAAGTGATAGTAGACAGCGGTGACGCCTGTTTTGGGATCTCGCTCTGGCTTTGGCACCAAGTCAGCGTCGGGTTCTGCCCATCCAAGGAGGTGGAGCAAAAGGAGGCCTTCTTAGGGTCGGGCATGAAGCTGGCCCCTTCAACGGACAGCGCCTCACTGAGAGCCTGCCTGGCCATGCGTATTCGGTCTGGAGCCTCCTCTCCCACTGGCCTTGGCTACGGTCTGGTCGCTTGTGGACTGGCTATCATGGGAGCGGAGCTGCCACCGCAGTCGAGATGCAGTTTTGGAGCTTCTTCCTCAGATAGGTGTTCCAGTAATTCTTGATGTCGTTGTCCGTCCTCTCCGGTAGGTAGGACGCAATAGCAGCCCACCTGTGTGCATTGCAAAAGGGATCCAGAGATATCACCATTAGGTTCACATGACATTTGGCACATCTATGTATGTTGTATCAATACCATTTGTGGGTGAAATAAACAGCACGATCATGGTAACCAGCAAATATCACAACAATCAGCACATTATGCGCACATATATGTGCTCCAACTCGTCATTACCTGTTGCCAAGAAGAGCCTGGAGATGAAGATTAGTTTCTCCTCCTGGGCAGTGAAGCTACCCCTTTAATCCCTGGTCTGAGATAATAGTCCATCTAAGCCTGCAGCTTTTACTGCACCTTAACAAGCCTGGTTGCACGGAAAGATAGAAAGCGGTGTCAGAGAAGAACTGAGTTAAGAGAAGACGAGCACGGAACAGCTAGCCCAGACACTTTGGGATCCCCTAGACCCATCTTTTTCTTTTTCGGCTTAATTCCATTAGACTACAACTCTGATTGTCAGACAACCATGAGATCATATTATATGAAAACATGATTGATATATCCAAAACCCTGATGATCTTTCCGAGTCGAAATCACAAGCGTGACAAAGAGACGAAGAGGAAGTAGAAGGGGGAGGGGGGCAGAAGTTCCTCACCAGTCTTCACAGGTACGGCCCTCCAGTTGCCGGGCCGTGCTCCTGGATGTAAGTGACGAGGATGATGTCCTCCTCCGGGGTCCAAGGCCCCTTCTTTACCCCTATCTTGTCACAGCATGGTGGCCGACCCATGTCACCTCGTTTCGATCTCCTCCGCGCGCTGTGGAAGGCTTGGAAGGGATGTTGGATGGACTAAGAGCTAGAGAGATCAGGCAGAGACTGTGTTGCCTGAACTGAAGGGATTGCTCTAAAATTCTCTTCCCCCCTTCTTGTTTTCCACTCAGGAATGAAGACAATCGTCCAAGGCAGAGGCCATTAACTCGTATTTATACACATCACCCAGGAAAGACTTTTTCAAAGGTCACGCTGGCTGTGTCTGCAGTGTCCACAAGCGCGCGGAGAGAGAGAGAAGAAGAATTAGAAAGAGAGAGAGATGAATTACGGCAAGGGAGGAAAGCTCGTAAGATTCCCATTATATATGTGTGTGTGAATCCTAAAAAAGAGTTTTATAGCACGACCATGTGAACGGGTTGACTCAAAGTTTACTTTCATGGATAGAAAGGTTCACGCCCTTCTCATTGTGCATCTTTAAAGTTCCGTTCTCAAAGGAACTCAGATGTACACGGGAGTCATATATATGTACAACTAAATAACATATATCTGTGCGTCTGTATATGTAATATATATATATATATATATATATATATCGAGTGATGCTAGGGCCCGTACCCCACAGCGGCGCTAGATGGAGATCCAACAATTGCTAAAAAAAATAAAAATCCGCACACACGCACCGCGGGCAGTGCAGGCTGCGACTGGATGGAGATCCAACAGCAGCAATTGGGCCCCAGCAAAGCGCTCTCTCTCTCTCTCTCTATATATATATAAATTATATGTTAGTAGAAATGGGGAGTACCTGAGAGATCAAAGAAAGATCTTATGGGCGTTTCAGTGGATCGCTAACAATCTCCACGTTGATCTACTTTTCTAGAGGCACATCTGTTCCCATCAAATCTAAGGCATTGCATAGAGGCAGCTTAAACACAATTTTTTTTTTTCACAAATACAACTAATAATTAGTTTTGACTCTTCGTGAATCAACTCAGCATATAAATCACGTTTGTGGGTGAAGTGGGTGTTCTTGGATTTAGTAGCGGCTAAGAAATCCCCTCGAATAGTCTATCTGCATGACAAGAAAAGGATAAAAAATCCGGCAAGATATTCTCAAAAAAATCTTTCGATATTTAAATCAAGATCGACAAGAATAATAGAAATGTAAAATTACTCTTCACGAAGATTATGTGCTCTTACATGGTGTAACAACCTCGAGAACCTGACCCTCGGCCCAAACCACGGACCAGATTTTCGCAGTCGTCGCCTATGGATCCGAGATCTGGAAGCGCTATAACACAAGTCTAACAGAATATGTAAGGAAAATAACATCAACTACTCAACTAGAAGTACACACGCGAAAGTAGAAAGAAGAGCGAGACCACAGCGTAACGCTCTAGGTACAGTCCCAACACACACACAACTAGTACAAGTAAAAAGAGAAGAACAGAGCCCTTAGGGGCATATCCCGAGGGTGACGTACAAGTGAAAGGGGGAAACCACTGCTAGCTACGGGGATGACGACTACCGCCCCGCCTACTCCGCCGACGCGCGCCCTGCCGCTGCTGAGAAGGCCCACTTGGAAAAAGAAGGGATGAGCTTCACAACAGAAGCTCAGTAGGGACTACCAATCTCATACTGGCCTAACAGGCAGAATATATAAATAATTAAATAATAGCAGTTATATCTTCTACTCTACAAGGGAAAGTGCGGAAGTAAAGCTACTAACTAGCAACGGTACGGAAGGACACCACGGTTGAAAACTCCGTAGAACATGCACATCGTAACCTCCACACGGCTGGCAATGCAGACAGAGAGAACCCTACCTGGACAAGAGACACTAGCTACGGAAAACACTACCACTAGTTAATCGGTCAGGTGCGTCCACTAACGTCTTATCCTTGACCCAGGTCCAGACCTCCACGTCTCGTCAGAGTAGAGGCAGGAGCACAAAGTATACAACAGTAACGCCATAGTTTGGCCAGACTACGGTCCCACGCTTGGCCTCTCTAGGTGGTTCCGAGGCCACAAGAGCAAGGTATTGAGGAAAAGGACTAGCTGGCCTGCACTGGGTAGAACTCCGGTCGTCCTCGGCGTCCCACTCCTAGACCAACTAAGAGAGCTCTGCAAACGACTCGACGCCGCTGTCCTAACCACTGTTTTCCCCTCAACTCCAGAGTCCGTGACTTGAGTACGCTCGTTGCCCCGAACGCTACCTCTAAGGCGCACGAGGATGGGGGTCCCAGGCAAACAGTAACAACCTCTCTCACGGGACAAGCCCTCAGGTGCCGAGCACCGGGTGAATGACTAGTGTAGGACCGTACTAGGAACTAGCACTGGTGCCACGGGTATAGAAAGAACCGAAAATGGCGAAGACTCCACGAGAAACGGAACTCTACAAGAACTTACTTGTCTCTGGTGCTGTCACGACTCCCAGGGCCGTCGCAACATTATCGCGACGCCACAGGCTATCGCGACACTGTCGCAATGCCTCAGGCTGTCGCGGCCATGTCACGACGCTTTAGAGTGTCCCGATGATGTCGTGGCGGCCGTGCCGGTCGCGACATCATCGCTACCTCTATAATGGTCGCGATCTCAGTCGAGGGGCGTCCTAGTACAGTCCTCCTATGGACCGCCCCAAACCGGTACAAACACATTCATATGGGGGAGGGGAGCATGGAAAATGCATGAGAAAGTTTATAAACAACCAAACCACATGGATTACAAGGAAATCTACGCTCGAGGGAAACCTCACTCACTACGAGCATGATCCTCACACCCCACAACCTCAAACCACTGAGAAACAAGCTCTCAAGTGGAAGGGAGCATGCTAGAACGAGAGGAGAACAAAGGGTCCCTACCTCCAAGAGTAGAGCCGACCGTTGGGGCCTTCACGTTGGAATGACCACCTCCTCCTCGCTCCAAGCACAATGAGCACATCGCCTACACCAAGGGGACGTCACCACCTCGCCACGAGCACCCAAGAATCGTCGGAGAACACAAGAGAGCTCAGGAGAGGACCCGGGTGTCACGACCATGTCGCGACTGCCGAGCCCGGTGGGACACCAAAGTCGGTCAAACCTCGAAAACTGGGAAATCAGAACGCGATGGTCTGCCAGGCCGTGTCAACGTTGTACGCACCTGACACCCGACTAGGCCGTTCTGATAGAAAGGACAGTGGTCAGATCGGTTAGAAAAGTAGTTGCATCACTTTCAGACGCCGCAACAAGAACGCGAGGCCCACCCCCGTCGCGACAATGTCGTGACGGCCAGGTGTGCTGTGACCAAAAGCCTATCACGACAGGCTCCCCTAGCGCGACCATGTCGTGACCAGGGTGTCCGTCGCGACCCTGAGGACAAGGCCAAGGCCCAAGAGGGCCAAGTCTTACACATGGGCTTACCTTGGAGGGTACTAGGTATTTATAGGCCTCATCTCTCCCATGCGAATCCTACTGTCACTGAGGGCAAGTATAGACCATGACTATGGGGTGTTAAGGAGGCAGACATTATGGCACTCATCGTGGACCCATTATAGGGAGTTCCTCTTCAATCACGTTGTCCAGGTTTGCTCACATTGCCTAGTGTTACCACCCTGCCTTTGCATTAATGGAGTGTTATAGTCTTTAATCAAGTGGGAAAGTTGATCGTTTTCTCCTCCTTACTTCCCCCTCTAGATTCTAAGGAAATGGTTGACTCGGATACAATGTCGGCGGCTGAGTTAGGCTTTCTAGGGTTATGAGCAAGGATGGGTAGAGATATATCTCGCATTAGTATGTTTCAAGAAACTATCATAGGAGTGTGTTCCATAAACCGACTGTCCGCTAGGCCATCAGTTCCGGTAAGGGGGGCCTTCCATAGAGTAATGGACTACTCATGGCATTTGTCGGTCGGCACAAATAGGTTTAATCTAATTGGCCTAGCCCGTTTGTGCCATTATTGGGCTTTTATTCATAATGAGCTAAGATTTGAAATTACCCATCTCCAGTTGCTCCCTACTCTAGAGTTAAAATTAAGTAGGAGTAGCTTGTGGGAGTTAGGTCAAACGATACAAGGATACTTAAGTATCACCTTAGGGAGCACAAAATATGTGTCGTTAGTGTCACATCATCACAAAATATAATGGTTGGTACGAGCTTTGAAACATCATTATTTGGCCCCTTCACGATCATGAGAGATCATTTTCCAAGATGCCTACCATTCTGTCAGCAAACGTCAATGGTACTTTCTTGCAGCCTAAGTGCGCCTCGTACGTGAAGATAGTAGGTTGTATTACAGTTATGAGTGTCCTACAAGCCGGTTCATGTTTGTGATCACACTTATAATCTTGTACTAATCTTTTTGATAAAATTATTATTGGTATTTTATCACCTTATATTACATACATGTGTATAATGTCTTATACTATAATGTCCATGGATCTACGCATGGGAATAACATCATGATAATTAGACATATCCTCTTTAAACACAGGCCTTAATCTCCTGGTCATAGTTACTTGAGAAGGATATCGAGATAACCGGATAGACCAGTAACTATATATCCATCCATATGATGGAGGTGGCTAGTCTTATAGCTATTTGTGTGGAGACATTAGAGATATAGTGCAAGTGCTTATTGGAGAATGAGTTCAATGTATGATCCACTCTCGAAATGTTTATCGTTGATGATATCTGATTGTCATATAACGATTATGTGGTGGTGGGTTGTAACTATTCCTTAGACTTGAGTCACTAAGGATGCCTTGTTTGAATACTTCATTCTTTGATACCAGACTTATAGGTCTAGAAGTTCTAGATCTAGTACAGTCAGTTATTAGGAATGGTAGCCAACCTTACAAAGGTATTCTGTATCAATAAAGAACTATCCACTCTTGATATCATGAGAGGAATATCCCATGTTTCTTACTCAAGAAATCTCTAGCTAGGGTCAATCAGATTGAGAGAGAGGAGTTGTCCAAGAGAATCTCATAAGAGTATGACTCGGTTGATTCCGTACATGCCTGACAACACTGTAGACACCCGATTCTGACTTACAAGTTGAACCACATTTCTTGTTATCTTATTGAGCCCCAAGTTGTCGCTCACCTTGAGCCCACCATTAGCCTTGCTTTTAGCCCATTAAAGCCCAATTTTCATGAAATCCCATCCATTATTCTTTTAAAAGAGTCCATGTGCCTCAAGTTCTCATTATTCTCCCATTTTATTGATCCATTTTTGAGAATATTGATTTTCTTAAACACGACGGTCGGGGCGCCGCGTTAGCCTTGTCGCACCCCCCTGGCCGCCGCGACAACCCATGCATATCATACACGTGGCTTCTCTGTCACGCCCCTCATAGCCGTCGCGTCATCCTGTCGCGCCCCTACGATCTGTCGCGACTACAACCGCGTATGCTGGCCTCTGCACCACCGCTCTCTTTATCCTCTCATGGCCTTATCTTCATCCCATGCAACCTCCGAATCCCCCTAAGCGCGGTTTGAGGTTCCAGGACCCTTGGAAACCTCCCTAGACTCTCCCATGCGGATTTACATGCATTTATCACCTTATTTTTGGCCATTATCTCCTCCCATGGACGGATTTATCTCTCTCTTCCCTTATAAAAGCAAGGCCTCTCCTTCAGAGGAGAGGAGAGCCCCATTCTCACCACAAAGTGCTGCCAAAATTTCCTCTGATCTTGACTTACCTCGTGGTTCTCCCATTTCCCTCCATTTCCTCACATTTTCCTTCACTAAGCCATGCATCCTTCTTCATCCTTGGAGCTTGGTGCTTGAGGAGGGTGACTCCTACATTCTCTGGAGCTTCTACAACGTTTGTGATGTCGTTCAATGCCAGGGAGTCGCCCCATACGGGGCTCTTTCTTTCCCCTCTCCTTCATCTCACTTTTCATGCATGCATGTTATTCCTTTCTAGTAGTTGCATCCATTTTTCCTCCCACGTTTTCCTACCACCCTAGGGGTTTAAAAACCACCCCCAAGTCCATTCCCTCCATGCTTCACCTTTCTTTTTTCATTTATGAGTAGATGCTACGTTTAAGTTTGTTCTAACAGGGTGTTCTTTGTTGTTTTCCTTGTTTGACAGGCACACAAGCAAACCTCAACGAGCGATCTTGTTCTCTGGCTGGCCAGAGGATAGGAAGAAGGTCCAGCCAACCATCTCCCGCACTGCAGAGAATGCGGCGGCTTGGACGTCGCGACAGAGAGATGCGCCGTGGTGGTTGT
This sequence comes from Colocasia esculenta, assembly GCA_014218235.1. Lineage (NCBI taxonomy): Eukaryota > Viridiplantae > Streptophyta > Magnoliopsida > Alismatales > Araceae > Colocasia > Colocasia esculenta. The sequence goes on from CM024756.1 coordinate 121,263,982, forward strand.
CACGACATCAGCCCCATCGCGACGGGATCTCCCGTCACGATCTCAGTAAGTCCACCATTCTCATTTCCTTTTCCTAGTGTAGTTTGTAGTGCCCTAGAAAATTTTTCTTGAATTTATTTTACAAATTGTACATTTATTTCTGTTTTCTATGTAACTTGGCGTCAACATCTCTTGGCGTTAAGTCCTGTTAGTGGCAAGATCGCCTGCCGTTATCTTCTGTTAACGACATACTCTTGTTTCGTTTATTATTTTCCGAATTTCTTAAAATTTTGGGCAAGCCTGTAAACGACATCATCGATCGACGTTTACGTGGAGACTGACGACATCTTATGTTGACGTTAAGCTGACTTGCCAGTTTTTGATATTTCCATTCGGGGAAAGAGAGATCTGTCGTTTTCAAGGGGTTTTAATGCGATGATCCGAGCGTTTAGGATCGAGGGTCAGGATTTAGGCTGACCATTACATGGAGGTCTTTATAAGACCGGATTTCGTGATTGGAAAGGGGTTTTTTGCTTTGATTTTTAGAGGAGAGAAAGAGGGCCGAAAAAGGATGATTTTGTGCAGGTTCGTGCGGGTTGGAGGCTTCTTGACCAAGGCGGTGTGTCCAGCTTCCTAACTCATCCAAGCGGAGGAGCCACGATTGGAGGCGGATTGGAGTGGTTGAAGTCGAAGGAAAGGGACTGCCTCACAGATGAGTGGGGCTTCGAGCTTAGATTCATCATTCCTGTAGAGGGAAAGAGGCAAGTTACATGGGGTTTGGTTTACGATATGATACACTATAGATTTACCATTTTTTCCATATTTTTAAAGCATGTAAATCACCTACGGGAAGGGGTAGAAGTTGCGTTATTTCATGTAGGATTTCTGTGTTTTCTGCGTTTTAGAACTAGACGTCCAGATCGCTTGCCGCCTATATCTTGTAAATGGCGGCATTGACTGCCGTCTATCTCTTGTGAATGATATTGTTTCTTGTCTGTTATTACATGTAAACGGCGCTATGTGCCTCCTCTAGTATATAGTTACAGCGCTATGTGCCACCGTCTATTGGCTTAACGACAGTGTATATGGACGTCAACTTTGGTAAACGCCACATACCGTGCCGTCAAGTTTATCAGTACCATGTTTTGCCTAAAAATTGATTTTAATCATCTATCCATAAACCTTGCTTGTATGAAGTTTCGGTCAGGTAATGTTAGTGTGTCATCAATGCCATATCATGGACAGAATATTGAAATTGGGTATAAATCACATGTGCATATAGTTAGTCATTTGTGATGATCATGTAATTGATAAAAGAAAAATGAGGTGATTACGAACGAAATCCATGATGGAGAATTATGATTCAGAGACTGTAATATTGCATACTTGTTTTACTCCGTTTCTGTACAGAATCATAGAGTTTCTCACTGATTGTTTTATGTTAATTCAATTAATTTAGTGCAATTAAATTATGAAAAAAATAGTTACAGAGATAAAAAAATACAAAATTTTTCATGCAAATAGTACGACCTGATTCTGAATTTATATCTAAATTTGGGAAATTTTGGAGATCTGTGCTTACTGTTATGAATTTTCGAATAGTAAGTTACATGTAGAAATTGAATAAATATGAAGTAGATGCATGAAGGAATGTATTGTAATTAATACAATGATAGGGATCTGTCATACAGTTATAATAGCATGAGAAACTGAAAAAAAAAAATATTTGTAGATTATTGCTTATACTCATGCATGAAATGTAAATTAGATGATATCATATATGTTAATGCATACAATGAAAGGAAATGCCAATAAGACATTGCTATATTATAGATTCCGACAAGGAACTACACCGTAGATGCCCCTATGGTAATGGTTCACCTACATGTAATTGATCTATTGAATCCATGGGCAACAGATTGAAATCCTAGAGGTAGACAAGTTCTATTGGTTAAGGTGGGAAGGACTTTCCCCGTTTTGTGCAAATACCACGACTTCATCACTGCATTGCCTAGGTGATAAGTGAATGTTAATGACTACTGATCTCTATAATAGTGCGGGCTATGTCTTGGCAATTAATTGAAAATGTCTACATGTCTACATGACTATACGTTACACATCTACATGAACAATTGTCTACATGACTACACGTTACACATCTACATGAACAATTGTCTACATGACCTACATGCTACATACCTACATGAATATTGTCTACATGATTACATGCCATATGTCAATGTGTTAAATGTTACATGCAAATTGGTTATGTAAAAGAGTTGCTACATGTTTAAATGTTCAATTGTTACATGATAACTGTTACATATCGCATAATGTAGCATAAGGCTTTCATTAAAATGGTTTACATGTTAAATGGCAATAAGCAGATTCCATGATAAGAATGATACATGCTATATGTAGGAACATGTGAATTAATTGTTAAGGAATAAGATGTGAATTCTATGCATTTACATGTCATGTTCTATTTCATGATAATTAGAAGTGTTATAAAAATGTGATTGCCAATTGACTTAGAACCATGTAGTAAGAAGAGTATAAGATATCAATGAAATGAGTAATAATATATTACCATGTTTTAAACCTAGTATATTTTTAATATCGTGAACTGTCTTTCATGTAATTTGCTGAGTCTTGTAGACTCATACTTGCTAAACATTTCAAGAGAACCAGAGGATACCCAGGAGTTAGTACACACTGACTCGGAGCGAGAGGACGTGGAGACTTAGATTGGTTGAGAGATTTAGAGTGACTCTTGTATGTGAGGTCTATATGTATTTTCCTTATGCATTTGGACTATGAGTTGTAATAAACTTGGGACTATTGTTATTTCTCTTTATATGCATTAGTCTTCATATTTGAGTATAATGTTGATCACCATCATTTAGTTCCATATTCTGTTGCTTATTACTGGAATTGAATTCATTTTTGTATATCTCAACCTGTGTGCCAACAAATGTTGGATTTGTTCCACTGTAATACTTCTGTTAGATCCAATGTGAGTTGGTATAACTGTACTGGGTCTAAGATGTTGCCCAGCCAACAAGCCCAGAGGGGGGTGAATGGGATTCTTAAAATTATTTAACATTCGAACCTGTTCACGAAACAGTCACATAAACACACTTTGTAGATTGTTAGTGTTAATGATTTGAAAGATCAAACACACAAAAGCAATCACACGACACAAAGAGTTATGCTGGTTCGGATCTCCTCTCCTTAGGAGTCCTACGTCCAGTCCCTGAGCAATATCTCAAGATTTCACTAACAAGGGTACAGTCCCCTTAAGGACACTACAGCACCCCAGCTGGTCTTCCTTCACCCGAAGGGAACAACACCCTGGATACCCCACCAGGTCTTCCTTCACAACAGAAGGGAACAACACAAGAGAATGTGATGAATGAGATGATGCCCCTAGATCAAGCTTATAGAAAACTGCTTGATCTGAAGCAAGGACTGAGAAGAAGAAGAGATCTAGAATGAAGGACTCTTCTCAGACCAAAAAGCTCTCGCACAGATCTGAACTGAGCACAGAGAGGAAGAGCTAAGACTAATGGGAGTTTTTTGCTTGGCTCTAAGAAAAGTTGCAGAAGATTGAAGGTGTTAAAAACTTCTCGTTCTCTAACTGTTCTGCATCTTCTAATATATCATCTTTTGAATTCGAACGTTGAAGTGCCCGTTGTCTCTATACATAAGTGTACGTTAGACTGCTTGACACTTGGAAGCTTCCAGTCAACAGTCCTTTATCTTCTTTTCATGCACGTAAAGAGAGAGAGGATCTTCTGTAGTCTTCTTTTGCTTCTATTTTGTCCAACGTTGTATGACGGATGCTGTCAAAGACCTGCACATATTTAAAGCTTGAACAATAGACAACTAAGCTGTTTCTTGTTGTCAGTCAATGTCAGAACAAAAGTTCATCAAAATAGTAATGCCATTTTGTTGTTCTAAAAGATGTTCACAGAGAAGATACGATAATGGAAGATATTGTCTGCATGCATGCAGTGATACGTACTATCATAATAAATGCATGGCTGTCAAAAAGATATACGTGAAGATTTTGACTTTTCAACGAATTCAAAAATTGACTCGAAAATCGAATCATTGTTTTCCATGAAATCGTTATACACATGACTTATGAAATAATTGTGCCTTCGTAAGTAAAGAGATGCATACACAAATCGTTATATTGATTAACAAATGATGTACAAATCGATATGATGTTATGAATAAATCAATGTAAACATCATTATGATGTTATAAACAAATCGATGTACAAGTTGTTATGCTGTATGAACAAATCGATGTACAAGTCGTGTTATGCTGTATGAACAAATTTATGTACAAGTCGTTATGCTGTTGTGAATAAATTGATGTACAAATCGTTAAGAAGTTATGAACAAATCGATGTACAAATCATTATGATGTTTATAAATAAATCGATGTACAAGTCGTTATACTGTAATGAACAAATCGATGTACAAGTCATTATGCTGTAATGAACAAATCTATGTACAAGTCTTTATGCTGTTGTGAATAAATCGATGTACAAATCGTTAAGAGTTATGAACAAATCGATGTACAAATCGTTTTCTCACTTAAGAAATCGATGTGAAGGCAAATCGTTACGATCACTAAAGAAATCGTTGCAGAAAGCAAATTGTTACGATCACTAAGAAATCGTTGTGGAAGCAAATCGTTACGATCACTAAAGAAATCGTTGTGAATACTTATCAAATCGTTTGTGAGGCAAATCGTTGCGATCACTAAAGAAATCGTTGTGAATACTTATCGAATCGTTGTGAGGGCAACTCGTTGTGATCACTTACAAATCGTTGTGAGGGCAATTGTTGCGATCACTTAACAATCGTTAAAAATACATAGCGAATCCTTATGAGTATGAAATCGTTATGAAACTAAGGAAATCGTTATATCTCTATAGAAATCGTTATGACCATAGTGTGAAATCGATGTGTACTATACAAATATTGATACTTTGAACTTACATTGTTGTAGTGTGATGAATACTTACTTGATGGCTTATTTTCCCTTGTTTTATTTCCTGTGCTAGACTTCATAGAAATGTGTTAGTAACCTTTATCATAGTTTTGTTACATCACCAAAATAGATGTGTATTATTTAATTACATGGAGATAGACTATGCTGGGTTTACATGATTTGTATTTGATGATTGTTTTTTGATGATGAACAATTGATAAGCATACTTATGAACACTTCATGAACCATGCAACACATGTTCAACTTGATCATTTAAATGTTCACGTTATCTCACTAACTATGGTCTTACATGTAGGTGAGGTTGCACAAAAGATAGTGTGTTAAAACAAGAGCAAAAGATCAAGCAAAGCTCAAAAGACAAGCACCTGTCGACAGCTTCTCAGCTGCCTGTCGACAGATAACTACAGACAGAACACACCAGGTTCTGGACATAGCCAGCTGTCGACAGATCCCAGTCGACTGTCGACAACTACCAATAGGAAAACCCTTCCCGAAAGATCAGAGATCTGTCTAATGTAAATCTGTCTCTAGCTGTCGACAGATGATCTAAGGCCTGTCGACAGACGTAAATAGAATCTCAATACGAGATCTCCATATGTTTCCTATGTGGGTGTTTCCTTGTTCCAGACTCTCTATACTTGAACACCCATATAACAGGAACTCTTTGGAGTTAATTTCGTACACAAGCAGCCACCATCCAATACCCTAAGAAAATTCAAGAGAAGAAGTCTCTCTGCTGCTCTGCTTCAACCTGCCGCCTCGACAAGAAGATCCGTCTTCCAACCGTAGGTGAAGTCAGTTCGTCGGTGATTCAAGCTTCTACATCAATCTGAACCTGTCAAGACGAAGTTTGACGATCATCCAGATGACCTGTAGAAGAGTTCTACATAAGGATTTGATTCTCCACTCAGAACCCTTCTAAGTCTCTGTTTTCACTTCAGTGTGTGTGGTTGTGGATCAAGTGATTCTTGTACTTGATCTACGTGGTTTGTGTTGGTCTGATCGTGGTTTCACATCAGACAACTCGTGTGTGTGAGTTGTAGTGTTGAACTAGTTCATAAGCAGTGCTTCTGCGTGTGTGTGTGGACGGTGGACGAAGGATACACAAGTTGTGTACTCCGAACCACCTTAAAACCTCGTGTCCTGTGGTTTGCACGTCTTTACGTTAGATGTTTGGTAGGCACGTTGTGTTTCACACACGCTAGATAATTGCTACTCTATCTATCTACAACTAACACATCTAAGTTTAGTTTACACTATGTTGCAAGTCTCCAAGTTGTGTTTTCCATCAAAAGAAGGTGTAGTAAATTTAATTGGTAGTAATCTATTCAACCCCCCTTCTAGATTACCATATAGTATAATTCTGCAACCTTTCAATTGGTATCAGAGCGAGGTTTCTCCGATTTACTGCTGTGTATTTATTTGATCTTACGATCAGGAGAGTCTCGATCTCATGGAATCTAATAAGGGGTACATGGCCGAAGGACACTCTGTGACCAGGCCACCCTTATTTGATGGTAATGATTATCCCTATTGGAAAACCGCATGCAGGTGTTTTTGAGAGCGCAAAACTTCGAATTGTGGAAGATTGTCAGCAAAGGAGCATACACACTTTCTGAGGATGAAGACACCTGGACGAAGGACCAGATTGCCAAGGGAACTCTCAACTGGAGGCCCTAAACAGATGCAGTGCGCAGTTCATCCCAAAGAATACTCAAGGGTCTCCACATGCACTTCAGCGAAAGAGATGTGGGACAAACTTGAACTGATCTACGAAGGTACGTCCAAGTAAGGAATCAAAAGCAAGCATGCTAATTTCTGAGTATGAAATGTTTAAGATGAACAATGATGAACCATCTCAGACATGTTTGCAAGGTTCATGCTAATAATAAATGGTCTGAAGGGTCTTAGGAATAATACTCCGAAAGTGACTTGGTGAGGAAGATACTTCGGTCTCTTCCATCCTCATGGAACACCAAGGCCACTGTTATTGAGGATTCAAAAGATCTCTCAAAGATGAACTAGATGAACTAATTGGCTCCCTGATGACGTATGAAATAAATGTGAAAAGGAAAGAAACTGAAGAAAACCCAAAAAGGTTAATCGCCTTAAAAGCCTCCAAGAAAACTCTTCAGGTTCCAAAAACACTCAACAGAAAGTGATGAGCTTGAAACTTCTAGTGATAGTGAGAATGACGATATGGCCATGCTCACTAGACAATTCAAGAAATTCCTTAAATTCAAAAAGAAAGGGTCAGGTAACTCTAAACCTTTCAAAAGAAAGATTTTTCAAATAAATTTGAGTCTAACAAAAATCTGACATTGTATGCTATGAGTGCAAGAAACAAGGGCACATGAGAGGAGAATGCCCTGAGCTCAAGAAGAAGCTGAAGAAGGAGAAATTCACCTTCAAGAAAGACAAAGCAATGATGGCTACTTGGAGTGATGAAGATGCAGATGAGGACGAACAAGCGACCTCTGGAGATGAACAAGTTCAATGTCTAATGGCAAAGCAATGACTCCAATGAGGTAAATTCTTCTTTGAAAGTTATACAATTGTAGAATGGGAAGAAGCCTATACAGTCTTGTTTGAAAAGTTCTGTGAATTTAAGTCTGAAAATAAAGCACTCAAAAAGAAAATCAATTCTCTTGTTCATGGCACTAATAATGATGAACAAATTGCATCCTTGAGCAGAGATTGAGATGATGAAAATTGATGAGGAAGCTCACTGTGAGGAGATGGACAGTTGAAAATAAAACTACAGAAACTCAAAAAGAAAAGGAAGGTCTAATGAACTCTCTTGAATCTCTCCAAAGTGAACATAATAAGCTAAAAGAAAATTGGAAAAGGCTGAAGAGAACCTTAAAGGAAAATCTGAAGATCTATCAAGGTTGTTAAAGGGAAACAAAATCTTGATGCAATTCTGGGATCTAATGTATTTGTTGCAAAGCATGGGATTGGATTTCAACCTGTAAAACCAAAGGTAATTGGTAAAAATTTGCTAACTTCCTTTGTTGATTCTAGCCCAAGCACAAGTAAGCAAATCACCTCAAGGATCATAAGACTCAAGCCAAGTAAGAAACAGGAACCAAAGAAAATCAAATCAGTTGTTACCCAACTAAAAATCTGTCAACAGCCCCAAGAGGGTTGTCGACAGGTCTGGAAACAAGCTACCCAAGAAAGCTAACAAGGCAACAAAAGGGTAAAATGCCCATGCATGTTCCCAAGAATAAGCCCACTTTTGTGAAAAAATCTTCATCATGCAATGTCTGTAAGAAAAATGGGCACAATGATAAACATGTTGGAATAGTCCAAATAAACTGAAAGTTAAACAAGTTTTGATTCCGAAGCATTTACTGTTTGGCATGAATGATACATTGGGACCCAAAGTAATTTGGGTACCAAAATCTCTTGTCTGATTTATATATGCAGGAATGCCTAGCAGCCCAAAATCAAACAAATGGTACTTGGACAGTGGCTGCTCGAGCACATGACGGGCGACAAAGAAAATTTTTTTTGCTGGTTGAAAAAGACGGAGGTCAAGTCATCTTTGGAGGTAACAATAAAGGCCAGATCATCGACACAGGTAAGGTCGGTAAGTATGCCTCCAACTCAATTGATAATGTATTGTTGGTTGAGGGCCTTCATCACAATTGCTCAGTATAAGTCATTGTGTGATAAGGGTCATAACGTTATCTTTGAATCAAATCATGTCAAATCATTGATAAGGAAAACAGGAAGTCTAAAATTTTCTGGAAAAAGGGTGAACAACATTTATTTGGTTGACTTAGATGATCCAGAAAACGAAGACTTGTGTCTTGTAGCAAACAAGCAGGATGAGCTTACGTTGTGGCATCGTAGGTTGGCCATGCAAGTTCACGTCTTGCACAAGATCATGAGGCTTAAACTGGTAAATGGACTTCCTGAAATTTCCTTTACAAGAATGAAAGTTTTTGTGATGCATGTGCACAGGGCAAACAAACCCGAAAATCCTTCAAATCAAAAGCACCGGTAAGCACTTCTAAACCTTATGAATTGTTGCACATGGACCCTTTTGGACCTACTAGAACACTGAGTCTCAATGGCAAACGATTTGTTTTTGTCATTGTAGACGATTTTTCTAGGTTCACTTGGGTAAAATTTCTGGCTCACAAAAATGAAGCACTGAAAATCTTTGAAGAATTCTTTAATAAGATGAGCATGGAAATGTCAATAAGATATGCTCAATACACACTGATCACGGGGGAGAGTTTGACAACAACTCATTTTCTGATTTTTGCAGGCACCAAGGAATAGAACACCTATTCTCCTCCCCGAGAACTCCGGAGCAAAGCTGTAGTGGAGAGAAAGAACGAACCTTGGTGGAAATGGCTCGAACCCTTCTGGTCGAAAGTCAGCTTGCAAGGACCTTTTGGGCAGAAGCGGTAAACACCTCAAGCTACATCCTTAACAGAGCCATGGTAAGACCTGTGATAAAGAAACTCCCTACGAACTTCTAAAAGGTAAGAAACCCAGTATTGGGTATTTCAGAGTTTTTGGCTCAAAAGTCTTTATTCATAATAATGATAAGTTGACTTGGACAAGTTCGAAGCCAAAAGTGATCAAGGTATTTTTCTGGGATACTTAGAACACTCTAGAGGATATGGGTGTTTAATCTTAAATCTCGAACAGTGGAAGAAACTCCACATGTTATTTTTAATGAGTATCTATAAAGCCTAACAATTCAAATGCTTACAGGTTTGAGGATGGAGATGAAGAAATAACACTTGGGGAACAACAAATGAAAGCAAAAGAAATCATAAAGCAGTTTCCAAGACTAAAAGTGGATATCTTCGCAGGTACAATGATGATGATGACCAAAATTTGTTCAGAAATCAAGACGATGAACCTGAACAAAATCCACAAGAGGAAGAACCTCAAGTTGAAACTCCTCAAGCACACCCTCCTCCAGAACAACCTCCTCAAGTCCAAGATCAACCCGGACCTTCAATAGTGACAATGTCTGGTATTCTAAAGATCATCCACTTGATAACATCATAGGAGATAGGAATGAAAAAGTTCAAACTAGGTCTCAAGTTAGACAAATAGTTGACAGGATCATCTAGCATTTGTCTCTCAAGTGGAACCCAAAATGTTGACGAAGCTTTAAAAGAAAATTCATGGATTGATGCTATGCATGAGGAGCTTGGGCAATTTCAAAGAAATAATGTCTGGAGTCTGGTTCCTAGAACCCCTGAAAATTCTGTCATAGGAACAAGATGGGTCTTTAGGAATAAGCTAAATGAAGAGGGTAAAGTGGTGAGAAATAAGGCTAGACTGGTTGCAAAGGGTTATAATCAAGAATTTGGTGTGGACTTTGAAGAATCCTTTGCTCCTGTAGCTAGGTTAGAAGCAGTTAGGATCTTGTTAGCATATGCATGCTCAAACAAGTTCAAACTTTTTCAAATGGATGTTAAAACTGCCTTCTTGAATGACTACATCAAAGAGGAAGTCTATGTCTCTCAACCACCTGGCTTTGAGGATCATGTAAAACCTATCCATGTATATAAATTGCACAAAGCTCTCTATGGATTGAAACATGCACCCGAGCTTGGTACGACGGACTAAGCACTTTTCTGGTAAGCAAACAGTACTCAAGAGGGAAGTAGACCAAACTCTCTTCACTAAGAAAGTTCGCAATCACATATTGTTGTTTAAGTCTATGTGGATGATATCATATTTGGTTCTACTAACCCATCACTGTGTGAGGAATTTTCAAATCATATGCACAGTGAATTTGAGATGAGTTTAATGGGGGAGCTTCAAATTTTTCTTGGTTTGCCGATAAAACAACTAGAGGATGGATTTTTCATCAACCAAGAAAAATATATCAAGGATCTACTGAAAAGGTTTCAGTTTGAACAAGCTAAGCCTACTTCAACACCAATGAGCACAAGTTTAAAATTGGACAATGATGAGAAAGGTGAACCGGTAGATGCAAAGCACTTCCGAGGTATGATTGGTTCACTTTATCTTACTGCAAGTAGACTGGACATACAATTTAGTGTTTGCCTTTTGCTAGATATCAATCTAGTCCAAAGTAAAGCCATTGGTTGTAGTTAAGAGAAATTTCAAATCTCTCAGGTACGTATGCCTTGGGTCTTTGGTATCCAGTGGGAGCAGTTTTGATTTGATATCATATTTCGATGCTGATTATGCTGGATGTAAAATTGATAGAAAAAGTACTAGTGGTTGTTGCCAATTCTTGGTGGTTGCATGGTTTCGTGGGCATCCAAGAAGCAACACTCGGTTGCACTCTCCACTGCAGAGGCAGAATATGTTGCTGCAGGGAGTTGTGCAGCTCAAGTGTTGTGGATAAAAAGTCACTTGTCTGACTACAATATTGACATTGGATGCACACCTATCTTATGTGACAACACTAGTGCCATCAATCTTTCAAAGAACCCAGTCCAACACTCTAGGACAAAACACATCGAAATAAGACATCACTTCTTGAGAGATGAGGTAGCCAACAAAACTTTGGAGATTAGCTTTGTACCCACTGAAAAATAATTGGCTGATATTTTTACAAAACCACTGGGTGAGGATAGATTCACAACATTGAGAAGAGAATGGGTTTGTGCAAAATGCAATGAAACTCATACCAAATCTTGAGTATATGTTCATTGTGTGCACCAACTATGTGGTATATCAAATGATGATTTGTGGAAGAACAAGTTATGTTGTTGGTAAGCTATCATTATGCGTGAGAAAATTCTCAGCCAGTATCCATAGTTAAAGCGTCAATAAGGGTCATTTACTTTCCTAAGGTATTTAGTTTCTTTTCACTTGCCCTTTGTTTCCTTCTTAATAAATGGATTTCTTTAAAGTCTGTCCTTATTCATAAATTGTGTGCATTTGATTGCCCAAGCTGTGCAAATGTGTCGTGAAGTACTTGATTGTCTATGTCCACATGAGCACACACTATGGGGGAGCAAGTTCAGGTTAGATGACTGACATCTTTAGGGAAATTAATCATTTTTCACACCTACTTTTTCCTCACATGCCATATCTCTTTTCCTCTTTCATCCTAGTCTCAATCTGTGTTCTGCACAAGCAGTTGTCGACAGCCCTGCTCCATCCTGTCGATAGATGAGGCTCCACACACACCTGTTTTTGCATTCTGTCTGTTTCTGTCGACAGACAACAATTCATCTATCGAGAACCAAGCACAGTTTCTGCCTCCCAAAATAGCCACTTTTCTGTCTGTGTGCGTCTATCGACAGGCTGCTTCTAGCTATCGACAGCCACACACTTTCCATGCCTTTCTTGGATATCTCACAACATTCTCCTTGAGCAGGTTCATGCCTTTCAGGTAAGGTGTCACTTGGGTGTTTATGCATATTTTAATCATTCATACCCACATGATATTAAAGGCATTGTCTGTATCACCATGATTTTGACATACTACTCATGCAAGAGTCTAGGTTGTATCATTCGGAGAATATTGATCTAATCTAGTGGATATCACCGAACTCCCTTGCATAACTCTCTTGTAGGCACACATTGTTCACAAGTGTCTTGATCAGTCCTCGGTCATTGAACTCTATGTCTCGCATTGATTGTTAACCACATACATATTTGACCTTGATTTTCAAACAGAACATGATAAAATTCAAACAAAAAGGGAGAAAAGCTACATTTCTCATATCTTAATACACCTAAAAAATTGGGCTAAAGATAGAGCAATGATATGTAATGCTGAGTAAACGGGGACATGGGCATCACAATGTCTGTCCTCGCGTCAAAAAGCTTACTCATTAACTCTGTAGCATGGTATGATGGTCACTCTCACTGAGTAACTGAGGGTAAGGTCATTGGAAGTGTCTATCCTCATGTCAAAAGGTGTTCGTGAACCTAATTACCACTTTCCCATTGCATTTTGTTAAACAAAAAAAAAATAAAATAAAAAAAGGAAATAGTGTGAAGCCTCCACTGTTTGATTAATTCCTGGTCCGTTGGTGTCTATGGCTAGCCATCTAAGTAGACATTTTCTTCATCAACCATTTGACCATCCTTTACTTGGAATCGTGTTCATCTACAATAGTTTGTTATTCAACAGGGGTTATGGTAATCCCCTAAGTTTTGGTAATATGTTTCTTCATGCTTCAACTGCAACTTGTTTTGAGCATTATGTTTAAACCATTGTATTGCCTTGACTTAATATCAACGAGTATGACAGTTTAAACTATGTGTCCACCCATTTTACACCTTATATATTCTTGGATACACATTGCTCAGCAATTCCTTAACAAATCCTCGAAAATTCCATTCTGGCACATGTCTGTGTGCGCCTATCGACAGGCCCTTGGGCATCTGTCGACAGCCGGCGGCCACCCTGTTTTGGGAAACCCAACGGGCGCGCCGCTTCGGGGCTGATTTGGTGGGACCCTTGCCTTTTAAAATCCCATCCCAACTCCTTAAAAAGGCACCCACGCCCCTTCTTCCTTCCCTACCACCCAAACCATCCCCAACCAAAAACCCTCCTTCTCCAGAGAGCAAACCCTACCCCGTCCCCCTCTTGTTTTCTCTCTTCCGTCTGTATCTCTCTTCCTTCATCGTTCTTCTGTATTTCCCACTTGCCATCCGCATGGCTTCCAAGGCGAAGAAGAGGTCTGCCATCGTTGTCCCGCTTCTCTGAAGCAGGCGAAGGCTCCCGGGCTCCCGCTGAGTGCCGGACGAAGCATCGGGATGATTGGTTGCCCGAACTTGTGGTTCCTCCTTGTCTGAATCTCACACGGGCTAAGGTCTCCTTTACCAAGCTCGTACAGCCTCGGTATGTTGATTTCACATCCTTGGCAGACCTGTTTCCAAACCTCCAACCCCTCTTTGACCCAGGGCTGGACGGTCTTTCTTTATTCCCATACGGTCTATTCTCCTACTGCCGTCAATGAATTTTTCAACAATCTTGGCTACTCTGAGGACAATGAGTTCTACACCTCTGTCAAGGGAACTCCTTTCAAACTCAGTGCTAATCTCTTTAGCACAGCACTTCAAATCCCTAACTCTGGGCTGATATACTCACCCATCACCCATCTGGCTCTAAGTACTATCATCTCATCACCCTCCAACCATACGATGGCACCAAGAAAATTGCTAAACTCAATGCCAACACTTTTCCCCCACTGAACAGGATGATTCTCCATATCTTCACCACCCTGATTGCTCCAAAGCATGGCTCGGGAACTTGTCACTGAGGTTCATAAATCCTTTTTTACCTTCTTCCTCAAGTGCGAGCAGATCAACCTTCCTTCCCTCATACATGGCTTAATCCGTCACTGCTTCTACAATCCTAGGAGATCCATGCCATATGCCTGTCCCATCACTTCCCTTCTTTGGTTCATTGGCATTAACATCCCTGACAGTGAATGTGTCCAGCTCAACTCTCACAGTAGTTTTGATCTCACCGCTGCACATAGGATGGGATATAAGCCAGTTGGGGGGTTGTCACACGCGAGCTCAAGGGTAAGGCACCAGCTGCTGCCATGGATGAAGATCAGGAGGATGATGAAAATGATGATGATCATGATGAATAAGCTGATGAAGACTCCCAGTCTGAGACTCTCGATGCTCCGGGAGATGATGTCAGTGTTGCCGCTAGTGATTCTACTGCTGAGCCTTCCGTGCGTGATCTTCTAGCACAATTACAGCTTCAGATGTCCACTGGTTTTGATAAGCTCCATGCACGTTTGGACACCGTGGATACAAGCATTGACGCACTCGCGGATACTCAAGTCCAGCTCCAGCTCCGCTTCACTAGGCTGTCTACTGAGCTTCTTGACATCCGTCGGGCCTCTGCACCGCCTGGCGATGATGCTGCTTAGAGAGTCTAAGTGTCTTTGTAGGGGTCATGGTCATAGTGTGCTGCACTAGTTTGTCTTCGTTTACATGAATTTGTATTTGATGATTGTTTTTGATGATGAACAATTGATAAGCAATACTTGATGAACACTTCATGAACCATGCAAACACATGTTCAACTTGATCATTTAAATGTTCACGTTATCTCACTAACTATGGTCTTACATGTAGGTGAGGTTGCATAAAAGACAGTGTGTTAAAACAAGAGCAAAAGATCAAGCAAAGCTCAAAAGACAAGCACCTGTGGACATATAACTACAGACAGAACACACCAAGTTCTGGACATAGCCAGCTGTCGACAGATCCCAGTGGACTGTCGACAGCTACCTACAGGAAAACCCTTCCCAGAAGTTCAGAGATCTGTCTAATGCAAATCTGTCTCTAGCTATCGACAGATGATCTAAGGCCTGTCGACAGACGTAAACAGAATCTCAATACGAGATCTCTATATGTTTCCTATGTGGGTGTTTCCTTGTTCCACGACTCTCTATACTTGAACACCGATATAAAAGGAACTCTTTGGAGTTAATTTCGTACACAAGCAGCCACCATCCAATACCCTAAGAAAAATTCAAGAGAAGAAGTCTCTCTGCTTCTCTGCTTCTACCTGCCGCCCAGAAATCAAGACGATCCATCTTCCAAGCGTAGGTGAAGTCAGTTCGTCGGTGATTCAAGCTTTTACATCAATCTGAACGTGTCAAGACAAGTTGAAGATCATCCAGACGACCTGTAGAAGAGTTCTACATAAGGATTTGATTCTCCAACTCAGAACCCTTCTAACTGTTTTCACTTCTGTGTGTGTGGTTCTGGATCAAGTGATTCTTGTACTTGATCTACATGGTTTGTGTTCATCTGATTGGGTTTCACATCAGACAACTCGTGTGTGTGAGTTTTAGTGTTGAACTAGCTCATAAGCAGTGCTTCTGCATGTGTGTGTGGACGGTGGACGTAGGATACACAAGTGGTGTACTCCGAACCACCTTAAAACCTTGTGTCCTGTGGTTTGCACGTCTTTACGTTAGATGTTTGGTAGGCACGTTGTGTTTCACACACGCTAGATAAATTGCTACTCTATCTATCTACAACTAACACATCTAAGTTTAGTTTACACTATGTTGCAAGTCTCCAAGTTGTGTTTTCCATCAAAGAAGGTGGTAGTAAATTTTAATTGGTAGTAATCCATTCAGCCCCCCTTCTAGATTACCATATAGTATAATTCCGCAACCTTTCAGACTGATCATCATAAGAGGGGCGTTAACATAGTTAGCCTATTAATTCCTATTAGTGGCAGCTATCTAGGTGGCGATCACATTCCTTATTTCCATACTTTAGATTGAACATCTTGTTGCGTGTTTTGGGGGTGCACATTCCCCATGATTACACCTTTTGGCGATCACGGTGGGACCTTCAGTGCTAGCCTCATTGTTTGTTGCTTGCCTACTGCCATCATCATTTTTTTACTACTTTGTAGAGCCCTGTTAGGTATTTCTGTGTTGTTTGTGTGTTTCTGCGCTTTGTCCTTAACGTGGCGTGTCGTGGCGCCACGATATAACCGCGTCCCGAGCGGCCGACGCGACTACAGGTACGCGTTCTTCCCCCTCTCTGTGCACTGTCCCTTCACTGTGGGTGCATCCATGTTTTCTCCATGCCATCCTGTCATGTATATTCGCGTTTGTGTATGTTAGAAACTTTCTAGGGTGCGGATTTTCCCTTTATTCTTTACTGTTTGATTTCGGATCGGGTCGCGGTTGATCGTGTAGTCGCGACATTGTCGCGTCCGAGAAGGACGTCGTGTATTCAGGTACACATTGTTTGTTACTATTTCTAATCTATGTGTTGGTTTCTGTGTGTTCTAGTGAGTCTTGTTATGTGTTTAGTTTTTCCATGATTGTATTTCACCCTAGGGTAGTCTGTTTGCCATTTGTTTGCATGTAACTGTGGGTTTCTACGCTCAGTTATGATCGCGGCCGCATGGCGGTTGCGATAAGGTCGCGACATATATGGTCGTCACGATATCAGCCGAGACCTGCCAGTTGCTGTTTGTTAGCTTAGGTTAGACTTGCATGCACCTTGGTGCACCTAGGCTCATGCATACACTTCTGTCTCATGGAGATTAGGTTTTCTCCTTGCTAGAGTCGACCATCTCACCTGCGAGTACTCGTGGGCTGACCAGGGCCACCTACTGAGGGCCTCCGTAAGTCCCCGTGGCCGTATGCACGTTGAGGTTTGCCGGGCAGGTTGTACTGTTGTACCTTTAGATCAGGTCGTGTCACGCGTACGTTGTGTGTTCCCTTAGTCTTGCAGTACTTGAGTTCATACCCATTAGGGTCCTTCTTTAGCCGAGTGTAATTCAATTAAATCAATCCATTAAAAGGCTAAGTGATAACCCTAAAACCCTGACGCATATCATGTTAATTGGGTGTTTGCTTAAGAACTCCTTTTCTCATCCCCTTCTTGTGTGTTTGTAACTGTTGTTGTACCCCTATTTGTATTTTAGTGTATCATTTTAATCTTCCATTTCTCATCTGCTCATGGCTCCTTTCCATTTCACCTATCCTCCAACCTCCTTCTCATGTAGACCCCTTGTCTCATGAGTCTATTCCAAATTCAGCTCAGTCCAGGGCCCATCAGGCCGACCAGAGCGCATGTTCCCGATTTGTTCCGTCACCATCCTCTTCTAATGAGGTCGCTGAATTGGAACGCCTCTTGCTGGAAATGGACCCTGACCAGGCCGAGAATTGTTGTCCTCTTTTGCTCCACAATCCTCTTCCAGGGCAAGCCTAACAGGCCAACATTATCCTGCTTGTTCTAGATCCACTCACATTGTCACTTCTGGATCAGGCCATCCTTTTGTTCAGCTCACATCATCACGACCGACCCATTATACTCATCTGGTCCATACCATGACTCTCGACTCCACTCTCATTCCCAAGCTGGCCCCTCGCTACCCACAATTCACCTCGACTCAGGACTTCCAATGCGAGTTCGAGTCCTGAAGCGATTGCTTAGCCACCTACGGAGGTAGTTAAATCCCAAACCCTCCTTCAATGATACTCCCTGATTTCCATGGTCTCCGCGATCCCTACACTTTCTCAGCTTCCCATCTATCCCAAATATAGTGGAGTGGAGACCCTTACATCCATCTGAAAGAGTTCCTTTATGACTCGTGTCCTACCAACATGATCGCCGCTTATTGTCTACCTTTTAGGCGGTCGTTGGATGGGCCCGCTCTAGAGTGGTTTTATTCCTTGCCTCCGGTGCTGTTGAGAATTTTGAAGTCTCCAAGGTCAGATTCATGCAATAATATCAAGACTGGGCCGGGCTCAAGTATTTAATGGCCGATCAGGTAGCTGAACAGATGAAGCATGATGAAGAATTTGCATCTTATGCTAACTGATGGCGTCAGATGTCTGCCCATGTTCAAATGCACATCCCGGAAGAGCAGAAAATCAAGCTCATTATTGCCAATGCAACACCCATGTACCGCCACATCCTGCTATGAATAACATCACATCCATGCAACATTATACAGCTGTGCTCGCTTTGTTAAAACCCAGCTCAGGGACTCTCCCATGCCATCCTTGTTTGAGGCCCAACAACCCAGTTGCATACCAAGGGCCCACTTATGAGGGAGTCCAAAACCATGCCCAAGTTGATGCCATCCACCACACCATGTCTACCCACTCCGCTAATCACTATACACCTCCACCTCCATGTAGCCAACTTGCTCCTCTTCCACAAGAACAACCACCTCGCCCTGCCACCGCAGCACACCATCCACTACTTATCCATCCCAACATCCAATGGCCCAAAGCGAGCCTTTTACCATCCGTTGCCTGAGTCCCACTCCGATGTCTTCACAGCCCTGATGTCCATCAATGCTTACAACTCCCTCCAGAAAAGCCGAGCTGGGATATGACAGGGGACCAATCAGAATACTGTCTATATCATTGCCATCCGTGGCATACAGTCACGAACTGCGCGAATTTTGAGATGTGATCTATAACTTGGAGCACAAGATAGATTGGGCTAAAATGCACAGGCTCATCCTACATGTCAAACACAAGGCCAAGGGCAGCAGCCCTCTTCATCACAGACAGTGGAACAGACACCCAAGTAGCCAGCACACAGCCAAAACAACAAGCGCAAGCATCAAGACAGTCGCCCTCTCCAACGGCTCATGGTCAGAAGCATTTCTTTACTTACCCTCCAAGTGTGTCATCTGCTCCGTCGCCACCTCAACAGCCTCCTCCACCAACCCCTGCTCAGGCTATCACCACCACGCCTACCCCTGATGCCACATTGTGCCATTGGCCGTCTTCCTTAACGCCACAAACCAATGATCCTTCAGATCTCCTACAAACCATCCATCTTTACCCCTTTCTACCATCTCCACCCCATTACCACTTACACCTGAGCGGGCCACCACCATAGCACCAAGGCTCGGGCAAGCTACGCTCACCTCTGAGCTGGAGCAAGAGTTTCCTACTCCCGAGCTTAAGGCTGACTCGGCCTTTGAGTCGGGAGAAGATCTCTCTCAGCGTGAGCCTGTCCTTGCCATCCAACCACCTCAAAAAAAACCCTTCGCATCTGACGAACCCCCATAGCCACCATACACCGTATCACCATAACTACCCAACGGAGCGGGTGTGAACTTCCAGGGTCATGCCTTGTATCTACATCCCATGAGAAAGACAGTCTTGAGAAAAGGTAGCCTAGTCTCAGTCATACGTCTCGACCTCTACAACTACATCAGCGCATGCGGTCTATGTCCTTATTCCGAGCACATTTGGGAAGGGTGAGCCTTTGTCCCCTTATGAGGTGATTGTCAAGAAAAGTTCTCAAACACTAGCACCAGTCACTTCCAAAGCAAGGATGGTAGCTATTACACTACTCATTGACGATGCTATCATTATGCCATTGTTATACCCCTGCTCGGTTGTGCTACAAGTGACTGGACAAAGGAAGGGCTTCTCTACAAATATGTCCTGTCCATACTACAGTCAAGGCCATCATGAAGTCAATGCTTAGGGTCAGACATGGCAACCTCTAGTTGAGGCTCTCAACAGTACATCCTCCACATCTCTACTAGAGTCTTCACTCAGGGGGTAGCATGCCAAGCTGCCTGAAATAAATGCTCACATGATAGTCACAACAGCTGATGAGAGAGTCATATGGCTACAGAGGAGAGCAAGGCCATCTGCTGCTTGGGCCCGCTATCTAAGGAAGACACAACAAGAAGAAGCAATCACGTCCATCGTGAGAACAAATCAGTTGCGCCATGCAAGGATATCTGCTAAGAAGTGAAAGAGGTTGAGGTCAAGATCAAAGGTCTGCAAGAAAAATGTCGATCCCCCTTTTTTTGGCATCATCTGACTTTAATCTCTAAATGCTATTCATTTTTGGCAAACCTATTTCCAAAAGAGGCACCCGATCTCACAATCCTAGGTTGTTCCCACATCCTTCCCCTCCTACTTCTTCAGGGTCTTGGGACACCTCCTTATTTCCCCTCCTGAGCCGCCCGATCATCTTCTGGGCACTCATGGCATCTTTTCATCCCCTCCACCTGAGCCCCCCAATCATCTTCTAGGTACTCAGGATTCCCGTCACTTACCTCTTCCTCCTGAGCCACCTGATCACACTATGGATTCTCAGGGTTTCTTTCCACACCTACCTAGGTCACTTGACTTCTTCTTGGTGCTCAGGATTCCCTCTTCCTCTTCCACCCGAACCTCTTGATGTAGGTCGGGTCCAACCTTTTCTAGGGACATCTGATCTTGGTCCCGATTCCCTTCCTTCCACTTCACTTTTTGATCCTCCACATCCTCCACCTTCCATTCTGCAATTCATTCCTTTAACCCCTCCTAATCTCGGGCCTAACCCGATTCCTCCTTTGCTACTTATTCGGGGTCCTGACCCTTTCTCTCACTGTTCTCGAGGTTTCAGTCCCACTAAACATTTTTTTCTCCCTCTTTGTAAATCATTTTGTTCTTAGTTTATGTAGAGTCTTTTCTCCTCTTGTTCTGGTGTTGAAGTTGACTCCAATTCTCGCCATCCCTACCTTTTCCTCCAAATGAGCTAATTAAAATCCACCAAAGTCAAAGTTCAAATACAGGTCATATTTTCAATATAGGGGTGGCATTGTACATGTAAATATTTATTTCAACCCATCAAAGGAAAGTCATCTCTTTCACAGATAGAATGGTCGAGTCAATCCTAGGCTTATTTTGCTTCTATAGAACTCAGGCTAGAGATTGCTTCACGCTAGGGAACCGACGTTCATTCCTGTCATTAAAGGTCACCTTAAGCAAGGATCATCACACACTCACATGGCAACCTTAATTGGCTCCTCTAGCAAACATCGCCGCTACTTAGGCCATACCTAGGTGGTGCAAAAGTTGTTCTCTTCTTTACTCGGTCGAAGTGTAAAGGCAAAAAAAAAGGCTATTGGGAGAGGCGACCGACCTAAGCACATCTTGCTGAGAGAAAATCTCAAATAGGGATGGTTAATCAGGCCTGCAAAAGAAAAGCAAAATGAAGAGAGAAGAAGAACAAATGAAAGAAAATTGAGAATAGGGCATGGCAAAGAGTGGCAGCAGTAGAGTTCCGCGTGGGACGCCTGAGCCGGTCGTACGCATGCCCCAAACAAGAAACAGGCACAATAAAGTGACCAAATTCTCCTCAACAGATTGAATCTGTAAGATGTGTGTCGTGGAAGGAAGCTAAGCCTAGCTTGTCCATTAAAACTTGCACGAGACCTATCCTCAGACTTTCTTCCCTTTCTTCTATAAGGCTCGAACGTCTCCCGGATATGGCCTTGTAGCGGCACCGCAAGTTAGGGGCAACCAACTACAGGATGCTACCTCCCTAATGCACATCCGATCTTTTGTGGTCTTTAATGAATGGGGACCCCTTGCCAGTAGTTTGATCTTGCTTTAGTACTGTAGTAGCAAGTCTAAGTACTTTCCATTTCATGTGTAGAGTTGGCTTTAGGTATTATTCAAAATTCAAAAAAAAATCATAAAAAGAAAAGAGAAAAAGAGAAAAAATGTTGAGTAGCACAACAATGTACTCAACTTCCTTTCTCTCTCTCTTTCGGATCTCATATCACATTCGTGTCGATTACAATTCATTCCAAAAAAAAAATCACAATCATTGGCACAAAATATAAAAGATCCACTAACAAAAGCATCATGTACAAAGATAGGGGGGAGGTTGCTCACAAGCTCCTCACTGACCATCGCCACTCTCCCCGCATCCCTCGTGTCTCTCAGGCGGGGGTGGCATCTCACCCCTACCCCGACCACTCGGGCACTAGTCTCTCTGGCTAAGTGCCTCTCCTCCTCCTCGTTCCTCTGCTGATTGGAGGAACCGGCCAAAAACTGTCTGACAGTGGCGCCACTCCCCCTGCTCGCTCCGGTCCTACTGCTCCTCCTGCTCCGTGCATGACCTATCTCTGTCACTATGCCCCGAAGCGCCCGGGCCAGGGACTGCTGCACGACCAGCCGGTGCGCAGTCGAGTCAACTCTGCCTGATCTGCTACTGGCCCCTGCATGCGCAGCAGCAACGCCAACTCCTCGTCAGCTCCTCTACCTGCGTGCGCAGCCAGTCCCACTCTGCTACTACCATCTCTACCTGGAGGTGCCGCTCGACAGCTGACGCTATCGCCGCATCAACCTCCTCCTGCAAGCAGCCGCCCGATCCCGATCAGTGCAGTCCTCAACCCGGTCACCTGTGGCAAATCAAGTCACTACCAAGCATAAGTCAAATTCAGATCAAATTACTGGCGCGCTTACCCATTCTGCCAGATCCGCTCGTGCCTCCTCGGCCCTCCTCACTGCATCTGTCAGTCGGTCCTCCAAATTTGACTGTGAGGTCTCTACTGCTGCCCTGGAGGAGGATGCACGGCCTGTGCCCTCCTCACGGTCTCTAACTCTGCTCGCTGCACATGCAACACTTGTTAGTTTCTCACTCCACTAAAAAAGAAGTTGGTACGTTACTGAAGTCTGAGTAGGTTCTTACCAGCTGATCCACCTGTCTCTGGGCTGCTTCCCAGTCCTGCACCGCTGAGTGCAACAAAGCCCGATGTGAAGCAATCTCCCCAGCCACGTCCACCTGCAATTCACCCAGGTCTATCCATTCAATTCAATAAGATTCAATTCATAGGGTTTGAGTTTAGAATTCTACCTATCGCCTCGCGCCTCTATAGACCTTCGCCCCATACTTAAAGCCGAATGCCTGAAGGTACGCATCGTCCGACATGGCCTCGGACCTGACCCACCTACCGCGGTGCTCCCAGTCCTCTATCTGCTCATGGGCCCTCACGCGCCAGTCAGTCGTGTCATGGAATCTCCGGAAGCTCCGACCAGGCCTAGGCGTCTAGTCTCGGTAGGGAACTCCACGACACTCTGACGGAGGCCGAGGGACCTTTGAGTCAGATAGAGGTGGAGAGGTAGCACAAGGTTGAGAGCATGGATCCACACCGTCCTACCAAAGTAGGGCGAGCCGGCTCCAACCAAGGCTGTCCTCGCTCCCCTCCTCCAGATATGGCTGCCACACTACTGCACATCAACACCTCTTGTGAGTAGCTGGGCAATTAAAGCAATCAAATTGAACTCAGAGAAGGGTTAAACACTTACATCTAGCTGAGGGTAGAGATCGATTGCATCCTGAAGGGACGCCAGCTGCTCCTCCGAGGGTGCGTGTCTCGGCACGGCACCCAGTTCCGAGCTATGGGCGCGAGGCCCGGTCGCTCCAAAGTCCCCCTCCTCCGGCCAGGGAGGTGGAGGTAGGCCCAGACCTGCAAGAACATGAAGCCACAGTTAGATCACAATTATAATATCAAAAGGGCAGTTTAAGTAAATGGGCAAGAGAAAGAAGAGTACCTGAAGGAAGGGGTAGAAGCCGCTGATGGTTGTCTGCCGGTCAGAGGACCCCAGGCTCTCAAACTTGTGCGCCAGGACGCCACTCCCCATGCATAGCCCCCCACCTGGTGTAAATCTCTAGCAAGGGTAGGAACTGACAGTGGACCACATCGCCCCTCGTGGCAAACAAAAGTCTACCAAGAATGATTGTGAGGAAGCAGCGCAGGTCCAACTCTACCTGAGCCCCGCTCACTAGCTAGGGTCTCGTCGTAGTCCCTCGTCATCCTCAGCAGTTGCTCGTCCACTGACTCAACCACCTTCCTGCCAGTCTCATAGAGTCCTAGACTCTCGTGTAGACTCACTCTAGGGATAAGGGATGACCTCTGCTCTATAGTCAGGTCCAGTAGTCTGCGGGCCAACTCTCGATAACATGGGTAGGTAAACCCACTCTCTTGCCATCATATACTCTCAGACCTGTGATCCTGCTAACATCTTCCAGGTGGGGATCATATGTCCCCATGGAAACATGAGGCAGTCGCCTCCGCGTCCCACCTGCTACGCAGAGCCTGGGTGAGAGGGGATCCGGCCTCATCCTCTCCATCCTCAAAACATCCCAAACCCAATGTCATCCAGTCTCTCTCTCTGAAAAAGCTAGGGAAGGCTAGGTAGACCGCCAAAACAAGAGCCAGGAAACCCGGGCCCTCATCTCACCTTGCAAGCACAAATTGGTCAATAAGTCAGATTAAGCATGCCTGGTTTAGTTGCTCGGCTGAGGTTGCGCCGGCTAAGTAGGCCGCGACCTTGTTGCGATGCCCCGAAGCATCGCCACATGGTTGTGACTACCATGTTGACCGCGGACCTTGTCGCGATAGCCTTTGGCATCGCGACAATGTCATGGCCCTTGACCGCATCATGACAGCTGGTGTCGCGACGGGGCGAGCCGTCGCGTTCTCAGACACAGACCGACCGGCACGATCTTTGTCCGTAGCCATTTTTCTAGGCATCTTTCCCTACATAGGCCCTTTCTGAGGCTTGTTCACATATCCACAAGCATCAAATCACAAGAGTAAGGTCGAGGGATTGGAGGCCTACCTTCTTCATCGCCACTTCTCGGGCCATTGCCGCCGCCGCGAAGTCAATTTCCGTGCCTCTGCCTCTGCCATTTCCACCTCCGGCACCTTATCCACTGGGTTTTCCTCCGCGCACCGCTGTGGCCTCCTCGCCTGTCATTTCCCCTTCTCGCCACCGCCGCTTCTACCACCGGATCCCTCCATTTCCACCAAGAACGAGGGTGAAAGAGAGAGGAAGGAAGAGTGGGGAAGTGAGTGAGAGAGAGAGAGAGAAAGCAATAGAGAGGGAGTCGGAGAAGTGGGGGGTGATCGCCAGAGAGAAAGGAGGTTTTGCACGTTGAACACACAAAGAGGGAGAAAAAGGGGGCTTCTGTGTTTTGAATGCTCGGGTAGAGTCGCGACGCTTATATGCATCGCGTTCAGGTCGCGGTGGTCGTATAGGCTGCGACCTTGTCGCGGCCTGCCGCCATGCCGCGACCTTAAGGTGACCACTTCCCTAGTCGCGACCTTTACCGACCTAATCCAGCCCCCAGTCCATTAATCTGGGACCTTGTGTTGTGTGTATGATGTTAATTGAGTGCTTGTTTGTATCTGTGCAAAATTGTTTGTGTTATTTATTGCGTATGTATATATTTGTTGTTCTGATTTATTCATCTGAAAACGCAAAAAACAAAAAAAAAAGAAAAAGAAAAAAAAATCACAAAAAAATGGAATGTCACAAGTAAGTCATGTAAGTATCTCTTCTCTATTCCCTTGCATTACTATATGGTATCTTACTTATTATATCGTTTCAAGGACCGTTGGTTTTCAACGTGCTCTGGCATCTGAGTTCCCCTTTACCAAAAACAGTGATGATGTAGGTGTACGTTGCTAATCGCTGGATAGGCCGTTAAGTTAGATAAGTTCGGAATGATGGATTCAGGCCTACACTGCGATTGCAGGTAGTCTCTTGACCCATTCTTATTTAACATAGCAATATTATCCTTGATATATTTTCTATTTTCTCATTTTCTTTGCATTTGATTTAATGTTTTCTTTTTCATTAGCCCAGCATGCATCAGGTAAGACTTTGAGCTTTCTCGACTCATCCCTGGCTAATGGTGAGCCCTTGTGAGTGCCCACCATTCCTCATATTCAAAACAAGAGATCCTATTCCAGTCCGAATCGGAAGGTTTGCCTTCGAGCGAGTTATTCCTGCTAGTTTGTCAAGAATTTCCCTGTCTGGATTTCCATATGATTTTCATCCTTATTCCTTTTGATTTATTTTGGTTGCGAACCGCTCCCAGGATAGAGTCATGAGTTATCCGCCTGGCACGCAAATGTCCCTCCAAATGAAACCTGCAGGCCAATCGGCTAGGGTACCTCTCAATCGAGGAGTTGATCATCCTTTTCTTTCTTCCTTCTCGTCCAGACTCGTGTTTTCCTTTCAATCTGCTCGAGCAGCTAACTCGGAGCTTTCAAGAAGTTTCCAATTGCTTATTGGTTAGATCGGGTTGTCTCTTAACCTTGGCTCACACTTTTCAGTCCACTCCGCCTCATCTCTGCTTCGCCGTCATTTCATGACACCTTCGCTACACTTCCGCTTCGCTCCCCTGCAAAGTGGAAGCCAAGGAGGGGCAAATCTGTAGACACCCGATTCTGGCTTACAAGTTGAACGACATTTCTTGTTATTTATTGAGCCCCAAGTTGGTCTCTCACCTTGAGCCCACCATTAGCCTTGCTTTGAGCCCATTAAAAGCCTAATTTTCATGATAACTTGTCCATTATTCTTTTAAAAGAGTCCATGTGCCTCAAGCCTCATTATTCTCCCATTTATTGATCCATTTTTTAGAATATTAGATTTTCTTAAAGCGATGGGTCGGGGCGCCGCGTTAGCCTTGTCGCGCCCCCCATGGCCACCGCGACAGCCTATGCATATCCATGCACGTGGCTTCTCTGTCGTGCCCCTCATAGCCGTCGCGTTCATCCTATCGCGCCCCTACGATCCGTCGCGACTACAGCTGCGTACGCTGGCCTCCGCAACCACCTCCTCTTTATCCTCTCATGGCCTTATCTTCATCCCATGCAATCTCCCAACCCCCCTAAGTGCGGTTTGTGGTTCCAGGACCCTTGGAAACCTCCCTAGACTCTCCATGCGGATTTACATGCATTTATCACCTTATTTTTGGCCATTATCTCCCATGGACAGGATTTTATCTCTCTTCCCTTATAAAAGCAAGGCCTCTCCTTCAGAGGAGGGGAGAGCCCAATTCTCACCACGAAGTGCTGCCAAAATTTCCTCTAATATGGACTTAATCTTGTGGCTCTCCCATTTCCCTCCATTTCCTCACATTTTCCTTCACTAAGCCATGCATACTTCTTCATCCTTGGAGCTTAGTGCTTGAGGAGGGCGACCCCTACATTCTCTAGAGCTTCTACAACATTTTGAATGTCGTTCAATGGTAGGGAGTCGCCCCATATGGGGCTCTTTCTTCCCTCTCCTTCATCTCATTTTCATGCATTCATGTTATTCCTTTCTAAACCACCCCCAGGTTCGTTCCTCCATGCTTCCACCTTTCTTTTTTCATTTGAGTAGATGCTACTTGTAAGTTTGTTCTAACAGGGTGTTCTTTGTTGTTTTCCTTGTTTTCGCAGGCACACAAGCAAACCTCAACGAGTGGCTCTTGTTCTCTGGCCGGCCGGAGGACAGGAAGAAGGTCTAGCCAACCATCTCCCGCACTGCAGAGAACGCGGCTGGCTTGGACGTCGTGACAGAGAGACGCGCCCTGGTGGGGCGTCGTGATCTCAGTAAGTCCATCGTTCTCATTTCCTTTTCCTAGCGTAGTTAGCCTATTTAATTCCTATTAGTGGCAGGTATTTAGGTGTCGATCACATTCCTTATTTCCATACTTTAGATTGAACATCTTGTTGCGTGTTTTGGGGGTGCGCATTCCCCGTGATTACAAACACCATGCCTTATATATGATCTATGGTATATTGGATTGACGATGGACTAAAGGTACCAATAACTGTGGACAGAAAGGTCCAATGGATTTGATCACTCGTACCATCTGGGGATTATGGAGTAGTAGGTTAATACATCCATAGTCGATGACTTGAGTGAGTCATTATGGAGATAATAACTCACTTATTAGAAGGTGTTTTAATTGGTACAACTCACAGTCAACTCAGTATTAGGCCTAGAGGGTCACACACATATTGTGGAACGATGTGATGGTAGAGATTGGATAAGAGTTATCTAATAGGGTCTTCTCTAACTCAGGATGGAGACAAGGTAGTCTGTCACCAGTAGGGTCCTAGAGACATAGTCAATTATTGCTAGGATTGTCTTGGTGATAAAATCTATTGTTGCCATCGACAGTCGCCAGAATGTCCTTGAGACATGGTCAATTGTCGTTGGGAGGTCTTGATGACAGCAACAATTGTCATCAAGATAGTTTTGGTGATAGTGACTTATGTTATAATGACCCAGAGTCTGACATATCGGTTACCCACCAGTATGCCCGAACCCTAAACCGCCACCCATGAGCCGAAGCTCCGAATGGTTAAAGAAGGTGTCTCAAGAAACATGTAAGTGAACAAAACCACAAAAGGAACACAACATATTGTTATATATAAAAATATAAGGTGTACAACTCAAAGCTCTGGTGCACTAAATAAAAGACTATAAAACATTATCAGCAACTGAGCTGGTAGCTAGCTAGGACCACTAGAGTGACTTTGCACCTCCACGCCTTCACCCGTCGGTACCTCACCTGAAAGGGAAGAGAGTGAGCTTCAATTCAAGGCCTAGTAGGACACTAACT
Organism: Colocasia esculenta; assembly: GCA_014218235.1. Lineage (NCBI taxonomy): Eukaryota > Viridiplantae > Streptophyta > Magnoliopsida > Alismatales > Araceae > Colocasia > Colocasia esculenta. Next base: position 121,292,632 of record CM024756.1, read on the forward strand.
TCAGTGGCTAAATAGAATGTAAGAAAGTAAGTGAAGGTAAGTAAGTACGGTACAAGTAAAAGATAGTACGCAACTATACCACATGCTAAAAACCACATTGCTACAGCCGCCTCTACTCTAGAAGCGATGCGATCACACACATGTATCTCGTTGATACAAGCACACCAACACAACACATCCACACACAACGTAGGACCAACGAGGGCCTGTGGTTTGGTGCTTGGAGAGCACAAAGTCCTCGAATCCTATCCACGTGTGCACACTCAGACACTCTCCCTTACGTTTGGTTCTCAGCCGATTTTTCCCTACGCCATACTCTAACAGATAGAGAAGGGCCCCATGGCAACTTGCTAGAAACCACTACAAGGGGCACTCATTGAGTGGAGACGTAGCAGACTAACTCAATGTTAATCATCCAGGTAGAGCCCAGCTCAACACCCAGATATACACAACACAAACACAAGCACAAGACAAAAACCACAGAGACGAAGACGCTCTTGACATCTGAAAACACCGTGTTGAGGGTAGACACAACACTGTAGAGGTCACAACCCAATTTCACCATAAGACTTGTGGGAATAATCGGGGCGTGACATACAAATCAGATAGGCGCACAAGTCATTTAATCTAGATTCGAGAAGGAAAAGTACTAAAAATTTTTGGCTGTATTGGTCGACAGATTATGCATACTCGATAAACCCTTTTGAAGGCACTAGAATAGTATATTTACAGACTACTAGAGTACCATCCAAGACCCTTCATATTTACAACATATGAGAGGTTCTGAAACAAAAAGGAATCATCTATAACCATCTCCACCAAAGACTACACTGGGATGCTCTCTTTACTCTTGCCCAGTCCCATCTGTCTCCACAGGCTCACCTCCACTACCTGAAATTGTGAAGAAATTTATGAGCTTCTGCCCAGTAGGATTTACATCTCAAGGTGCGGACAATTATATAAATGATTAATGCTTTAATAACAAAATTTCAAGAGAGGATTAAGAAGTAACAACTTAACAATAAATCTGGTCCCTAGGCAGATCAAGGTGACAAGTCAACAGATGGTGAATCGTTCCGAATTTTGCTGAACAATAACAAACAATGGGCAAAAATTTTAAAAGAGACACCTATCCGTTGCACAAATGTCAGAATTAACCAAATTTCAAAATTCATTAGACATATATGGATAAATTAAATAGGTACCAAGATTGGTTTTCAGAATGTATATAGATCAATTGAATAGATAACAAGACTGGCCATATATATATATATATATATTCAAACAAAACTTGTACAATGAATAATCATAACATAACATATCAAGAAGGCACTTTCAAATCTTGCCAACACCACGAGTCCATACTCCTGCGGTTAACAAGTACGTTCAGGTGCTCCTTCTCAAGACCAGACAGGGTCCTATATATCCACAGCATGGGTCAGTTGGATCGAAGTCCTTAGTAGTGCTAGAACACATTATAGCCAAGAGAATTTAAAAATGAACAAGTAGTAAGACTCAGTTCCGAATATGAAGCACTCGATGAAACGAGGATGGAAAGACTACCAATTATAAGAGTGCCAAGGAATATCTTAGGAGTAGAGTTATTGAGACGAAGATCATATAGAAATGGGCAGGACAATAATAATTAAGAGTTTTAGATTTCTTAATAAGTTGGATTCCCATATAGAGTTTCAAATCAGGTGAGATGTGGTTGAAATCAAGAGATTAAAATCCTTAGGATAATCTTAATGTTATTAAAGCTTTCACATGGCCAAGAAAAAAACTTAGGTACTATCATGCTGATTTGCTCTTCTTCAAGTCAGATCATAAGATAGTTGATGCACGAAATAGAGAGAGAGCAGTCGAAGTGGCCAGAAGGGTCAGTTGAAGTGCAACAAAGGGCCAGATGAAGTGGCCAGAAAGGGCCAGTCGATGTGGTGTTGAAGAGAGCCACAAAGGGACAATCAAAGTGTACTTGAAACAGGAAGGGAAAAGGGTATATGGATAGCTCAAGTATGTTGACCCCTTTATCTCCATGATTATATATTTTGCTGATAATAAAATTTATCAGAATACTTTCATAAACTATTTTTCTTAATATCATTCTGGTTAAGTCTGTCAATAGGAGACTGAAAGGAAATAAATTATAATTCTAGTTTTCCAAGTATTTTCAAGTTCTCTAGATGGTGTTCAAATGCTTGTAAGTCCTTATTGTCATTCATAAGTTCATGTGCTTCATTTTCTAATCTTTTCTCAGTTTTAATTGAAGTCGAGTTTCATGTTATATTGCTTTCAACTTCTTCATCCAAAGTCATGCATGTTTTTGGTCGCAATCAATCGAATCTCTACTTCATCATATACGAAGCTAGCTTCGTCATATCCGAAGTCCACTTCATCATATCCAAAGCTGGCACTTTGCCATGCATGTATTTGGTCATGATCAGTCGAAATATCAATTCGTCATATATGAAGTTCACTTCGTCATATCTAAAGTCTTGTACGAAGATTCACTTCGACCGACAACATTATGATGTGTTTTATCCGAAGTTTCACTTTGTCATATCCAAGTCCATTAGAGAAGTCGAAGTATATATATATATATATATTTATTTATATTTACGGTTCTCACTCTGACTCTTCAGAAGTCGAAGTATAGATAATTGATTTCACTCTGACTTTTCTCCAGTCAATGTCTCACATCAATTACCTCTCTTAAAACATCAATTACCATTTTAAGTTCTTATCGATTTCTTAAACATCGATTACATAAACATGGATTATACTTAAACATCAATTACATGAAACATCGATTACATGAACATGGATTATACTTAAACATTGATTACATGAACATGGACTACTTAAACATCGACTACATGAAACATCCATACTTAAACATCATTTACATAAACATGGATTATACTTAAACTTTGATTACATGAACAACGATTATACTTAGACATCGAGTACCTTTTTATACATAGATTACCTTTAGACATCGACTGTCTCAAACATGAATGTCCTAAACATCGATTATTGTTATACTTGAAACATCGATTACAGTTAAAGATCAATTGTCTTCATAGATTGTTCTTGAACATCGACTACTCTTAACATCGATTACCCTTTGAACATCGATTGTGTTATATATCCATTGCTATTTTAGATATATTAGTTTCAAATAACTTGATAATTATCTTTGTAATAACCTTACTGTTTGTGGTTGAAATTAAATAATTGTCCTTATATTTAATCTTGTTATGAACATAACTTAGGGCGCAGTATTTTCAAATTGTTTTAAAGATGTGCATTTCAAATTTCTCTCTATCTGTCATATCCTTCTTACAAAAAGCTTTCAAGGATATCTTTTCACAGTAAGACTTTTTGACTACTATTTTCATGACAAATTTTCTAATACTTTACTTGTGAATAGAAAGGAACATATCTATCTTTGGCTCACTTAGTCACGGGACACAGTTCTCTGGAGAAAGCACTCTACTGTTCGTCATTCATATGACAAGTCTTCTTTTGATTTATATTGTGATAGAATGAACATTTCTATTTCTCTATAACACATTTTTCCGTTGACTTAAGATCTCTCTTAGCATTTAATGCCTACAGGTTTTCGGTAGTCACATGATTCTACAACGAAAGACTTGCCGCGACTGCAAGGAAACGAGCACCAAGGAATAAGAGACAATGGACACTTCAACGAACACTTCAACAGACACATTTGATGAAAGCTGAAAGACTTATAAGACGACAATGGCTATGAAAAAGAATAGAAGCAATACATGCGAATTCATACGAGCCTTCACAACCACCATTAAGAGCTGTGCACCTTCACTTGAAGTCCGTCTACTCCAAGCTCTCCTGAAGCCCTCACTTTTTTTCTTTTAGAGCCATCTATTCTGAGAGGACAGCATCGTAGTCTACATTCTTCTCATCTCAGTTCGTGCCTCGGATCAAGCAAAGCTTGTTGTATAAGCTTGATCTCGGGGCCATCCCTTCAACTCTTCTTTAAGAGTATTCCTCTTCCTGTGAGAAGAGAAGATCTACTCTGAGTAGGTGGTTTAGTTCCCCTTGCTGAAGGGAAGACATGTTGCTACAGGTGGTTGTATTGTCTCTTCGTGGGTTTAAGAGAAGGTCAGCAGGTGCTGGATGTGTAAGTGTCTTTGAGGGGGACTGTACCATTAGTTAGTGTAAATCCCAAGTACTTTCTTTGGGACTGGACGTAGGACTCCAGATGATAGGAGGTCTGAACCAGGATAAAATCCTTGCACTTTTTGTGCGATTTTTTTCATCTTACTTCTGGTGCTCACTAACTCTAACATTTGTGCTTAGTGTGTTTTTGTTTGCAGTTGTCTTAAGTAGGAAAATTTAATATACTGTTGAAGCAACCCATTCACTCCCCCTTTGGGCTTGCAACCTGGTCAACAAGTGGTATCAGAGTCAAGTCTTTTTAAGTAAGTAGATCTTACGATCTGAAGAGCAAAGATAAATGGCAGCCCAAGGTTATGCAGAGGGACAATTTGTCAACAGGCCTCTATGGTTCGATGGAGAAGATTACATCTATTAGAAGATAAGAATGGAGTTCTTTCTTCAAGGTCTTGACTTTCAACTATGGACGACAATAGAACATGGATATCTAGTAGTTACTAACACTAAAGAAAAGTGGATAGACGATGACAAGAAAAAGATGTCTCAGAACGGCAAGGCCAAATGCCTATTGTGCTGTTCACTAAGCAAGAAGGAGTTCAACAGAATATCTGCATGCAAATCGGCCAAATAAATGTGGGATAAGTTGAAACTCACCCATGAAGGAACTGACAAGGTAAGAGAAACTAGAATAGATATATTGGTAGCACAATATGAAAAGTTTCAAATCCATTCAGGAGAATCCATCTCCAAGATGTACAATCTCTCACAGATATCACAAATGGTCTTGCTGGATTGGAAAACTTATGAGACAGGAGACATGGTAAGAAAAATACTAAGATCTTTACCAACTTTGTGGACTCCTAAGGTTACAGCCATCAAAGAAGCAAATGATCTCATGGCTATGTCACTCGATAAACTCATTGGGTCTCTAATGGCTCATGAGATAAATATGGAGAGAATAGGAGAATCCTCCACCAAGAAAAAATGAACGATGCTCTGAAAGCAGTAGAGAACACTTCTGAAAGGGACTAAGAAGATGAAAGAAGCAATGCAGATAGTGAAAAAGAAGCTTTTCTATCAAGACGTCTGCAAAGAATTTGGCTAAGAAGAAACATCAGTCAAGTAGAAGTATTTCAAAAAGGATAAAACAATCAAGGTAACTGAACATATGTTATGAATGCAAGCAGTCCGGGCACTTGAAGACAAATTGTCCCAAGCTAAAGAAAAATGAACATCAAAGGAAGAGCCATCCAGAAAATACAAGAGATACAAGAAGAAGGCTATGACAGCTGCTTGGAGCAATGAAGATAGCTCATCTAAAGACTAATGCTCATATGAACAACAACAAGAGAGGGCTCATCTTGCTTTTATGGCAAATCTTGATGATAAGGTAAATTCTGACACCTCTTTTGATTCATTTTAAGATTCTGATGATGACAATCTAGAAGATGCTTTTAATGAATTATATGAAAAATATAAAGATGCATGAAAACTTTTAAAATCAATCAAGAAAAATTTTGCATGTCTTGAAATAACAAACTCAGATCTAAAATTGGAAACAGAACAACTAGAAAAAAAAGTTCAAGAATTAAAATGAGAAATGAGCTGTTATGTGAAGATGTAAAAAATAAAAATGAAAAATTATTAAGTCTAGAAAACCAGTAAATGAAATAGAATATAATAAAAGATAACGAATACTTGACAACTACAATTGAAAATTAACCAATGGGAGATCTTCATTAATATTAAAAGGGGCAAGAAGATTAGGTAGGAACAAGTATGAAATGGTTACACACCACCAGAAAATGAAGAAACAATTATATATCCTAAAAATTACCCGTTACCAAAATTTGTGGCTGAACAGGAACCTAGTTACAAAATAAAGATGAAGAAAAATAGTAAGATAAGTGAAACAATAAATAAATTTACTTATGTACTCATTTTAATAAACTTGTTCATACGAAGAACATCTATCAAACAAAACATTTAAAATGGATACAAAAGTCAGTCTGTCAAAATTAACTACACAGGACCCAAAAGATTTTTGGTACCTAAATCTCACTGATCCATTTGCAAGTGAGCCTTAGAGCATCAAAGTGGTACCTGGATAGCGGGTGCTCAAGACATAGATAGGATACAAGAAGCCGTTCTCATTAATCAAAACTGAAGGAGGTACAGTGACATATGGAGACAATGGTAAAGGATCAGTAATTGGTAGTAGATCAGTTGGAAGCAAAGAAAAGACTCTCATAGAAGAAGTACTTTGCGTTGAGGGGTAGAAACACAATTTGATCAGCATAAGTCAGTTATGCGACAAATGTCATCAAGTGAAGTTCAAAGAATCCAAGTGTCTGATCATCAATGACGGTATAACAATTTTTGAAGCCTACAGAGAATGAAATCTCATTTTACGTTTGTAAGATCTAAAAGGTCAAGATGTATGCTTGGAAGCAAGCAAAGAGCAAAATGCATAACTGTGGCATAAAAGACTAGGACATTCTAGTTTGAATGGAATTAAAAAGCTCATTAAGCATGACTTAGTGGTAGGCTTACCTAAGATCAATTCAAGACTGGATAAGATCTGTGGACCATGTGCAAAGGGAAAACATGCCAAAGCTTCTTTCAAATCTAAGTCAATTGTCACCTCTTCCAAGCCTCTAGAACTACTCCATAGGTATTTATTTGAGCCTATGAGGACTACCAGTCTAGGTGGAAAAACATTAGATTCGTGATTATTGATGATTTTTCAAGATACACATGTGTCTCTTTTCTAGAACACAAAGCTGACACGTTTGAAGCATTTGTAAAGTTCAGAAAGATAAGAAGTTCAGTATAATAAGTCTTCGATCTGATGATGGAGGAGTTAGGAATGACAAGCTTGCAAAATTCTATGTTGAACTTGGAATTGAACACAATTTCTCAGTACCAAGAACACCACAACAAAATGGAGTAGCTGAGACGAAAAATAGAACATTATTGGATATGGCAAGAACCATGCTATCTGAATACAACCTGCCAAGATATTTTTGGGCAGAAGCAGTCAATACAGCTTGCTATAATCAATAGAGCTATGATAATGCCTATATTGAAGAAGACAACATATGAGCTATACAAGCAGAAGAAGCCCAACATCAATCATCTCAGAACATTTAGATGTCCTTGCTACATTCACAATAATGGTAGGACAAACATTGGTAAGCTGGATCCAAAATCCGATGAAGGAATTTTTATTTGTTACATCTCCAAACCCAAAGGATATAGATTTTTTAATAAAATAAGTCTTTTAATTGAACAAAATGTACATGTTATATTGATGAATCTAACCCTTCCTGAGAAAGAAAATTGTTAGTGATGATGAAGGTATGGAGTACCTATCTAAGAAAATGCAGGAAGTATCCATCAAGGATAATGAAGATCCACCCCTGGAAGAATTACAACAGAGAGATATAATTCATGAGGATCTTCCTGAGGAATGGAGATATAAGAAGGATCATCGCCGAAGAAAATATAATTAGAGATCCAAATGAAAGGGTAAGAACCAGAGGTAATATTATTCCTTGTGATTATTTAGCTTTTGTTTCTCAAATTGAGCCCAAGACAGTCAATGAGGCACTGACTGGTAAATCTTGGATTTTATCCATGCAAGATGAACTAAATCAGTTCAAGAGAAACAAAGTCTAGTCTTATTCCTAGACCATCAGTTCATCCTATGATTGGCACCAAATAGGTGTTCAGGAACAAGTTGGATGAAATTGTGTCATTACTAGAAATAAGGCTAGACTGATAGCTCAAGGCTATCCCCAAGAGGAGGGCATAGATTTTAATGAAACATATGCACCAGTAGCTAGACTTGAGGTTATTTGGATTTTATTAGCATATGCATCATCATGTAATTTAAATTATTTCAAATGGATGTGAAATCTATATTTTTAAATGGTTTTATAAAAGAGGAAGTCTGTTGAACACCTTCTGGATTTGAAGACATTGATCATCCTAATCATGTTTTCAAATTGCATAAGGCACTATATGGTCTAAAACAAGCATCTAGAGCTTGGTATGAAAGACTAAGTGCATTTCTTTTAAACATGGTTTACTAGGGGCAAAGTAGATAGCACATTGTTTATAAATCATGCTCTCACATACCTTAATTGTGCAATTTATGTTGATGACATCATTTTCGGAGCTACTAATGAATCTTTTCACAAGTATTTTGAAGAATTAATGCAGGGAGAATTTGAGATGAGTTGATGGGGGAATTGACTTACTTCCTTGGACTCCAAATCAAACAAGACAAGGAAGGAACCCACATCAATCAGACCAAATACATCAAAGATTTACTACAGAAGTTTGATTTTGAACAAGCAAAGCATCTGACCACTCCTTTGAGTACTACCAGGTTAGACAGTGATCCTCAAGGTAAGAAAGTAGATCAAAAATCTTACAGAGGTATTGGCTCTCTACTATACTTAACTGCTACTAGATCAGACATTTTATTAGTGTATGTATGTGTGCGGTACCAAGCAGATCCTAATGAATCCCATTTAATTTATGTCAAAAGGATTTTTTAGATATTTAGCACATACATGTGATTTGGACTATGGTATCCAAAATCATGTTAGATGAGTTTAATTGTTATACTGATGCTGATTATGCTGGATGCAAAGTGAATAGAAAAAGTACCAGTGGTTCCTGTCAATTTCTTGCAGGGTGTTTGATCAACTGGTCCTTAAGAAAGAAGAACTCGCAGCCTTGTCAACAACTGAAGTTGAATATGTAGCCACAAGGAGTTGCTGCACTCAACTACTATGGATCAAACAACACTTGAGGATTATGGACTCAACATTAGATTTGTACCCCTATTATGTGACAACACCAGTGCAATTAATCTCACAAAGAATCCTATACAACATTCAAGAACTAAACATATTGAGGTTAAGTACCATTTCATTAGAGATCATGTAGAAAATAGTAATATTAGCATTCATTCGTAGAAACTAAAAATCAGTTGGCAGACATCTTACAAAAGCCCTACCCGAAGAGAGATACACTTCTCTTCGAAGAGAGTAGGGCATGTGTGATTTGTAAAGGATGTATTTCTACAATAAATAAAGATATTATTTTTCATAGTACCTTGAAATGCATAACTCTTATCTCTGTTAAAAACTTCTTGTACTTCATGACTGTTGACACAACTCCTTTATCTGTCGACACCTCCTTAAATCAAGTCGACACATCCTTCATATAGGTTGACCTGCATCATTATACTATTGTGACACCTATCACTCTATTTTTATCCAACCTTTAACTACCACTATCATTTCTTTTTGGTCATTTCATGGTCTACTCTTTCTTATCGAAGTCTCTACATTTAGCTCCTTTATCTCTTTAAACTGACTTGAACTAACGGGGAGCCTCATTTATCTTCCCAATACCTTTCCTTTTCATCATTCCTATTTTTTTGTCATTAACAAAAAGGGGGAGAAATACTCTAAAATACATACAAACTCTGATTAAATCTCATCATATTCTTCTTGTAGCATTATGATTTTAATTGGTTTTGTCATCATCAAAAAGGGGGAGATTGTTGACTCCTTTATCTCCATGATTATATATTTTGGTGATAACAAAACATATCAGAATACTTTCATAAACTATTTCCTTATATATCATTCGGTTAAGTCTGTCAACTGGAGACTCAAAAGAAATAATTATACTTCAAGGATCACCATTGTAGGTATTCCAAGTATTTCCAAGTTCTCTAGATGGTGTTCAAATGCTTGTAAGTCCTTATTGTCATTCATAAGTTCATTTGTTTCATCACTGCTAATCTTTTCTCAGTTTTAATCGAAGTCAAGTTTCATGTTATTCATTAAAACTTCTTCATCTGAAGTCATGATGTTTTGGTTGCAATCAGTCGAAGCTCTACTTCATCATATACGAAGCTAGCTTCGTCATATCTGAAGTCCACTTCGTCGTATCTAAAGTTGGCACTTCGTCATGCATATGTTTGATCGTGATCAGTCAAAGTACCACTTCGTCATATACGAAATTCACATCGTCATATCCGAAGTCTTATACGATGACTCACTTCAACTGACAGTGTTATGATGTGTTTTATCCGAAGTTCCACTTTGTCATATCCAACTCCATTAGAGAGTCGAAGTTATATATATATATATTATTAGATATATATATATATATATATAATAATATATATATCTTTGCGGGTCACACTCCAACTCTTTAGAAGTCGAAGTATGGATGATTGATTTCACTCCGACTTTTCTCTAGTCAAATCTCACATCGATTACCTTTCTCTTAAAACGTAGATTACTGTTTTAAGTCCACATCGATTGCTTAAACATCGATTACATGACATGGATTATACTTAAACATCGATTACATGAACAGGATTACTTAAACATAGAGTGCATGAATCATCGATTACAAAAACATGGATTATACTTAAACATCGATTACATGAACATCGATTATACTTAGACATCGATTACCTTTTTTGATATCGATTACCCTTAGACATCGACTGCCTCAAACATTGACTGTCCTAAACATCGATTATTATTATACTCTAACATCGATTACAGTTAAACATCAATTTTTCTCATGGATTGTTCTTGAACATCAATTACTCTTAACATCGATTACCCTTTGAACATCGACTTTGTTATATATCCATTGCTATTTTAGATATATTAGTTTCAATACCTTCATAATTATTTGTGCAATATCCTTACTGTTTGCAGTTGAAATTAAATGAATGTCCTTATGATTAATCTTGTTATGAACATAACTTAGGGCATAGTATTTCAAATCATTAAAGATGTGCATTTCAAATTTCTCACTATCTGTCATATCCTTCTTACAAAAAGCTTTCAAGGATATCTTCTCACAGTAAGACTTTTTTACTACTATTTTCATGACAAGTCTTCTAGTACTTTATGTGTGAACAAAAGAGAACATATCTGTCTTTGGCTTTATTAGTCATGGGACACAGTTCTCTTGGAGAAAGCACTCTACGGTTTGCCATTATTATAACAAGTCTTCTTCTAATTTATATTGTGACAAAATGGACATTTCTATTTTCGTATAACACCTTTTTCAATTGACTGAAGATCTCTCTTAGCATTTAATGCTTGTAGGTTTCCGATAGTCACATGATTCTACAGCGAAAAACTTACTACGACTGCATAGAAACGAGCACCAAGAAATAAGAGACAACTGACACTTCAGCAGACACATCTGAAGAAAGCTAAAAGACTTATAAGAAGACGATGGCTGTGAAATCAAATAGAAGCAATACATGCAAATTCATACGAGCCTTCACACCACCATTAGGAGAAGTGCACTTTCACTCCATGTATGTCTGCTCTAAGCTCTCTTAAAGCCCTCACTTCTTTTCTTTGAGAGCCAGTTGTTTTGAGAGGATAGCATCATAGTCTACATTCTGCTCCTCTCAGTTCATGCCTTATATCAAGCAAAGCTTGTTGTATAAGCTTGATCTAGGGGCCATCCCTTCAACTCTTCTTTAAGAGTGTTCCTCTTCCTGTGAGAAGAGAAGACCTACTATGAGTAGGTGGTTTAGTTACCCTTGTTGAAGGGAGAGCTGTTGCTATAGGTGGTTTTATTTCCTCTTCATGTTTGAAGAGAAGGCCAGCAGGTGCTCGATGTGTAGTGTCCTTGAGGGGGACTGTACCCTTGGTTAGTGAAATCCTAAGTACTTTCTTGGGGACGGATGTAGGACTCCTGGTGATAAGAGGTCCGAAGCAGGAGAAAATTCTTGTGATTTATGTGTGATTGTCTTCATCTTACTTCCGCTGCTCACTAACTCTAACATCTGCGCTTTAGTGTGTTTCTGTTTGATGTTGTCTTAAGCAGAAAAAATTTAACATACTCTTGAAACTCTTGAAGCAACCCATTCCCCCCCCCCCCCCCCCTTTGGGCTTGCATTGCAACCTAGTCACAAAGTATAAAGTGTGCAACCTTCTTGTAGGCTGGGATCAAGGGGCAACACAAATGGGCAACACAAATTATTTTTCGACTTGTTCCTTAATTACGATAATAAGTCGCAATAATTTTAAACTCCATCCAAAAGATTTTTATTGACCCAAACTTCTTTATGGGTCACTGGAGAACACTATTTAAAGTCTAACTATGATTTTTATGACATTTTTAGATGTGTTTTTACATCTGGGATAACGATGTGTACATATTTAACTAGTTTTAAATTATTAAGTGGTCATATTTTCTATTTATCTCAAATTTTCAATTACTGTAATTCTTGGGGTGCTACACCTAATCCTAGGCGCACCCTGACTCATAGCCCTATAAAACATCCAGTTTTTGGCCAGATTAGGTCATTTGGCTTTAAGGGAAAAACCAGGGTTTGTGGAGAGAAAAACCAGTTTTTTGCAAAGCTTGATCCGTCATGAGTGGGTTCTTCCGGTGATCTACTGCGACTGGAAGAAGCTCCTGCTATTGAGGAATCTTCCCCGACTCCGGAGATCCGTCTGCATCAGCAAAAAGACCAGATTTGGGAGGGGATTCTGCACCTTCTTGGCTTTGCCGAGGAGGGCTTCTTCAACAAAATTTGATCTTCTTAGATTTATTCCCAGGCAAGTAATCGATGGTTAACATCCCTAGGCATGTCCTTTAGGTCTCAAGAATTTTGCAGATTTTTATTCGTGTCATGGAACCCCCAATTCTCCCTTTCATTTTGGTCTGCAGTTCTGTAGATAGGAGGTTGCCGACAACCTTGTTGCCGCCAAGTTCTTGGGTTGACGGCAACATCCTGTGCCGTTAACACACCTTGACGGCAAGGGCCTGGCCGCCAAGTTCATCTGTTTTCACAAAACCTTGTTTGTCATATCTGTGTGATAAATTCCAATCTTTTGGATGTATGCACATACTGTAAAAATTAGGGTTTGTCAGGTATGGTCTCTAGGTCATATCATGAGGTTCTGTCGAATTTCTAATCATGATATATTTATATAAATTCTGTATTGATGAAATAAGCATGTTATGACGGTGTTTAATTCCGAATGAATAGATTCGTTGCATGTTAGGGTTTTCAGAAAATTTCCATGATCTTAGGGTTACTATTTTCAGGTTTTAGAACTATTGGAATTGACTGTTTTGCTGTGGACCATGTTAAAGTGAATATCTTGTTAAAAATAGTTTTACAATTGCGAAAGAACTGAAAAATTAGACATGTGACATATTACCTGTATGAAGTCTATGATAAAATTAGATACCATTTTGAGTCCTGTGGATACAGTTTGTTTTTAACAGGGGTAATTAGACCATATTAAGTATGTTGATTTAAATCATGTAAATCTCAGTGTTTAGCAGCATGATTAGGTACTATTATGGTTAATTGAACACTGGGAAACAGTCATGTGAGTTCTATAAACTGAAACATGTATATTGTTTAAAGTCCATGTGAATGAGTTAAATAATGCATCTGAATAATATAAACCATGTGATTATGTTAATGTGAAATATGTGCCGAAATTGACACTACTACCATAGAAGACTGTGGAGCCGTACTATAGAAACGTCCCTATAGGAAAGCTCATTCTGTATGTGATATCCTGTGGGCATCAAGATGAAATCCTGGCGGTGGACAAGTACCACTGGTTAGGGTGGAGAGGGCTTCTCCCGGTTCTGCACAGTTACTAAGATTCGTCACTATATTGCCTAGGTGACGGGTATGTGTTATGTGAATGTGTGTCCTTCTTTATGGTGGTTCGGACTATGTGTCACGGAAATTAAGTGTAAAAGTGTGAAAAATGTGAATATGTGCAATGTGAATATGTGATAGTGTTATGTGAACATGATAGCATGTGAAAGGATATGAAACCATGTGAATGAAAGTTATTTATGCTAAAACAGCAAGCTAAAGATGTGTACATGTGTTATAAATGCATCAGAAAACTGTTAGATTCATTCTAGGATTGCTAGTTACCTTGTGCTAATTCCACGCTTTATTGTCTAAGAATATGGTTGATCTGAGTTGTGATTAGCAACATGAATCATGTTACATGTTATGTATAGAAAGCATGTGTAGGTTATTTATGCTTAATTCTCATGAGCATGTACCATGTATTTCTCTTATTGTTTAAAAGACTAGCATATGTATGTGATATGTATAAGGATGTACCTTTAGGTTGCTTGCTGGGTCTTGTTGAAAGAATCATACTTACTTAACATACAGGTGAGACAGGTGTTCCCGTACTTGAGGAGGACGTAGTGAGGAGCGACTTTGAGCGAGAGGAGTAGCTGCTTGTGGAGATCGTTGCGTAGTTTACACTTTCTTTTCATAGTAGGCGAACAATATTCATATGGACTTGTAATATTGTGGACATTTGTTATTTCTTTTATTGCTATATAGACTGTGAATTATGTGAATGAAGATGGAATAAGACTTCTCTTTTATTTTCGCTATACTGTTTTGTTATTTATGTACATCTCAACCTATTGTGTAGCATTGGGTAAATGTCCCACTGTAATGATGCCCTTTATATCTACATGGATTGGTATAATCGTACTAGTATAAGGAGGGTTGTTACAGAGATTGGTATCAGAGCAACAAGTTGAGATAGTACATGAATATGCCGTCATCTTCACAATATTGCAAAGTCTTTATAGAATTAGTTATATATGTGGAAAATATCTAATATTAATTAAGATAGTTAAGAAATAGTTAGGATTAAGTAAATTGGATTTTAACTATGTTAATTGTTTTACAGGCTCTGGCGAGCCGTGGTAAGTGTGGTGCTTAGGCTAGGGAGCATGAGCATAGGCATGAGGAGAGGGGTGAGCAGTAGGCCCAGCACTCCAGGGTCCCACAGTACTTCCTCCACCACCACCTATGGACTACAACGTGTTCATGCAAGGCCTGGTTCAGGCAATGCAGACCTAGGCAGCACTATAGGCTCACTGCAGGCTCAGGTTAGTGTTTGTAAATAGGAGTAGTCTATTTTGTTAAATGCATGATTGTTATGTATTGCTTATATATTGCTTGTTGTCTCAGGCTCAGGCTCCAGCTCTAGTTTCCCAGGAGCATGGCCATGGTGGTCCGTCCATCATGGAGAGGTTCAAGAGGATGGCTCCGCCTTCTTTTAAGGGGGAGAGTCAGCCCCTCTTGGCGGAGAGCTGGATGAGGGAAGTTGAGAAGATTTTCTGAGCTATTAGGTGTGCCGAGGAAGATAAAGTTAATCTGGCTACCTACATGCTACATGTTCATAAAGTTTATGTACTTGTGTAAGGTTAGGGTTTTGTTTAGATTGGTGCTTATGGGTTGTATTTTGCAGGAGAGAGCCGATGTTTGGTGGGCCTCCGTAATTCACACCAGGTACGAGGATGGTGCTATTGAGGTAACTTGGGCCAAGTTCACGACGCTATTTCGGACCAAGTTCATCCCCGAGCACATCCAAGACAAGATGGAGCAGGTGTTTCTCTCTCTTATTTAGGGCTCCCATAACGGTCTTAGAGTATGAGGCCAGGTTTGCTGAGCTCTCTAAGTATGCTCCCCATATAGTGCTGATGAGCGCAGGAAGGCTATGAAGTTTGTATTGGGGCACAAACCATCACTGAGGTCAAGGCTTGTGGCTTTTGACCACCACACTCTAGACGAGGCTCTCAGCACAGCGTGCAGGTAGGAGAGCGAGATGGACCAATATCTGGAGGAGAAGAGGGAAGCTCAGAAGAGGTCCGCACCACCTTTCCAGAGGCAGGATAGGAAGAAGGCAGTGTACTAGTCACCCCAGCGTCGAGTGATGGCTATGAGTAAGAATGTTGTTACGCCACCGTCCCCCAGCTTTATTTGCAGTGACAAGAAGACATGTCCCCATTGGCACCGAGTGTTGGAAGTTGGCAGGGAGGTGTCTCAAGTGTGGCAGCACCGAGCACCAGATCCGGGATTGCCCCAGACTTCAGCAGGGTGTGCAGAGAGGAGCGCCAGCCCCAACAGCGGTAGCAGCAGTAGCGCCAGTAACAGGGAGACTAGGAAGGCCTCGAGCCCAAGCTAGAGTGCTTGCACTAGCATGAGAGGATGCAGAGCAGGCCGAGAACGTGACAAAAGGTACGGTTCTAGTCATGGGTGTGCATGCGCGGGTATTGTTTGATACGGTGCCACACACTCGTTCGTTTCTGAGTGGTTTTCCAAGCAGTTAGCAATAGAGTCTTGAGTTAAGGCAGAGGAGATATAAGTCCCTTTCTCTATGCACACACCGGTAGGTACGATATCGACCAGGAAGTGTATTCCATCCTTACCTGTGTGCATTGAGGACCGAGGCTTGTTTGGGTGCTTCTACTTGCTCAAGATGAAGGACTATGATGCCATTCTTGGACTTGATTGGCTTGAGGAGCACTATGACTTGGTGGATTGTAGGGGCAAGAAGATTACTTTCCGTATTCCTGGTGAGGATGAGTTCTCACATCCGTTGCCAAGGAACTTAGTGGGAAGGTTTGTGATCTCCGCCATGAAGGTGATGAGGATGGTAAACAAGGGTTGTGACGCATTTCTTGCCAGTGTGGTCTTAGTCCCTAAGGCCGATCAGTCACGGACCCTTGAGGAGATTGAGGTAGTGCAGGAGTTTCCAGACATGTTTCCTGATGATTTGTCTGGATTGCCATCGGCTAGGGAGATAGAGTTCACTATAGAGTTGCTTCCAGGCACCTCTCCTATCTCTAAGGCTCCATATCGGATGGCACTTGTGGAGTTAGCTGAGCTGAGGAAGCAGTTCTACGATTTACTGGATAAGGGATTCATTCACCCTAGTGTGTCACTATGGGGCACACCTGTATTGTTTGTAAAGAAAAGGATGGGTCTCTCAGGTTGTGCATTGATTACAAGAAGCTCAACCAGGTGACTGTGAAGAACAGATATCCCTTGCCGCAGATTGATGATTTGTTCGATCAGCTGCAGAATGCATCGATGTTTTCTAGATTGATATGCAGACCTTAAAAGCTTGCGGCGCTTTCAAGCCACACTGGAAGGGAGGGGGAAATGTTGGGTCTCTAGCTAGCTCGTAGGCGGCATCCGGCTATCATCAGTTGAGGATTAAGGTTGAAGATGTGTCCAAGACTGCTTTCAGAACTCGTTATGGACACTATGAGTTTCTTGTGCTTTCATTTGGTCTTACCAACACCCCTGCAGCATTCATGGATCTCATGAACAAGGTGTTTAGGCCATATTTAGATAGTTTTATTGTGGTGTTCATTGATGATGTGTTAGTCTATTATCCTGATGAGGCTACACACCGTGAGCATTTGAGGGGTGTTTTGGAGGTTCTCCGACAGCGCAAGCTGTATGCTATGTTTAGCAAGTGCGATTTCTGGATACGCGAGGTGCATTCCTTTGGCATGTTATCTCAGGCGCTGGAGTTGCAGTTGATCCGGAGAAGGTCCAGGTAGTGTTAGATTGGGAGATTCCAAGGACACCATCGGAGATTCGAAGTTTTCTTGGCTTAGCAAGCTATTACAAGCGATTCATTGAGTGCTTTGCATCTATCGCCACACCTTTGACTAAGCTAACCAGGAAGGGTGTGAAGTTTGTGTGGTCTGATGATTGCAAGAGTATTTTTCAGTTGCTGAAGACGAGGCTTACATTTACACCCGTGTTGATCTTGCCTAGTGGTGCAGAGGGTTTTGCCATCAACTCTGATGCTTCTCAGATAGGTCTTGCTGTGTGTTGATGCAGTATGGTATGGTAGTTGCATATGCTTCTCGCCAGTTAAAGGAGCATGAGCGTAACTATCCAACCCATGATTTGGAGTTAGCGGCTGTGGTTCATGCACTGAAGATTTGGAGACACTATCTTAATGGTGTCAAGTTCGAGGTGTTCACTGACCATAAGAATCTGAGGTATATTTTCTCTCAGAAGGAGTTGAACCTACGACAGAGACGGTGGATTGAGTTTCTTAAGGACTACGACTTCGAGCTTCAGTACCATCCAGGGAAGGCGAATGTCGTGGCGGATGCGCTCAGTAGGAAGAGGTCTTTGCTTAGGCGAGATTGGAAGATGCTTCAGGATGCGGCGTGTGAGATGACTGAGTTGAGCCACAGTTTTGTTTGGCTTTTGTGGCTCAGTTGGCTATCCGATCCACAGTTCTGGATGAGGTGACCGAGAAGCAGAGAGCAGATCCTAGGCTTTAGAAGATGGTGGGCAAGGCAAGCATTGCTTGAGATGAGGATGGTGTTATTAGATTCCAGCACCGAGTTTTTGTTCCTGATGTTGTGGATGTCCGTGAGCATGTTCTTGCATAAGCTCACAGGTCGAGGTTTTCTATTCATCCAGGCAACACCAAGATGTATGAGTATTTGAAGAGATCTTTCTGGTGGTCTGGTATGAAGAAGGATGTGGCCGAGTTCGTGTCCAGATGTTTAGTGTGCCAGTAGGTGAAGGCCGAGCGCCAACGACCATCGGGCCTTATGCAAAAGATGGAGATACCTGTATGGAAGTGGGAAGCAATCACCATGGATTTTGTGACGGGTT
This sequence comes from Colocasia esculenta, assembly GCA_014218235.1. NCBI lineage: Eukaryota > Viridiplantae > Streptophyta > Magnoliopsida > Alismatales > Araceae > Colocasia > Colocasia esculenta. Next base: position 121,311,311 of record CM024756.1, read on the forward strand.
TGCTCAGATCAGCTAAGGGCAATGACTCAATTTGGGTGATTTTAGATCGTTTCCCCAGACAACGCATTTCATGCCTATAAAGAAGAAGTAGTCCGTGGAGAGTTTGGCTAGGCTGTATGTTGGCAGCATTGTGAGGTTGCATGGTGTGCCGAAGTCTATTATTTCAATCGAGACCCGAGGTTCACTTCGAGGCTGTGGTAGGGTCTTCAGGATGCTTTGGGTTCTCAACTGAAGCTCAGTTCGGCATTCCATCGCCAGACAGATGGCAAGTCTGAGAGGACTATCCAGACACTCAAGGATATGTTGAGGGTGTGCATGCTTGACTGGAAGGGTGATTGGGAGAGTCATCTAACTCTTGTGGAGTTCGCCTACAACAACAGTTTTCATGCAAGCATCACCATGGCTCCGTTTGAGGCTTTGTATGGGCAACCCTATAGATCTCCTTTGTGCTGGGAGGAGACAGACGACAGGCAGTTGGTTGGTTCGGAGTTAGTGCAACTTCGGATAAGATTCAGCTTATCAGGTAGAGGTTGGTTGCGGCGCAGGATAGGCAGAAGAGCCATGCCGACAATAGGAGGAAGGATTTGGAGTTCGAGGTTGGTGAGCATGTATTTCTTAAGGTTTCACCTACCCGAGGTATTGTCAGGTTTGGCAGGCACAACAAGTTGAGTCCGAGATTCATTGGCCCATTTGAGATTCTCAGGCAGATGGGCAGCGTGTTATATGAGCTAGATTTACCCTCAGCGTTAGCTAGTGTGCACCCAGTTTTCCACGTGTCTATGCTCAGGAGATATGTGCGAGATTCATCGCATATTATTAGCCACGAGCCAGTGGAGATTCAGCCAGACTTGTCATATGTAGAGCAACCAGTAGCTATCCTAGACCGGAAGGTTCAGCACCTCAGAAACAAGAGTATTGCATTTGTGAAGGTGTTATGGAGGAATTTCTCGCGAGAGGAGGCTACATGGGAGCTTCAGGACGCCATGAAGAAGAAGTATCCCCATTTGTTTTTTTTAGTATTTTCGTTCTAACTTCGAGGACGAAGTTTTCTTTTAGGGGGAGAGGGTGTAAGGCCCTCGAATTTTGTTCATATTATGCTTATTTGATTTTGTCCATATTATAATTATTTAATTACTTATGTGCATATGTATATATATGTTAATTTCTGTGCATATAATATGTTTATTTAAATGTGCATATAGTATTTAATTATTGATGTGTATATTGTATTTATCTATTCTATGTGTGTATGTTATTTGATATTTCTATTTTCTGCCAAAATCCCTGTTAACGTCAACATCCCTTGACATTAAGGGGAGGTTGACGGCAACTAGTGTGCCATTGACTTCATGGCAGGGGATATAGACATCCAGATCAATGGACGCCTACTTCCTGTTAACGGCAGCAAAGTGGCCATTTACTTCTCCAGTTATGTTGCGTTTCCAGATCTGAAAACGACTGCGCTTTCTTCGGGTGCTAATTAGGATACCGACCCCAACGGTAGGAAAACCTAATGTCACGCCCCCAATTTTGTTTTAGCAGCGGAATAAATTGGGAGATGCGACGAACGAGCAAGCATTCAGAAGCTATAGACCAATAGCTTTTACAAATAGGGCCCATAATGCAATAATCAAATTTTCTTCATTTATTTATCAAAACGAATATTTCAACCTCCAATGTCAAATGAAACACTCCTTGCTCACCAATCTATCTATCTCTCAAAGAAAATGGAAATTACATTCATGACCAATCTAAATAAAAATAAGAATGGACTCTCTAAGTGTACTCCACGCTCGACGCACAAGTCCCATCATTTAGCTTTACCTTCACTAACTGAAATGTTAAAGAGAGCAGGTACGAGCGCACTCGCCTATTAGGATTTACATCTTCCAGCAATGATATATGTATTTAACAGTTTAAAAGCTAGAAGGTAAGAACATGCTATGTACAACGCAATTAAAATGGCGGTTGTAACACGTGTGCAGTGTATCCTGCAAGATTGTGAGATCAAGAGATGTAAAGATCAATCTAGCAATAAGGTTGTATTCAAGAGTTCAAGATATTGTGAACAATGATCTACCAAGATGGTAACTTCATGAACAGAGCAAGATAACATGTAACGAGATGGCCATTTCACTAGCAAGCATTTTGAGTAACCAACTCTGAGCTCTCCACAAGAATATCACGCAGGATCTACTGGTCCCTCATGCAAGTACATTCTTCAGCCACTCGGGTTAAGGACCAACACACAGTAGTAGGTAACAAGCAAGTAAGTTTATCAAGTATAACAAGTACGTCCCATGCCAAGCACTAATCATGATTCCGCACCACGCCAGGCACACGACTTTGTTAGGGGATCAACCTAACAATCAACTCCTGGGGTAATGAACATGTTTGGGAAACTGGGCAATCAACATCTTGGGGTAAAAAAGACTTTGTTGGGCGCGAATCCGACAAACACACCCATAGGTAACAGGACTTTGCCAGAATCTCCAGGACCAGATACGGGTCCTCAGTCAAGTTTGTATTGCGCAACACTGGCATGTGTCCCAATGAGCCCGTTGACTCATGCGTGACAAGAACGAGTTTTGAGTCTATGACTCCAATATCATTATTGTACTTCAAGAACATATCACAAGAAGGCAATGTGTGTCAATAAGGATAGACTGGTCGAGAAAGTTTAGGACTATCATGTCAATAGTAATGATTATCAAGAGTGTCATGTCAATAATGATATAGAGTTCAAGGGTACGTTGGGAATATCGAGTCAAGAGTTGAATCTGGAAGCATAACGACACATTTACATAGATTCTATCTTTAATCACTTGGTTTCATGTGTTATACTTGATCACTCCGACAAAGTCATGATGAGGAGAGAAAGATCTTGTCAAGAATGCCGAGAGAGAAGAGATACGTGCACACTATCGTCCGGGTACTTCATTGGTACAACCTGCTCGTCGGCCATGTGGGAATCCATGGTCAGAGGAGACTTATGGAGTCCTTGGTCAAGGGGCCAGTAGTCCGGCGGAAGGAATATCTGATGGAGAGTTCACCACAAGCCAAGAAGGGGTTTCCTAACGTGCTAGAGTGTATGTGCATGCCACGCGTGAGAATCGCTCAAGTGCGTGTGTGAATCCGATTATGGAAACTCCAGTTAAAGAAACTCCTTTTATGGAAACTTCATGCTTGGAAAGTATCAAGAGTACTAAATTAGGAAAACACTAATCATGCATGACCAATTTTAGCATGTATCATTGTATGTTTACCAAGTTCGGTAATAAGGCAGGATGTGAATAATCAGTAGATACAGAACATGGTCAATAACTTAAGATCAATTAAACATTATGTGAACATGTTTTACACTTAGATGGGTTGATAAATGCATGTAAACAGTAAATATCTTTGCACAGGTGAAAACATCACACGAAAACGACGTCAAACGGGCCAGACAGGGCTGATCTGCCCAGGGGTGCTTTATAAAGGGTTTTTCCTAGTATGATTCAAACTAGGTTTGACACCTGTGGGTTTGAAAAATAAAAAAAAATGCTAGGATTGTCCAAATCGGGTGAAACCACCTCTGTTACTTAGATTGCTTCCAATACATTTACAGTAACAAATAATTGATAAATAAAGGTCATTTGACTGGGTAATAACACAGTGTTCATGTTTGGGCTCATACTCTCAGTATGGTCAACAAACATTGGATAAACTAGTGCCAAATGAAACTAGAATCATAGGGTAACAAGTTCTATGTTGAACACACTATCCAAAATGACTCTACAAAGAGGTATGGAACTCGTAAGACAAGTCAAGGTTAAATCGTGACAGTACAGTGTCAAGATCATGCAAGATTTAATTCCTGAAACTCTCAAGATGAAAATTGGGGAAAATAGTAAGCACATGATCTATACATATGGATGCAAGCATGGATGAGTTTAATTAGAGTTTTGCCTGGAGATGACCTACCTTTGGAGTTGAATAAGATTCGCTCTCCAGAAAGCCCTAATTCTGACCGCCTGGAGAAAAACGCTTAATCCACTCGATCTACAGAATGAAAATTTGGAAAACTAGTTGGATTAGGAACTATACACGACCCTCTTTCCAGAGGTATAAGTCTTGCACATTTTGGTTAAGGTTTGGCCTACCTTAGGTCGACTCCAAGAAGAGCTATCTGCATAGATCGATGCAGACGCAGCAGGGAAGAAGGCTCCGAGTTGGGGCGATTTCCTCCACCTTTGGTGAGCCTCCCACGACCCCAACAATGTGAAATTTCATCCCATAGGGTTTCATGACAAGTATATATGCATCTAGGGTTTTTTAGAAGTCCCATTGGGTGTAGGAAAGGAAGGGTTGTAGTTTTGGGTTAACACATTCCATTTTTTGATGATTTCTCACCCCAAAAGAGTGTGTGAGGTTTTAGTAAACCTCCTACCATGGTTAGCCACGAATTTGGGTTGCCAAGAAAGGCTAATTGCCTTGTGATTTTCTCTAATTATCTCTTTCTATTTTCAGCTCAATTAGGGTTACGAATTTCTGGTTATTTTTCTTGCACCATTTTATTCTTGGGCAAAAAGTGATCCATTGGACCAATTCCGATAATGGGTCATCAATGCATGATGTTTGGAGTCTCCCCAATATTTTTATTTAATTTATGATCATGTTTTATTTCCATGGTAGTGGTTTTCCGACTTGGTTTCCTAATTAGGATAATTAGTCACAATAACTCTTCAACCTAGCCCAAATGATTTTTATTGACCCAAATTTCTTGATGGGTCATTAGAGGATATTATTTGAAGCCCATAAAAGATTTTTATTTAATTTGTTGACTCATCTAAGTATGTGTGATAATGAATTTTCGACTTATTCCTTAATTATGATAATAAGTTGTAATAATTTTAAACACAATCCAAAAGATTTTTATTGGCCCAAATTTCTTTATGGGTCACTAGAGAACACTATTTGAAGTCTAACTATGATTTTTATGACATTTTAGATGTGTTCTTACATGTAGGATAATGGTGTGTACGTATTTAACTAATTTTAAATTATTAAGTGGTCATATTTTCTATTTATCTCAAATTTTCAATTACTGTAATTCTTGGGGTGCTACACCTAATCCTAGGCGGACCCCGACTCATAGCACTATAAAACATCTAGTTTTCGGCCAGATTAGGTCCTTTGGCTCTAAGGGAAAAACTAGCGTTTGTGGAGAGAAAAACCAATTTTTGTAATGCTTGATCCGACGTGTGTCGGGTTCTTTCGGCGCTCTACTGCGACTGGAAGGAGCTCCTTCTATTAAGGAATCTTCCCCGACTCCGGAGATCCATCTACATCAGCAAAAAGACCAGATTTGGGAGGGGATTCTGCTTCTTCTTGGTTTGACCGAGGAGGGCTTCTTCAACAAAATTTGATCTTCTTAGATTTATTCCCAGGCAAGTAATCTATGGTTAACATCCCTAGGCATGTCCTTTAGGTCTTAAGAATTTTGCAGATTTTTATTTGTGTCATGGAACCCCCAATTCTCCCTTTCATTTGAGTTCGGTCTGCACTTCTATAGATAGGAGGTTGAAGGCAACCTTGTTGCCACCAAGTTCTTGGGTTGACGGCAACATCCTGTGCCGTTAACACACCTTGATGGAATGGGCCTTGCCGCCAAGTTCATCTGTTTTCACAGAACCTTGTTTGTCATATCTGTGTGATAAATTCCAAACTTTTGGATGTATGCAAATGCTGTAAAAATTAGGGTTTGTCATGTATGGTCTCTAGGTCATATCATGAGGTTCTGTCGAATTTCTGAACCTGATTATATTTAAAATAAATTCTGTATTGATGAAATAAGCATGTTATGATGGTGTTTAATTCTGAATAAATAGATTCGTTGAATGTTAGGGTTTCATAAAATTTCCATGATCTTAGGGTTACTATTTTCAGGTTTTAGAAATGTTGGAATCAACTGTTTTGCTGTGGACAATGTTAAAGTGACGTTCTTGTTAAATTGTATTAAATCTATTTAAATTGTTAAAAATAGTTTTACAATTGCAAAAAATCTGAAAACTTAGACATGTGACATATTACCTGTATGAAGTCTATGATAAAAATTTGATACTATTTTGAGTCCTGTGGATATAGTTTGTTTTTAACAGGGGAAATTAGACCATATTAAGTATGTTGATTTAAATCATGTAAATCTAAATGTTTAGCAACATGATTAGGTACTGTTATGGTTAATTTAACACTGTGAAATAGTCATACTGAGTTCTGTAAACTGAAACATGTATATTGTTTAAAAGTGCATGTGAATGACTTAAATAGTGCATGTGAATAATATAAACCATGCGATTAAGTGTTAATGTGAAATATGTGCCGAAATTGACACTGCTACCATAGAAGGATGTGGAGCCGTACTATAGAAAAGTCCATATGGGAGGCTTATTGTGTATGTGATATCCTGTGGGCATCAGGATAAAATCCTGGAGGTGGACAAGTACCACTTGTTAGGGTGGAGATGGCTTCTCCCGGTTCTACGCAGTTACCAAGATTCGTCACTATATTGCCTATGTGACGGGTATGTGTTATGTGAATGTGTGTCCTTCTTTATGGTGGTTCGGACTATGTGTCACGACGAATTAAGTGTAAAAGTGTGAAAAATGTGAATATGTGATAGTGTTATGTGAACGTGATAGCAAGTGAAAGGATATGAAACCATGTGAATGAAAGTTATTTATGTTAAAACAACAAGCTAAAGATGTGTATAGGTGTTATAAATGCATGTGAAAATTGTTAGATATCATGCTATGATTGCTAGTTACCTTGTGCTAATTTCCTTGCTTTATTTGTCTAAGAGTATGGTTGATATGAGTTGTGATTAGAAAAATGAATCTTGTTACATGTTATGTGTAGAAAACATGTGTAGGTTATTGATGCTTAATTGTCATGAAGCATGTACCATGTATTTCTCTTATTGTTTAAAAGACTAGCATGTGTATGTGATATGTGTAAGGATGTACCTTTAGGTTGCTTCCCGGGTCTTGTTGAAAGACTCATACTGCTTTAACATACAGGTGAGACAAGTGTTCCTGTACTTGGGGAGGACGTAGTGAGGAGCGACTACGAGTGAGAGGAGTAGCTGCTTGTGGAGATCGTTGCGTAGTTTACACTTTCTTTTCATAGTATGAGAACAATGTATTCATGAACTTGTATTATTGTGGACATTTGTTATTTCTTTTATTGCTATATAGACTGTGGAATTATGTAAATTAAGATGGAATAAGACTTCTCTTTTATTTCCGCTGTACTCTTTTGTTATTTATGTACATCTCGACCTATTGTGTAGCATTGGGTAAATGTCCCACTGTAATGATGCCCTTTATGTCGACGTGGATTGGTATACTCGTACCGATATAAGGAGGGTCGTTACATCAGGGAACTCAAGCATTCTACTTTAAAACCTATGTCATGCTACTTAAGAATAATATATATGGGATCAAGGAAGTTCCAAAGGATCTATGTCAAGGAATGATAAAGGAAACACTACAGTCACAAGTCAGAAATTGGACAAATAAGAGGGTCTTACAATGGTGTGAGGATCAGGGAATCCTAAACACTTGATTGGACATAAGTTAGGCAAATCAAAGGAAATCAAGATGGCATCAAAAGATTCTAGATAGTGAAAGACATTTAGTTTGCCACCGAGAAATTCTACTTTTGTCACTTTTGAAGTCCTGCTCTGTCATTAAAATAAGGCAGAGATGATGGATGAAGCTCCATGATTCCCAAGCTTCGAGATCATCTCCCACTGTTCCTGAGTGCTTCCTTCCCCCTGCTCCAAGCTTCTCTTCCCATGACTGGTGGCATTATAAGGGAGTTTGGGGTTGGTTTTAAGGGTCTTCATCAGACTAGGACATATGGGTTTCCATGTTCACTAGACAGTATGTGAGATTTGTCAAAGACCCACCATACCGTAGGCCATACGACCTATGTTTCTAATAGTACTAGAGATTGACTTCTGTCCTGGAAAAAGACAGTCACAGTGGGGACCATTTATGGTCTAGGTTTGAGTCCCATCAGACCAATTACTGCCAAGCTTTATGTGGGGGTTGCATCGATTGGCATAGAAAAGACAATCGATTGGTGAACGATGTGGCAATCGATTGGCATAAGAGGGTAATCGATTGATGAAAAACATGGCAATCGATTGTTGTATAACATGGCAATCGATTGGCATAAAAAGGCAATCGATTGGTCAACTAACAAGGCAATCGATTGGCAAAAAAGACAATCGATTGGCATAAAAAGACAATCAATTGGTGAACTAACAAGACAATCGATTGGTGACTGAGGCTATAGATTGATGAAGAAAAAAACATTGATTGGTCATTAAAACCATCAACTAATGACCATGGCCATCGATTGGTGGCCATATCTAAAGGGTCCTTCAATTGGTGATCAATCTAAGAATTGATCCTCTCTTTCTTCTTGTCTTTCTTTATTAATTTTCCCACACATACTAATGAGACCATTCTTGTTCGCTCTTAATTACTTTAAAATTCCAACATAACCCTTACATAATTATTTCCATCCATTTATCATATTTGTTCATGACTTTCAAAATCTGGGTTGTTACACCCTCCCCTACTTAATGGAATTTGGTCGCCAAATTCACACATAATGCCCTAGGAGTGTAAAAGATATTAATTACCAAGGAACAATTCTAGGTGTTTTCTTCTTTATTACCTCTTCTAGTTCCCAAGTAGCTTCCTCTAGACCTCTTCTGTACTATTGTACTTTAACCATAGGTATTGCCCTATTTCTAAGTTGTTGTAGCTTCCTGTCCAAAATCTTAATTAGCTTCTCCTCATAGGTCAAGTCCTTCCCCGACTCCAGGTCATTATGTTGGATCACATACTTAGCATCATAAATGTAATTCCTTAACATTGATACATGGAAGGCATTGTGTACCCCTACTAATGATCGAGACAAAGCAATCCTGTAAGATACTTCTCCCACCCTTTCTAAGATCTCAAAAGGGCCTGTAAATCTGGGTTTCAACATCCCTTTTACTCCAAACCTTTGGATTCCCTATGTGGGTGACACCTTCAAGAATACATGATCTCCAACTTGAAATTCCAACTCACTTCATCTCTTATTTGCATAGCCCTTTTGTGTTAACTAAGCCACTTTCAAATGTTCTCTGATAATCTGAGCTTTCTCTGAAGTGTCTGTTATCATTTTAGGTCCTAACCATTGCCTTTCTCCAGCTTCTTCCTACCATATTGGAGGCCTACAACTTTGGCCATATAGAGCCTCAAATGGTGTCATCTTAATGCTTGCCTGATAGTTGTTATTGTATGCAAATTCGACCAAGGATAGCTGCTCATTCCAATATCCATTAAAATCAATTACACATGCTCATAGAATATCTTCTACAATCTGGTTTGTCTGTTTAGTTTGTCCATCAGTCTGGGGATGAAATGTAATGTTGAAATTCAGTCTAGTTCCTAATGCGAACTGCAATCCCTTCCAGAAGTGTGATGTAAACTGAGGGTCTATATCAGACATAATGGACAATGGAATTCCATGAAGTCTGACAACCTCCTTTATTTACAGAGTTGTCAACACATCAATAGACCATTTGCTCCTTATACGCAGAAAGTGGGCCGACTTTGTCAATCAATCCACAATCACCCAAATTTAATCAAACCTCCTCTGGTTCTAGGCAGTCCCATGATAAAGTCCATACCTATACCTTCCACTTTCATTCAGGTATGTCCAAGGGCTGTAACACTTCTGCGGGTCTAAGATGCTCTACCTTAACTTGTTGACATATCAAGTAGTGAGCTATAAATTCTGCCACTTCCCTTTTCATGTTGGGCCACCAATAAACTTTATTCATATCTTGGTACATTTTGGTTGCACCAGGGTGTATGGTATAACTAGACTTGTGGGCTTCAGTCATCAACTTCTTCTTGAGCCTCTCGTTATCAGGTATATATGTTCTCCCTTGAAAAACCAATTTGCCATCACTTGCAACCGAAAATTTTGCCCTCTGTTCAATTTGCTCCTTGATTTCTACCAGATATGGGTTGTTTCCTTGTTGTTCTCTAATCTCACTACAGAAATCTGATTGTACATGGATTTTGGCAATCAACACACCATCCCCTTCCTTCTTCATCTATAGATCAAGGTTGGTAAATTGTTCTATTAATCACCATTCCCAAACCATTAAACTAGCCAGAGATGCCAGGGGCTTCCTATTTAGTGCATCTACTGCTGAATTGGCTTTTCCATGATGATACTGAATCGAAAAGTCAAAATCCTTCAGATACTCCGACCACCACCGTTGCCTCATATTGAGTTCCTTTTGTGAGAATAAGTATCTCAGACTTTTGTGGACTAAAAACACCTTAAATTGTTCTCCATACAAGTAATGGCATCAAATTTTTAAAGCAAATACCATAGTCACCAATTCCAAGCCATGCACTAGAAAATCGACTTCATGTGTCTTCAATTTTGTTGAGGCATAATGTAAGGCCCCCGAATTTTGTCCACTTATATTTTATGTATGTGATGTTTGCTTGTTCTTGCATATATGGTGTGCATAAAATATTTAACTAATAATGAACACGTTTCATTCATAGGTTCATGCACGATGTATGTGATCATGTAATGTGTATGTATATGTGCATATATGTATGTTATTGATGCATATTAGCCTTAATCCTGATGAGTGTAAGTTGTATTTAAATTAAATATTATGTAATGCATGTACTTTATGTGGTAAGGATATATGTAATTTCTACATATACTAAACTGTTAAGATGTATTTATGTTGTTATTTTGGGGTTTTGCAGGGTTTTGGCTGCACTGTGTAGTTGGCGACTAGGACCTGGACGCCAATGTGACCGGCGTCCACATCCCTGGACGCCAACCCACAGTGGGCGGCCAGCCCCTGGACGCCAACAGCATGTTGGCGGCCAGCCCCTTGATGTCAAATGTGCAGTTAACTACAACCGATGTTGACGTCAATATCCTCCTGCATAACGGTTCCAGATTTGTTAAGGCTCGCATTTTGGCCAGTTTCAAATTAGGAAACCCCTCCTAATGTGTGGGAAACCTACCCTAGTGCGTACCCCAAACCCCAAGCTTATAAAATACCCATCCTATGCCGAGGGGAAGGCTTTTAGCACTTGGTGAAACCCAAACACCCGAGAGGAGGAAAAGCTGATCTTAACAACTTCGATCTGGCGATTGGAGGAGATTTCTGAGGAGCCACAACATCTGGAACATAGCCAACACATCCAAGAAGAGATCCCAACTCCGAGGAGCAAGCTTCATCAACAGAAGAACCCGGATCTAGGAGGTTTTGGATGGTCTTTGGCACTGGCCGAGGAGAGCCTCTCTGACCACTAAAACCAACTGTGGACTTTTATAAAGGCAAGTAACCTATAGATATCAATCCTATACATGTCCCCTAGGTCCCATCATTTTTCTGGATTTTTCCTCGCCTCCTGGAACCCCAAATTCACCCTTTGTATGAAGTGCGGTCCGTGTGTGCTGCTGGGAGCAGATTGATGGCAACATAGGTTGTAGTCAAGTTCTATAATTGACGGCAAGGGATGCCACAGTTGAAAGTAAATGGCAACATCCCTTGACGTCTACTTCTTCAGTGCCCTGAAAAGTGTACTGTTTGATCTTCTTTGACTTTTTAAATGATTTCTGGATATGTGTACGTACTATAAATTTTATGTGGGGTCATACATAGTCATTAGGTCATATCATGAGGTTTTGGTGAATTTTTGTGATTTGTGTAAATTATTAAAATTAAGATAATTTGACTGTGAGCATATTCTGACCATGTTTAAATTGTGTAAGTAGATCAGTTATGAGTTAGATTTTTTTGAATTTTCTGCAAGCATATGATGGCTATGTTTATGCATTAGTACTGTCATATTCAACTGTTTTACTGAAAATTTTACTTAAGAGAAATTAGAGATGAATGCACCTGTAATTAGTTTTAATTGTTATAAATGTATTTCCTGATCATAAAATCTGTAAAATTGTGAATCTGATATGTTTGCTGTCTTAATTATGTGATAAAAATCTCATGTTATTTTGATGACAGTAGGTATTGTTATGGATTTTAAATGAGAAAATGACCATGTGAGTATGTTTAATGTGATTTGATGTAATTCATAAAATTTCAGTATGATAAGGTCCATATTGTGATTACTTGTTAGTTGGAACAGTGAGGTTAAAATAAGTAAATGAGGACTTATGTGTGTATGAATTATGTATGAGTGTGTGCATGGGAAGTGAGAGAACAAGTGGTATATGTGTGTAAAATGCTTAATGTGACAAGATAAACAAATATGCACATAAGACACTGCCACCCTAGGTGCTTAGAGCTATACTGTAGTAGTGCCCCTACGGGAAAGCTCATATGATATGTGATACCCTGGTAAGGGTCTTGATAAATTGTTATACCCTAGCAAGGGTCTTGTGAAATTTGGAGGTGGACAGGTTCCACTGGTAATGGTGGGAAGGCTTTCCTCGGTATCTGCAAGAACTAAGACTTGATCACTGTGCCAGTGATTAAGTACATGAATGTGAATGTGTGTGTTATGTGATCATCTAGTGGTGGTTTGGGCTGTGTCTTGGCATTATGTAAAAATGAACATAGGTATGATGTGAAAAGTGATATGTGTTTATGGCACAAAGTATGTGCAAATGTGGCACATGTTATGTGCAAAGTGAAATGATAAGAAATATGAGAATGTGAAAGTGAAAACAATGAGAAACGTGTGTAAATGATTGTGGGACAAAGTAAAAGTGAGGGCATGTGAAAGTAAAGGTTAAATATATGTGTGCATGTTACGGGGAAAAATAGTACAAGTGTATATTGTAATATTGTTTAATTAATGTCATGTCTATTGCTATGTATAATATGTGCTTTTGTACCCATGAATTAGATCATTCCTTGGTGTGCATGTGTTAATATGTATTTGTCAAATGATAAAATGACGTTACTTTTAGGACCACGTGTAAGTATAGGCTCTCATATCCATGAATTAGAACTACTTGATGTACATGTGTTTAGTATGATGTTATGTAGTTTAATGTGATCCATATGCAAGTGTTATGTGAATGTGATAAAATTTATATGAAAACATCAAGCTAGATGTATAGTAAAGTGTTATGTTTGCATGTAAGGTGAGTTAGAAATCATGCTAGGAGTGCTACCTATCTGGTATATGTTTCCATGACTTAGTTGTGCAATTATACAATGATTTGAGTAAAGTATGAAGGCATGTGAATGTGTAATATTAATAGTACCATGTTATTAGTAATCTTGTTTAAATTATAGTTTTACATGTGTTAGAGTAGTTGTTTAATACAATTCTATGTGAATTTATTCATGTTATAGCATAAGCATGTATGACTTTAATTGCTGAATTCTATTGTGTTAAATTGTTAGAAAGCATGTATGTTTTGAATCATAAGTTACTTGCTGAGTCTATTGTGTAGACTCACCCTTGCTAAAACATTTCAGGAGATTTAGCAGCAGAGGAGCTAGCAAGATTTGAAGTGGAGTTGGAAAAGTGGATTGAAGAATTGTAAGTTATTTCTCATAGTATGTAATGCTACAACTGAAATTTGAATTTTGATCATATGTACTTGGAGTTGGCTATGTATTTGAAAAATATTGTGCTTATGTTATCTCTTGGTGGACTATATAGACAATGGTATGTGGATTAAAAGTTGATGGAATAAGATTTATTTAATTCCTTTACGTTATCCATTTCTCTTCGTGTATATCTCCGCTCACTTGTTTGGGTATTCTCCCCTGTAGCGGCTTGCTCTCATCCGATGTGTGTTGGTATAACCGTACCGGGTGGAAGTGGGTCGTTACAGAGATGGTATGAAAGCAACTTGGGTTGAGATTATACATGGATAGCCATCAACTAAATTCACATTTCTAAGTCTTTGTAGTGGATAGCCAATTCGGAGAATAACTAAGATAGGATTAGAAAAGTAATAAGGTAAATGCATTACAATATGTTAGGAGTACTGAAAAAAAATGGAGTTTTGACTCGGTGTTTATTTTGTAGTAATGGCTGGAAGGACTCGTCATTCGGACATGCCTATATAGGATGAGGATCCAAGGAGGACTGACGGTGAACAGCAGGAAGTACCAGCACCTCAGGGACCACCTACACCACCCCCGCCACCGTTGGCTGACTATGGTACGTTCATGCAAGGGCTTGTACAAGTAGTGCAGACTCAAGCTCAGACGCAGGTGGCTCTTCAGACTCAGCTTCAGGCTCAGGTTCTAGTACCAGCTCAACAGGACCGTGGTATAAGAGGTGTATCGACCATGGAGACGTTGAAGCAGATGGCTGCACATCTTTTTAACGGGGAGAGTGAGTCATTGGTTTGCAGAGAGTTGGCTCAGGGAGATTGAGAAGATATTTAGAGCCATCAGTGCGCAGAAGATGACATGGTCAGTTTGGCGACGTACATGCTTCAGGAGCGAGCAGATGTGTGGTGGTCTTCTATCCTTCGCACATAGTTCGAAGGAGTGGAGAAGAGGTGACTTGGGAAGATTTCGTGAGGATGTTTCAGGACAAGTATGTTCCTAAGCACATACAGGACAAGATGGAGCAGGAATTCTTAGCATTGACTCAGGGCTCGATGACAGTTTTGGAGTATGAGGCTAGATTTGAGGAGTTGTCTAGATATGTACCACACATTGTTGTTGATGAGAGGCGCAAGGCAAAGAAGTTTGTAATGGGGCTTAGACCGTCATTGAGAGCTAGACTGGCGGCATTTGACCATAGAACTATGGATGCAGCTCTTAGTGCAGCGTGTAGGCAAGAGAGTGAAGTGGAGTTATACTTGGCAGAGAAGAAAGCTCAGTTAGAAAGGTTACCAGAACCATTTCAACGGCAAAAGAGGAAGTTGAAGAAGCTCATGGAAGGGCAGCAATCAACTATGGTACCAACAGAATCAGCATCACAGTCAATAGCTTCGGCAGGCAGTGAGAAGCCCGTATGTGTGCATTGTGGCAAGCGCCACGGCGGAGACGTATGTTGGACGAGGTCGGCAAGGTGTCTCAAGTGTGGTAGAAAGAATCATCAGATTAAAGAGTGTCCAAATCAGAAGAAGAGGTTCATTTTCCGAGTTGTTCCAGTAGTAAAGAGGCCAGCGGGAAGAACTTAAGCACCGATCTAAGTGAACTGGAAGTGACACCGACCACGTCACCAAAGGTACATGATCCGATCTTCGAGGACGAAGATCTTCTTAAGGGGGAGAGGGTGTAAGGCCCCCGAATTTTGTCCACTTATATTTTATGTATGTGATGTTTGCTTGTTCTTGCATATATGGTGTGCATAAAATATTAACTAATAATGAACACGTTTCATTCATAGTTCATGCACGATGTATGTGATTATGTAACGTGTATGTATATGTGCATATATGTATGTTATTGATGCATATTATCCTTAATCCTGATTAGTGTAAGTTGTATTTAAATTAAATATTATGTAATGCATGTACTTTATGTGGTAAGGATATATGTAATTATTTCTACATATACTAATTGTTTAGATGTATTTATGCTTTTATTTTGAGGTTTTGCAGGATTTTGGCTACACTGTGCAGTTGGCGGATAGGACTTGGACGCCAATGTGACTGGCATCCACAACCCTGGACGCCATCCCACAATGGGCGGCCACACCCTGGACGCCAACACCATGTTGGCGGCCAGCCCCTTGACGTCAAAAGTGCAGTTAACTACAACCGATGTTGATGTCAATATCCTCCTGCGTAACGGTTCCAGATTTGTTAATGCTCCATTTTGGCCGGTTTCAAATTAGGAAACCCCTCCTAATGCATGGGAAACCTACCCTAGTGAGTACCCCAAACCCCAAGCTTATAAAATACCCATCCTAGGGCGAGGGGAAGGCTTTTAGCATTTGGTGAAACCCTAACACCTGAGATGAGGAAAAGCTGACCTTGGACAACTACGATCCGGCGACTGGAGGAGATTTCTAAGGAGCTACAACATCTGGAAGATAGCCAACACATCCAAGAAGAGATCCCAACTCCGAGGAGCAAGCTTCATCAACAATAGAACCCAGATCTGGGAGGTTTTGGATGCTCTTTGGCATAGGACGAGGAGAGCTTCTCCGACCACAAAAACCAGCTGTGGATTTTTTAAAGGAAAGTAACCTATAGATATAAATCTTATACATGTCCCCTAGGTCCCAGCATTTTTCTAGATTTTTCCTCCCATCCGGGAACCCAAAATTCACCCTTGTATGAAGTGCGGTCTGTGTGTGCTGCTTGGAGCAGATTGACGGCAACATAGGTTGTAGTCAAGTTCTTTAATTGACGGCAAGGGATTGAAGTGTTGCGGAATTCCCTATATGGTAATCTAGAAGGGGGGGGGGGGTTGAATAGATTACCGTCTATTAAGAACACTTGACGCCTTCTTTTCGATAAGATACAAATCACTAGAAATTATGGCAAGGACTAAACTTAGTATGGATGTGTGTAATTCAATGATAGATATCAAACAGATGATTAGACGTGTGCATATGCGCCATGCCTACCAAAAATCTAACGTAGAAACGTTCAAACCACGAGACACAACGATTTACGTGGTTCGAAATACACAACTCGTGTATCCTACATCCACGGGCCACACACACATGGAGAACAATCTGCTTATAAGCTAGTTCAAGAACTACAACTCACACACACATGTGTATCAAGCACAAGGATGGCTTGAAACACACCACACCACACGAGTATGGATAAAATGAAACAGAGAAGAGTTTGAGAGTTGAGGATCAAATCCAATTGAAAACTCTTCTGATGAACGTCTAGGTAGACTTCAAGCTTCGTCTTGATGATTAGAAGTTGATGGAGAGGCTTGAATCCACGACGTTCAGACTTCACCGCTGCACGGAAGACTTCTCTTGTTGAATCTGGGCAGTAGGTAGAAGCAGAGCAGTAGAGCAAGACTTTTCTTGAGAAGCTTTTAGGGTTCTTTCTTGGAGGCTGCTTTAGTTCTTTAGTTCTTCATTGTCTTCAAAAAGATTCTTAAGATAGAGGTGTTTACATATGGAGAGTCGTGGTATGTGGAAACACCATCTATGGAAACTTGAAGACTTTCCGTATTTGAAGACTTTCTCCGTCTGTCGACAGCACTGGGTACTCCTGTCGACAGGCGCAAGCAAGCAGAACATTCAAAGCTTCTGGAAGGCAGTTGCTGTCGACAGGCGACTGGGTGCTGTCGATAGGCACAGGCAGACAGAGGATTGGTGGTTCTGGGAACCTCTTCCTGTCGACAGGTGGCTGGGGTGCTGTCGACAGGCTCATCTGTACTGAAGATTGGCCTTCTGGCTTGAGTATAGCTGTCGATAGGGACCTTTCCTGCTGTCGACAGGTACTTTCTTTTCATGTATATCTTCATCATTTGAAACTTGTTCTTTGTACATGTCTTGCTCAACATCTCACCTAAAATAATAAACATAGTTAGTGAGATCTTATTCAATTTTAAACTTAATTCACATTGTTCACTTGTTTACATTGTTCATCATTGATCATCAACAAAAACATGTTGTATTTATGATTTGGATGTGAACCCAACATTCTCCCCCTTTTTGATGATGACAAAATTAATCAATTAAGAGTGTAAGCAAGTGCACAATTGAGTTTTCTCCCCCTTTTGTCAATATCCAAAAGCATACACCATAGACACATGTAGTAGGCAAGAAGACAAGAATTTTCATTGATTTTTCATTGAGCCATACATAACATGCTAGGTAAAACATAACTTAAAGGGAAAGAACAGAAGATGAAAGACATAACATGACCATCAAAGTAAGAACAACAGAATACTTAAGACATGACACGGGACACCTAGACTCTAGAATCATCATTAGGACCCGGTGGTGTTGGGGCCTGAGGAGTGTGTAGAGCATGAGTGGAGAGTCTGTTGAGCCGGTGATTGATCCGGACTTGATTATCAGCCAATGCTTCCAAGCTGGTATCACCATGTCCAAGCGTGCATTGATAGTTGCAAACCAGTGGTCATATGCAATTGCAGCTGAGCTAGTAGATCACGGATAGAGGGCTCAGTGGCAATATCATCCATAGGTTGACTTGCATCTTCTCCCAGAGCATCTAGTGGCTCAGAGTGGGAGGCTTCTTCTTCGTCTTCATTTCATCGACCTCTTCATCAGCTACCTCATCAACTTCTTCTTCTACAGGGACAGCTTGGCCCTTTCCTTGAGATCCCTTGTGACTATGCCATCCACGAACTTGTAGCCCATCCTCTGTACAGCAGTCAGATCATAGGAGCTGCGGGCCGCAAGACGGTCATCTCCCCTTCTGGAATTATGATGCCAAGGAACAGGAAGAGGGAGGTGAGCTGACATGCATAAGGCATGAACCGCCTTGCGTTACCAAGGCATATGCGACGGACGGAACACATGAGTTCAGGGACATTGATTTGTTCACAGCGCAAAAACTTATGGAGGAGGGACTTGTGAACAGAGGTGACGAGTTCCCTACTTCCATCTTTTGGAACAATGAGAGTGGTAAATATGTGGTGGATGAGACGATGAAGTGGAGGGAAAGAATTAGCATTCAATTGCTTACGATCCGTGGGGTCGTAAGGCTTGGAAGTAATGAGGGCATAGTACTCCTCTAGGGTAGGGTGATGTGCGAAGATGTCAACCCCTGTGTTTGGGATTTATAGGGATACTGAAAGTAGATTGGGGGAAATGCGAAAGGAATTCCCCTTGACTCTGGTATAAAGATCACCTGTATAGACTACTGGAGATTGTGGTAAACCTCAGTGACAGCAGAGGAGGAGTATGTTTTGTGGCTGTAGTAGAAAGGTGACCAACCTTGAGTGTCAAAGAGAGGCAATAGACCTGGAATGAAATCCTGCAGGGAGATGAAGTCAACGTAGCGAGGCTGCGTGACCTTTGTGAAGGTTGCATGAGTGACTTTGAACTGGAGATTAGGGGGGATGAGCAGCTCTGGCAGACGGTCCTCCCGGTGCTTTGTGCGACGTTCAGGGAGGCCCTGGAGCCCTGTCCGACTTGAGAAGACCGAGGACGTAGACGAGAAGCCAGCTTCTTGGCAGTAGGGGCCATGAGATCTTGCTGCTCGTGCTCGAGACTGGTGGAGAAGGAACGAGATAGAGAATAGAAGAGAAAACACCAGAGATGCAGAGGTGCCCTACTGGTGCCCTGGAGAAGGGATTTGAAGAGAGGGAGGGAAGAAGGGTTTTTGGAAGTGGAAACAGATGGAAAGGGGTGTGGGGTCCTCTTATAGAAGGGAAGAGGGTATTTGAAGAGTCGGATCCCACCAAACCTTTTTTTGGATTTAGCCTGTTGGACTTCCAAAAACAACTTTGCCGCCGGCTGTCGACAGGGCCACTGGTGCCTATCGACAGGCGCTTTCAGAAAATGGCCAGTTTTGAGAATTTTTTGGGGATTTTCGAACTGAAGCTCTGAGCAATTTCTTCCATGTTATAATGAAGGTGTAAAGAGGTGAATCATGTATGTTAACCTACCATATACAAGAATATAATAAACCATAGCAATTTCCCAATGGTTTTAACATAATACCCAAGGAATTTGAGGTTAAAGCATTAAGAACACCCACTTAATAAAGAACATTGCACACTTACCCGTCGTTGTATAATAAATGTAAGACAACACAATCCCTATTTTCTGGATAGGCAAATGATGCATTAAATGATATCTATATGTCAAGACAATCACAAGACCGATGACCTTGGAAATTATGACTCAGTGGAGGCTTCACACTATTTCTTTTTTTTTTTATTTGAAATTTAGAAGAACAATGGGAGGAATGGTACTTAAGAAGACGTCACACCTTTTGACATGAGGATAGACATTACACGTGCCCATACCCCCAGTTAATTAGTGAAGTTTCCATCAACCGTTGTACAGAGATGATAAGTTGGCCTTTTGACGCGAGGGCAGACATTTGTGATGCCCATCTCCCCGTTACTTAGCATAACCCAACATTGCTCTAAATTCATCCAAACTTCATGGTGATTTTCATGATTTTGAATTAATTTTTTTTTTTTTTTTTAGAATAGGTAGCTTTTCTCCAAGTATTGTCATAAAGACCAAATCATGTTGGTGATATGATTACCAATCAATATCAGATATGCACTTCCATGACCAAAAGACTTATCAAGTAAATTGAGACTATGTTGGCTCACTAAGGATTAATGTAAAGGAGTGAGGTGGATATCCTTTAGTGTTATGAAATGTTTCCTAAATGATAGAACCTAAACCCTACATGAATAGTATGTAAAAATCATAGTGGAATAAAGAATAGCTTAAATATCATTTGTATGTAGTATGGTCAATCATACATTAACACCTTATAGACACCTTAGTTGTTAATCATGAAGATGCTCACTGAATGGGTGAGGAAATAAGCATGAACACAAAATTATGAATAGCTGTCGACAGGGAAGGAAGGCCTGTCGACAGGAAGACACATACAGAAGAATCTGTGTTCTATCGGGCTGAGCTGTCGACAGGCCCTTGTAGCCTGTCGACAGGGACATGTTCAGAGCAGTTTTAAGGGTAGAATGAAGGGCTGAAATATGTAATGTTGGTGAGGGAGTTGAGATGGACAAAGTTGAACATTTCCTTCACATTTGCATTCATCTATCCCTTACTTGCTCCCCCATAATGTGTGCCATGTGTAACAAAAAGACTCAAGTTCATGAAGACAAAATTGCACACATTTATCAACCAATGAAGCACATCCAGCATGTAGAAAGACATTTTCCAAAAGTTGACAATTTTCAAGGAAAATTGGGAATGAGCAAAATTGTAAAGAAACTAATCTCATATTAGAGTATATGTCCCTTGCATGCCACATGACCATGGGTACTTGGCGGAGAATGTTTTCTCACGCATAATGAGAGTTTCCAAACAAGCATAACTTGTTCTTCCACACATCACCATTTGATATACCTCACAGAGAGTGAACACAAGGAACATATGCTTGAATATTTGAAGTTTCATTGCAATTTGCACAAACCCAACTCTCTTCTCAATGTGGTGAACCTATCTTCTGCCAATGGTTTGGTAAAGATATCAGCCAATTGTTTTTCAGTGGGTATGAAGTTAATTTCAAATGCTTTGTTGGCTACTTCATCTCTCAAAAAGTGGTGACAGACTTCAATGTGTTTTGTCCTAGAGTGTTGAATGGGTTCTTTGAAAGATTGATGGCACTAGTGTTGTCACATAGGATAGGTGTGCATCCAAGATCAATGTTGTAGTCACACAACGGACTTTTTATCCACAACACTTGTGTTGCACAGCTCCCTGCAGCAACATATTCTGCTTCTGCTAGAGAGTGCAACCGAGTGTTGCTTCTTGGATGCCCACGAAACCATACAACCACCAAGCATTTGGCAATAGCCACTAGTGCTTTTCCTGTCAATTTTACATCCAGCATAGTCAGCATCAGAATATGAAACCAAGTTGAAGCCATACCTGCTGGATACCAAAGACCCCAAATCATGCGTACCTGAGAGATATCTGAAAATTCTCTTAACTGCAATTAGATGACTTTCTCTTGGACTAGATTGATATCTAGCACAAAGACAAACGCTGAATTGTATGTCCGGTCTACTTGCAGTAAGATAAAGGAGTGAGCCAATCATACCTCGAAAGTGCTTGGCATCTACCATTTTTACCTTTCTCATCATTTTCCAGCTTTATGCTTGTGCTCATTGGTGTTGAAGCATGTTTAGCTTGTTCAAACTGAAACTTCTTCAGAAGTTCTTTGACATATTTTTCTTGGTTGATGAGAAGCCATCTTCTAACTGTTTGACCTGCAAACCAAGAAAAATTGAAGCTCCCCCATTAGGCTCATCTCAATTCACTGTGCATATGTTGTGAAAATTCTTCACACAGTGTGGGATTAGTGGAACCAAAGATGATATCGTCCACATATACTTGAACAACAATTATGTGATTGCGAACTTTTCTTTGTAAAAGAGTTTGGTCCACCTTACCTCTTGAGTAGTTTTTGCTTACCAGAAATGAGCTGAGACGATCGTACCAAGCTCGGGGTGCCTGTTTCAAACCATAGAGCTTTGTGCAATTTAATACATGGTTTGGTTTATCATGATCCTCAAAGCCGGGGTTTTTGAAACGTAGACTTCCTCTTTTATGTAGCCATTTAGGAAAGCAGTTTTAACATCCATTTGATATAGTTTGAAACTTGTTAGAGCATGCATATGCTAACAAGATCCTAACTGCTTCTAGCCTAGCTACAGGTGCAAAGATTCTTCAAAATCCACACCAAATTCCTGATTGTAACCCTTTGCAACCAGTCTAGCCTTGTTTCTCACCACTCTTACCCTCTTCATTAAGTTTTATTCCTAAAGACCCACCTTGTGCCTATTCAGAAATGTCAGGGGTTTTAGGAACCAAACTCCAGACATTATTTCCTTGAAATTGGCCTAACTCCTCATGCATAGCATCAATCCATGAATTTTCTTTTAATGCTTCTTCAACTTTTTAGGCTCCACTTGAGAGACAAAGGCTAAATGATCCTGTTCAACTATTTGATTTACTTGAGACCTAGTTTGAACTGAATCATTTAGTCACCTATGACATTCTCAAGTGGATGAGCTTTAGAGTACCTCACATTCGTATTGTTGAAGGACCGGGTTGATCTTGCAGTTGAGGATGTTGTTCCGGAGGAGGGGTGGCTGGAGGAGTTTCATGTTGTGGTTCATCTCCTTGTTGTGGATCTTGTGCAGGTGTCTTCTTCATTTTTGGTAGATGACTGTCATCTTCATCATCACACCTGCGAAGATATCCACGTTTAGCTTTATGAACTGACTTAGGAATGCATTGATTGCTTTGTAGATCTCCAAGAGTTGTTTCAACAATTCATCGTCAAACCTGTAAGGAAGAATTGTAGACTTGATTTGAGATTCATCAAAAACAACGTGTGGAGTTTCTTCCACCTTTTTGGTTTCAGATTAAACACTCTATAAGCTAGAATGTTCAGAGTATCCAAGAAAAATACCTTGATCGCTTTTGGCTTCAAACTTGTCCAAGTCACTTTTATCATTGTTATGAATAAACACCTTTGAACCAAAAACTTTAAAGTACCCAATGGTGGTTTTCTACCTTTCAGAAGTTCGTAAGATTTTCTTGAATATGGGTCTTACCATGGCTCGATTAAGAATGTAACAAGATGTGTTTACCGCTTCTGCCAAAAAGTTCTTGCTAGTTGATTCTCGACCAGAAGCGTGCGAGCCATCTCCACAAGGTTCTGTTCTTTCTCTCCACCACTCCATTTTGTCCGGAGTTCTTGGAGGGGACAAGTGCTCTATCCCATGGAGCCTGCAGAATTCAGTAAGGAGTTGTTGTCAAATTCTCCCGTGATCAGTGCGGATGGAGCATATTTTATTGACATTCCCATGCTCAATTTTGTTGAAGAATTCTTCAAAAACATTTACTGCTTCATTCTTGTGAGCCAGGAATTTTACCCAAGTGAACCTAGAGAAATCATCCACAATGACAAAACCATAACGCTTGCCATTGAGACTGAGTGTTCTCGTAGGTCCAAATAAGTCCATGTGCAAGAGTTCATAGGCTTTGGAAGTACTTACCGGTGCCTTTGATTAAGGATTTTCGGTTTGTTTTCCCTGTGCACATGCATCACAAAATTTTTTTCATTCTTGTTAAAGGAGATTTCAGGAAGACCACTTACCAACTTAAGCCTCATGATCTTGTGCAATACATTGTAACTAGCATGACCGAGCCTACGATGCCACAATGTAAGCTCGTCCTGTTTGTTTGCTACAAGACACAATTGTTATTTTCTGGATCATCTAAGTCACCATGTAGATGTTATTCATTCTTTTTCCAGAAAATTTTAGCTTCCTGTTTCCTTATCAAGAATGTGACATGAGTTGGATTCAAAGACAATTTTATGACCTTTATCACACAACTGACTTATGCTGAGCAAATTGTGATGAAGGCCAAACCAGAAGCACATTGTCTATAGAGTTAGAGGCAAACTTACCAACTTTACCTGAGCCGATGATCTGGCCTTTGTTGTTACCTCCAAGATCACTTGACCTCCGTCTTTTTCCACGAGCAAACTGAATTTAGCTTTGTCGCCCGTCATATGCCTCGAGCAGCCACTGTCCAGGTACCATTTGTTTTGATTGTGGGCTGCTAGGCATTCCTGCACATGTGGATCAGACGAGAGGTTTTGGTACCCAAATTACTTTGGGTCCCATTGATCATTCATGCCAAATAAGAAATGCTTAGGAATCCAAACTTGCTTGATCTTCTTTTGAATTGGTTTATTCCAGCATTGTTTTTCATTATGTCCAATCTTTTACAGATTTTGCATGATGATGATTAGGAACAACATTGGGTTTGACATTTTTAGAAGCATTCATAGCATCTTACCCTTTTTTTCCCTGGTGAGTCTAGCTTTGAAACTTGCTGTTTGTCTTGTGGACGGCCCTTTTTAGAGCTTGTAGCAAATTCCTTCTTTTGACTAGGAACAAATTTGGTGACTTTAGGTTCCTGTTTTTTACCCTTGTGTTGATTTTTCCTTTTCTTTGAAGGGTTTGGTTTGCTAGAGCTTGGGGTTGGATCAATGAAATCAGTCATCAGATTTTTGCCAATTACCTTTGGCTTTGGATTTTGAAATCCAATCCCATGTCTTGCAACAAAAACATTTGAACCTAAGATTGCATCCAAGTTCTGTTTGCTTTTTACAAAACTTGTTAGATCTTTTGATTGCCTTTCAGTTCTGTTTCAGCTTTTTCAAATTTCTCTTTCAGATTAGCATGCTCACCTTTAAGAATTTCAAGAGAGTTTATTAGATCATCTCTTTCCTTTTGAACTTCTTGATACTTAAGTTTCATGCTATCCAATTCATCACTGTGGGTTTGTTCATCAATTTTCATCAAATCAATTACCTTGTTCAGAGACTCAATTTCTTCATTGATGTTAGATTCATGAACAAGGAATTCATTTTCTTCTTAAGTGCTTTGTTTTCAGACTTGAATTCACAAAATTTTTCAAACAGTACCGTATAGGCCTCTTCCCATTCATCAATAGAAAAACATTCAAGGAAGAGTTTACCTCGGTTGAATCGTCACTCTTCGCCATGAGACATTGAATCTCTTCATCTTCCGAGGTGGCTTGACTGTCCTCATCTTCATCGCTCCATGAAGCCAACATGCTTTAGCTTTCTTGAACGTGAATTTGTCTTCTTTCTTCAATTTTCTTTTAGCTCAGGGCATTCTCCTCTCATGTGCCCCTGCTTCTTGCACTCAAACAAACCACATCAGATTTTTGTTAGGTGAATCAAATTTGTTGGTACCCTTTTGGAACGGTTTTGAGTGTCCTGAACCTCTTTTCTTGAATTTGAGGAACGTCGTAAATTGTCTAGTGAGCATGGCCATCATCATTCTCACTAGCATTAGAGGATTCAGACTCAATACTTTCCTGTTGAGTACTCCTTTTGGAATCTGAAGAAACTTTCTTGGAAGCTTTCAAAGCAATGGACTTCCTTCGGTTCTCTTCAGTTTCCTTTCTTTTCACATTCACTCATAGGTCATGAGGAACCAATCAATTCATCCACCTTCATGGTTGAAAGATTCTTGGAATCTTCAATGACAGTGACTTTGGTGTTCCATGAGGATGGAAGAGACCGAAGTATCTTCCTCACCAAATCACTCTCTGAGTATTCCTTTTTAAGACCTTTTAGTCCATTTATCAGAACCATGAATCTAGCAAACATGTCAGATATTGTCTCATCATGATTCATCTTAACATTTCTATTCTGAGACTAGCATGCTTACCTTAGATTCTCTTACCTCAGACGTACCTTCATATATTAACTCGAGCTTGTCCCACATCTCCTTAGCTTAAGAGCATGTGGAGACCCTCGAGTATTCCTTTGGATGGACCGCGCACTGCATCATGTTGAGGGCGCTCCAATTGAGAGTCCCTCTGGCAATCTGGTCTTTAGTCCATGTATTCTCGTCTTGAGGCAATTCATATGGTCCTGTTCTGACTATCTTCCACAATTCAAAGTTTTGTGCACGTAGAAACACCTGCATGCGGTTTTTCCAATAGGGATAGTCAGTGCCATCAAAGAAGGGTGGCCTAGTGACTGAGTGTCCTTCGGCCATATACCCCTTACTAGAATCCATAAGATGAAGTATCTCCTGATCGTAAGATCAAATAGTTGTGACAGTAAACGGAGAAACCAGGCTCTGATACCAATTGAATGTTTGCGGAATTCCCTATATGGTAATGTAGAAGGGGGGGGGGGGGGTTGAATAGATTACCGTCTATTAAGAACACTTGACGCCTTCTTTCGATAAGATACAATCACTAGAATTATGGCAAGGACTAAACTTAGTGTCGATGTGTGTAATTCAATGATTGATATCAACAGATGATTAGACGTGTGCATGCGCCGTGCCTACCAACACCTAACGTAGAAACGTTCAAACCACGCGACACAACGATTTTACGTGGTTCGGAATACACAACTCGTGTATCCAAATCACGGGCCACACACACACGCAGAACAATCTGCTTATAAAGCTAGTTCAAGAACTACAACTCACACACACACGTGTATCAGCACAAGGATGGCTTGAAACACACCACACACACAAGTATGGATAAAAATGAAACAGAGAAGAGTTTGAGAGTTGAGATCAAATTCAATTGAAAACTCTTCTGATGAACGTCTGGGTAGACTTCAAGCTTCGTCTTGATGATCAGAAGTTGATGGAGAGGCTTGAATCCACGACGTTCAGACTTCACCGCTGCACGGAAGACTTCTCTTGTTGAATCTGGGCAGCAGGTAGAAGCAGAGCATTAGAAAGGACTTTTCTTGAGAAGCTTTAGGGTTCTTTCCTGGAGGCTGCTTAGTTCGTGATTGTCTTCAAAAAGATGCTTAAATAGAGGTGTTTACATATGGATAGTCGTGGTATGTGGAAACCATCTATGGCAACTTGAAGACTTTCCGTATTTCAAGACTTTCTCCGTCTGTCGACAGCACTGGGTGCTCCTGTCGACAGGCGCAAGCAAGCAGAACATTCAAAGCTTCTGGAAGGCAGTTGTTGTCGACAGGCGACTGGGTGCTATTGACAGGCACAGGCAGACAGAAGATGGGTGGTTCTGGGAACCTCTTCCTGTCGACAGGTGGCTGGGGTGCTTGTCGACAGGCTCATCTGTACTGAAGATTGGCCTTCTGGCTTGAGTATAGCTGTCGACAGGGACCTTTCCTGCTGTCGCAGGTATTTTGCTTTTCATGTATATCTCATCATTTGAACCTTGTTCTTTGTACATGTCTTGCTCAACATCTCCCTAAAATACATAACATAGTTAGTGAGATCTTATTCAATTTTAAACTCAATTCACATTGTTCCATTGTTTCATTTCCATCAATGATCCTCAACAAAACATGTTGTATTTTATGATTTGGAATGTGAACCCAACAGGGATGCCTGTTTGAAAGTAAACGGTAACATCCCTTGACGCTACTTCTTCAGTGCCCTGAAAAGTGTACTATTTGTTCTTCTTTGACTGTTTAAATGATTTCTAGATGTGTACACACTAAATTTTTGTGGGTCATATACGGTCTTTAGGTCATATCATGAGTTTTTGTGAATTTTGTGATTTGCGTAAATTATTAAAATTAGGATATTGGACTGTGAGCAATATCTTCCATGTTTAAATTGTAAGTAGATCAATTACGAGTTAGATTTTTATGAATTTTCTGCAAGCATATGATTGCTGTGTTTACGCATTAGTATTGTCATATTCAACTGTTTTTACTAAAAATTTTACTTAAGAGAATTAGTGATGAATGCAACCATATTAGTTTTTAATTGTTATAAATGTATTTCCTAATCACAAAATCTGTAAAATTGTGAATGTGATATGTTTGTTTGTCTTAATTCTGTGATAAAACTCTCATGTTATTTTGATGACAGTAGGTATGTTATTGGATTTTAAAGAGAAAATGACCATGTGAATATGTTTATGTGATTTGATGTAATTCCAGAAAATTTCAGTATGATAAGGTCCATATTGTGATTACTTGTTAGTTGGAACAGTGAGGTTAAAATCAGTAAATGAGGACTTATGTGTGTATGAATTATGTATGAGTGTGTGCATGGAAGTGAGAGAACAAGTGGTATATGTGTTAAAATGGTTAATGTGACAAGATAACAAATATGCCATAAGACACTGCCACCCTAGGTGCTTGGAGCTATACTGTAGTAGTGCCCCTACGAGAAAGCTCAATATGTTATGTGATACCCTGGTAAGGTCTTGAGAAATTGTTATACCCTGGCAAAGGGTCTTGTGAAATCCTGGAGGTGGACATGTTCCACTCGTAATGGTGGGAAGGGCATTCCCCGGTTTCCTGCAGAAGTAAGACTTGATCACTGTGTCGGTGATTATGTACATGATGTGAATGTGTTTGTTATGTGATCGTCTAGTGGTGGTTTGGGCTGTGTCTTGGCATTATGTAAAAATGAACATAGGTATGATGTAAAAGTGATATGTGTTTTTGCACAAAGTATGTGCAATGTGGCACATGTTATGTTCAAAGTGAAATGATAGAAAATAGAACGTGAAAGTAAAACAATAAGAAACTGGTGTAAATGATTGTGGGATAAAGTAAAAGTGATGGCATGTGAAAGTAAAGGTTATATATGTGTGCATGTTACGTGGAAAAATAGTACAAGTGTAAATGGTACTATTGTTTAATTAATGTACTGTCTATTGCTATGTATAATATGTGCTTTTGTACCCATGAATTAGATCATTCCTTGGTGTGCATGTGTTAATATAGTATTTGTCAAATGATAAAAATGACGTTACTTCTAGTACCACGTGTAAGTATAGGCTTTCATATCCATGAATTAGAGCTACTTGATGTACATGTGTTTAGTATGATGTTATGTAGTTTAATGTGATCCATATGCAAGTGTTATGTGAATGTGATAAATTTATATGAAAACAGCAAGCTAGATGTATAAGAAGTGTCATGTTTGCATGAAAGGTGAGTTAAAATCATGCTAGGAGTGCTACCTATCTGCTATATGTTTCCATGACTTAGTTGTGCAATTATACAAGATTTGAGTAAAGTATGAAGGCATGGGAATGTGTAATTGTACTCATATTATAGTACCATGTTATTAGTATCTTCTTTAAATTATAGTTTTACTGGGTTAGAGTAGTTGTTTAATACAAGTCCATGTGAATTATTGTTATAGCATAAGCATGTATGACTTTAATTGCTGAAATTCTATTGTGTTAAATTGTTAGAAACATGTATGTTTTGAATCTTAAGTTACTTGTTGATCTATTGTGTAGACTCACCCTGCTAAAACATTTCAAGAGATTTAGCAGCAGAGGAGCTAGCAAGATTTAAAGTGGGAGTTGAAGAGTGGATTGAAGAATTGTAATTTTTTCTCATAGTATGTAATTCTCATAGTATGTAATGCTATGAAATTTGAATTGATCATGTACTTGGAGTGGATATGTATTGAAAAATATTGTGCTTATGTTATCTCTTGTTGGACTATATAGACTATGGTATGTGGATTAAATGTTGATGAAATAAAATTTATTTAAATTCCATTGCTTTATCCATTTCTATTCGGTATATCTCAAGCTCACTTGTTCTTGTTGGGGTATTCCTCCCCTGTACGGCTTGCTCTCATCCGATGTGGGTTGGTATAACCGTACCGGGTGGAAGTGGGTCGTTACACATAAGCCACCACCTTGCATGATTTCATAAGTACACAGCCTAGTCCAATGCTCGACGCATATGCATATACTTCAAATCCTCCCCCTTGGGAATGTGAGTACTGGGGCTATAGTCAAGCAATCCTTTAGACTGCAGAAATTCTCCTCGCATTCATCAGTCCGTACAAATGGTTTCCTTTCTAATCAATCTGGTAAAGGTACTGCAATCTTGGAGAGTCATTGATAAACCTTGTATAGTATCTTGACAATCCCAGAAAACTTCAAATTTCTGACACATTGGTAGACCTCTCCCATTTTTATTGCTGCCTTAACCTTGGAGGGGTCAACTTCTAGACCATCCAGGCTGATCACATGTCGCAAGAAGGACACTTCCTCTGCCAGAATTCACATTTACTTAGCTTGGCATATAATTAGTTATCCCTCAACAATTGCAAAGCTAATTTCAGATGGTCTACTTGTTCCACCCCGGTCTTAGAATAGATTAGGATGTCACAATAAATACCACAACAAACTTATCCAGATATGGACTATACACCTCATTCATTAATTGCATGAAGGTTGTAGGGGCATTTGTCAGCCCAAATGGCATGACAACAAAATCATAGTGCCCGTACTAGCTTCTAAAGGCTAAAAGATGCGCGGAATTATCTAATATCGTAATCTAGAAGGGGGGTTGAATAGATTACTCCACCAAACTAGAAACACTATTACCTTCTTTTTGATGAAACACAACTTATCGAATCTTAAACAGATTTAATTTGAATTCAAATTACTATGTGTGTGCTTGTTGTGAATAAAACAGAAAAACCTATCTAGCGTGTGTCGAACAATGTGCGTACCAATCACCTACCGTGAAGACGTGCAAACATAGGACACGAAGATTTAAGGTGGTTTGGAGTACACAACTGTGTATCCTACATTCACCGTCCACACACACACGTAGAAAGACTGCTTGAGCGAGTTCAATCACTACAATACCACACCACGTTGTCTGATGCAACAAGCAATCAAACAACACCACACACGCAGATCAAGCATAAGAGACGCTTGATCCACTACCACACACATAGAGTTGAAAAGTAGTAAGAGAGAAGAGTTCAGAGTTGTAAATCAAATCCTGAGACAGAACTCTTCGAGGTGGTCGTCCAGAAGAACTCCAAGCTTCGTCTTGACAGGATCAGATGAGGAGAAGCTTGAATCATGGACAAACTAGCTTCAACAAACCGTTCGAAGATGGATCTTCCTTTCCCGGACGTGAGGGTTGAAGCAGAGCAGCAAGGAGAAGCTTTCTCTCTTGGATTTTCTTAGGGTTTGGTCTGTATGGTTCTTCTTGTTGCGAAAATACCTCCTTATGTTCTATTATATGAGTGTCCAGTTAGGAGAAACGTGGTAAAAGGAAACACCCAAATACAGACATATCCAAATCTCAGAAGTGAAGTTTCTCTTTGTTTGTCGACAATAGACATTCATCTATCGACAGGTACTGACAGATTGCAAATTTTAGAACACTGAACTTCTGAGAATTGATTTCCTGTGTGTAGTTGTCGACAGGCGATTTGTAGCTGTCGACAGGTACACTTGTCCTGAAACTTGTCTGGCCTCCTGTGCTTGGCTGTCGACAGGGACTTGTAGATCTATCGACAGGTACTTGTTTAATGTGTTTTTCTTGAGCTTTTCTCTTGAATTTGATATACTTGTCTTGAACACATTCACACATACATTGAAGATCAATATTAGTGAGATATAATAAATATAGATGATCAATTGAACATGTTCTTTCATAATTATTACTTGCTTGATTTGTCACTGTCATCATGTATCACATATTCACAAACCAGAATTCACGTTGTTCATCATCAAAAACATGTGTCACAAACATAACACATGTGAACCCAAATCTGCCCCTTTTGGATGATGACAAAATTTTCAATTTATGCACAATTGATGTTACTCCCCCTTTTGACAACATCAAAAAAGACAAGTCATCTACACATGAATAAAAAGTAGACAGATAACTGTGAATTTCATTGAGTAAGCATTCAGTACACACAGTTACAAAAAGGTGTCCATGACATGAGTTAAAGAATACAAAAGAAGGAAAATAACAGGACT
Organism: Colocasia esculenta; assembly: GCA_014218235.1. Lineage (NCBI taxonomy): Eukaryota > Viridiplantae > Streptophyta > Magnoliopsida > Alismatales > Araceae > Colocasia > Colocasia esculenta. The sequence goes on from CM024756.1 coordinate 121,343,290, forward strand.
GACATAGCAAGCAAGATATCATGACAAGACCCTGACCAAAAGATAAAGAACACTAGATAACTGACTCCTAAACTTTCTAGACATCGTCATTCCCAGGAGCAGGGGGATGACGAAACTCATAAAGTCTCTGGAAAGCTGAGTTAGCCAGTGCTGAATCTGCATGTGAGAGTCAGCCAATGCATCCATCCTGGTATCAACATGATCAAATCGAGCATTGAGCTGTGCAAAGCCAGTGGTCATTTGTTGCTGCATTTGGGCCATTTGAGCAGATATGAAATCTCTAAGAGTGTGCTCTTGAGGCGCTTGGTCTTCTACATATTCATCCTCATTGCCCTGAGCATCCATTGGCTCTGCTTGGGAGGCGTCATCAGCATCATCCTCATCGCCAGAGGATTCATCTTCCTAAACCTTAAGAGTCCTGGTGACTCTTCCACCAACAAGTTTATAGCCCATCCGATGGGCAGCATTAAGATCAAATGCACTGCAGGATTTAAGGGTGACAAGCTCACTATCAGGAATGTGGATCCCAATGAAGAGAAGAAGTGAAGTGATCGAGCAAGCATATGCATTGATCTTCTGGGGTTGCAAAAGCATTGACGGATCAGGTGAAGCATGAGTTCAGGCAAGTTGATTTGTTCGCACTTGAGGAAGAAGAAAAAGAGTGATTTATGAACCTCAGTGACAAGTTCCCGACGACCATGCTTTGGAGCAATCAAGGTGGTGAAGATGTGATGAATCATTCGGTTCATTGGGGGAAAGGAATTGGCATTGAGCTTGACAATATCCTTGGTTGCGTCATAAGGTTGGAGAGTGATGAGGTGGTAGTACTCAGAGGCAGAAGGATGACTAAGAATAACATCAGCCCCAGAGTTCGGAATTTGAAGAGTTGTGCTAAGAAGGTTTGGAGTAAGCTTGAAGCTGGTACCTTTGACGGATGTGAGAGATCCCCATCTGCAGACATGCCGAGGTTGTTGAAAAACTCTGTCACGGCAGTGGGAGAGTATTGCATATGGGAGTATAGAAAGACTGACCAGCCCTGGGTTGAAAGGTTGTGGAATTCCCTATATGGTAATCTAGAAGGGGGGTTGAATAGATTATAGTCAATTAAAATGTTCTTACCACCTTCTTTTCACGAAGACACAAACTATGAAAACTGTAACAGAGTTTAAGCTAAACTTTGATGTGTGTAACTTAACAATAGATAGAAAAACAATCTATCAGACGTGTGTAGAGACACCGTACCTACCAAACATCTTATGTAGAAACGTTCAAACCATAGGACACAGAGTTTTACGAGGTTCGGAGTACACAACTTGTGTATCCTACGTCCACGGTCCACACACACACGCAGAAGAGACTGCTTATGAGCTAGTTCAACGACTACAACTCACACACACGAGTTGTCTGATGTGAAACCATGATCAGAACAACACAAGCCACGTGAATCAAGCACAAGGACTGCTTCAGACACAACCACACACACATGGATATGTAAAAACTAAAACAGGGATGAGTTCGGAGTTGAAACACAAATCCTGATTAAGAACTCTTCTGATGAACGTCTGGATGGACTTCAAGCTCCGTCTTGAGGACACAACTTGATGGAGAGGCTTGAATCCACGATGATCAGACTTCAATATTGCTGGATCAACAGTTGGTTCAATCTCTGAACAACAGGGTGAAGCAGAGCAGCAGCAACACCTCTTGTTCTTGGACTTTCTCTAGGGTTTTTGGTGGAGGCTGCTTCTGTACGAGATTACCTTCAAAGATAGCTTATATAGTGTTATCCATATATGGAGAGACGTGGTAGTTGGAACCACCATGATTGGCAACCTAAAAACTTTCTATATCTGAAGGTTTTTCTTCGTCTGTCGATAGCACTAGGTGCTCCTGTCGACAGGTGCTGACAGGCAGAGGACTGGGAGTTCGGGAGACAGTTTCCTATCAGTGGCTGTCGACAGGCGACACTGGTGCTGTCGACAGGCACTCCTGTCCTGGGTTATGGCTTTCTGGCCTGTTTGTAGCTGTCGACAGGGACCTTTCTAGCTATCGACAGGTACCTATTTTCTTTACTTTTCTTGATCTTTTGAACCTTGTTTTGGTACATGTCTTGCATAGTATCTCACCTACATAAAGAACGTAGTTAGGGAGATATAATGACATATACATGATCAATTAACATGTTTGTTTCATTTGCATTCCAAGAGTCATTAGCATCAAGTTTCATTACTTAACATTCATCAATTTTGTCCGAGAAATGTTTCATGCTCATCATCAAAAATAAAGATGTGATTTGTTGGCTTAGCTTTCTCATTAAGCATTTAACATATAAGAACTCAACATTCTCCCCTTTTTGATGATGACAAAATTTTCAAATTGAGCCACAATTTTTCAACAATTTTAAATTCATTTCTCAATTGATTTCTCCATGTATTGCATGTATTGCTCAATTGATTTCTCCCCCTTTTGACAACATCCAAAAAAGGCATTCCATTGCATAAATTAATGTAGCAGGAAGAGAAATTGTGCTTTCACTAAAGGGTAGGCATTACACAATAGCACATTGGACAACATGACAAAATGCAAATCAAGTAAACAACATGACTCTGAAAGTAAAGTACAACAGCAAGACTTGGACCAAAACATCTAAGACACCTAGACCCTCTAAGCATCATCAAGACCAGGGGGGGGGGGGGGGCAGGGGCCTGACGATTCTCTTGAACATGGTTGGAGAGCCTAGTTAACCTGAGTTGGAGCTGAACTTGGGAGTCAGCTAGTGCTTCCAGACTTGTGTCTACTATGTCCAACCATTCATTCAGTGTGGCAAAGCCGGTGGTTATCTGAACTTGCAACTGAGCAATGAGTTCTCTAATGGAGGGCTCAATAGCAATGTCACCAGCTGCTATGCGATCACCATCTGTCGGAGCATCTAATGGCTCGGACTGGTAGTCTTCAGCATCTTGCTCTTCATCTCCATCTTCATCTTCATCTTCTTCTTCGTCTTCACCATCACCCACAGCTACAGCCGGTCCCTTACCATTGAGGTCACGGGCCACAATGCCATCTACCATCTTGTAGCCCATCCGCTGTGCAGTAGTGAGGTCATAGGAGCTACGAGACTTATGGGCAATCATCTCTTCTTTTGGAATAGGGATATCAAGGAGCATGAAGAGGGAGGTGAGCTGACATGCGTAAGGCATGGACCTCTTTGAGCTACGGAGGCAAATGCGGAGGGTGGAGACCATGAGTTGTGGTAGGTTGATGGGTTCATAGTTCAAGAATGCATGAAACAAGGACTTGTGAACTGAAGTCACAAGTTCGCGACTACCATCTTTTGGAACAATGATGGTGGAGAATATGTGGTGGATGAGACGATGAAGTGGAGGGTAGGAGTTAGCATTCAATTGCTTACGATCTTTGGGGTCGTAAGGCTGCAAAGTTATGAGTTGATGATACTCTTCTGGGGTGGGATGATGAGACATAATATCAATCCCAGTGTTGGGGATTTGCAAGGAGACAGAGAAAAGATTAGGGGAAATTCGAAAGGAAGTCCCCTTGACTCTGGAATAGAGGTCACCTACTGCAGTCTGGCAGAGGTTGTTGAGGAACTCCGTCACAACAATGGGTGAATACTGCTTGTGATTATAGCAAAACGGAGACCAGCCTTGGATGTCGAAGAGAGGCTACAGTCCTGGAAATAGGGCTTCCAGAGAGACGAAGTCGACATACCGGGGCTGCACGAACTTTGTGAAGGTGCCATGGACTTCGAGGAGTTGAAGTTTGGGAGGGATGATGGGCTCTGCCAGACGATCTTCCCGGTGTTTCGTCCGGTGCTCGGCGGGTGCCCTAGAGCCCTGGAGCCCTGTTCGGCTTCGGAGACCAAGGAGGACGACGGGAGGCCATCTTCTTGGCTGATGGAGCCATCTGAAGTTGTATCTCGAAGTAGATGGTGACGGGAGAGAGGAAGAAGACAGAGGGAGGAAGGAAACGCTAAGGGCAGGGTGTTCTCCTCTGTTGCCCTGGAAAGGAAGGGTTTGGGGAGAAGGAGGGAGAAAGGTTTTTGGAAGTGGGAAAGGGTGGAAGGGGATGTGAAACCTTTTATAGATGTTATGTGAGAATTTGAAAGGTTGGGTCCCACGCAATCTGCCCTAAAATCGATGCTCGGTGGGCTTCCAAACAAGGGTCTGCCGCCGGCTGTCGACAGGAGGCTTGGGGCCCTGTCGACAGGCACTTGCACAAGTGTGCCACTGAAGGAATTGTGTCAAATTTTCAAGGCATTTGAGCATCAAACGTGTATATAATATGGAAAATGTGTAAAATCATATTATAAAATGTCATAGCCACACATATTTTGGACACATCAAGAATCTACAATGGTTGTGAAATAATATTCCCCGATTCGCAAGTGACAATAACAAGAATGCATTAAACAAAAACATGTGTTCATAAAAAGACCCTCTTCAATAATGTCATTTGCAAGAGACCTTTTTCCTTAGTTGGTGACATACACAAGATTAATGAGGTGTATGTTTACATGGTTAGTTAAACAAAAACCACTTAATCACCTTGGCAGGACAAATTGGGAGGCTACACTCTATTTCTTCAAAAAAAAAAAATTTATTAGAAGCATAAGAGAAACAGTGGTAATTAGGATCAGTTGACCTTTTTACATGAAGATAGACATTTGTGGTGCCCGTATCCCAGTTTCTCGATTGAGTGACCATCAAACCATTTTACAGAGTTAATGAGTAAGCCGTTTGACGCGAAGATAGACAGTTGTGATGCCCGTATCCTCGGTTACTTAGAAATACTCAACATTGCTCTGCCTTTTCTCTTTTTTTAATGAACACTTTGTGTTTTGTTTTGAAATAGGTAGCTTTTCTCCCTAATTTTGATTGATTTTTCCTTTTTCATGTTTAAAATCAAGGTCAAGAAGTAGAAGAAGTTTAAAAACCAATGAAAGACATAACCCCCAATGACCTAGTAACTAATCACATGACTTTTGAAAAATGATATTTTACAAATTAGTTATTCAAGTGAGTTAATCTTAGCTCATGTGATTTTATTTGATGTGCTCAAGTTAATGCAACTTAGACTCATAAAGAATAGTATGTCAAAATCATTGTGATTTAGACAATATCTTTGATATCATGTGGATAGGATAAGTTATAATGTTGGCATTTCCCATTTTTCACCTTAAATACTTTCAATAAGTATGCTCATGAAGAATTGTGGACCAAAGAGTGAAGTATTTGAATAAACTGATCCATCTGTCGACAGCCATTAGGGGTCTGTCAACAGCTACTGACAGAGCTAAAGGATGAAGGCTCTGGAGGGGTGTTCCTGTCGACAGGCGATGGAGGGCTGTCGACAGGTACTGACAAACAGACAAAAGGTGATTTCGGGTGGACTGAAGCTGTCAGTGGCTGTCGACAGCAGCTTGGGGGCTGTCGACAGGGACTTCAGAAAAATAGTTTTTGAAGGCAGAAATGAGAGAAATTATTGAATGTTCATTCAAGGGAAGTAAGGCAATGGCCAAGTACATGTTTCCCTCTGGAATTTCACTCACCTACCTTAACATAGCTCCCCCATAGTGTGTGCATGTGAAGACTCATCATTCAAGCAATTCAAAAACAATTCAAGTAAGAGTTTCACACATTTCAACATCACACCATTCATGTAAGTGGATAACAACAAAAATCTTTTTGGTATTTTTGATTTTATAAATTTTTTTGTTTTGTTTTTAGAATGATTGGGCACATTGTAAAGAAACTAAATACTTTATCTAAAATAGATGTCCCTTTTTCACTTCAACTATGGACACGTGGCGGAGAATGTTTTGACACGCATAATGAAAGTTTCCAAACAAGCATAACTTGTTTTTCCACAGATCACCATTTGATATACCACATAGTTGTTGCACACATGGAACATATATTCAAGATTTGGTATGAGTTTCATTGGATTTTGCACAAACCCAATTCTCTTCTAAGTGTAGTGAACCTATCCTCAGCCAATGGTTTTGTGAAGATGTCAGCTAGTTGTTTCTCAGTGGGTATGAAGCTCAACTCTAAGGTGTTGTTGGCTACCTCATCTCTCAGAAAATGGTGTCTAATCTCTATGTGCTTTGTTCTAGATTGTTGAATTGGGTTCTTTGAGAGATTGATTGCACTAGTGTTGTCACATAGGATATGTGTGCATCCAATGTCAATGTTGTAGTCAGAAAATTGACTTTTTATCCAACACTTGAGCCGCACAACTCCCTACAACAACATATTCTGCCTCTGCAGTGGAGAGTGCAACCGAGTGTTGCTTCTTGGATGCCAACGAAACCATGCAACCACCAAGAATTTGGCAATAGCCACTAGTGCTTTTCCTGTCAATTTTACATCCAGCATAGTGAGCATCAGAATAAGAGACCAAGTTGAAGCTACTACCTGCTGGATACCAAAGACCCATATCATGCGTACCTAAGAGATATCGAAATATTCTCTTAACTGTAACCAAATGGCTTTCCTTTGGACTAGATTGGTATCTAGCACAAAGGCAAACACTGAATTGAATGTCCGGTCTACTTGCAGTAAGATATAAAAGGGAGCCAATCATACCTCGAAAATGCTTTGCATCTACCGGTTTACCTTTCTCATCACTTTCTAGTTTTATGCTTGTGCTCATTGGTGTTGAGGCAGGCTTGGCTTGTTCGAACTGAAATCTTTTCAGTAGCTCTTTGACATACTTTTCTTGGTTGATGAAGTATCCATCTTCTAGTTGTTTCACCTGTAGACCAAGAAAAAATTGAAGCTCCCCCATTAAGCTCATCTCAATTCACTGCGCATGTGTTTTGAAAACTCTTCGCACAGTGATGGGTTAGTAGAACCAATATAATATCGTCCACATAAACTTGAACAACAATTATGTGATTGCGGACTCTCTTAGTGAAAAGAGTTTGGTCTACTTTACCTCGTGAGTAGTTTTTGCTTACCAAAAATGTGCTTAGCCGGTCGTACCAAGCTCGGGGTGCCTGTTTCAAACCATAAAGGGCTTTGTGTAATTTAAACACATGGTTAGGTTTATCACGATCCTCAAAGCCATGTGGTTGAGAGATATAGACTTCCTCTTTGATGTAGCCATTCAAGAAGCAGTTTTTACATCCATTTGAAAAAGCTTGAACTTGTTTGAGCATGCATATGCTAACAAGATTTAACTGCTTCTAGCCTAGCTATAGGAGCAAAGGATTCTTCGAAGTCAACACAAAATTCCTGATTATATCCCTTTGCAACCAGTCTAGACTTATTTCTCGCCACTTTACCCTCTTCATTTAGTTTATTCCTAAAGACCCATCTTGTCCCTATGACAGAAATTTTAGGGGTTCTATGAACTAGACTCCAGACACTATTTCTCTGAAATTGCCCAAGCTCCTCATGCATAGCATCAATCCATGAGTTTTCCTTTAAAGCTTCTTCAACATTTTTAGGTTCCACGTGAGACACAAAAGCTAGATGATCCTGTTCAACTATTTCCCTAAGTTGAGACCTAGTTTGAACTTTTTCATTCACATCCCTATTATGTTCTCAAGTGGATGATCTTTAGAGTACCTGACATTTGTGATTGTTGAAGGTCCTGGTTGATCTTGCATTTGAGGAGGTTGTTCTGGAGGAGGTGTGCTTGAGGAGTTTCAGCTCGAGGCTCCTCTTGTTGTGGATATTCTTCAGGTTCATCGTTTTGATTTCTGAACAAATTGCATCATCCTCATCATCGTACCTACGAAGATGTTCACTGTTAGTCTTGGAGACAATTTTAGAGTTTGCTTTTATTTTTATTTGAAGTTCCCCAAGTGTTGTTCCTTCATCTTCATCTTCAAACCTGTAAGCATTCGAGATGTTAGGCTTTGATTGAGATTCATCAAAAACAACATGTGGAGTTTCTTCCACCGTTTGAATTTTAAGATTAAACACCCTGTAAGCTCTAGAGTGTTCTGAATATCCAAGAAGAATACCTTGATCACTTTTGGCCTCAAATTTGTCTAGATCAGCTTTATCATTATTATGAATGAAGACTTTTGATAAAAACTCTAAAGTACCCAATGCTGTGTTTCTTACCTTTTAGCAATTCATAGGGAATTTTCTTGATTACAGGTCTTACCATGGCTCTGTTGAGAATGTAGCATGATGTGTTTACCACTTCTGCTCAGAAGGTTATTGCAAGTTGACTTTCGACCAGAAGGGTGCGAGCCATTTCCACCAAGGTTCTGTTCTTTCTCTCCACTATACCATTTTGCTCCGGAGTTCTTCAGGAGGAGAACAGGTGTTCTATTCCTTGGTGCCTGCAAAAATCAGAAAAAGAATTATTGTCAAACTCTGCCCCGCGATCAGTGCGGATGGAGCATATCTTGTTGACATTTCCATGCTCAATTTTATTGAAGAATTCCTCAAACAGGCTTATTGCTTCATTTTTGTGTGAGAGGAACTTAACCCATGTGAACCTAGAGAAGTCGTCTACAATGACAAAACCAAAGCGTTTGCCATTGAGACTCAGTGTTCTCGTAGGTCCAAATAGATCTATGTGCAGCAATTCAAAGGGTTTAGTAGTGCTTACCGGTGCTTTTGATTTGAAGGATTTCCGGGTTTGTTTTCCCTGTGCACATGCATCACAAAAGCTTTCATTCTTACTGAAGGGAATTTCAGGAAGTCCACTTAGCAATTTGAGCCTCATAATCTTGTGCAAAACGTTGTAACTTACATGACCAAGCCTACGATGCCACAACGTAAGCTCATCCTGTTTGTTTGCTACAACACACAAGTTATCATTTTCTGGATCATCTAAGTCAACCATGTAAATGTTGTTTATTCTTTTTCCAGAAAATTTCAGACTTCCTGATTCCTTATCAATGATTTGACATGAATTAGACTCAAAGACAACTTTATGACCCTTATCACATAATTGACTTATGCTAAGCAAATTATGATGAAGGCCATCTACCAACAATACATTGTCTATAGATTTAGAAGCATACTTACCAATCTTACCTGAGCCGATGATTTGGCCTTTGTTGTTACCTCCAAATATGACTTGACCTCTGTCTTTTTCCACCATCATACATAATTTACCTTTGTCGCCTGTCATATGCCTTGAGCATCCACTCTCTAGGTACCATTTGTTTTGATTATTGGCTGCTAGGCATTCCTGCACAGTGGATCAGACATGAGGTTTTGGTACCCAAATTACTTTGGGTCCCAATGTATCATTCATGCCAAACAATAAATGCTTTGGAATCCAAACTTGTTTGAGTTTCTGTTTGTTTGGACTATTCCAGCATTGTTTTTCATTATGCCCGACCTTTTTACAGAAATTGCATGATGAAGCTTTTTCTACAACAATGGGCTTTTTGTTTTGAGGAACATGCATGGGCATTTTACCTTTCTGTTGCGTGGTCAGCTTTCCTTTGGAAGCTGGTTTCCCATCCTGTCGACAACCCTCTTTGGGGCTGTTGACAGGTTTTGAAGTTTTGTTAGCAACAGATTTGGTTTTCTTGGGTTCATGTTTCTTGCCTTTGGCTTGACTTTTAGTTTTCATTGATGGGATTTGTTTGCTTGTGCTTGGGTTGGAATCAACAAAAGATGTCAACAGATTTTTACCAATTACTTTTGGTTTAAAGCTTGATATCCAATCCCATGTTTTGCAACAAGCACAGTAGATACCCAAGATTGCATCAAGATTTTGTTTACCCTTGACAAACCTAGTTAGATCTTCAGATTTTCCCTTAAGTTGCTCTTCAGCCTTTTTCAACTTTTCTTAACTTCAACAAGTTCATATTGAAGAGTTTTAAGGGAATTGCTTAGATCATCTTTTTCTTTTTGAACTTGTTGCAATTTCAGTTTCATGCCATCCATTTCCTCACTATGTGCTTGTTTATCAACTTTCATCATTTCAATTTCTTTATTCAAGGATGCAATTTGTTCATTATGGTTGGTGTCATGAACAAGGGAGTTGATTTTCTTTTTCAGTGCTTTATTTTCAGACTTAAACTCACAGAATTTTTCGAATAAAACAGTATAAGCTTCTTCCCATTCATCAACGAATAAATTTCAAAGAAGAATTTACCGCATTGGAGTCGTTGCTTCTAGCCATTAGACACTGAACTTCATCATCTCCAGAGGTAGCTTGACTGTTCTCATCTTAATCTTCATCACCCCAAGTTGCCAACATTGCCTTGGCTTTCTTGAAGGTGAATTTCTCCTTTTTCAGTTTCTTCTTGAGCTCGGGGCACTCTCCTCTCATGTGCCCTTGTTTCTTGCACTCATAGCACACAACATCAGACTTTTTGTTAGAATCAGATTTGTTCAAAAAGTCTTTCTTTTGAAAAGTTTGGAGTTACCTGATCCTCTCTTTTGAATTTCAAAAATTTTTGAATTGTCTAGTGAGCATGGCCATTTCATTACTTTCACTGTCACTAGAGGTTTTAGGCTCATCACTTTCCTACTGAGGATCCTTTTTGGAACCTGAAGAGTTTTTCATAGAAGCTTTCAAAGCAATTGATTTTCTTGGGTTCTCCTCAGTTTCCTTTCTTTTGACATTAATTTCATATGTCATTAAGGAGCCAATAAGTTCATCCAATTTCATTATTGAGAGATCTTTTGAATCTTCAATGACAGTGGCTTTGGTGTTCCATGAGGATGGAAGAGACTAAAGTATCTTCCTCACCAAATCACTTTCGAGTATTCTTTTTAAGACCTTTCAACCCATTTATTATTAGCATGAACCTAGCAAACATGTCTGAGATGGTTTCATTGTTGTTCATCTTAAACATCTCATACTCAGAGACCATCATGCTTACCTTTGATTCCCTTACCTGAGACGTACCTTCGTATATCAATTCGAGCTTGTCCCACATTTCTTTTGCTGAGGTGCACATAGAGACTCTTGAATATTCCTTGGGATGGATGGTGCATTGCATCATGTTAAGGGCACTCCAGTTGAGTGTTCCTTTTGCAATTTGATCCTTCGTCTAGGTATCTTCATCCTCGGGAAGAGTGTATGCTCCTTTGTGGACGATCTTCCACAGCTCAAAGTTCTTGGTCTCAGGAATACCTGCATGCGGTTTTTCCAATAAGGGTAGTCAGTTCCGTCAAAGAAGGGTGGCCTGGTCACAGAGTGTCCTTCGGCCATATACCCCTTGTTAGATTCCATGAGATCAAAGTTCTCCTGATCGTAAGATCAAACACGTATAACAGTAAATCGGAGAAACCTTGCTCTGATACCAATTGAAAAGTTGTGGAATTCCCTATATGGTAATCTAGAAGGGGGGTTGAATAGATTACAGTCAATTAAAAAGTTCTTACCACCTTCTTTTCATGAAGACACAAACTGTGAAAACTGTAACAGAGTTTAAGCTAAACTTTGATGTGTGTAACTTAACAATAGATAGAAAAACAATCTATCAGACGTGTGTAGAGACACCGTACCTACCAAACATCTAACGTAGAAATGTTCAAACCATAGGACACAGAGTTTTACGTGGTTCGGAGTACACAACTTGTGTATCCTACGTCCACGGTCCACACACACATGCAGAAAGACTGCTTATGAGCTAGTTCAACGACTACGACTAACACACACGAGTTCTCTGATGTGAAACCACGATCAGAACACACAAGCCACGTGAATCAAGCACAAGGACTACTTGAGACACAACCACACACACACAGATATGTAAAAACTAAAACAGGGAAGAGTTCTGAGTTGAAACACAAATCCTGATTAAGAACTCTTCCGATGAACGTCTGGATGGACTTCAAGTTTCATCTTGATGGACACAACTTGATGGAGAGTCTTGAATCCACGATGATCAGACTTCAATATTGCTGGATCAACAGTTGGTTCAATCTCTGAACAGCAGGGTGAAGCAGCAGCAACAAAACCTCTTGTTCTTGGACTTTCTCTAGGGTTTTTGGTGGAGGCTGCTTCTGTACGAGATTACCTTCAAAAGATAGCTTATATAGTGGTGTCCATATGGAGAGACGTGGTAGTTGGAACCACCATGATTGGCAACTTAAAAACTTTCCACTACAAGAAAAAAAACGGGAATAGAGACCGAAATATTCGGTCTCTTCGGTCTCTATTCGGTCCCTAAACTGCTCAGAGACCGAATAGTGACCGAATAGTGACCGAATTTGTCGGTCAAGAACTTCGGTCACAAATCTGTGACCGCCTAAATTCGGTCCCTATTCGCGTCACTAAATAGGGACCGAATAGGGACCGAATCAGGTCGGTCCCTATTTAGGGACCGAACTTATTCGGTCCCAATTCGGTCCCTAAAATAGAGACCGAATAGGGACCGAATATTCGGTCCCTATTTAGGGACTGAACTGAATCGGTCACTATTCGGTCCCTATTTTAGGGACCGAATGGGGACCGAATATTCGGTCCCTATTTAGGGACCGAACTGAGTTGGTCCCAATTCAGTCCCTAACAATAGGGACCGAATAGGGACCGAATAAAATCGGTCACTATTAGGGACCGAAATAATTCGGTCCCTATTCGGTCCCTATTTTAGGGACCGAACTTAGGTGGGGGCACCCCTCAGGATCAGGTTTTAATTGGACTTGAACATTTTTATTTGAGATGTTGGGAACGCGTGATTGATGTGCAATAACGAGCTCTATTACTTACGACTGTTCATGGACAAACTGGGGCCATAGGAAACATTGTTCAACTCCAAATGTGGCCATCACAAACTATTCAAGCCCTCAGTAGATTCTAAATTACAAAACCTCAAGAAGAAAAATAAAAACAAACACAAGGAAAGAAAGAAAGTAAAGTTAGTGCGGGATTCTTCATCTCGCCCTCAGGGCTTCATCCCACACAGAATATTGGCAGCTTGGCGAGCGAAGTATGTGAGGATGATGTCTGCGCCGGCCCGTTTTATGCACATCAATGCCTCCATCATGACTTTCTCCTCATCGATCATTTTCAGGACCGCACCAGCTTTTATCATGGCATACTCGCCAGAGACCTGAATCAAAAAAGCGCACCAACATCATAATTATGGGAGGAAACAATGGTAGGAAAAAAAAAAGAACAGTATGAGCAAAGATGTCCGGTCGATAACCAACAATAGCTTCAGCCTGTTTGTAAACGCTCTCTTTTATCATTGCATACCATTACAAGCCTTCTTCCACTTCTATCCATCAGAAAAGCACCTATTATCGTGATGGTGAATCATTGTGTTAGAGATATCAAATCCAAGTGACTCTGTCACACGTTGTATTTGAGCTTGTATTCCTTTTGCCCTTTCAAAGATCACCTTTATACTAAATAGTCGATCATTGATCTTCTCTATGTCAATCTGCAAAGACATGACGACATCAAGAATCGCTCTCAAGCTCGGTGAAGTGGTGGAATACCATGATGATGAGTATGTCATAGCACATCCATCTTCAATAATCTTGATTAAACAAATTATAAACATCAACCTACGTTAAACAGTACGCATTCTTTTTTTTTTTTTTTTGAAATCAATAAGACAGTTTGCATTGTAAGATTTAATGCACATGCATTCTTAATATCCTCAAATCCTAAAAATATTGAGAACTTTTGCATCGTGCAACATGAATATGCATGATAATTGTTTCTAGCTAATTTATTATCCTATAGATTACCTTTTTTTATTATTATTATTATTCTAACAAGAATGACAAACAAGAACATCTTTATGGGAAGGATATATAAATTCAAAAAAAAAACTTATTGGCAAAAGCATGAAGTACTATATATGTGAGAATTAAGTAATACCTCAAGAATCTTGTATGGAATAGTACTAGATCTGGAATTATGCTCCGGAACTTCTGAAGAGCTGAGTGACAAATTTGGATCATTTAGACTAGTCAATTCCCCTCAGACATTTCTTTTTCCAACATTTCAATTTTGCAGTGAATTCCTTGTAGATATTCTGCTGCATCTATCAAGATCGATCTCTTATCCATCTGTATATAGTAAAGTCAAAAGAACAGCTTCTAAATATTAAGTTTAATTTTAACTAGCCAGAAAGCAAGTTTATAAATATGCTCACAAATTAAGGACCTGAAGATGATGCACGACATGGTAGTTCTTTCCCAGGCCAGTAAATCACTCGTTCGTCCCCAAAAGTCATGAGATGGATGATTTCTTTTGCTGCTAACATGATATAATGAATGGAAGTTCTTATATATCTAATTAATGCATATATATGGAAGACATCCAACCCATATTATCTATATCAGAATTGATTAATTATGATGTGATTCACTAGTTGCATGCCACTCTCCAAAAGAGAATCATGCATGCTTACTTGATGAAATGGACATACATGTGTGATCAAATCACAATTAGTCATAATTAATCATTTGCCACAACGAACTGCTCATTGATTTAGCTATCGCAGAATATATATATATATATATAGTACTCATAGTTAGATCTTCTTTATTGAAGTGGACATAAGTTATCCTAAAGTAAAAAGGAGAAGAAAAGGAAGCATTAATTAAGATAGGGTTTTTTTATAAAAAAAAATTAAAATAATTATATCTTATTAAATTATTAGTGACCGAACCATCGATTGGCCCTGACGTCTGGAGGCGACAGGAGAAGACGACGGCGGCGGCGATGGCGGCGGCGTCCGGCGACAGCAGCAGCCTCCGGCGATGGCAGCGCACGGCGTCTGGCGTAGGCGGCGCATGGCGATGGAGTCCGGCGAACGAGAGAGAGAGAGAGCAAGCAGGGATGGAGGAGAGAAAGAGAGAGCGCGTTCGGACGGAGGAGGGAGAGAGAGTGCGCGAAAGGGGGATGAATGGGGGAAGACGCGGCCTATAGCGACCGAGCGGTCCTTAATTCGGTCTCTACAGAATAGAGACCGATTAAAATCAGTCACTATTCTGTCACTATATAGTGACCGAATAGTGACCAACCATAATCGGTCACAAAATTTTTCACATCCCGCCACCACGTAAACATTTGTGACTAAAATGAAAGCGGTCACTATTCGGTCCCTGAATAGGGACCGCATAGTGACTGAATTTTTTCGGTCCCTATTCGGTCCCTATTCAGGGACTGAATGGGGACCGAAATTATTCGGTCTCTATATTTGGGACCGAATAATTTCGGTCCCTATTCGGTCCCTATTCAGGGACCGAATAGGGACCGGAATTATTCGGTCTCTATATTTGGGACTGAAGTTTTCAGTCTCTATTCGGTCCCTATTTTGAGACCGAATAGGGACCGAAAAATTTCGGTCTCTAAATCGGTCTCTATATGCGCTTTTTCTTGTAGTGTCCGTATCTGAAGGTTTTCTTCGTCTGTCGATAGCACTGGGTGCTCCTATCGACAGGTGCTGACAGGCAGAGGATTGGGAGTTCGGGAGAATGTTTCCTGTCAGTGGTTGTCGACAGGCGACACTGGTGCTGTCGACAGGCACTCCTGTCTGAGGTATGGCTTTCTGGCCTGTTTGTAGCTGTCGACAGAGACCTTTCTAGCTGTCAACAGGAACCTGTTTTTCTTGCTTTCTTGATCTTTTGAACCTTGTTTTGGTACATGTCTTGCATAGTATCTCACCTACATAAAAGAACTTAGTTAGGGGATATAATGACATATACATGATCAATTAACATGTTATTTCACTTGCATTCCAAGAGTCATTAGCATCAAGTTTCATTACTTAACATTCATCAATTTTGTCCATGAAATCACTACAGAAAACCAGGCTTTGCTTACGTCCAAACACCGTAGTAGATAACCAAAAATCGTAAGCATAGTCTTGCTTACGGTGTTACCCTACGGTTGGGTTTCGTCGGCTAAAGTCCGACGGCAAAGGCCTAAGGCTACGGTGTATTAAACTCCGTAAGTATATAGCTATAGTGACGGTGTTGGTAGCCATAAGTAACACCATTAGGATATCTGTTTTTGGCTACGACGATGTTAACCGTAGTCATATTTTTGTAAGGGTACTCAGTTACAACTACGAAGATCCCTACGGCATTGTAAACCATAAGCATGTTTCCCTATACGGCCACATACACCATAAGCAAGTATGTGTCCCTACGGCCAATACACCATAACAGTTTTGTTTTAGCCAAAAAAAATAGTAAAATCGTCAGATGGATCCACATTCACCTATTTTAGAGATTCCACATTCACAAGCACATTGGATCAACACATACAAATCCCCATTAGATCAACACATACATCACATTTAGTTCCACACATACACATCCACATTTAGATCAACACATACACATCCACATTTAGATCCACACACATTCACACCCACTCATTCACAATGCACAACACATTAATATATAAAAAATATTAAAGTTTAACAAACAATAATGTTAATGAAAGATTACATCAACATCATTGTTCACATTCACATACTGTTCAGAAGAGGAAGTTAATTTTAGTAAGATGAGAGTTGCCAAATGGCTGTGAGGATGATCATAACATATAGGAGACCATGTGTGATATTGTTCTACCTCTTCACATTCTATGATCTCTTTTCTATCTCATCAGCTCCCAAGTCCTCTATACCCTCTGTCTTCTGGTCCACTTCTACAGCTAGAAAGATGAAGTACTAGATGAATCCTTAGGGAGTCCAACTATTTGTTACAGAAACATAACAAGATTCTAAGATAAGTGTTCGTTTAAAGAGCTAATTAAGGAAGCAACTTTGGGCCACAGAATATCAGAATGGATGGCATGATGAAATTCGGATCTAAGTAGTCATAGAAATTAAAAATTGTTCCAAGAATGCATGAACACAGAGTCGCAGATTGGTTTAAAAAAAAGGAGAGCAAACAAGGGAAGAAAAGCGAAAAAAAAAAAACCAGCACACAAAATGAACTCTGGTGTCTCAGTTGTAGTCAGGTACTATACATGACAGAAAGCAGAATTATTTATTTGTGCATCTCACTCAAATTGAGACACTCAGGTCACCATATGTATGATTATGTTCTGAGAAATTCCTAAACCTTTTGAAGAGCCAGCTGTTGGCACTGGACCGCTAATTATATGGATGTCTTTCGGAACAGTATCTATGTAAGCTACATGCTTCCCAGTGGAAGCAGCCGACCTGAAATCATAAGCTTTTACAACAATCGATTGAACACTCTTTTATCTCACCAACCTTAATTTGTGTGCATGTACAAGTGAAAAAAAAATCTAACAGACTGGAGATAGAGATTCTCATCATTTTAGAATTTCCACAGCTATCATGAGCCTAGGGGCTAGCAAGGTTGTCTATAATTTGACACATCCCACAAATGTTGTCCTATGCATTGGCTAGGTATGCCACGTGAGCAGAGCAAACAGGGACCAAATGGTGTCAGATAGCTCTGGCAAGAGGTAGCAGGGTTCCTAAAATGGAAAAATTGGCCATCACATCTAAAGGACCCGTGGGACCTTTGTATGATTGGAAACAAATGGAGCTATGTGTAGATGCCATCTGTAAACCACCAGCAAGCAATTTATTTCAGTGTGGAAACTGGAGCATACCAAAACAACTCTATTTTACTGAACACTCCAAATTTTTACTAAAACAGTCTGTCTAGAATCTGGCATGTGGATGTCAAAAGTGACAACAGATGACACTGAAATAATTATATCAAACTGAAATCAATTTTCATCATTGGCATTCACTAAAAAAATAACTACAACTACCATTCATTTCAGTTAAAACTCACATCTGGTGCAACTCAGATCCAGTGCAACTCAGATGTAATAAAATTTGGACCATATTATGTTACTTACCAAAAAAGGTGGAGGTGAAGATCAATCATCCTCAAGCTCAACATGTTACATGTAAAAATGTAAATAACATCAGAGTTGACAATTAGCAACATATAAATAAGAATGAGATAAATATAAATAAACTTACATATTCTCAGAAATAATATGCCTTATGTGATCAACAAGGTGCTGGAGATGAATCATACATCAATAACACAGCTACAAAATATAGGAGCTTTCCCCTTGGGAGCAGCAATAATTACAGTAATAGCCACTCAGAGATTCTAAGAAAACCTTTTTATTAGTCACATCTTCTCACTTGTGCCCATTCCCAATCTCACTGGGATGTCCATCTAAGAATGCAAGAAAAAGCAGGAGATGTGTTGATACATGGGTTACAGATGGAGCAAGCGCTAGACATAAAAATTGCCTCTAAGTCACTAAGCCTTCGCAAACTAACATGAAAATTTTTAATTAATTTTGTATATCCAAATCCCTAGTTGCCGCAAGCAAGATAGAACAGCTCAGCATCATTCTTCAATCTTCACATCCTCTCATGAACATGAGATCTGAAATTTCTGGTTTCTATGCTTCCAATTTTTCACCATGTTGGAAGAATTCAGAAAACAATCAGGAATGAGTACAATCATTGCAGCACTCTCATAAAGAGAATTATGTCAACATTAGAATATCATAAGAAAAACATCAGAAGGAGGGCCTACATTTGTTTTCTTGGAGTCACATTCCAATTCTTCTTCATATATCCACAAAGATCACATGCCAATTTTTCTTCATAACCTCCAATCATGATAGTCAATAGGTCTAAGTCCAAACTAGAAGATAAGAAAGTTCAAGAGAAAAAACATATTTAGTGGTTTCTATAACTAACCAGGCTTCACAAAATCTGATAGACCAAAATCTATGGCCTTCAAGGAAGCATTCTACTCCTTTCATCTGAAAAGAAAGTTTTGCAAAATATAAAAAGATTGTCAAAAAATTTCTGCATAGAATCGGATATGCTTCAAAAGGCAGTGTCCTAGGTATGAAGTGATCACAGTATACTAGTTCATGGCTCTTACCAATATTGAATCTTATGCAACACCATTCCAATGACATTATGTTTTTATATAAGGGGGATTTTTTGAGAACATATTGATACAATCATTGTACAACCTTTCCTTCATTCATTTTAATAGGCTTATGGAACTATCTAACGAAAAGAAAAAGAACAACACTTAAGAGCCCAAGGATAGTCTGTGTTTTTCCAGTTCCTGGTGGACCCTGGAAAAAGAGGTAAGCATAAGGAATCAAAGTTAAACATGTTCTAAAACAATCTTCAGCCACACCTGCCAAAAGAGAATACCGCTCTCATCCTCATCCACAACCCACCTTAGTACTAGCATTGGCCTCATAAATGAGAAAGCAAGACAAATTTGCTGCTGTAGATCCCACATATATGCCTATGATGATCCAGTGGTTATGTCTCTTCCACCTATCTTGAGGACATTCATATATCAGTCACCAAGTTTGAGCAAAAAGTGATGATTCATTGAGCAATATATTAGTTTTCTGGTCTACTCCAATGCATGATGAGAAATAAAATGATACAGGAAATACAAAACAGAATTCATGAGAATGCAACAGTCTTAACTATACCAATTTCAGTATATACCCTACCTAGCAAGCAGTAGGACCAACATGTCAGAATATATCTTCATGTTGCAGTAGTAAATGTCAGCCATCAAAGAGAACCCCCAACTATATAACCAAGCAACCCAGCTGCCAAAAGGATGTTGATGACTCAGCAAATGCAACAAATATGTATCCATGGACTCATTATAAGAAAATAGGCAATGAAGGCTGCAGAGTACCCAGCATCTAACATGAAATAAAGTATATTTTTGTGATTAAGATAACAAAGACGATAACATGAGAGCATAGTAAATGTCTTGAATTTCATGCATTCACTAATACATGAATGAAAAATTCATTATGGGTTGATTCTTCTCCATAACAAAAGTTGACTTCTATGGTAGACAAGTATACAAACCTATGATGTTTGTTTGTTTCTTTATTAATGACATTACAGAGACTTATTAGAATAACATTACTCAACATACATATGTCAATCTTTTCAGGACAACCACAGAGGAAACAAGCAGTCGAAAATAATAAAGGGGAGATTATCTACCAAGCACTCATCAATATTCTCAATATATGCGTCCTCTATGTTGGAAAATATAGCATCAGGGGCGGCCGGAATTTGATCTGAAAAAAAAATAGGAATCAGTAAAAGTTATTGAATGAAAGCATCATGTACAAAAGTACAAATGTGCAGGCTACATGAAATCCGAAAAAAGTTCAAATTTGTTCCCTAAGCATTAGGACAATATGAGACTACTTGTATTTTTTTGGGATTTTTAGGTTGAACTCACCTTGGCAGTGCAGACCAAGTTTGTGGAATGCTGATGGGAGCTCAAAAAGTTAAGCAAATATCACTCTAACTGTAAGAGAGACAACAAAAAGTTAAGCAAATATCACTCTAAACTGATAATAGTATCATAATCTAATTTGTTTTCATAAGCCACCAAAGATGTCCTGAAAGGGAGGCCTACCTTGAGGAGTTCCTGCAATCACAATAGTTTGTAATGGCTGGCAGGAGATGTTGATTTCCTCCATGGTGAAAAACATTGCAGGCTCACCAGTATCCGTGGAAGCAGGGGGATGGATATTAAGGGGATAGCTGGAGGCTTGAGAGCAGTTAATAAAACCTGTTGCTTGAGGGGCTCTACACGGATGGCAGTCACTGCTGCATAACCAGTGGGAACCGTGGCAGAATTAGCATGGACACCTTTGGACTGACAGGGTCTTGATCGCCCTCATAGGTAGCTCTCATGCTATGAAGAGGATGGACAGCAGTGGGTGCATCTGTCACATGCTCCGGTTCAGATTTCTGAACTGGCATTTCAGCGAACACTGGGTGTACATCATCTTGTGCTGCTGTCTTGGCTGCTACTTGGACATTCTGAGCACCTGGATATACAGTGGTATCATCCACTAATCTGCTATCAATGTGGTGGGTAAGAGTGGAACAAAGCAGTGGTGTGTTTGCTTTATCACTTGGTGGTGGATTGTTCTGCGCACCAGGAGAATTAACATCCTGCTCATCAGTGGGAGAGCACACAGTCGCTTCAGATTGTTGCCCATTCTTGAGGATGGGTCTCCAAATTTGTTTACCGGTCTGTTTCGGCACCATATCATCAGAATTTATGTCAGTTCAGAGAGAGCACTGTGTCGAGTCCACCTACCTCGTCCTCAACCCCCAATTATGGTTTCGGCCTGGTAGTTTTGGACTTGCGTTGTCATTACCAGAGTTTTATTCTCTGTTGTTTTTTTTTTTTTTAACAATGGAAGAGAAGATTTCTTTCAACGTAAGAGCAGGCTTCTGGAGAAGAAGCCAAAGATCGTATGCAGAGAAACATACATAAGAGGATAGAAACTATGGGTAAACCAAATATGATCTCCCTTGCACAAAAAGATCAGCCACATCATACTAGCACAAAAGGCCGAACACTGCCATCAGAGTATAAAGAGATGAAAACTCTATGATCAAGGTGGAATCTATTAGTAACATGAGAAAAATAACTCGGATGAAACACATATAGCTCTAAACCTTCAAACCGAGGTCTTCCATTACAGACTTTTAATGGCTGAAGCTGCCCAACCAAATCTTCCAGTGGTAGAGATGAACCTGGGGTAAGACAAGAATAAAATTAGAAGAGATATTACCGAGGACTAGGTACTCAAAAAAACAAAAAAAAAATAGAAAAAGATGATGGTGGAGAGAGAAGGAAGGGGGTGGGACGGTGGAGAGGTACCAGGGGTTGGGGAGGTGGGGTGGGAAATGAGATGGAGCGATGGAAGCTAACGAGGGGGATCAAGGTTGGGAGGAGGGGCTAAAGGACGAAGGAAGCAGGGGGATTTCCGAACTGGGGAGGGAAGGAGGTGAGACCACCGGAGGAGAGAACTGCGATGCACAAGCAGGTGGAGATGGAATCGCTGGGCTACTGAGAGGCCTCCATGGCCCATCTGCGGGGCCAGGGGTGGAGGGCACAGCTGGAGTTGGGTCCACAGCGGGAAGGTGGCCCTTGGCAGTAGCTTTGGGCGCGCCTCTAGCAGCTGGAGTAGAGGAGGGCCCCAACGGAGGGAAGGCCCTTGACCAGGTCGCAGCTTCTGCCAGGTTGGGGGGAACCGGTGGTTCTAGGGCAGCTGGGGAAGAAGAGGGACCCAGCAGTGGGGGATCCCTAAGTAAGGACACAGCATCTACCAGGTTGGGGGGAATCGCACTAGAGTGGGTTGGCGGACTGTAGAACCTGTTGGCCGGAGGCGACGGTCTTGCAGGTGGAGACGGCGACGTTGGAGAGGTAGAGGAGGTGGGAGGCATCGTTGGAGGTGATGTTGAGGAGGGCATCCTCTACGTGCTGCTGCCAAAATCAAGAGAGAGAGGGGGATGGAGGCTGTAATGGCGATGGTGGTCGGAGACGGAGGCGATGAAGCCCGGACCTGGCGGCGATGCATTCGCACGATCGGCGATGAAGTCAAGCCCTAGCCTTCGCGAGGGCGAAGCCCGGAGCTGCTTGCTGACGACGCCACTGTTTACCCTTCCGCCGTTGCTGCCCAATAGCCGCTGCAATGGGAAGGAGAGTGGAGGCAAGGGGAAGGAGGGGTTTTTTTTTCTGTATGTATTCCCGATCGACGTGCGGGAGACCAAAGTTGAATGGGCGCCCAATGTTAAAAAAAATATTTTATTATATATTTACTGTATCAAACTCTGTAAGCATATTAATAATGTTATATGCTTACGATATTACGCCATAGGGGATAGGCATATCTTAAAAGTTCAAGAACAAAGTTTAGAGCATATGCTTACGACACGTATAATCTGTAAGCATACATATGTCTATCCATATGAATAGCCTACGAATATACTGAACCGTAAGCAACTTTTGTAGGCAGAGCTAGGATTTCTTGTAGTGAATGTTCATGCTTGTCATAAAAAATAAAGATGTGATTGTTGGCTTAGCATTCTCATTAAGCATTCAACATATGAGAACTCAACATGGGTGTCCAACAGGGGCTGGAGATTGGGAAACATGTCTTCTAGGGATCTGAACTCGACATAGCAGTGCTGCACGAACTTGTTGAAGGTTCCCCATACCATGGTGAGCTGCAGACCTTGGGAATGATGAGCTCAGGCAACCGATCATTGCGATGCTTGGTTCGGCGCTCAGAGGGAGCCCCGGAGCCTTTGCCTGCTTCAGAGGAAGCAGGATGATGACGGGAGACAACACGCGTACCCTTGGGAGCCATGAAGGAGATGATATGGAAGGAAGAAAGAAGACTGGAGGAAGAAAAGATAGAGAGGAAAACAAAGGATGTTTCTGGCACCCTGGAGAGGAACCCTAGGGTAGAAATAGGGTGAAGACACCTTTTGAGGAAGGTGAGAGGGTGAGGAGTTGTGTTTCCCCCTTTGGATATGTTTAAAAGGCATTTGATGGAAAGGGGTCCCATAAAATCCTGCCAAAATTGGCGCCGGTTGGGCTTCTGAGCCACCCAGATCTGTTGTACCACTCTATATTCGTCCTTGTATTTTGGTGATAACAAAACTTATGATGACATCAAATATATCGTTGTGATAACAACATTTAGGATTAATTAAATTGAACATTTTGTTTCATCTGTGTCGCATCAATCTCATAGCAAAATGCTGAGTCTCACATTGATGCAATATGCGCACTAAAATGCTAAGTGATGTTCATTTAATATACATCGATTTCTATTCAAGTGCCACATCGATTTCACTAACAATGATTTCATAAGTTACACAACGATTTGATCGTGTAACGACTTGCTAAGGCTCATAACGATTTCATAAGTGACAATAACGATTTACTCTCACATCGATTTGCCTTCTATAACGACTTGCTAAGGCTCATAACGATTCGATAAGTGAGTGCAACGATTTGTTCTCACATCGATTTGCCTTCTATAATGACTCGCTAAGGCTCATAATGATTCGATAAGTGAGCGCAATGATTTGCTCTCACATCGATTTGCCTTCTATAACGATTTGCTAAGGCTTCACAACGATTTGATAAGTCTCACATTGATTTGCTTGCCATAATGACTTGATCATCATAACGATTTCATAAGTAAGAAACAACGATTTGCTTCTCACATCGATTTGGCCATCGATTTGCCTATACTTATAATATCGATTTGTTTTCACGTAAACATCGATTTTGTCCAAACATAGACTCCATGTAAACATCGATTTCCTTTATATTCAGATGTTTCAAATATGTTTGACGCCAAATGAAAAGTCAAATATCTTCTGACAGAAAGGCTGCATGCATATCTCAGAGTCATGTCAGAAAAAGATATGAACTACTATTTTCAGCATGTTAGCAGAAACACAGTAGCATGCACTGTTATCTTGTAAACACTCTTTCGTGCTAACACTCTCTTCTATGCCTATAGACCTCAAAGACCACCAAAGGTTGATTAAGACAAATGAAAAGAAACAGCCAAAACTCCAACGGATCTCTTCAACAGATCCATTCAAAAGCTATTCATATAAAGATGAAGTATGGCTGAATAACAAAAAGTGAACCTTCCTGAATATCTTTGAAGGAGTGTACAACCAGTGAGGAACCTCAACGCCACATACACTCAAAGAAAGAGAGAAAGAGCCTGAGCCAGGAAGAAGCAAGCAAAAGCGTCTCAAGCATTCAAGCCTTCAAGCTTTCCTTTCTCTCTTCATTCTCTCTCTACACTCATTGTAATTTTTGGGAGAGTTTTGTGACTGTGTGCTAGTTCTTAAATGTTCATCTTGTAATAGCTCTCGGTCTGATCTATCTTTACTAAGAATGATTTCTGCCCAGCGGTAGGACTGTATACAGTGTAGAACCTAGCTAGGGGTTTGTGTCTAGCAGAACCGCACTGGGGTTTGTACCAGGAGGTTGGCTTCTTTACCTGTAAAAGAAGTGGGTTGCCTTCTTGCCCGGGAAGGAGAAGAAGACCAGCTGGGGTGCTGGGTGTTGTAGTGTCCTTGAGGGGGATTGTACCCTTGGTTAGTGAAATCCCAAGAGGTTGCTTGGGGACTGGACGTAGGACTTCCATGTGTGAAGGGCCGAACCAGGATAAATCTCTTTTGTCTTTGTGTGATTGTTTATTTGCTTCCGTACTGCTACTCTTTATCAAAGTAAACTAACCAAACTTTCAAGTGATAATTTTCTATGTTTAAGCTTATGTTTCAGAAATCAGAAAAATCTATTCACCCCCCCCCCCCTCTAGGTTAGCTTTCTGCCGTACCAAAAGGGCCAACAAGTGGTATCAAAGCGGGTCTCTGAACATTCAAGAAGATCCAACGATCTTAGAGCAAAGATCCATGGCAGCTCAAGGATATGCTGAAGGTCAATTAGTCACCAGACCTCCATTCTTTGATGGCGAGGACTACCAATACTGGAAAATGAGGATGGAATGCTTCATTCGGGGCACAGACTTTGATCTGTGGTAGGTAATTAGGTAGGTGACTTTGTTATTGTTCCTGTTGAAGGCACTACTGCCATTACACCTGCTGATAAAAGTAAACTATCTCTAAATTTTAAAGCAAAAAATTATTTATGTTGTGCTTTATCTAAACAGGAATTTAGTAGAGTATCTACATGCAAATCTGCTAAAGAAATTTGGAATAAACTGCAAATAACTTATGAAGGAACGGATAAAGTGAAACAAACTAGAATAGATATTCTTGTTTCACAATACGAACAATTTAAAATGCTTCCAAATGAAAACATTACTACTATGTATAATAGATTTTCAAGCATAGTAGTAGGTTAAATTCTCTTGGTAAAACTCTTTCCAATGAAGAAATTGTTAGGAAAATACTTAGGTCTTTAACTATTTCATGGACACCTAAAGTAACTGCTATTGAAGAGGCCTATGATTTAACCAAATTGTCGATTGATAATTTAATAGATTCTCTCATGGCACATGAAATAATATGGAGCGATTATCTAAAAGCTCATATAAGAAGAAATTTATTAATGCTCTTAAAGTGGTAGCTGCTCCTTCCACTTCTTCTTCTAGCTCAAAAATTGCAGGATCTGAAGACAATGATGTGGATGAAGTATTGTCCAAACTTTAGAATATTTTAAAGAAGAAGAAAAATAGATCACAAAGGATCCAAAGAAAAGGGAAAAAGGAAAAAACCAGTCTGCTTTGAATGTAAAAAAACCTGGACATCTGAGACCAGATTGTCCAAGACTCAAGAAGACTGGTGAAACCGAAAAGCTCATGAAGCAGCACAAGAAATTTAAAAGAAAAGCCATGGCAGCTGCTTGGGAAAATAATGAGGCCACAAGCTCAGAATCATCAAGCTCAGAATCAGAGAAAGAGCAGTAAATCTAGCTCTCATGGTGCGACTAGATGAGGTACATTCTGACTCATTTTTTAATTCATGCACAAATTCAGGGTCAGAATCTGATGACTTGGAAGAAGTCTTTTATGAACTTTATGATAAACACAAGGTTGTTGTAAAAGAATCGAAAAATATCAAGAACAACCTTACTTGTTTGGAAAATACTAATTCTGATCTAAAATCTGAAATGGAACAATTGGAAAAACAACTAAAGGTTAGTAAAGATAATAATCATCTTTTAAATAAAGATTTGAAAAGTAAGAATAATGAGAAGTTAGAGTTAGAAGAAAAATTAAAAACTCTTACTGAAGAAAATCTGTATTAAAAGAATCAGTTAAGAAATTAACTCAAGGAAAAACATCACTAGCTCTATGCTTAAGAGGATCAAAATATGGAAATAATAAACAAGGGCTTGGATACATTCCTCTGCAAAAGAAAAACAAGCCATAAATCTAGGAAAATATCCTTTTCCGAAATTTGTAAAAGAAACCAAGTTGCCTCAGAAAAAGGCCCCTGTAAAGAAAATGTTTCCAAAAATTATGTCCTAAACGAACATCATAAAAATAGTAAGAACTGCAAAATAGATTATATTCATTGTGTTCTCATTGTAATAAATTAGGACACACAGTAAATGCCTGCACAACAAGGCACCTAGTTTGGATTCCGAAAGGATACTTTTATGCATCTAACCATCAAGGACCCAAAACAATTTGGGTACCTATTTCTGAATAAGTTGTTTGCAGGATAGCCTTGGAGCATTAGGATCAAAGGATGCTCAAGGCACTAATGACTGCCAGCTCTTCATCCATCTCATATCTGAAGAGGGAGTAGTCACAAATTGTTTATTTCTATTCATATTACTACTGACAATGTTCGCAAGTTTTCTGTTAAGATGTATGCAGATAAAAATCTTGAAGACTTGGCAAACAATATGACAAAGGTCAAGACCAATAAAATCTGACTTCCCTCACATTAAGGGGGAGTCTCATGCTCAGGGGGAGCACAGACTAAGGGGGAGTTATTCTTTAATGTCAATCACTATTGAACCCTCGATGGTAAGAAATTTTTCTCTAAGGGGTGAGATCACATGGTAAGATCCTTCCTTTTTGGTTATTGACAAAAAGGGGGAGAGTATGTATGTTCTATGAATTTTCTGCATTTTCTATGCTTAAGTATTTTTGATGTTCTGCATTTTCTATGCTTAAGTATTTTTGCCAGAAAATTCTCATAAATTTTGTCATCACCAAAAAGGGGAAGATTGTTGAACCACTCTATGTTTGTCCTTGTATTTTGGTGATAAAAAACTTATGATGATATCAAATATATCGTTGTGATAACAACATTTATGATTAATTAAATTGAACATTTTGTTTCATCTGTGTCGCATCAATCTCATAGCAAAATGCTGAGTCTCACATTGATGCAATATGGCGCACTAAAATGCTAAATCGATGTTCATTTAATATACATCGATTTCTATTCAAAGTGCCGCATCGATTTTGTGACGGCCCTCATTATACCGGTACGGTTATACCAACCCACGTCGGTATAGCAAGCGTCATCACAGTGGGACATTTACCCAAACGATACGAATAGCTGAGATACACGCGAATATACAACAGAGTAGCGGAAGTAAGAGACAACTGTCTTCATTCATTCATCATCCACATTAAACAAACATGAAAGTTTGCAATTTATATCAAGAGCTAAAAGTTCACATAATTTAAATTGCTGAATACTTAATACACAATGTCCACATTATACAATCCTTTTTCATAGTAATGTTAATACAATGCTCAAGTTCTTACATACTATGAAAACACAAAAGGGTACACTGCCCCAACAATCTAAACTCTGCGCTCGGAGTCCGTCTCTACCGTCTCCTCCACGAGAGTCTCGTCACCGTCTGTACCTGTACGCCGAAGCAAGTAGTGAGTCTTAAAGACTCAGCAAGCAACACTACTCATAACATGCACGTACAAGTCACAGTGGTTTCTACATGTACATTCACAATTTACAACATATATATGGCATGCTAGTCATTTGAAAGTTTCAACCTATCATGAAAGTTCTACAATTCATTACTTGGATCATGCTTTCAGATTTCTAAGAATAAAACCTACCTATCACATGCTCTCTATTCAATTTACTCATGAAATTTTACCTTTAATGAACCAAGACATGAGAGCTACCAACATGAACACTGTGCTTACATGAAGGGAAAACACAACTAGCATGGATTTTACATGTTCTTAGGCACATACATAGACATTTTCACATGCTTTAAGTTGCTGGTTTCACATGGTTCAATGGCTGTAAACCTACACATGAGAGCTACAATGTTGTTTAAAACATACCATGTGAACAACCAATCATGCTATTTTGTACACATGCTCATCATTTATCCCTAACATGGATTCTAGACATTTTCGCACATATAAACGTGATGTTAACAACATGAAATTACTGATTTCACATGGTTTCATATTTGTCTCACATGGATTTCAATGTCATATTCTCACATTTTTAGTTTCACATTTTCTTTACACAAGTTTCCAATTCACATGGTTACACTTTACACATACACATCTCACATTGTTCACTTACACATTTAACACATGAACACATACACATTACACATTACACAATCACATTTTAGGTGCCATGACACATAGTCCAAACCACCAAAGAAGGACATATACACATCACATTACACATAGACGCCATCTAGGCATTACAATGGCGACTCTTGGACTGCGCAGACCGGGAGAACAAGTCTCCACCCTAACCAGTAGTACTTGTCCACCTCCAGGATTTCCCCCTAATGCCCTTAGGGTCACTTACACATTGAACCTTCTCAGGGGGACTTTTCCCTGATACGGTTCCACTGCCCTCTACGGAAGCAGTGTCACATTGGCACATTTACACATTTTACCGATTTCACACAAGGTTTTACACCTATCACTTTTCAATCCATTCACTTTCTCACTCACATGCATATCTCTGTTTTTCCTGACATGACACTACAGATTTCAGGAGTTTAACACACAGTAAATTCACCAATCAGGTTGGATTTAAACGACATCTAATCACTTTACAATGACACGTATAAATTTTTGCATTTCACATGCAAAAATGCATAACTCCTTATATACTGGTCCAAATGACCTGGAAATTTAACCACATGCTAATTTCGGGTTCAAGATCATACATTCAATTTTTTGGATTTTTCTGAGCTAAATAGATTTTACAGAAAATCAAATACCTATTTAGCATGCCATTCATAATTGAAGTTGACATGGAGTTTAACACCATCATACATTTTTGCCACTTACTGTCTGAATCCTAACATGCCCATAAACATAGAATTTCTTCAGAGTTTTCTGAGCAACATACCATTTTCTCAAGGTTTTATAACCCTACACATGCTTTTCTAAATTCAATTTCAAAAAGCATAATAATTCAAATAAGCAAGGAGAATTTTCCAAAATTTCAGAACAGAGACTAACTGTTATATGCATGATCTGACAAAACTTAGGGAACTCAGACTAGTCCTAATCATAAAAACATGGATTGACAAGGTCACCCACAAATCATGCTTGAAATTTCATAGAATAATAATCTATAACATTCACCACCACGCACACTCATCCATCCACACACCACATTCATCACACCAACAATATACATAACATATAAATGATTTACAGTATATCCTCATCGTTAAACATACCGAAAATAGTCGTATAGAAGTGCAGAACAAGTCACTGTTCTGTCCAGATGAACTTGGCGGCGGTCTCTGGCCGCTAATTCAGTGTCAACGACATAGTCGATTGACGCCAAGCATAATCTCAGCGTCAAGGGATATTGCCGTTAATGTCGGGTCTGTGCAAAACACAGACCCGAGCTCTAAAGATAGGGAGAATGGGAGGGTCTAGGACACGAGGGAAAATCCATAAAAACTGTAAAACCATCCTAGACACATACGGGGACGTTATGGTAGGGTCACTTGCCTCTAGAAAATCGCCAGACAGATCTAGGGCTCAGTGAAGCTCTCCTTGGGCTGTCCCAAGAAGCCTCCAAATGAGCTTTCCTCCGGGTTCTTGAGCGAGATCCACAGCAAGCCGAGGTAGGGGAAGCCTTCCTCGATGATCCCTCTAGCCTCCAGTTGCAGTAGAACGCCGGATCAAGCTTCAGAAGGTCGGATCTTGGTTTTCAAGGTGGGGTTTTCTCAGTTCAGAAACTAGTGTTTCTTTCTCTCTTTCTCTCTTGCAACAGAGTGAAGAGAGGGGTTGGGGAGTAGATCCGGGTTTAGATAAAGGGAGAAGCTTCTCCTAACCCGAAATACTGATGTGATCTCCCTTCAGACCGTTGGAGACAGCTCCCCAATGCGTGAGCTTCCTTGTTTCCAGAATTTCTGGCCCTGCAACAGATGCAGGTCAGAGAAATCGGCGTCCACATCGTTGGACGCTGGGATTAGTGTTGGCGTCCATTGCTGGACACTGACACCTCATCGGTGTCATGCTGTTGACGCCAATCTGGCCTTCGGCCAGAACTCTAAAATATGCAGAAACCATGCACATCTTACCCCTATATATGCCATACCTATGTATTACCATGCACATACTATCATCAAGCATATATACATTATTTATTATATACATACACACATAAGCATACCATTAATACATACGTAGCTACATACATACGTACATATACGACACAAATTATTTACATGCAACACAATAATACAACAAAATTCGAGGGCCTTACAGATTTCACTAACAATGATTTCATAAGTTACACAACGATTTGAACGTGTAACGACTCGCTAAGGCTCATAACGATTTCATAAGTGAGAATAACGATTTGCTCTCACATCGATTTGCCTTCTATAATGACTCGCTAAGGCTCATAACGATTTTGATAAGTGAGTGCAATGATTTGCTCTCACATCGATTTGCCTTCTATAACGACTCACTAAGGCTCATAACGATTCGATAAGTAAGCGCAACGATTTGCTCTCACATCGATTTGCCTTCTATAACGATTCGCTAAGGCTTCACAACGATTTGATAAGTTTCACATCGATTTGCTTGCCATAACGATTTGATCATCATAACGATTTATGAGTAAGAAACAACGATTTGCTTCTCACATCGATTTGCCTTCTATAACGACTCGCTAAGGCTCATAACGATTCGATAAGTGAGCGCAACGATTTGCTCTCACATCGATTTGCCTTCTATAACAATTCGCTAAGGCTTCACAACGATTTGATAAGTTTCACATCGATTTGCTTGCCATAACAATTTGATCATCATAACGATTTTATAAGTAAGAAACAACGATTTGATTCTCACATCGATTTGCCTATACTTATAATATCGATTTGTTTTCACGTAAACATCGATTTTGTCCAAATATCGACTTCATGTAAACATCGATTTCCTTTATATTCAGATGTTTCAAATATGTTTAGCGCCAAATGAAAAGTCAAATATCTTCTGACAAAAAGGCTGCATGCATATCTTAGAGTCGTGTCAGAAAAAAATATGAACTACTATTTTCAGCATGTTAGAAGAAACACAGTAGCATGCAATGTTATCTTGTAAACACTCTTTTCTGCTAACACTCTCTTCTATGCCTACAGAGCTCGAAGACCACCAAAGGTTGATTAAGACAAATGAAAAGCAACGGCCAAAACTCCAACGGATCTTTTCAACGGATCCATTCAAAAGCTATTCATATAAAATATGAAGTATGGGCTGAAGAACAAAAAGTGAACCTTCCTGAATATCTCTAAAGGAGTGTACAACCAGTGAGGAACCTCAACGCCACATACACTCAAAGAAAGAGAGAAAGAGCCTGAGCCAAGAAGAAGCAAGCAAAAGCGTCTCGAGCATTCAAGCCTTCAAGCTTTCCTTTCTCTCTTCATTCTTTCTCTGCGCTCATTGTAATTTTTGGAGAGAGTTTTGTGACTGTGAGCTAGTTCTTAAGTGTTCATCTTCTAGTAGCTCTCGGTCTGATCTTTCTTTTCTAAGAAAGATTTCTGTCCAGCTGTAAGACTGTATACAGTGTAGAACCTATCTAGAGGTTGTGTCTAGCAGAACCGCACTGGGGTTGTATTAGGAGGTTGGCTTCTTTACCTGTAAAAGAAGTGGGCTGCCTTCTTGCCCGGGAAGGAAAAAGACCAGCTAGGGTGTTGGGTGTTGTAGTGTCCTTGAGGGGGACTGTACCCTTGGTTATTGAAATCCCAGGAGGTTGCTTGGGACTGGACGTAGGACTTCCATGTGGGAAGGGCTGAACCAGGATAAATCTCTTGTGTCATTTGTGTGATTGTTTATTTGCTTCTGCACTACTAGTCTTTATCACAGTAAACTAACCAAACTTTCAAGTGATAATTTTCTGTGTTTAAGCTTGTGTTTCAGAAATCAGAAAACCACTTCACCCCCCCCTCTAGGTTTAGCTTGCTGCTGTACCAAAGGGCCAACAAGATATGCGGCTATCGATAGGTGATTGGGCATCTGTCGACAGGCACAACATATTTGTCAGAAATAGATTTTGACAGAATTAAGAAGTGCAATGAGTTTCCAAATGATATTTAAGGTTGAAAAATGGCATATACACATATAAAATGTCATACCCGCTAGTATTTAGACATTTCAAAGGTTGACAATGGTTAGGAAAATAATACCCCGTGAGTTTCAAGTTGTAGCAGTTAGACAACATCGTTCAAAGAACATATGACACTAAGACAACTCCTTTGAATAGAAGCCATTGTAGAAACCATATTCTTAGTGGGTATGTTTAGTTGGTGCATGAAGATAATGTGTAGATAGGTAATGACAATAAATGACACATGTCCTTGTTTTAACACTTAGAGGCCTCACTCTATTTCTTCTTAGAAGAGTTTCATTATGAATGTAGAGCGAAAAAGTGGTAATTAGATCACTTGCACCTTTGGACGTGAAGTAGGCATTTGTGATGCCCATGACCCCAGTTAGTGTGAGTGCCATCATACATTGTACAAAGTTAATGATTAGCTTTTTTAACGCGAAGACGGACATTGGTGATGCCCATGCACCGGTTACTCAGTAAACTCATCATTGCTCTGCCTTTTATCACATTTCACATTTTTTTTTGTATTTTGAACGTTTGAGTTTGGAAATAGGTAGCTTTTTTCCTTTGTTTTTATTTTGAAATTACAAGGGCAAGGTTATTTATGGTTAAAGGTGAATGTAAAACATCAAGTTCATAACCTTCTTACTTGTTAATCCATGTAAGAAAAATAATAATCCACAATAATAAGTATTCAAAGTTGTTAGGTGAAAGTCATTATGTTTGTTCAATGTTTGCTGAATGACACAATCTAGACTCTCTCAAGAATATTGTTTTCCAAACTCATTGTGTCTAATCAATATCTAACGTACTATGTGAGTATGAAAAGATTATAACTGCAAATAAGTTCTCAATTTTCACCTTGCATCATTTTTATGAACATACTCATTAAGTAGGATGAGAAAAGATAGAAGAACTCAGTGAAAAGTGTACCTGTCGATAGCTAGTTTGAGCCTGTCGACAGATGTACGCATTGATAAACACCGGGTTCAGGCAGATCATGCTGTCGATAGCTGAAGAAGGGGCTGTGGACAGATTCACATAGACTAAAAACATAGACTTCGAGGAGATCCTAAACTGTGCCTGTCTGTCGACAGCAGAGAAGGGGTTTTCGATAGATGCACACAGGGTGCAAATCCTGGGTTCTGTGAAGGCATAGCTGTCGACAGGAGTGTTTGGGGCTGTCGACAGGAGCTTGACAAATCAGAATTAAGACTATGAACAGAGGAAAATTTGAGTTACATGCTTGGGGAATTTGACATATCAAGAATAAAGATTTCCTCATGACTTTTACCAGACCTGAAATTACTCCCCCATAGTGGTGTGCAGGTGATGACTCAACATTCAAGCAATTCAAACAAAAATCAATGCATGGCAATCATTCGCACACTAGAGATCATTCATAAGCACATGAACACAGAATTCATTTGTTTTCACAATGAATGGGCACTTGAACAGAAACTATATACCCTATTTGAAGTGGATGACCTTTAATCAATTGACTATTGATATGTGGTGGAGAATATTTTCTGACGCATAATGATAGTTTCCAAAGAAGCAAGATTGTTCTTTCACATGTCCACATTTGATATACCACATAGTCCTTTACACACAAAGAGCATATACTACAAAATGGTATACGTTTCATTGCATTTTACACAAGCCCAATTCTCTCCTCAATGTAGTGAATCTATCTTCAGACAAGGTTTTGTTGAAAATGTCAGCCAGTTGCTTTTCAGTGGGTATGAAGCTAAGCTCCAAGGATTTGTTGGCTACCTCATCTCTCAAGAAGTGATGTCTAATCTCAATGTGTTTTGGCTCTTGAGTGTTGAATTGGGTTCTTGGAAAGGTTGATAGCACTAGTGTTGTCACACAAGAGAGGTTTGCATCAATGTCAATGTTGTAATCATGCAATTGACTTTTTATCCACAACACTTGGGCCGCACAACTCCCTGCAACAACATATTCTGCCTCTGTAGTGGAGAGTGCAACCAAGTGTTACTTCA
Source organism: Colocasia esculenta (assembly GCA_014218235.1). Classification (NCBI taxonomy): domain Eukaryota; kingdom Viridiplantae; phylum Streptophyta; class Magnoliopsida; order Alismatales; family Araceae; genus Colocasia; species Colocasia esculenta. The sequence goes on from CM024756.1 coordinate 121,378,153, forward strand.
TGGATGCCACGAAACCATGCAACCACCATGAATTGACAATACCCACTAGTGCTTTTCTATCAATTTTACACCCAGCATAGTCAACATCAAAATATGAATTAGGTTAAAGCTACTCCCTGCTGGATACCAAAAACCCAAATCACAACATACCTGAGAGATATCAAAAAAAATCCTTTTAACTGCAACCAATGGCTTTCCTTTAGACTAGATTGTATCTAGCACAAAGACAAAACACTAAATTGGTATATCTGGTCTACTTGCAGTAGGAAAGGGGAGAGCCAATCATACCTTGGAATTCCTTTGCATCTACCATTTTACCTTTTCACATCATTTCCAATTTTATGCTTGTGCTCATGGGTGTTGAGGCAGGCTTGGCTTGTTCAAACTGAAAACGTTTCAGTAGCTCCTTTACATATTTTCTTGATTAATGAAGAAGCCATCTTCATGTTGTTTACCTGCAAACCAAAAAAAATTGAAGCTCCCCCATTAAACTCATCTTAAATTCACTGTGCATGGTTTATAGAACTCTTCACACAGTGATGGGTTAGTGGAACAAAGATGATGTCGTCCACATAGACTTGAACAACAATTATGTGATTGCAAACTTTCTTAGTGAAAAGGGTTTGGTCCACTTTACCTCTTGAGTAGTTTTCACTCACTCAGAAAATTGCTTAGTCTGTCGTACCAAGCACGGGGTGCCTGCTTCAAATCGTAAGAGCTTTGTGCAACTTATAAACATGGTTAGGCTTTTCATTATCCTCAAAACTGGGTGGTTGAGAATCATAGACTTCCTCTTTGGTGTAGCCATTTAAGAAAGCAGTTTTAACATCCATTTGAAAAGTTTGAACTTGTTTGAACATGCATATGCTAACAAGATCCTACTGCTTCAAGTCTAGCTATAGGTGTAAAAGATTCTTCAAAATCTATCCAAATTCTTGGTTATACCCTTTTGTTACCAGTCTGGCTTTGTTTCTCCACCACTTTACCCTCTTCATTTAGTTTATTCCTAAACACCCATATGTGCCAATGACGGAAATTTCAGGGGTTCCAGGAACTAAACTAAACTCCAAACATTATTTCTTTGAAACTGACCAAAGTTCCTCATGCATAGCGTCAATCCATGAATTTTCTTTTAGGCGTCTTCAACAACATTTTAGGTTCCACTTGAGAGACAAAAGCTAAATGATCTTGTTCAACTATTTGTCTAACCTGAGACCTAGTTTGAACTTTATCATTTACATTTCCAATTACATTATCAAGTGGGTGATCCTTTGAATACCTAACATTTGTGATTGTTGAAGAACCTGGTTGATCTTGGATTTGAGGAAGTGGGTCATGTGTTGACTTGTTCTTCAGGAGGGTGTTCTGAGGATTTTCATCTTGAGTCTTTTTCTTCATGAGGATCTTCTTCAAATTCATCATCTTGGTTTTTGAAGAGTATTTCATGATCATCATCATTGTACCAGCAAAAATATCCAATGTTATTTTTGTTTCTCCTTGAGAATTTCTTTTGCTTTTTCATGTGGTTTCCCAAGAATTATTCCTTCATCTCCATCATCATACCTGTGTAAGGTTGAATTGTTAGTCTTTCCATGATACTCATCAAAACAACATGTGGAGTTTCTTCCACAGTTCGATTTTTATTATTAAACACTCTATATGCTCTAGAGTGTTCTGAGTATCCTAGAAAAATACCTAGATCACTTTTGGCTTCAAATTTGTCTAAATCAACTTTATCATTATTATGTATAAACACTTTGGAGCCAAAGACCCTGAAATACCAATACTGGGTTTCTTACCTTTTAACAGTTCATAGGGAGGTTTCTTCATCACAGGTCTTACCATGGCTCTGTTGAGAATATAGCATGAAATGTTCACCGCTTCTGCCCAAAAGCTCCTTGAGAGTTGGCTCTCGACCAGAAGAGTGCGAGCCATTTCCACCAGGTTCTGTTCTTTCTCTCCACTACGTCATTTTGCTCCGGAGTCCTTAGAGAGGAGACATGTGATCTATCCCGTGGTGCCTACAAAAGTGAGAAAAAGAGTTATTATCAAACTCTCTCCCATGATCAGTGCGGATTAAGCATATCTTATGAACTTCCCATGCTCAATCTTATTAAGAATTGTTCAAAGACTTTAAGTGCTTCATTTTTGTGACCTAAGATTTGACCCAAGTGAACCTAGAAAAATCATCCACAATGACAAACCCAAAGCGTTCGCCATTGAGACTTAGCATTCTAGTAGGTCCGAAAAGGTCCATGTGCAACAGTTCATAGGTTTTGAAGTGATTACCGGTGCTTTAGATTTGAAAGACTACCGGGTTTGTTTTCCCTGTGCACATGCATCACAAAAACTGTCATTTTTATTAAAAGAAATGTCTGGAAGTCCACTTACCAACTTCAGCCTCATGATATTGTGCAATACATTGTAGCTCGCATGACAAGCCTACGATGCCACGAAGTCAACTCATCCTATTTATTTGCAACAAGACACAAATTTTTGTTTTCTAATTTATCTAAATCAACTAGATAGATGTTGTTCACTCTCTTTCCAGAAAACTTAAGACTTCCTATTTCTTTATCAACAATTTGGCATGCATTTGATTCAAAAACAACTTTATGACCTTTATCACACAGTTAGCTTATGCTAAGCAATTATGATTAAGACCATCAACTAACAACACGTTGTCTATTGAGTTAGAGGCATACTTACCAACCTTACCTGTAACAATGATTTGGCCCTTGTTGTTACCTCCAAAGACAACTTGACCTCCGTCTTTCTCCACTAGCAAACAAATATATCTTTGTCACTCGTCATGTGTCTCGAGCAGCCACTATCCAAGTACCATTTGTTTTGATTATGGGCTGCTAGGCATTCCTGCATAGATGGATCAGACAAGAGGTATTGGTACCCAAATTACTTTGGGTCCCAACTTTTCATTCATGCCAAGAAGTAAATGCTTTGGAATCCAAACATGCTTGCATTTCAATTTGTTTGAGTTATTCCAGCATTGTTTTTCATTGTACCCAAGTTTCTTATAGAAATTGCATGATGAAGATTTTCTCAAAACATTTGTTTTGTTATTTTGTTGAACATTCATTTGCATTTTCCCTTTTTGTTGCCTGGATGGCTGTCCCTTGGCAACATATTTCTAGGCCTGTCGACAGCTCTCTTTGGGTCTGTCGACAGACTTCTTAATTTTTTGAACAACTGAAGTCTTTTATTTGGGTTGTTGTTGCTTACCCTTTGCTTGAGTTTTCTTGTTCTTGGGAGGAACCTGTTTGCTTCTGCTTGGATTACAATCAACAAAAGATGTAATCAATGTCTCTCCAATTTTCTTTTGTTTTACAGGTTGATACCCAATCCCATGCTTTGCAACAAAAGTATTTGATCCCAAAATTGCATCGAGATTTTGCTTTCCCTTTAAAATCTTGTTAGATCTTCAATTTTCTTTTAAGATCATTTTTAATTTTTCCAACCTTTTCTTAATCTCTTGATTTTCATGTTGAAGAGTTTCAAGGGAATTGATTAGGCTTTGTTTTTCTTTTTCGCTCTCTTGCAATTTTACTTTTATGCAATCCATTTCTTCACAGTGAGCTTCCTCATCAATTTTCATCATTTCAATCTCTTTATTTAGGACTGCAATCTGTTCATCATTGGGTGTGCTATGAACAAATGAGTTGATTTTCTTTTTCAGAGCTTTGTTTTCAGACTTGAACTCACAAAATTTCTCAAAGAGCAATGTATAAGCTTCTTCCCATTCATCTACAGTATAGTTTTCAAAGGAAGAGTTTACCTCAGTGGGTCCTCACACCTTGCCATTAAACAATGAATTTCTTCATCTCATGAGCTTGCTTGTGTATCCTCGTCTTCGTCTTCATCGCTCCAAGTTGCCAACATTGCCTTGGCTTTCTTGAAGGTGAATTTTTTGTTTCTTCAGTTTCTTCTTGAGCTCTGGGCATTCTTCTCTCATGTGCCCTGGTTTCTTACACTCATAGCACACATCATGTCAATTTCTTATTAGACTCAAATTTATTTGAAAAATCTTTCTTTTGAAAGATTTGGAGTTACCTGAGTCTTTCTTATTGAATTTAAGGAATTTCTTGAACTGTCTAGTGAGCATGGCCATTTCATCGTTCTCACTATCACTAGACGTTTCATTATCATCACTTTCCTGTTGCATGTCATTTTCAGAACTGGAGAAACTTTTGTTGGAAGCTTTTAGAGCAATAGATTTTCTTGGATTTTCTTCTTCAGTTTCTTTCCTCTTTACATTTATTTCATAGGTTATTAAGGAACCAATTAGCTCATCTAATTTCTTTTTGAAAGATCCTTAGAATCATCAATGATGGTGGCCTTACTATTCTAAGAGGATGGAAGAGACCGAAGTATCTTCCTTACTAAGTTACTTTCCGAGTATTCTTTCTTAAGACCTTTCAACCCATTGATTATTAGCATGAACCTTGCAAACATATCTCATATGGTTTCATCATTTTTCATTTTAATCATCTCATATTCAGATACTAGCATGCTCGTTTTGATTTCCCTTACCTCAGACGTACCTTCATAGATGAGTTCAAGCTTGTCCCACATTTCTTTTGCTAAAGAAACATGGAAACTCTTGAATACTCCTTGGGATGCACAGCGCACTGCATCATGTTCAATGCACTCCAATTGAGAGTTCCCTTAGCAATTTGGTCCTTTGTCCAAGTATCTTCATCCTCAGGCAGCACATATGCTCCTTTGCTGACGATCTTCCATAGCTCAAAGTTTTGAGCTCTCAGAAAAACCTGCATACGATTTTTCCAATATGGATAGTCAGTGCCATCAAAGAAAGGTGGCCTAGTCACTGAATGTCCCTCAGCCATTAACCCCTTGTTAGATTCCATGAGATCGAGAATCTTTTGATCGTAAGATCAAACAATTAGAACAGTAAATCGGAGAAACCTCGCTCTGATACCAATTGAAAGATGCGCAGAATTATCTAATATGGTAATCTAGAAGGGGGGGGGGGTTGAATAGATTACTACAAACTAGAAACACTATTACCTTCTTTTTGATGGAAACACAAACTTATCAAAATCTCAAATAGATTTAATTTGAATTCGAATTACTATGTTTGTGCTTGTTGTGAATAAAAAAGGAAAAACCTATCTAGCGTGTGTAGAACCAACGTGCCTACCAATCATCTACCGTGAAGACGTGCAAACCATAGGACACAAAGATTTAAGGTGGTTCGGAGTACACAGCTTGTGTTTCCTACGTCCACCGTCCATACACACATGCAGAAAGACTGCTTATGAGCGAGTTCAATCACTACAACACACACCACGTTGTCTGATGCAAACAAGCAATCAGAACAACACCACACACGCACATCAAGCACAAGAGACGTTTGATCCACTACCACACACATAGAGTATGAAAAGTAGTAAGAGAGAAGAGTTCAGAGTTGTAGAATCAAATCCTGAGATAGAAACTATTCGAGGTGGTCGTCCAGAAGAACTCCAAGCTTCATCTTGACAAGTATTAGATTATGGAGAAGCTTGAATCACGGATGAACCAGCTTCAACTCCATTCGGAAGATGGATCTTCCTTTCCCTATACGGAGGGTTGAAGCAGAGCAGCAAGGAGAAGCTTTCTCTCTTGGATTTTGCTTAGAGTTTGGTATGGTTGCTTCTTGCTGCGAAAATACCTCCTTATATTCTATATATATGAGTGTCCAAGTTAGGAGAGACGTGGTAAAAGGAAACACCCAAATACGAAACATATCCAAATCTCAGAATTGAAGTTTCTCTTCGTCTGTCGACAATAGACTATTCATCTGTCGACAGGTACTGATAGATTTGTAAATTCCAGAACATTGAACTTCTGAGAATTGATTTCCTTTGTGTAGCTGTCGACAGGAGATTTGTAGCTGTCGACAGGTACACTTGTCCTGAAACTTGTCTTGCCTCCCTGTGCTTGGCTGTCGACAGGGACCTATAGATCTATCGACAGGTACTTATTTAATGTGTTTTTCTTGAGATTTTGCTCTTGAATTAGATACTTGTCTTGCACACATTCACACCTACATTGAAGATCATTATTAGTGAGATATAATGAATATATAGATGATCAATTGAAACATGTTCTTTCATAATTTTCACTTGCTTGATTTGTCACTATCATCATGTATCACATATTCACATATCATGAATTCTTGTTGTTCATCATCAGAAACATGTGGTCACAAACATAACACATGTGAACCCAAAAAAGGCTATCTTATGAATGTCCTCCTCTAAAACTCTTAGTTGATGGTAGCCGGACCTCAACCTTAGAAAAATATTTGGCTCCAGAAATCTGATCAAACAGCTCATCAATTCTTGGTAGGGGGTACTTTTTTTTAATTGTGAGTTGATTTAGTTGTCTATAATCAATACACAATCTCATAGACCCGTCCTTCTTTCTTTAGAAATAGTACAGGTGCTCTTCATGGTGAGGTGCTGGGTTTGATAAACCCTTTTCTAAGATTTCCGTCAATTGTTCGCTCAGCTCCTTTAGTTTTGCTAGTAACATTTTGTAGGGGGCACTAGCTACACGGTAGCTCCTAGAATTAACCGGAGAGAGAAATTAAGTTCTCTTTTAATGGGATACCAAGCAACTGATCCAGAAACATGTCCAGAAAGTCTATAACTATTGAGTTATGGTTATGTGAATAACCATAATCATAATCATTGTTTTGATGTTGACATAAATATGATGATTGATTTCATTTATTTTGATGCTGACATACATCGTAATATCATTTGGTTGTTGATGAACTTAAGTGCTCTCTCAGTGCAATTCATTTGATTCATGTTTATAGTTCATAGATAGACTGGCCATATTGAAGGTCTACTAATAGGAACATCAGATGTTCACATTTGGTCACAGTCATCTAAAGCACAGAAATCAGATGTACAATTTTATTTTCTATTAGTTGAAGCAGAACTTCGTCATATACAAAGCTAGACTTCAGATATGATGAAGTGGAACTTCGTCATATATGAAGCTAAGCTTCGGATATGACAAAGTCACTTCGACTGATTAAGACTAAATTCAACACTGACTTTGGATGTACTAATTTGTTCATCATCAGACGAAGTGTAACTTCGTTCTATACGAAGTTGGACTTCGGATATGATGAAGTGGAACTTTGTCATATACAAAGCTAAGCTTCAGATATGATGAAGTCACTTCGGCCGATCATGATAAATTTAACTATGCCTTTGGATGTTCCAATTTGTTCTTTATCAGACAAAGTGTAACTTTGTCATATACAAAGCTAGACTTTAGATATGACGAAGTGACTTCGAATGATGAAGACCATTTTGACATTGTGACTTCGAATGTTCATATTTGCACTTGGTCATTTGAAGTAATGAACTTCGTATGTTCATGTTATATCTTTGCCAATCGAAGTTCTAATAGTCGACTTCTTGACAGTTGACTCTCTGACAATCGATCAAACATCGATTACATCATCGTAACATGGATTGATTTACTAATTAACTTAAACATCAATTACCTTTCTCCTGAATACTTAAAGATGCTATCTCTGCAGGACATGATGTGATGTGCACATGTAACTTATGGGGCTCTGGGTACACACTACCCTAAGTATGAGGTTTGGACATTTGGGTATAAATAGTGTTGAGTTGTGCTTATTTGATCATTGCTTTGATTTATTTTTTATGATGACACAATCATGGTCATTCATACTAACATTCATGTTAAGATGCTCTTAATAATGACACAACTGTTTTTGCTGAGACATATGTGTGGTGTTGATGATGAATTGATGTTTATAACATGATAGACATGAAAGAAATGATCAAGTAAAAACAATGCTTCACTATCCATGTATTCGTTATATCTTACTTGAAATGTTATTTCATGTAGGTGTGAATGCATACTAGAGAAGCATCAAGATAAAAGTGCAAAATATCAAGAAAACACTTCAAGTGGTCATGTGTCGACAGCCAAGATGTCACCTGTCGACAGATAGACAATCCAGGAATAGACAAGCTATTGGAAGCATAATTGGAGCAGTAGCTGTCGACAGATGAAGTGCACCTGTTGACAGATGAAGGCTGCCTGTCAACAGCCAGGGATCGCCTGTCGACAGCCCTAGTGTTCCAGGAACTTACATGGTTCTGGAAACCAGTTTTGAGCAGTAGCTGTCAACAGCTACATGGTGCTTGTCGACATATGAAGAGAAACTCAGATCTGATGGTCAGGATATGATCTATATTAGGGTGTTTCCTTTTAGCACGTCTCTCCATACTTGGACACCACTATATATAGATCATATGGAGGTATTTTCACAGCAAGAAGCCACCATATCAAAACCCTAAGCAAAACCCAAGAGAAGAGCTTCTTCCTGCTGCCCTGCTTTAACTCTCCAGATTGTTCAAAGAAGATCCATCTCGTGAGAGGAGTTGAAGTCGGTTTGACCACAAATCAAACTTCATCTACGTCATCTGATCTTCATCAACATGAAGCCTGAAGTTCTTCTGGACAACCACACAAAAAGTTCACACTTGGATTTGTTTTTATATCTCAGAACTCTTCTTTCCTTCAGCTTTTCATATCTCTGTGTGTGTGGTTGTGGTTCGAGCGTTCCATGTGCTTGATCCACATGTGGATTGTTGTTCTGATTGCGTGTTTACATTAGACAACGTGTGTGTGTGGTGTGTTGATCAGATCAAGGCTAGAGGATCTGATCTATTGTGGACTTGATCTAGTGTGTGTGTGTGTGGTTGAGCTGTTGTGCTCGTGTGTGTGTTGTACTCAATTCTTGAGTAGTGTCTCATCACTATGTGAGGGGTGGACATAGGAGTCACGTGGTGTGATTTCCGAACCACCTAAAAAATCCCTTGTGCATTGTGATTTGATTTGTGGTTTGCATTGTGTTGCTCTAGATGCATGCATAGGGATTTCGTATGCACACTACTTGTTAATTTGTCTACACTCATTACATCAGATCAATGAGGGGTTTTAATTGAATAGATCTTTTAATCCGAAGTAATTTTTAAATTTCTTAAGTTTCCGCTGCAAATCTATTCAACCCCACCTTCTAGCTTTGCCATTACCGAATAACCGATCCTAACAAATGGTATCAGAGCAGGTTCTCTGTTGTTTGGTTGTGTTTTTGGAGATCTATATTTGTGTGCTTAATCGCTCTGATTCCTAATCTAATTTGATCTGATTGATTGTTTTTTGATCTGACTCAATATTCTATTGATTGGTCGAATCATCTAAAACTTACTTAGAAATATGGCTAAGTTCTCAAGCATCATAAATGGACCTATGATTATTGGGTTTGATGACAAAGTTGATAAAATGCAGGACTCCTTTGTGAAGACAAGCAAGATTGCAAATAAAGCCAAGGACAAATGATTCATGGCTCATGGCAGCTCAAAAGGCTTTCCCAGCACAGATGAATCTAAAGGTTTACATTCGTCAGAAAAGTCAAGAAAGTCTCAAAATTAGGTATATCTGATTTAGACCCGTTTGATCGGTCAATATCTGATACTGATTTAGAAAATGATATATCTTATCATGAACTGATAGAATGTTATGAGAACATGTGCCAACAATTAAAAAGGGTTAAATCTTAAAACAAGAAACTAAAAGAAAATTGGAGAAGAATGAAATGATAATTGATAATGCTCAAGCATTCTATGAAGAAAATGAAAATTAAAAATGGAGAATGAAAAATTGGAAAATGAAGTAAAAAACTAAGGAATTAAGTTTTCTAAGTTGAAAGAAGATCATGATCAGGTTGAATCTGAAAATTCTAATTTGAAAAATGAAAATGAAAAATTATTTGACCAGAATAAGAATCTCAAATTTGATAATGATCAATTGAACAAAGAAATCTCCAACATGGCTCATGATCATCAAATAAAAGAAAATTGCAACTAATTGGTTGAGGAGAATAATCATTTGAAAAAGAAGATTGAATGCTTGTATCAAGACGGACCATTAAATGATGAATGGAAGAATTCTAAGAAGAAAATTGTTGACTTGGAAAATCAAATTGTTCAAATTGAAATTAAAAAGAAGAAAATGAGAAATGGTCTGGATGTCATGAAACATCAACTCCAAACTTATGAAAAGGAAATTGTTGCATTAAAAGATGATAAAGAAAAATTGACAAATGAACTTGAATTGGCTATCAAACAAAGTCAAAACTCTACTAAAGTTCATGTTCAAAAAATGTTCAAAAATAAATTAAAAAATTGAAAAAAAATGTTGAATTAGAAAGAATCTTGGATCAACTATAAATCTGAAAAGGAATTGGAAAAGAAAACAAGATTCTACAAGGTTTCAATATCTCCTTCATCAGCTCAAAAATCTTCATGGCAATCTCCATCTCCACATCATGTCAAGAGTTACCAAAGGGTACCATCTCCATCCTTTCAACCCAAGGGTGATCAAAGGTATTCTAGGGGATCTCAGAAATTTCATCAAATGCATTCAAACTATGGTAAGCTCCAGGTAATTGCTCAACCCATTTGTTTTAAATGCAATAGATCTGGTCATCTTGCTAAATACTGCTGGAAGAAAAATCCACACTCTCACAAATAAGCTAAAACCGTTCAATGCTATACATGTCATCAACATGGACATTTGTCTAAGAACTGTTGGCATAAGAATCATGATTTTGTGCATGTTCCTAAGCCCCATGCTCATACACAATCCCATGTACACAAGAACATGATTACTGGACAAAAGAAGTGTTTTATTCTTCATGCAAAAATTCTAAACTAAGAAAATCTCATGAAAAAATAGATGTATTGAACTAGTCCAAAGGAAAAAGTGGAACTAATGCTGCTCATTATTCCATTAATGAAAGAAATACATCTATTCCAAAATGAAATCACTTTGGATTTTGAAATCATTGTTGTATCCAAACATTGATGTCAATGCAGGACCCAAGCAAGTGTGGGTTCCAAAACCAGCTTGAACAACAAGCTGAGATGTCTTGCAGCCGAACATTATAAATGGATTCATGTCATTGGCTGTGCAAGGCAAGAAAGAAATGGAGACAACACGTAAATATTTGAAATCCAAGTGCAGATTGTTCAGGTAAAATCTCTTTATACCTTCAGATTTGAACTGCTGGAATTGTAATGAATTTTTAATTCTATATGAGCAATGAAAAATGTGTTTTGATGCTATCCCCAAATGATAATGCTTCTTAGCAATTGGAGTCATGCTAAATTTGAGGAAAAATGGATCTTTTATGTAGTGACTATTTGGTATATCAAATGGTGAAATGTGGAAGGATAAGTCCGGCTTGTTTGGAAACTATTATTATGTGTGAGAAATATTCTCCGCCAAGTATCAATAGTCTTATACTGCATAAAGATCATCAAGAAAATTATAATCTCAAAAATTTCATTTGATCATGTTCATACCTTCTTTGTGCAAATTGTTTGACAAGAACATGTATGAATTGCTTGAATGCTCACTTCAATACCATGCAAACATTATGGGGGAGTACGTTAAAAGGAAAAAAAATTGAGTGAGTTTCTTGAGGGACACTCTTTCACATCATCCTCTATCTTTTTTAAATCTTCACAAATTCAGGGGGAGCTGATTCTTTCTTAAATCATCATGATAACATTCGCTCAAATTCATGCTTGAAAATCAGTTTCCTATTATTTCCTGATTCCCTCTTCTTGACATTTCATACCTTTTACTCAATTCTTACATCAGGATAAATGAGTTTTTATGATATTTCTATATGAGAAATTTCATACATAAAGACTACAATAATTATGCACTTAGCTTAGTTTCAAAGATACAATCTAAGAACAAGGCTATGCCAACTTTAATGCCGAACTCATTTAAACTGAGTTGCAAAACACTTGTAGGAACATGAGTAGCTTTATTGTTTAACATGTGTATGTTTTGAAGCTTTATCCTTAACACATGTTAAGAATAATCTCTCTACACTCATGATCATGTCTATTCTAATTCATGTATTTCTGGTCTTTAAAAAAAATATTTCAAATAGAAAGTGTTCAGAAAAAGAGAGATACAAATAGAGCAATGAAAACTTTATTTTGTCACTGAGTAACCGCGTTCATTTCACCTAATCAAGTGCTTTGGATCGTGTCAAAAGGTGACAAACAAATTGTTTCAACTCTGTATAAGGTAATGAAGGTGAAACCAATAAGTAATCAAGAGGTCTTGCATTGGGTAAATGTGACATCTTGTACTGAAAGGTGTGATTTGACAAATTTACTCTTATATTCTCTCTCACAAAATGAAAGAAAAATATACAGAGCATACAAAGAACAGTATGTACATTGATCTAGATGAAGTTCATGTTAATTGGGTTTGGAGTTATTTTTCTACATTGTGTTAAATGTTTAGCTACTAAACTCATGTGATAAACACTTTTGTCAACTCATCTAGGTCACTTTCATCACATTTGCTTCATCCTTTTAAATGCATTCAGGTCATTAAAACTTTGACATATGTTGTGATTGAATGTGTCTTTGTTATTAAACTTTGTTGCACGATATTTTTTTTCTCTCATATTTTAATATCAATGATCTTATTGATTCTAATCATTTCTAATCATTCATCTCCCAATTCCACCCTTTGCTTACATGACAGTCATAATTTTGATCTACATCTATTGATGTTCTTTGGTATCACCTTTTCCTACTTACTTCATTGGTACCCTCATAAGGGGAGAGCGTTACAACAAGGGGTAAATAGTTGTTGTTGATTAAGGGGGAGAGAGTGTCTTTTTGATGTTGTCAAAAGGGGGAGAAATATGAATGTATATTTTGTCATCATCAAAAGGGGGAGAATGTTGAGTTGTGCTTATTTGATCATTGCTTTGATTTGTTTTTGATGATGACACAATTATGGTCATTCATATTAACATTCATGTTAAGATGCTCTTAATAATGACACAACTGTTTTTGATGAGACATATGTGTGGTGTTGATGATGAATTGATGTTTGGAACATGATAAACATGAAAGAAATGATCAAGTAAAAATAATGATTCACTATCCATGTATTCGTTATATCATACTTGAAATGTTATTTCATGTAGGTATGAATGCATACAAGAGAAGCATCAAGATACAAGTGCAAAGATCAAGAAAAACACTTCAAGTGGTCATGTGGCGACAGCCAAGATGTCACCTGTCGACAGATAGACAATCCAGAACAGATAAGCTACTGGAAGCATAATTGGAGCAGTAGCTGTCGACAGATGATGTGCACCTGTTGACAGATGAAGGCTGCCTGTCGACAGCCAGGGATCGCCTGTCGACAGCCCCAGTGTTCTAGGAACTTACATGGTTCTGGAAACCAATTTTGAGCAGTAGCTGTCGATAGCTACATGGTGCCTGTCGATAGACGAAGAGAAACTCAGATCCGATGGTCAGGATATGATCTATATTAGGGTGTTTCCTATTAGCACGTCTCTCCATACTTGGAAACCACTATATATAGATCATATGGAGGTATTTTCGTAGCAAGAAGCCACCATATCAAAATCCTAAGCAAAACCCAAGAGACGAGCTTCTTCCTGCTACCCTGCTTCAACTCTCCAGATTGTTCAAAGAAGATCCATCTCGTGAGAGGAGTTGAAGTCGGTTTGTCCACGAATCAAGCTTTGTCTACGTCATATGATCTTCATCAACATGAAGCCTGAAGTTCTTCTGGACAACCACATGAAGAGTTCACACTTGGATTTGTTTCTATATCTCAGAACTCTCTTCCTTCCACTTTTCATATCTCTGTGTGTGTGGTTGTGGTTCGAGCTTTCCTTGTGCTTGATCCATGTGTGGATTGTTGTTCTGATTACGTGTTTGCATCAGACAACATGCGTGTGTGGTGTGTTGATCAGATCAAGGCTAGAGGATCTGATCTATTGTGGACTTGATCTAGCGTGTGTGTGTGTGGTTGAACTGTTGTGCTCGTGCGTGTGTTGTACTCATTTCTTGAGTAGTGTCTCCAAAATGTGTGAGGGGTGGACGTAGGAGTCACGTGGTGTGATTTCCGAACCACCTAAAAAATAGATTGTGCATTGTGGTTTGCATTGTGTTGAGCTAGATGCATGCGTAGGGATTTTTTCTGCACACTACTTGTTAATTTGTCTACACACATTACATCAGATCAGTGAGGGGTTTTAATTGAGTAGATCTTTTAATCCGAAGTAATTTTTAAATTGCTTAAGTTTTCGCTGCAAATTTATTCAACCCCCCCCCCCTTCTAGCTTTGCCATTATCGAATAACCTGTAACACCCCATATAAGAATATGTTAAATGACTAAATCAGCAAACTACCAACAACCCGGACTAGTCATTTTCAGAGCTCGGAATGGAAAAGAACTTTGAAGTTAAGCGTTCTCAATTGGGAGTAGTCCCAGGATTGGTGACCTTCCTGGGAAGTCTACCAATTAACGGTTGTTGGGCCAGTTTGCTAGTTGGGTCGTCACAAATGGTATCGGAGCCTTGCCCAGCCGGAAGTGTAGGAACTAAGTGCCACACAGGGCAAAGTGCTACGCTATGGGAGCCACCTCTTGAGGCCATAATGGCGCAAAGTGCTACATAATGGGAGCCACCTCTTGAGCATGTGGGGGCCACCTCTAGAATCCTACCTGTCTGGGATTTGATTGTGTGCTATATGTGAGCAACGACGAGGACGTCGCTTACATAAGAGGGGTAGATTGTAACACCCCATATAAGAATATGTTAAATGGACTAAATCAGCAAACTACCAACAACCCGGACTAGTCATTTTCAGAGCTCGAGATGGAAAAGAACTCTGAAGTTAAGCGTGCTCAATTGGGAGTAGTCCCAGGATGGCTGACCTTCCTGGGAAGTCTACCAATTAGTACGGTTGTTGGGCCAATTTGCTAGTTGGGTCGTCACATAACCGATCCTAACAAAATAGGTCCTTGTCATTTACAAAAAGTGTGCGATCAAAAAGTGGACTGAAGAAAAGAAGCGGGAAAAAGGGAGAGCTCACAGAGCATAGCAGAATTGCGCTGCGAGGAAAAGAGAGGAAGCAAAGGAAGATTAGAAGAGCTACCAGAATGAAGCAATTCATCGATCTTCTTCATAATCTAGAGATCCAGCTTCAATGGAAAGACAATAAGTTCATAAAGCTTCATCGAGGTCTAGTTGTTCCCTAACAGAGGAGAGCACCGACAAAGGCTCTTTATATGTGTGTGTGTTTTCTGAGTGTTGATTGATTTGCACAAGTGTTTTATGTAGATTAATCTCAATCAGAGAGAATGTTTCAGTGTGTGTGTTCTTTGAGTGATTTCTCTCAAGTGTGTGGACTGAGCTATCATGCTATGAGTTGTATGGTTGTGTCATCGAGCTCTTGTGTGTGTTGTACTCAATTTCATTGAATAGTGTGTGCCTCACTATGTGAGGGATGGATGTAGGAGTCACCTTGTGATTTCCAAACCACCTAAAATCTCTTGTGTAGTGGTTTGCTAATTGACTCATCGTTAAATGTATGCATAGGGTTTTTGATCACACACTGTTTGTCTAATTGTCTCACACATCAACTACACACACCCACATCAGATCAGTATAGTTTTCACTGAATTGAGTTACAATTTGAAGTAATTCTTAAAATTGCTTAAGCATTCACTACATTTAGTAGTAGATCTACTTAAACCTCCCTTCTAGATCTATTCACCCTACTCATTCGATCCTACAATTGGTGTCAGAGTAGGTTAATCTTTGTTTCTGATTCTGATCTGATTTGATCACATTTGGTTGATACATCTGGTTTGATCAGTGTGCTTGATTATTCAATTGCGATAGAATTTGATTCATGGATTCTTGAGGTTTAATAGCTGATGGCCACTCTAAAAATAGACCACCCTACTTCGATGGGTCTGACTATGCTTACTGAAAGAATTGAATGAAAGTGTTTCTTATAGCCCAGAATTATGAAATCTGGAAGATCGTTGAGAAAGGCCCCTATGAAATCACTGGTGATGAAGATACATGGACCAGAGAGAAAATAAGAAGGGCTACATTAAATTTCAGTGCTATGAACATGCTTTATTGTACTATCCATCCTAAGGAATATGCTAGAGTTTCCATGTGTTCCTCCGCTAAGGAAATGTGGGACAAACTTCAGTTGATGTATGAGGGAAGATCACAAGTTAAAGAAAGTAAGGTCAATTTGTTAATTTCTGATTATGAAATGTTTACAACGAAATATGATGAATCTATATCTAAAATGTTTGCGAGGTTCATGGTAATTGTTAATGGACTGAAAGGATTAGGAAAGGATTATACTGATGCTGAGCTGGTAAGAAAAGTCCTTCGATCCTTATCTCATGCATGGCATATTAAGGCTACTATCATTGATGATTCTAAGGACTTATCCAAAATCTCCTTGGTAGAGCTCATCGGATCACTAATGGCTTATGAAATAAATTTGAAAAGAACTGAAGAACAAATGCTAAAGGCTAAACCAACTGCACTTAAAGCTTCAGCAAGTGGAAAAGACAAAGATAAGGAAATTATTGTTTCTGAATAATCTGAATCTGATGAGAATCAGATTGCTCTCATCACCTGATAGTTCAGAAAATTTTAACATAAAAATTGGTAAATCCCATGGAAAACACAACAAATCTATTGGCGAGAAACAATTTCCATCTTCATCTTCGCATCTGAACAGAAATGACAAGAAAACTGATAATCTGATTCGGTGTTACAAGTGCAACAAGCCAGGACACATGAAAGGAGAATGTCATGCGTTCAAAAGAGATATGAGCAAGAATATAAGAAGGTTATCAAGACGAAGAAGTGAAAAGCAATGCTAGCAACCTGGTTGGATGAAGACCAGAGTGAAGAAGAAGAAGAAAATTCCTCAAGTTCTGAAGATGAGGAAGTATGTTGTATGGCCAACAGCAATGATAGCAAATGTAAGCTCCTCTTTTGAAGAATACACTGTTGATGATTGGCAAGATGCTTATGGCACATTGGTTGAAAAATGTTCTGAAATAAGAAAAGAAAACAAATATCTGGAAAGGAAGATTGAAAATGTTATGCATGATACTTCTCTAGCAAGTAGAATGTCTGAACTTGAAAAGGAAATTTATTGAAAATGTTATGCATGATACTTCTCTAGCAAGTAGAATGTCTGAACTTGAAAAGGAAATTTTTATATTTAATGAGGAAAGAGAAGTAATGTAGGATGAATTGGATAAATTCAAAATCATGTTTTAGAAGGCTAATAATGAGATTGAGAAATTAAAAGAGAAAATTGAAATGCAACAAAAAGAATAACAACAAGTAACTAATGAGATTGAAAAACCTAATAAATTGTTGAATGAAAAGGATCAAGTGATAAAGAATTTCATAAAAGGGAAATAAAATATTGATGCCTGTTGGGACTGAAAATGATTGCTAAAAAGCAAGGACTGGGATTTACCACAGAAGAACCATCAAGAACTAAAGCATCTGAGAAGAAAGAAAAAACTTCTAAAATTCTTTGATAAAATTTGTTAAAAGCAATAGTTCAGAAAATAGAATAAACAATTGTCAAAGAAAACATCTAAAACAGTAAAAAATCAGAATAAAAATAATATGCCTAATCAGAAGAAACAGAGTAGGTCGACACATACTGTAGAGAGGTCGACACAGGTTAATCATAAGCTAAAACCTATGGCCACTGTGTCAACACACATTCAACATAGGTCGACCTATCCATTTCTGAAAAATAAAAAAATGTTAAACATAGATTCAAACAAAAGTCTAAATTTTTTTTTAAATGCAAAAACACATTTTCATGATGTTGATTCGAGGTTCAAAGCACCATATCAATCTAATTGGATCAATTCTTAGAATCAAATGTACCACAATCCTCATTGGTACAACTCACATTCATTCTACTCAAATTTTCCAAGATATCAACAGAACTTTTGGTCTAGATCTCCACAAATGAACAAATATCCCAAATGCATACTTTTACTATTTTTGAAAGAAAAAATACTGGTGTCTTCATTCCAAATCAAAATGTTAAGATACCAAAAAGGGAAGTCATTTTAAAGTGAAATCTAAACCAAAAATGACTCAAATGTGGGTTAGGAAAGATTTGCTATTTATGCTTAATCAAACTGATGGTCCCAACAATGTTTGGGCACAAAAATCTTTTCTCCTCGGATCTCAATTTTGCAGGAAGGTCGTACACCCAGTTCAAATGTCTGGTACCTTGATAGTGGGTGTTCACGACACATCACTAGAGACAGAACAAAGTTCACTTGTTTGGTTGAAAATGAAGGAAGATCTGTCACATTTAGAGGTAAAAATAAAGATTAAATATTTGGATATGGAAAGGTTGGTAAATCCTCCTCAAACTCAATTGAAAATGTTTTGCTTTTTAATGGCTTAGATTACAATTTGTTGAGCATTAGTCAACTGTGTGACAAAGGTCACAAGATTTTTTTTAGTCAAACTCTTGCAAAATAACTGACCCTTCATCTGAAAAAAATAATCTTCTTTGGAAAAAGAGTGAACAATGTTTACTTGATAAAGCTTGATAAAACTTTTGATGAAAACATCTGTTTGGTTGCTAATAAAAAAGAAATTGCATGGACAATGCACAAGAGACTTGGTCATGCAAGTTTCAACACCTTGATAAACTCATAAGGCTAAATCTGGTTAATGGTGTAATGACCCCCTTTATACCGATACGATTATACCAATCCCCATCGATATAAAATGTGCCATCACAGTAGGACATGTACCCGTCAAAGCACAGTAGGTAGAGATGTTCACAATAAGAAAGAAAAGTACAACAAAATGTAAATAATTCTTATTCCATCATTACCACACACATCTCACAATCTATATAGGAACAAAATAAATATACAAAGTCGACAAATAACAAGTCCATATCGCAATATCGTCTCATGTACTAAGTAAAAAGAAAAGTACAAGCTATGTGGATAGCTCTCTAAGTCTCAGCTACTCCTCTCGCTCGGAGTCGCTCCTCGCTATCTCCTCCTCGATCTCAAAAATATCTGCTTCACCTGTATGTTTAAGTAACGATGAGTCTTCACAAAAGACTCAGCAAGCAACCTACAACCTATTGGTACATCTAAACACTTATCACATTCATTCTACACAAGTTCAACATATAGGACAATTTATCACATGATTCATGTAGCAATAAGCAGTACTAAATGAACAATCTATAACATGCTAAGTACACATGGATTTGATATAACTCATGATACAATTTACAACTCATTTCATAGGACATTTCCAAACATCTAAAATGTGAAATTAAACACTTACATATAATAGTGATACTAGCATGATATCTACCACATTCAATATGCTCATATGTCACACATCATCATCTTTTGCTTGTTGTTTTAACATGAAAGTAACTTAATCACATGGTTTTACATTCTTACACATTGAAGCACATTATCACATCACTTTCACATTTTCACTTGGCACATTCACACTTAATTCACATCTTTACACATCTTTTGCCGTGACACATAGTCTGAAGCACCATAAAGGACACATCACACACATATCACATACACTTCACCTAGGCAATACAGTGACGAATCTTGGTAACTGTACAGAACCGGGAGAAGCACTTTCCACCCTACTAGTGGTACTTGTCCACCTCCAAGATTTCATCCTGATACCCATAGGATATCACATACACATTGAGCCTTCCCATAGGGAATTCTCTATAGTACGGCTCCATAGCCTTCTATGGTAGCCGTGTCAATCTCGGCGCATTAATCACTTAATCACATTATCCACATGTTTAACATAATTCTCATGCATTTAATAGTCCATTCACATGCTTCCAAAATACCACACTTATTTCAGATTACAAAAATGGCCATTACTGTTTACCAGTGTTACAACATGCTCAACAAAGCCTGATAATGGTAATAATCATCAGAAAATATCACTTTTAACTAATGATGCTTAACATGACCATTAATGACTTATAACTTGAAATAGTAGTCACGGAAGTCAGAACATGCTAATTTTTTAATCACAGATCATGCACATGGAATATATCTTATGTCTTTTCAGAAATTTTGTCATAGTTTATCTATTTTTAACACTTAACATAGAGCTCGGGCAATCAACAAGATGATTTATTAAAAACATGGTAAATAGGAAACTGATGACTCTATCTGTCCTGAAACATGCACACAGTAACCCTAAGTTCATGGAAAAATACTGTGACAATAATACACATCATACATATTTATCCCGAATTTAAATCTAATGTGGCATGCTCATTTACTCATGATAGAATTTGTATAATTTACAAATATGGTCAAAAAAATATCAAAAATTTGTGACTCAATTTGCTAAATGTACCTGAGAAGACAAATTTTCCAAACCTATGTATACATTCAAAAACTCTGAAAGATCACATCACATATGTTAAAATACCTTTCTGGAAAAATCTGAAGAACTTACGACAAAGGGTTTGCCGTCAAGGGAGGTTAATGGCATGATCGATTACCGTCAACAGAAGAACATAATGGCAAGGTTTTTGCCATCATCTTCCTATCTGGAAAAAATGTAGACCGAAAGAAAAAAGACAGAGAATTTTGATGTCCAAGACACGAGATAAAAATCATTAAAAATTATAAAACCCTAGATGATAGGTATAGGAATGTGCTCTCTTTGTAGAGATGACCTAGTTTTATAGGCATTTGGGTCATAGGTAACCTAGGAAAGAGAATCCCAGCTGACGTGGGGGTTTCGATGTTTATCTCTCGGAGAATCGGGACGGGTTTAGGGCAAAGAAACCCAAATGTAGTCGAAGAAGTTAACGTCCAATTGGTTGTCGTCTACATGAAGTAGACGTCAAGATCCTTAAGCCAGATGGTAAATGACACATAGCATGCCGTCAACTAGCTGTTAACGTCAAAGGATGTTGACGTTAAAAAAAAAATTCAGATAGCACTTCAAAACATAACAGCAAGTCATAAAAGGCATAGAAACCTAGGGCCATACACCCTCTACCCCTAAAAGAAAACTTTTCCCCGAAGTTAGCGCAAAGGTACTAACCAAACAAATGGGGATACTACTTCTTCATGGCCTCCTCGAGCTCCCATGTAGCCTCCTTTCATGAGAAGTTCCTCCACAACACCTTCACAAAAAGCTATACCCTTGTTGTTGAGGTGCTGAACCTTACAATCCAAGATGGCCACTGGTCACTCCACATATGACAAATCTGGTTGAAGTTCCACTAGCTCGTGGCTGATAACATGTGACGGATCTCGCACGTATCTTCTGAGCATAGACACATGGAATATAGGGTGCAAACTTGCTAGCAATAAGGGTAATGCTAGCTCGTACGCTACACCGCCCATTCGCCTGAGAATCTCAAACGGGCAAATAAATCTTAGACTCAGCTTACCATGCCTGCCAAATCTGACAATGCCTCGCGTAGGTGATATCTTGAGGAAAACATGCTCGCCAACTTCGAACTCCAAGTCCTTCCTTCTGTTGTCGGCATAGCTCTTCTGCCTATCCTGTGCTGCAGTCAACCTCTGCCTGATAAGCTGGACCTTGTCTAATGCTTCTTGAACCAACTCAGGTCCTACCAACTATTTATCTCCAGTCTCCTCCCAACACAAGGGAGACCTACAGGGTCGACCATACAGTGCCTCACATGGAGCCATGCCTATACTTCCGTAGAAGCTGTTATTATAGGCAAACTCCACATGAGGTAGGTGACGTTCCCAGTCGCCTTCTAGTCAAGCACGCATGCTCTCAACATGTCCTCGAGCATCTGAATCATCCTCTGAGATTGACCGTCTATCTAAGGATGGAAAGCCAAACTGAGCTTCAACTAAGAACCCAATGCCTCCTGGAGACCGTGCCATAGCCTCGACATAAACCGCAGATCTCTGTCCAAGATAATGGACTTCGGAACTCCATGCAGTCTCATAATGCTGCCCACATACAGCCTCTCCAAGCTCTCCACGGACTACTTCTTCCTCATAGGTAAGAAGTGATCAGTCTTAGAGAAATGGTCCACGACCACCCATATCGAGTCAATGCCCTTAACTTATCTGGGTAAACCCATCACAAAGTCCATGGTGATCGCTTCCCACTTCCACATTGGTATCTTCATCTTCTGCAGAAGGCCTAATAGTCTCTGATGTTCGGCCTACTCCTGTTGACACACCAAACACCGAGACAAGAACTCTGCGACGTCCTTCTTCATGCTTGACCACCAGAAGGAATGCTTCAAGTCTTGGTACATCTGGTGTTACCTGGGTGAATGGAGAACCGCGACCTGTGAGCTAATGTAAGCACTGCTCTCAAACCTCCACGATGTCTGGTACACATACTCTGTGCTGATATATGATAACCTCATCATCATGTTGAGCAATGCCTGCCTTCCCACCATCTCCTGAAGTCTAGGATCTTCTCCTTACTGCTCTATTACCTCATCTAACACTGTGGATCGAATGGATAACTGTGCCACGAAAGCCTGGCAAAACTATGGCTCTAACTCAGTCATAGCACACGTTGCATCCTCAAGCATCTTCCAATCCTACTGAATTAGACACATCTTCTTGCTGAGTGCATTTGCCATGACATTCACCTTCCCTGGATGGTACTGATGCTCGAAGTCATAGTCCTTAAGGAACTCGATCCATCTTCTCCGTCGCAGGTTCAACTCCTTATGAGAGAACAGGTACCTCAAGCTGTTGTTTCTGTGAACACCTCAAACCTGACACCATAGAGGTAGTGTCTCCAGATCTTCAGTGCATGTACCATAGCTACTACTCCAAGTCATGGGTTAGATAATTACGCTCATGCTCTTTTAGTTGACAAGATGCATAGACAACTACTTTACCATGATGCATCAAGACACAACCAATGCCTATCTGTGAAGCAAATTAATAAATCGCAAAACCCTCGGCACCACTAGGTAATATTTCTACGGGTGCAGATGTCAGCCTTTTCATCAGCTTCTGGAAACTGCTCTCGCACTCCTCAGTTCATACATACTTGACACCTTTCCTGGTTAACTTGGTTAAAGGCGCTACTATGGAAGCAAAGCCTTCTATGAATCACATGTAATAACCTACTAAACCAAGAAAGCTCCTGATCTTAGATGGTGTCCTCAAAGCCTCCCATTCTATCACTACCTGCACCTTCGCTGGATCAACAACAACTCTAGCGCCTGAGATGACATGCCCAAGGAAATGAACCTTGCGCATCCAGAAGTCACACTTGCTGAACTTGGCATACAGCTTGTGCTCTCAGAGAACTTCTAGAACTGTCCTCAGGTGCTCACGGTGTGTAGCCTCATCAGAGCAGTAGATTAACACATTGTCTATCAACACCAGAACAAAACTGTCCAAGTATGGCCTGAACACCCTGTTCATGAGATCCATGAACGTTGCAGGGGCGTTAGTTAGACCAAATAGAAGCACAAGGAACTCGTAGTGTCCATAATGGGTCCTAAATATAGTCTTGGAAGCATACTCCTCCTTGATCCTCAGCTGATGGTAGCCTGATCGCAAATTGATCTTGGAGAATACAGATGCAGTCTGGAGCTGATCAAACAAGTCATCAATGCGCGGCTGTAGCACCCCAATTTTTTTTGGTAATTTAAAATTTTAAATAAATGGAAATAAATAATTTCCATAATATCTAAATGTTTAAAACATACGTACCATTATCGTATGTGCAATAACACATCGGAAAATTCCGTAAAAATTATAATTCAACCCCAAACATTATCCTTAAATGTTCCACGATGAAATTCGTGTAACAAAAATCTGATTGGCCAAGCGTACGTCACAACGTGACTATTTATCCAAATTAAGAAACTAAGTCGGAAAACCATTAACAAAAATATAATATATCATAAATTAAATAAACATGTTGGAGAGACTTCCAACTTATGTAGTGATGACCTATTATCGGAATTGGGCCAATGGTTCACATTTGGCTCACGAATAATGTGAAGTAATAAAAATACATAGAAATTCGTAACCCTAATTGAGCTGAAAATAGAAGATAATTACGACTAATCCCATGGAAATTAGGCTTTCTTAGCAACCCAATTTCGTGGCTAACCATGGTGGGAGGTTTTCTAAAGCCCACACACTCTATTGGGTGAGAAATCATCAAATTATGGAAGGTGGAAGACCAAAACGGCACCCTTCCTTTCCTACACCCAATGGACTTCTAAAACCCTAGATGTATATATACATGCCATGAAACCCTAGGGGATGAATTTAAATATTGTTGAGGTCATGGGAGGCTGTTCTTGAGCAACCAAAGAGAAGGAAATTGCCCCAACTCGAAGCTTCTTCTCTGCTGCGTCTGCATCAACCTATGCAGATAGCTATTCTTGGAGTCAACCATAGGTAAGCCAAACCATAACCAAACCTTGAAAGAGTTATACCTCTAGAAAGAGGGTCGAGTCTAGTTTCTAATCCCATTATTTTGCCCAATTTTTATCCATAGGATCGGGTGCATTAAGCATTCTCCCCAAGCGGTCTGAAGAAAGGCTTTCTGGAGAACGAGACTTCATTAACCCAAAGATAGGTGATCTCTGGCCAAATCTAAATAAATCTTATATCAATGTGTAGATCATCGAGTCTACTTTTATGTACAAGTGATTTCATCAATTTTCATTGAGTACATCTCCAGTTTTAAGCGTTTTGCCAAAGTCACGCATGTTAATAGCTTTTTATGTTCATGGTGATTTCTCTCACATCCTGAGGCCATTTTAATGATTCCAAAACCATAGTTCTCTTATATTCCATGTTCCCAACAAGTTTCATGTTGACACTTTTGTCCCAAGATCCTAGATTAGAAGTTATAAGTGTTTCATGAATCGTGTGCCTATTTTCTGCATTTTCGGGCAAGAACCCAAAACGCGACGGGACCAGGCGTCGCGTTTTGGCCTGCATGACGCGATGCACTAGTTCGGCGCATTCATGTGCATCGCAACCGTGCCCTACGTCATGATTTTGAGTGTAGCCTTACGATTCTGACGCCTCAAACTATGCGCTGCATGGTTTTCAGTGCCTGCCTGAAACACGACGTAGACCCCCGTCGCGATTCAGCCAATTTTCCCGCTCAAAAATTTCAACTGATTTTTATATTATGGTTTGAACTCATTTCATGAATGCGACGGGGTAAACCGTCATGATTCATGCATGAACGCGACGACATAGGCCGTCACGATTTGATTCTTCACAGGTTAGTCTTGTTTCGACTGTACACTGCGTTATTAAATGCGTTGACTGTGTCGACACGGATTTAAAGGCCTACCCGAGACCTATTTTACAGTGTTTAATGTTAGTCTTGCATGATATGTTATTGAGATGCATTGTGTGGTCTGTCTAATGACCTAAAAGCCAGCAACCCATGATAAAGACATAACAATGCTATGATCCACTCTTGCAAACTATTGATTGAATCATCTATTGTTCTAGCTTGTTAAAGTGATTAATTGCTATCTTAAAATATTGCAAACCATGTTTTGTTAATTGCATAGTTCCATCTCATGCTATCATGTTAATTGTTTTCCGCAAGTTTGAAGCCGATGGATTGTGGATTGAGACACGTGTTCACTACACACTTGCACATTTAGGCAGCCCTTTCATGGGGGATTGGAAACTCATGGCCGGTCATTCCGTATCGGCAGTCTAGTGACCTTTCTCTTAAGACCTCCGTAATTCTCCATACTCCGTGGATTCCCTCATGGAGAGCGAGTTGGTGGACCATTGAAGTTCCCTAGAGATAGCGTGCACTTCCTTTCTTCTCTTGTTCTCGTGAGAGTGAATTATAATCTAGACTTAAGCCATTATTGTAAAGAGTGAACGAAAGTATAAATTGCGTCGTTATGCTACCGAAATTATCTCTTGACTATTGTTACCATGCAATCTTGTTCACATTACTTACTACTTGTTCTCATCATCATCATGAACATGACATTACCATTGCTTACATATTGAAACTCTTGTTATTGGCCATTAATGACTATGGGTATCTACATTTAAATTAAGTGAGATGCGGACCGGGCATGGTGAGTGTCTAAGGGCACCAGTCTAGCCCCAATGACGGAGAGTCATAAATATACTGTTAACCATGGGGTATAATGATTACTGGCATTACATATGTGCTGGAAAATAGTGTCGTGTTGAATGCTAGATACAATAACCACATACATGTGTCCTAGTGTGCATTTCAAGGTGGATGTTTCCTTGGTGTGCATTAGTGTCTTCATGCTTGATTAGTGTTACATGATCAAGCTCGTGCTTGCTTGCTTGTGTGATGTGGCCATCCTGCAATTATTGCAATTTAAGTGATATCTTGCGTGCTTGTTACATGCCACACTATTGATACCATCTTGCTCGTATATCGTTCTAGATCTTGCTCCATCATGATCACTATATCTAGCTTGTTCATATATCATGTTTTAATGAGTTTTATTCATACATGCATATCCTGATCATCGTGCTTACCTAGTTCCAACTTGCTAATCACTTATATCATTGCCCGCACATTGAGATATAAATCCTACTCGGTAGTTTGCTCATTTCATACTTTTAACCATTCTAGGTGACTATGAAATACAAGAAGAGGATGGGAATGCATCCGAGTGATGAGCGTCCCAACACTTGAGTCTATCTATAGTTAGTTAGTCTGGAGTGTTATATTCATGTAGTAGGAAGCGAGGAATAATATACTTGTTCTTTTATTGAGTCTTAGCCCTGTTATACAATGTTTAAGAGTTGTATTAGTTCACCATGATACAATGAGATGAGATTTGAATACAATTTCAATTGAGTTCATTATTTGGGCCCTATTATGATGTTGTGATGATACGCATTTAGTGCTTGCTAGCTAGAGGCTTCTTTGCCAACTGTTCACATCTCGGAATATCAACTCGAATTATTCGAATTAATATTATCCGCTGCGTAATTCTCGGAATGTGACAGCAGCAAGGGGTACTTGTTCTTTACTATCACCTGGTTAAGCTTTCTGCAGTCTATGCACAGCCTGAGAGAACCATCCTTCTTCTTCAGAAACAGTACAGGTGCGCCCCATGGTGACACACTAGGGTGAATAAACCCTTTATTGAGCAACTCCTGCAACTACTTCCTCAGCTCAGCTAACTTCGCAGGTGCCATCCAGTAGGTGAGGTACCTAGAAGCAACTTAATAGTAAATTCTATCTCCCTTGCTGTTGGCAATCCAGACAAATCATCTAGGAGCACGTCTAGAAATTCCTGTACAACCTCGATCTCCCAAAGGGTAGGTGACTGATCGGCCTAAGGATTCAAGACCACACTGGAAAGGAAAGAGTCACAACCCTTATTCACCATTTTCATAGCCTTTATGGTGGAGATCACGAACTTTCCCGCTAGATTCCTAGGCAAAGGTTGTGAGAACTCATCCTCTCCAGGAATACAGAAAGTAATTATTTTCCTCCAACAATCGACTAGGGCATAGTGCTCCTCAAGCCAATCTAGACCAAGTATAGCATCATAATCTTTCATCTTGAGCAAGTAGAAGCACCCAAACAAACCTCGATCTTCAGTGCACACCGGTAAGGACGAAATGCACTTCCTAGTCGCTACAATACCTGCTAGGGTATGAACCGACAGGAGAACCTCTAATTCTTCTGCCTCAACTCTAGACTATGCTACTAATTGCCTAGCAAACTGCTCAAAAACAAACAAGTGTGTAGCACCCGTATCAAACAAAACTTGAGCTTGCACACCCATAACCAAAATAGTATTTTCAGTGACGTTCTTGCCCTGCTAAGCATCCTCACGTACAAGTGCTTACACTTGGGCTTGGGCCTGAGGCCCTCCTGGCTTCTCGGTCACTAGTGACGCAGCCGCTGTTGGGGCTGGAGCTCCTCTCTGTGCAAACTGCTGAAGTCTAGGGCAGTCTCTGATCTGGTGCTCTGTGCTGCCGCACTTCAAGCACTTCCCTACTAGCTTCCAACACTCTTAGCCACCATGTGTTCTTCCACAATGAGGACACTCCTTCTTGTCGCTAGGCTTGAAACTGGTCATCTGGGGTACAGTCACTAACTGGCACAGAACTACTGTATGTTGTGGCTACTATTGTTGATATACAACTACTCTCTTCCTGTCTGGCCTCTGGAACAGTGTCACTGACCTCTTCTGCGCTGCCTTCTTCTCCTCCATATACTGGTCCATCTTACTCTCCTATCTGCATGTTGTGCTGAGAGCCTTGTCCAAAGTCCGGTGATCAAAAGCCACCAGTCTCGACCTGAGTGATAGTGTAAGCCGCATCATTAACTTCTTGGCCTTCATCACTCATCTGCAACAATGTGGGGAGCGTACTTGGAAAGCTCAGCAAACCTAGCCTCGTACTCCAGGACAGTCTTGGAACCCTTTGTAAGAGATAGAAACTCGTGCTCCATCTTGTCTTGAATATGCTCGGGGATGAACTGGCCTTAAAAAGTATGGTAAACTGGACCCAAGTCACCTCTAAAGCTCCATCC
This sequence comes from Colocasia esculenta, assembly GCA_014218235.1. NCBI lineage: Eukaryota > Viridiplantae > Streptophyta > Magnoliopsida > Alismatales > Araceae > Colocasia > Colocasia esculenta. The sequence goes on from CM024756.1 coordinate 121,406,712, forward strand.
TCGTACCTGGTACGTAACATAGAGACCCACCAAACATTAGCCCTCTCCTGCAAGATTCAACCAATAAGCACCATGTAGACTAAAATCTTAATCTCATATAAGCACATATACTCTAAGTACCTATAGCATGTAAGTTGCCAAGCTAACTTTATTCTCTTCCATATACCTAGTGGCACGGAAGATCTTTTCTACCTGCCTCAACCAGCTCTCTTCTAAGATAGGTTAACTCTCCCCCTTAAAAGAATGCGGAGCCATCCTCTTAAACCTCTCCATAATGGACGGACCACCATGTCCATGCTCTTGGGGAATTGGAACTGGAGCCTGAGCCTGAAATAATAAGTAATACTTAAGCGATCATACGATCAACAAAACAAACTACTCCAACTTGACAACTCCAACCTGAGCCTATAATGTTGCTTGGGCCTATGCCTGTGTCTGCATCGCCTGGACCAGACCTTGCATGAACACACCGTAGTTCACAAGTGGCGGTGGTGGAAGTACTGTGGGACCCTGGGGTGTAGCGTATTGACTGTTCGGATCATGGCTTAGTGGTTGTGGAGGCCAGTGTGTGGCCCTTGGTGTGTGTTACAGGTGTTTTACACAGGTTGTGAGGCTTTATGGGCTGACAGTTTGGGCCCAAAGCACTCTCTGGTTAACTGTTTGTGAATGCGACAGGGCTGGGCATTGCGTTCTGAACGCAAAGGCCCTGGGTGTCGCGTTCTTGTTACCACCGGTTTTGGTCTTCATCTGCATGTCAGCCGCGTGTTTCGCGCTGGGCAGCCTTGCTGGCATCGGTAGTGGGAACGCGACGGCCTCCTGCGTCGCACTCTTGTCCAACAGTAGGGTGCATCGTGTTCTCAACCGTGAAATGCTCTTAACCTAGGTCGGCCAGACAGAGCCTAGCAAGCTCTGTTTGGCTAGGGGGAGGAGTTTTCATGTGGATTTCGGGCGATTCGATGTTTTGGTGTCATTTTGGCGTTGTTTCACCGCGAGGATGTGTTTCGGAGCAGGGGAAACGCTAGGGGATTGCCGCTCTTCGCGTTCTTAGTGAAGGTAGGGAGATTCCACCTTGTTTCACGCTATAGATGCTTGGTTTAGCATGTTTAGCTTGTTAAATGCATGGAAGATGATAGATAGCATGCAAGTGCAATGTTTAGAACTATTATATTTGCTTTATATACATGTTTATATGTTTACATGGGGATTCCGGAGATGGAATCCGGGTTTTAGGGTTCTATCTATGAAGGCAATGGACCTACTTGTCGCATTCTGAACACGACAGCCCGACCCGTCACGTTCTGCTTCTGAACGGGACATATCGAGGTGTCGCGTTATAAAGGCGACAGTGGACCCCATCGCGTTAATGATTCGAGGGTTATATATTTGTGCATGGCTACATGGTTATCAGATTATCGATGTGTGTTGTGCAGGGAAAAGGTAAGCGGTGCATTGGCACCTGTAGAGCTCGAGGACCAGGTTGCTTATGTGGTTGATGTGTTGTTCACGTGGTTTAAGCGGTGTTCACGTGGTTTGTCTGTGCGTGGCAAGTAGTACGACGCCTACCGTGGTTACATCTTTAGTTGGGAGCCCCAGGTTTTCTGTGAGCCAGACACGTTAATGTTCGGGGTCTGTCCCGATACTTGTGTAACGTCGAGGTCTGTGTCATCTTTTTGGACACCCTCACTCTTGTGTAGAGTTGTACGTCCGACTGAGGGAAAGATGGCTATGAGACAGTGACTTGTGAGAGTTTGTGTTCTGTCACTTGTAGCGTGCTCGTGGTTGGGGTTTACGGACACCATTAAACGTACTGGGCCCCAGCTAGTCCTATTTTCCAGTGCCTCACTTTAGGGACCTCAGGCCGGATGTTGTGTCCCTAGTTTTGATGATGTCATAAATTGAGTAAGTGGTTTTTAATGATGTCATAAATGTCTAACACAAGTTATTTGTATCATAGGAACATGATAGCCCACGAATGCGTCGTTACAAACGTGACTAACAATCTCAAATAATCGGCCTACACTAATTATTTTGACAATAGTTAAGTGGTGAGAGCCGAGTCGAATCCATGGAGAACTAGATTTTAGAGTTGAAAACGCTGAGTTTTTAGTTAGAAAAATAACGTGGTGATATTTAAACTAAGTTGCGTTAAATAAATCTAAGCTAAGTAAATAAATAAAGAGAGATAGAGAGGGAATGAGAGAACACAAGATACAACTTTAATCTATTAAACAATAACAAATGATTAACACAAAGAGTGTATTCTAATCCAAAGCCATTAACAAGTACACTGAAATATAGAGAATAAGAGAGAGAATAAGAGAGATGGAAGGAGAGAGAAAAGAGAGAAGAAAGAAAAGAGAAAGAAGAGAGAGAGAGCGATAGAAGAGAGAGAGGAGAGAGAAGAGAGAGACGAGAAAGAGGAGAGAGAAGGGAGAGAGATAGAAGAGAGAGGCGGCGAGAGGAGAGAGAAAAGAGAGAGACGAGAGAGAGGAGAGAGGCGCGAGAGGAGAGAGAAAAGAGAGAGACGAGAGAGAGGAGAGAGGCGCGTGAGAGAGAGGAGAGAGGAGAGAGAGCACGTGAGGGAGAGAGAGGAGAGAGAGGGAGGCGGCTACGTGCATGCAACCGCATGCACGTAGGCGCCGGCGCCGGCGCGGGGGCGACGTAGCAGGGGGCGCGGGCACGGGGCGAGGCGCGGGCGCGGGCGCGGGGGCGAGCGGCCGGGCGGGCGCGGCAGGGGTGCGCGCGGGGCGCGCGCGGGCCAGGCGTGCGGGCCGCGCAGGGGCGCTGCTGCTGCTTGCTGCTTCTCTGTGCGAGAAAGAGAGAGACCGGGAGAGAAGAAGAAGGGAAGAAGAAAAGGAGAGGAAGAAGAAGAGAAAGAAGAAGCGGAGATCGGAGGAGAGAGAGGGGGAGAGAGAAAGTGAGAGGGGGAAGAATAATAGAAAGAGAAAGAGAAAGAGAAAGAGAGTTTTTATAAAGTGTTAGAGAAAAGAGAGGAAGGGTTTTAAAAATAGAGAGAGATTAAAATGAGAGAGTTTTTAAAATTAGAAAGGAAGAGAGAGAAATAGAAAAAGATATTTTAAAATTAGAATCTCTCATTTATTCTCTCTTGCTTCAATCCAATCTATTGGCCCATTTGACACTTTATTTCTTGGCCCATTAATTCTGCAAATACAACACAACAGAGATTTGATCAATTTTCGCACTTATAATGAAATGATAACATAACTTATGAAATTATCAATTATTTTTCAATCAAATGGCACGATTATTCATAACAATTATACAATTATCAGAACATTTATAAAGATCAAGTCAACTCAGCTGAATCAATGAAAATCATATTTAAGTTCAGTGTTGTTCAAAAGGTCGACGTTATACAGAGGATAAGTCGACACTCAATAAGGTTCCAGTGGCGCTGACAGTTAAGAGTATCAGAACAGGTCGACACTACTCAAAAATCAGGTCAACTCTAGATGTGTTTCTGACTAGCACTGAAGAAGTGAAAGTAGATATAGGTCAACACCAAATGTAAATCAGGTCGAGACCAGTCGAGTTCCCAGACAGTCTTGTGAAGAGAAGTGTCCAATGAGGTCGACTCTATTTACGGATGATGTTGACTCTACCAGTTCATCAGGTCAACTTTGAAGGAAGATCAGGTTGACTCCATCAGTAGATAAGGTCGACACTATGATAATGTAAGGTCGACTCCACACCACATTCATTCGTTGAGAATCAAAGTTATTTGGATGTGCGTCATCTCTGGAGGACATAGAGTCGACTCTACTGAAGACTTTACACTGATCCTGTTAAGTCACATGAATGTGCGTTGACTCTATTACTTGGATGCGTCGACTCTACAACACTTAGGATCATTCAACAGAAAATTTGCTAGTGCGTAAGTGATGGGAAGGTGACTCAAGGTCAAATGTTTTGACCTTCAGGTACACGTCACATGGTTCTGGAAGATACCATCTTTTAGGCGGCCAAAGGTTCTCCTAGGCTTTTGGGATTCTGTTCAGGGGCCTACTGAAAAGATTACATGGAACAGATCAAAACAGGTAGACGTCCTCTACAGCTGGTTATCGCGCACAGAAGAAAAAGTGAACAAATCTGAGAGCGCAAAGAGCAATGAGATGAGAGTTTGAGTTTAGAAAAGTGCAGGTGACTTCGAATCAAGGATTTGATCAAGGAGTGAAGTTACTGGATCGTACCTTCTGCAAATATGAAGACTTGTTACTGAGCATCCAGAATAGAGGATCGGAATTCTTCTTCAATTTAGAGGCAAATTGATCCATGTGCTGCAACCAAAAGAAGAATTCGATGAACTCAACATTGGAGAAGTTTCAATTAAAGCTCGAGGAGTTTTCCAACCAGATCTAACTCTCGAGCAGACCGTTTGATTTTTTCTAAACTTCTTCAGATTTTAGTTTACTTTCTTTTTCTCAATTTCTTCAAAACATTACTCTGATTGGTTGTCTACTTTGTTTGGAGTAGACATAGTTGATCCTACACTTGCTATGTTTGGATCTTGAGATTTGGGTCAAGTCTTGAAGCTGTGAATCAGCGGAGTGTTCAAGCTATGTATCAGTAGTTGTGAATCAGCAGTTGTGTGAGAGTCTCACACATTTGTTCTCTTAGTGAAGCCTCACTGGTTTGGTGAGGGGTGGACGTAGGTCTCCACATTGGAGCCGAACCAGCTTAAAAATACTACTGGCACTTGTGTGGTTTGTTGATTTCTGTGTTGAATGTTTTTCATCTGATCAGATCTTAATGTCGTAGTTTTTAATTGAAAATTTGACCTTAAAATTGGTGGATATCTATTCACCCCCCCTCTAGATAATCCTTCTACACTCTACACGTTGTATCAGAGCTACACTCTCCATTTCTGTTGGTTTTACGACCAGGAGAGATCCGTGTAATATGGAGTCTAGAGGTTATATAGCTGAAGGTCATTCTGTTAATAGACCTCCTTACTTCGATGCTAGTAACTATGCATATTGGAAAACTTGTATGCAGGCATTTTTTGCGAGCACAAGACCATCAAATATGGAGGGTGGTAAGCAATGGACCGTATGAGCTGTCTGAGGATGAAGAGAAGTGGACTTAATAGGATATCAAGAAATCAAATGCTAATTGGAGTGTGATGAACATCGTGCAGTGCTCACTCCATCCAACCGAGTTCTCAAAAGTATCATCATGCTCAAGTGCTAAAGAGACCTAGAATCGCCTCATGGTGATCTATGAAGGTACATCAGAGGTAAAGGAAACAAAAACAAACATTCTAGTTTTAGAATATGAAGCTTTTAAAATGAAGCATGATGAAACAATTTCTGAAATATATGGAAGTCTAACCTTCTTAGCAAATGGCATAAAGAACCTAGGGAATATCTATACAGAAAAGGAACTTGTTAGGAAAATTCTTAGATCCCTAACTCTTATTGGCACACCAAAGCTACTGTAATTGAAGAATCTAGGAATTTATCCACAACTACTATAGATTAATTAATCAGTTCTTTAATGACCTATGAGTTGGGATTGAAAAGAAGTGAAGAAGACATCAAGAAGAAGAAGCCACTTGCTCTCAAGGCAAGTCCCAGCACTAAAGAAGTTACTGAAGAAAGCGAGTCATCTACCTCTGAAGGTGATTCAGGTGAGTTTGCATTAATAACAAGAAAATTCAGAAAATTACTATGGAAAGAAGGTAAGGGTCTTCTGAAAAAGAAATCTCAGTCAAACAATTTCTCAAAGCCCAAATAGAATCTCAATAAGAAATCTGACAGAATAGTTTGGTATAATTGCAGGAAACTAGGACATGTTAAATCTGAATGTCCTGAATCTCTGAAGAAAGCTCAACCAAGATGGTTGAAGAACAAATAAAAACTATGATTGTGACATGGAGCGATGAAGATGATGATGAAGATGAAGAAAGCTCTGAAGCAGAGGAAACACAGTCAAAAATATGTCTGATGGCCAGAGGAGAAGAAGGAGATGAAGAAGAGGTAAATTCTCCTTTCAAAGATTTTTCTCTAAATGATTGGGAGCATATGTACTTTGAATTGTTAGATTTTTTTTTTCAAGCAAAGCGGTCCTCGGGGCCTCAAACTAGGAGAGTGCACCCTCCCCAAAAAGGGAGAATGTTCCCACTCCACCAGTGAGCGCACGTGGGCCGAAAATATTATAAAAAAGAATATGTAGTACAAACAAGAAATAGCCTACCCCAGTCATACCATTCTAACATGCATGAGACCAGATTTATCAATGACAACTGGCCCTTTACAAGAATGAGATAAATTATGAGCCCCCAATAAAAATTATTCTGCCTAGAAAGAACCACAAAATTTGGAAGAGAATCAACCACTTAATTTGTTTCTTTGTATACATGGGCCAGCAGAATAGACTCTTGGGAAAGAAAATTTCTCGTTTCTGTCCACCATCTAAAAGAACACCAAGACACCGCCTTAATCTCTCTGATGGAGTTAACAATGACCTGAGAATCAGTGTAAACAACAAAAATCTGATAGCCAAGAGAAGATGCCAGGCGGAGACCATCACAAAGAGCTCTGGTTTTTGCTATCATGTTGGTACCAACACCATAAAAATGAGCAAAAGCCACCTGAACATGGCCCTGAGTGTCCCGAATACAGCCTCCACCACCACACTCTCCGGGATTCCCCTTGCAAGCACCGTCAACATTGCGACTGAAATCACATAAGGGAGGGATCCATCTAACAAGTTTCAGCTTCTTGGAAGAACACTGTGGAACAAAACCAAAACTGTGGAGGATTTGCAGTTCTGAAGGTACAGGAACCACCTTAAAATTGACTTTAGAGAGCGAGTGTGAAATGTTGGACTTGATGTTGTTGATGATTACCCCAACAAAAACATAAGTCGAGTCAAATATTTTTGAACATCTACCCTTCCAGATTTCCCAGAGCATGAGAATAAGACCATAGAGGGAAACAAAATTGTAGGGAGAACGGATTTTAGCATGTTGGATAAAACTCCCCAAACGATCAATGATATGACTATGAAAGTTGATCCTGGGCGATATAGAGGGTTGAAACCATTGCCATAGGATGACAGCAGTGTCACTATAAATAAAAAGATGACCCATGTCTTCTTGCTGAGGAGATCTACAACACGAGCAATGAGAAACCAAAGGGATGCTAATTTCAGAAACACGACCATCGACCAGGACTGCATGGTTCAGAACTTAACAAGAGAACAAAGATGCCCTGTGATAAAATGAACTATGCCAAATCTTAGAGAGAGCCGCTCTATACACTCCAATCGTTCTAACTACATTGTATGTTGATCGAGTAGAGAAAGAGCCATTGAAAGAGGCAGCCCACATACACTTATCCTCATCATCAGACAACACCAAACCTTCCATAATTGACTGGGGAATAATAGATCTTAGGCGATGGGAGGCATCAAAAAACACCTCATTTAGGGAGGCAGAGGCATACCTACCCTCATTGGAACCCATAATAATATTACTGAGGGGTCTGTCACCAATCCAAATATCATTCAGAATGTCAATATTTCTACCATTACCATGGACCCATCTGGTGTTCTCTTTGAGGATTTTGTCAGCTTCCATGAAAACGGCTCTAGACATCCCAGGATGATAGTCATAATACTCATATGGTAATGCTTTCTAGCATAAGTAGCCCATAAATAAGAGCCCTGCCTTATATTCCATAGATGCTTAAATGCTAAAGAAAGCTGCACATTCCACAAGCTACGGATGCCCAGGCCACCCTCATTTTCTGGCTGCTGAATAGAGGACCAGGCCACCCAATGCGACGATGAGCCCCATCGGTGCCATCCCAGAAAAAAGCAGCAGAAACTTTCTCAATATAATTAATGATGGATTCTAGGATATAGGAGGCCGCAACAAGATAAACAGGTAGTGAAGTGATTATAGAGTTTATCAAAGTAACCCTACCAGCTTGAGATAACAATTTGGATTTCCATACATGAAGTTTACCATTGACTTTATCAGCAAGAGGTGTATAGTCTACTGTAAGCACCCTCCCAAGTTTCAGTGGTACACCCAGATAGGTGAGCGTACCACTTTGCCTCATAAAACCATTGACTTCTTTAATTCTATTAATGGCAAGGGCTGGAGACTTTTCTGGTATCATAAAATAGCTCTTAGTTGGGTTAATTTGCTTACCAGAGGAGATGGGGTAGTGCTTTAAAAACTTCATCAACCGTTTAACGTTCCTAATACCCCCATTCAGAAAAACAAGTGTGTCATCAGCATATAATAGATGGGTAGGGGGGTGACAACCCCTAGGACCAGCATAAGGAAGGAGGTAGCCTATACAAACCATGTACTTGATGCCTCTGCTAAGAGCTTCTTCCATGATAATGAACAAAGCTGGGGCAATTGGATCGCCTTGACTTAAACTCCTAGTTGATTTAAAGTAACCATCCAGAGAACCATTAAAAAGAACAGAGAACCAGCAATTAGAAACCATCATTCCTATAAGTGAGGTAAATCTGGGACAGAAACCAAATTTCTTTAGAACTGCAAAAAGGAAATCCCATTCCACACTGTCATATGCCTTCTTCATATCCAGCTTAAAAAAAACATTATTGCCTATGACTTTACGACCGATATCCTTGACAAGTTGTCTTGCCATAGATACATTATCCAGAATATATCTCCTCTTAACAAAGGCACCTTGCTCCTCAGATAGTATCACTGGAAGGATGTTGGTAAGTCTATCACTTAGAATCCTAGAGACAATCTTATAATAGAAATTGCATAAACTGACAGGTCTGAAATCATTGAAAGACATGGGGTGGACCTTCTTCGGAATAAGAGCAATAAGAGTTGACGTAACACCTTTAGGAAAAGAGAAACCTTGGAATAAACCCTTGACTGCAGCATGCACATCATCACCCACAATATCCCAACATGATGTAAAGAAGGTACCGGTGAAGCCATCCGGCCCAGGAGCGCTAGTTCCATTAAGATTCCACACAGCCCTTTTGACTTCATCTTTATCTCGGATAGCACATAGAGACATATTCTGATCAGCAGAGATGAGCTCCGGGATAACATTGAGAATAGTTTCATCAATATTGTAATCCGTTGATTGAAGCAGAGACTTAAAGAAAATAACAGCCTCCTTAGATAGAGCCTCCTGATTCTCACACCACTGCCCCTTCACCTGTAGCCTTAAAATATTGTTTCTTCTTCTGTTACCTTGGACCACAGAATGGTAGAAAGCAGAGTTTTTATCACCACCATCTAGCCAATTAGTGCGAGCTTTTTGAGCCCAAAAGAACTCAACACATTGCATAGCTTTTCTTAAATTGGCATTGGCAGCCCCCAACGCAAATCTGTTAGCTTGCGTAGGATAGCTATCAAAGTGCTCCTGCCTTTCCCTCACCTCCTTCTCCTTTCTGATCGCATTGTCATTAATGTTACCAAAAGTGAGCTTATTCCAGGAACGAAGAGCACCTCTAATAGCCTTCAACTTAAGTTGTAAGGTAACAAAATGATTATGGTGCACATTATTCACCTCCTTCCAAGCAATATGAACCGTATTCATGAAGGATTCATGAGAAATCCACATAGATTGGAAAGTAAACCTAGTCGGTCCCCGAGAGGAAAGAACATAGGAAGCCAACAGGGGAGCATGATCTTACGGACCTCTAATAAGATGTGTAACCTGAAACCCAGGAAATGCAACTTCCCACAAGTTATTGATGAGGAACCGGTCTAATCTTGATTTAACCGGTGCTAAACCAGTTATGTTATTTGACTAGGTAAAATGGGAGCCAATATAACTAGCATCCAGAAGAGACGAAGCAGAAATACAAGCATTGAAGTCCACCATAGCCTGCAAACTGGGAGGGTGACCACCCTTCTTCTCAACGGACCCGAAACAGTGTTGAAAGACCCTCCCACTGACCATGGCACAGAAATACTACCTGACATATTAAGGATATCATCATAGAGAAGTCTTCTTCTACTGAAACTACAAGAACCATACACCACAGTGATCATATATTGAACAATGTTATCCTTCTGGACAATAAGAGTGATATGTTGTTCAGTATGGCTAACTGTTAGAATAGCCTAATTACGCCAAAAAACCCAGATTTTGGAATCCTCCCCATTATTACCAATATAATGCTCCATCTTAAGGTATCTACACATGTTCTTAGCCTGGTGCAGAGGTACCAGTGGCTTAGCAATTGCAATGATATCAACTTGATGTTGTTTAATTATTCTACGTAGAGAACGCTTGGAGGCAAAGTTAGATATGCCTCTGATATTCCAGAATAATAGAGGACAAATCATGAGGACGAATATCCAGTAGGAAACCCCACAGCCTTGGATTTAGATCTCGTACAGACTCCACCTTCCTTTTGTGCAAGACCCTCTTTGGCATACAAATATTCTCTTTTGGGGCTAGTTCAAAAACTCTCCTTAAAGAGATTCCCAGATGATTATCTTTGGATGGTTTAGAAAGGGAAGGGAGAACTTGACACGTACCTTCTTCCACGGCGGGAGCTTTCACCGAAGACTCCATGGCAGCACCACCGTCGACCATCGAAATCTCTTTATTGACAACTATGTTAACAGAACCCAAGCCATGCACGCCATGTAATGTATCTTCCCCATGTAGCCCATGCGACGTAGCTGATGGAACGGGAGCATGAGAAGTTTGAGCCCGCTTGAGATCACAGGGAACAATCAGTGTGATCTGAACAGAAAGGCCAGAGAGAGCATGACCTTCCTTATGAATAGGCCCTTCATCATTCTATAGTTCCTGAGAAACCCGCACTTCTGGAGAAGCTTGAATATGTTGATCAGCATGAATAGCCAAGGAAATAATTTGTTCTGAAGGTATCGAGAGATCTTGAGCACCATTAACAGATGGTCCTTCATCTTCTACCATATCTGAATTATTCAACAACCCTGAAGCTGGGAGAAACTATTACCCTTAACAACTTCTGCTGAGACTGCATTGACAACCTTTTGATGCAATGTTTTCTTCATTATATTACTTTGCCCCTGTTCTTGGTTTTCCTGCATCTTAGGAAGAACCTCTTCAACATCCACCTTTTTATTCTTCCTAACACACTCGGACTCCACATGGCCAACCTTATGGAAACAACTACAAACTGCTGGAATCCGATAATAGTTGATCTTTTTCCAGAAGCCATCCGAACCACAACTGATCCAGATTCTCTCCGATCTAACTTTGAGAATATCCAACTCAACACAGAGAAAAGCTTCACTAGTTTGCGTAAGCACCAAAGTAGGTTCATTAATTCTCATCACTTGACCCACATTGCCTGCAATAGATTTCAGAAAGTCTTCATAGTAGTGATTAACCGAAAGCATGGGGAAACCAATCCATATGGAATGATCGTTGGATCCACATTAAAATCAAATTGGGCATCCCACTTGAAAAATCGGTATAGAAGGCCTTGGATATACAGGCTTCTTCTCAAGATAACAGTCAAGTAGTCCTCTTCAGCATCAAAGCAAAGTAGCAGATGTCTATTATTCAAGACGCTGACGATGAAATCTCCCTTAAGCTGGAGCCTTTGAGAAAGAGAGGTCTTGAACTCCAGGATAGAACATCGGCCATAAGCACACCTAACGATTAAGGCTAACTTGAGGGTTTTAATGGACATGCCTACCTCTTCCTGGGAGAAAAATATCGTCGGCTCCCCTATATCCATAAGGCTTGGAGGTTTAACTCCAATAAGAACAGATGGAGGAGGTTTTGAAGCAGTGATGATTTGAGCATAACAGCACCTCCCAACTAGAGATGCACCACCAGCTCCGTCATCAGCCATCGCAGGAGTCTCCATAGAGATCGACAAAACTAGCACGCCGCCAGCCACCAGGGCCAGCAGCACGGGCCAACTCCGACGAGAACCACCTAAAACCCCAGAGCTTCTCTCTCTAGAATCTCTCTCTTTTATCTGCATGAATTGTTACATCAATATGATGAACTTAAAAAAGAAAATAAAGTACTTAAAAGAAAGATAAATCATTTTGTTCATGACACTTCAGTGAAAGAAAAAGAAGAAGAACTGATTCAAGAAATCAAAAATCTAAAAGAGACTGTTAATGAATTGAAAATTCAAAATAATGAAAGTGTTAATGAAATAGCTCTTGCTTCTGAAAAGAATGTCGCTCTAAACAGTGTGAACACTAAAATGAGAAAAGAACTTGAAATCTTGCAAAAAGAGGTGACTAAAAGATAGGAAGCATTGGAGAAGTTCGTGAGTGGTAAGAACAATCTTAAATCTTTGCTTGGAACCAAAGTTAATTTCAACAAAGAGGGGTTAGGATTTAATCCTTCAAAGAAGAAAGAAGTAGGGTTGAAAACCATCACATTTACTTCTTCAACAAATTCAGAAGCTTCCACTTCAACAAAACAAATAAATCGAAAGAATAATAAAAAATTTGAGAAAAGAGAAACAACAAAAACTTCTTGCAGTGGAAAGTTGAACAAAAAGAATAAAACAAGTGTTGGAAGTAAACCGATGCCACAGGGAACAAAAATTTTAAATCATCTGACTGGATAGGTCGACACTATGCTTATGATAGGTTGACACACTCTTACACAAGACCATAGAATATGAGTATATGGACTCATGATAGGCCAACACCTTCACATGTTTGGTCTCACAATAGATGGACACATGGTAGGTCAACACCTACTTACATAAAATCTCAAAACATGCCAAGTTGGAATTATGCAGGTCGACACTATCCCAACAGAGTGTCGACACATCTTTATGGTTCTGGTAAATCTAATCAATCTAGATATTGTAAAAGGTTTAGCAATCAAAATACTTTTTGGTCTCATCCAAGAAACACTGGTGGGAGGTATGAAAGACAATTCATGAAAATGAAGAAAAACAATGTTTCAAAATTTCTTGAAAATAGCAAAAAAATTAAAATCAACATGAAAATAGAAACATAATCAAACCCACAGTGAAGAAGCAATTCTGGATTCTGAAAAATCTGTTGTCTTATGTACTTGATCTGGGTGATATGAACGGACCCAAATGTACTTGGGTTCCAAAGAATTTTCTTTGATTATGTTTGCAGGTATGTCTTGCAGCTAAGAACAACAAGTGGTATCTTTATAGTGGTTGTTCAAGACATATGACTAGAGTCAAAGACAAATTTTGTCTTCTGTCTAAAATGAAAGGTGGCCATGTTACTTTTGGTAGAAGCAACAAAGGTAAGATTGTCGGTTCAGGTAAAGTTGGTGGAAATCCTTCTAATTCGATTGATGATGTACTTTTGGTGGAAGGATTAGAGTACAACATTTTGAGCATAAGCCAACTGTGTGACAAGGGACACAAGGTAATTTTTGACTCTCTTGATTGTACAATTTTTGAACCGAATTCAAATTGTATGATGTTTTCTGGGAACAGAATAAACAATATTTACATGGTTGACTTGGATGAACCTGAAAATACAAATTTATGTTTAACTGCCAAATAAAAATGATCTTGCATGTTTATGGCATTGTAGACTAGGTCATGCTAGCTACAACATGTTACATAAGTTGCTTAAATTCAACATGGTAAAAGGCTTACCTGAAATTTCTTTTAAACAAAACTTGAAAATCTATGAAGCATGCACACAGGGTAAGTAAACTAGAAAATCTTTTAAAAGTAGATCTGAAAGTCAATCCTACAAACCTTTTGAGCTTATTCGTATGGATCTGTTTGGACCCACAAGAACAAACAATCTAAATGGAAAAAGATTTGGGTATGTTATTGTTGATGACTTCTCTAGATTTACTTGGGTTTTCTTCCTTGCTCACAAGAGTGATGCCTTTATGGAATTTCATGATTTATACAAGAAAATTGTTCAGGAAGGAAAGTTTAAAGTAATTTCTATCATGTCTGATCATGGTGGTGAGTTTGAAAATGCTGATTTTGAAAAATTTGCAGGGAAGAAGGAATTTCCCACAGATTTTCATCACCAAGGACACTGAACATAATGGTGTTGTAGAAAGGAGGAACCGAACACTAATGGAAATGGCAAGGACCATGTTGATAGAGAGTGGTCTGCCAAGAAAATTCTGGACATAGGCAGTAAACACTTCATGTTACATTTTAAATCGTGCAATGGTAAGGCCTCTTAGCAAAAAGACTCCTTATGAATTGTTGAAAGGTAAGAAACCTTCCATTACTCATTTTAAAGTGTTTGGTGCAAAGTGTTTTATTTTGAATAATAATAAAGATGACCTGGACAAATTTGAGCCTAAAAGTGAAATGGGGATCTTTCTTGGTTATCCTGATCATTCAAGAGCATATAGAGTGTTTAATGTAAAAGATCAAACTGTTGAAGAATCCCCTCACATCACATTTGATGAATTTGATGTTGATTTGTGCAGGGAAGAAAAGATGGAGAATTTCTGGAAGAAGAGGAAGGAAATGACAAAGATGGGAAGGAATCAGCAGCAAAGAGAATTTCAGATGATTGCAATGGACAAGAGTCAGTAAATGCAAATAAAGAAAGAGATCAGCTGAACATAAGGATGCTAAGAGATCATCCTCAGGAATGTATAATTGGTAATTTACTTGATCCTCCTAGAACTAGATCTCATTTTAAGATCATTTCTGAACTTGATCAAATGGCTCTTGTCTCTTAAATTGAACCTAAGAACATTGAGGATGCCTTAAAATAATTTTCTGGATTAATGCCATGCAAGAAGAACTGAACCAATTTGAAAGGAATAATGTTTGGGATTTGGTTCCAAGACCTTCTTCTCAAAGTGTCATTGGAACTAAATGGTTGTTTAGAAATAAAACAAGTGATGAAGGCAAAATAATTAGAAACAAGGCTAGGCTTGTTGCAAAAGGCTATAATCAAGAATTTGGAATCAATTTTGTAGAGTCTTTTGCTCCGGTAGCTAGACTAGAAGCAATTCGGATTTTGCTTTCTTTTGCATGTGCTCATGGCATTAAATTACAACAAATGGATATAAAAACTACATTTTGAATGGGTTGATAAATGAGGAGGTATATGTTGAACAACCTCCTGGATTTGAATGTACTAACCTTCCTAATCATGTTTTCAAATAGACTAAGCTTTGAATGGCCTAAAGGAACCTCTCGTGCGTGGTATGATCGGTTGAGCTCATTCCTTACAGGTAAAGGGTATTCAAGAGTTAATGTAGATCAAACCCTCTTTACAAAAGTTCAAAGAAAGGATATTTTGCTGGTCCAAATCTATGTTGATGACATTATATTTGGATCAACAAAATCTTCACTGTGTAAGGAATTTGCTGAATTGATGACTGTTGGGTTCTCATATTGGAGAATGTTGGGTTACAACAAGTGCTTAAATGTTTTTGATGATGAGCAATACTAATTGATGTTATGTGAAATGTTCACAAATGGTATGTTTGTTTTTGATGATGAACATTTCATGAACAAGACAAAATTGATGTGTTATGAATGTGTGAAACATGATGAGAATGACAATTGGATGCAAATGAAACACATGTTTTATATGTTCATTATATCTCACTAATTATGTCTTTTAATGTAGGTGTGAATGTACACAAGACAAAGCCCAAAATCCAAGTGCAAAAGAACAAGACAAGTTGCTGAAATAGTGCACCTGTCAACAGATGACAGTGCATCTGTCAACAGATGAATAGTGCATCTGTCGACAGATGATTTTCGCCTGTCGACAGATCCACTCAGAAATCTATTCCGGAAACCCAGTCTTCTGGTTTGTGCAAACCTGTCAGCATCTGTCGACAGCAGCAAGTCGTCTGTCGACAGACGGAGTTTTTGGAAGATCTAATGGCCAGGATTTGATCTATATTTGGGTGATCCCTTTTAGCACGACTCTCCATGTTTGAACACCCTTATATAAGAATCATATGAGGCTATTTTCGCAGCAAGAAGCCACCATACCAAAACCCTAAGCAAAGGTCAAGAGAAGAGCTTCTTCCTGCTGCCCTGCTTCATCTCTCTGCCCAGAACAAAGAAGAACAACCTTCCAAGCGGAGTTGAAGCTGGTTCGTCTGTGGTTCAAGCTTCTCCATCAACTGATACTTGTCAAGACGAAGCTTGGAGTCTTCTGGACGACCAACGAGAAGAGATCTACATCGGGATTTGATTCTTCATCTCAAAACTCTTCTCCTTTCACTACTTTCATATATCTGTGTGTGTGCACTGATTTGAGATCAGTACGTGGATGTTGTGGAAGTGTGGATTGTTGTTCTGATTGCATGTTTGCATCAGACAACGTGTGTGTGGTGTGTTGGTCAGATCAAGGCTAGAGGATCTGATCTTTTGTGGACTTGATCTAGCGTGTGTGTGTGTGGTTGAGCCGGTGTGCTCGTGTGTGTGTTGTACTCAGTTCTTGAGTAGTGTGTCCTCACTGTGTGGGGGGTGGACGTAGGAGTCACGTGGTGTGATCTCCGAACCACCTAAAAAATCCCTTGTGCACTGTGGTTTGACTTGTGGTTTGCACTGTATTGCGCTAGATGCATGCATAGGGATTTCGTCTACACACTAACTGTTAGTTTGCTCACACACATTGCATCAGATCAAAGGGGTTTTAATTGAGTAGATCTTTTAATCCGAAGTAATTTTTAAATTGCTTAAGTTTCCGCTGCAAATCTATTCAACCCCCCCTTCTAGCTTTGCCATAACCGAATATCCGATCCTAACAATTGGTATCATAGAAGGTTCTTTGTTTATCGGTACTGATTTGGCAGATCTATTTTTGTGCACTTAATTGCTCTGATTCCTAACAATTGGTATCAAAGCCGGTTTTCTATTCATCGGTTGTGATTTGGCATATCCGTTTATGTGTGCTTAATTACTCTGATCGGGTTTATAATTGATTCTGAACTGATCTGATTACTTTGGTTGTTGGTTTATTCATCTACAACATACTCAGAAATATGTCTGAGTTCTCGAGTATCATAAATAGACCAATGATTATTGAGTTTGATAATCATGTTGATAAAATGCAGGACTCCTTTAAGAAGACAAGCAAGATTGCAAATAAAGCCAAAGACAAATGCTTCATGGCCCTTGGCAGCTCTAGAAGTTCTCCTAGTTCAGACAAATCTGAAAGATCATATCTTCAGAGAAGTAAGAAACTCTCAAAGGTCAGGTAAATCCAATTCAGACCCATTTGATGCATCAATATCTAATTCTGATTCAGAATATGATATTTCCTATGATGAATTGATAGAATGCTATGAACACTTGTCCAATCAATTTAAGAAGGTAAAATTCAAAACAAGAAGTTAAAAGAAAAATTGGAGAAGAATGAAATGATAATTGATAATGCTCAAGCATTCTATGAAGAAAATGAAAAATTGAAAATGGAGAATGAAAAATTGAAAATGAAGTCAAAAGCTATGAAATCAAGTTTTCTAAGTTGAAAGAAGATCATGATCAGGTTGAATCTGAAAATGTTGATTTGAAAAATGAAAATGAAAAATTGATTGATCATAATGAGAATCTCAAATTTGATAATGATCAATTGAACAAACAAATCTCCAACATGGCTCATGATCACCAAATAAAAGGAAAAATGCAATCAACTGTTTGAGGAGAATAATCATCTGAAAAAGAAGATTGAAGGCTTGTATCATAACAGACCATTAAATGATGAATGGAACAATGCTAAGCAGAAAATTGCTGACTTGGAAAATCAAATTGTTCAAAGTGAAATTGAAAAGAACAAAATACAAAATGGTCTGGATGTCATGAAAAGCCAACTTCAAACTTCAGAAAAAGAAGTTGTTGCATTAAAAGGTGAAAAACAGAAGATTCAAAATGCATTGAAGAACACAAGTCATGCTTCTGTGAAAAATAAGAAAAATGTTCAAAAACAAAATAAAAATTTGAACAAAATGCAGCAATTAGAAAGAATGTTGTTTCAACTGAAAATCCGAAAAAGGAAGTGAAAAAGAAAGCAGGATTGTACAAGGTTTCAACACCTCCACCAGCAGCTCACAAAGCTTCAAGGCAATCTCCAACTCCACATCATGTCATGAGATACCAAAGGGTACCACCTCCTTCTTCTCAACCCAAGGGTGATCAAAGGTACTCTAAAGGATCTCAGAGATTCCAGCAAATGCAATCACACTATGGTAAGCTCCAGGTAAATGCTCAACCCGTTTGCTACAAATGCAATAAACTTGGTCATCTTGTTAAATTCTGCTGGAAGAAAAATCAACACTCTCATAAAAATCATGATGTTGTGCATGCTTCAAGGCTCCATAATAATCCATGTGTTCATACACACAAGGATAAACATGTTCATAAAGATCAGAAATTTCATGTATCTATGAATAGGAAAACTGCACAAAACAACAGAAATCCAAAAATCAAATCACTTTGGATTTTGAAATCTTTGTTATATCCTAACATTAATGTCGTTGCAGGACCCAAGCAAGTGTGGGTCCCAAAACAAGCTTGATCAGCAAGCTGAGATGTCTTGCAGCCAAAAATTAGAAATGGATTCATGACATTGGCTGTGCAAGGCAAGAAATGATGGAGAACAAAGGTAACTTTTGACTATGATTGAAGACTGTTCAGGTAAAATCTCCTTATCACTTCATATTTGAACTGCTGAATTTGAAATGGATTCATACCTCTATCTGAGCAATGCAAAATGTGCCTTAATGCTACCCCACATGACAATGCCTCTTAGCAATTGGAATCATGCCATCTTGCTTGTGTAACTGTGCTCATGACCTCTTGGTATATCAAATGATGACATGTGGAAAAACAAGTTATGCTTGTTTGGAAACTATCATTATGCGTGAGTAAAATACTCCGCCAAGTACCAAAAGTCATGTAATGCATAAGGCTAGTTGTGTGCTTAATAACGTGTGAATTGCTTGATACGTTTTTTATGCATGTGTTATGGGGGAGTAAGTTTGAAAATGCTCATGAATGCTCATGAAATTTGTGTGCAACTGCTTGTGATGAATGTGTAAATCATGATTCAATTGCTTGAATGTTATCTCATCACATGCACACATTATGGGGGAGTAAGTTTAAGGCTAGATGAGTGAAATTCATAAGGGATACCCTTCATATTCAATGTGTATTTATCCCTCAATCTTATGGTTCAAATCACACTCAATTCAAGCCTTAAAGATGAAGTTTCAAAGCCCCTGTCGACAGCCCCCAACAGCTTGTCGACAGAAAAGACTTCACAGATCCAAGAAACTGCACCCTGTGTGCATCTGTCGACAGCCAATTCTTCTGATGTCGACAGCCAAGCACAGTTCTTGACCTCCCAGAACCAAGCCTTTCAGGCCTGTGTGCATCTGTCGACAGGCACATTCTTGTTGTCGACAAATACACATTTTCTGTAATTTATTCATCCTTCTTCATAATTTCTTCATGAGTATGTTCATATCATTGATGCAAGGGGAGAATTGGGTATAAATATTCATTATAACCCTTCATACTCACATAGTATCAAAGACATATGGTTAATCACAATGATTTTGAAATAATATTTTGTGATTGAGTCTAGGTTGTATCATCTAGAAAACATTGAACAAATCTAATGATTTTAACCTAACTCATTTGAATAACTCCCTTGTGGATGATCATGTTCCTATATGGGTTGACAAGTAAGAAGGTTTTTGAACTTAATGTCTTTACGTTGGCCTTTGACCTTAATAAACCTTTTGAACTTGAATTTCCAACTCAAAAAAAAAAAAAAAGAGAAAAGCTACCTATTTCTAAAGTCAAAAATTAAAAAAAAAACAAATATGTGAATTGGGACAAAGGCAGAGCAATGATGAGTATCACTGAGTAACCGGGGACACGGGCATCACAAATGTCTGTCTTCGCGTCAAAAAGTCCTTTCATTATCTCTGCATAATGGTATGATGGTCACTCACACTGAGTAACTGGGGGTACGGGCATCCCTCATGTCTACCTTCACGTCAAAAGGTAAAAGTGATCCTAATTTCCACTTTTCCCACATTAACTTGACAAAAGAAATTGTTCAAATGCTAGAAATAGAGTGGAGCCTCCAAGATTTAAATCAAGGACAATGGGTTGTCTATTGTCAATTGTTCATGTAGACATTTCCTTCATTTACCAACTGAACATCACCCACTAAGGTATATGATTTTCTTCAATGATTTTATTCAAAAGGGTTATCTCATTTTCATGTGTTTTTGAACGATGTATTCTAAATGCTATAACTTGAGGTTCCCGGAGTATTATCTCTAAACCATTGTAGAATTTTTATGTGTCTTAATACTAGTGTTTATGACATTTTGTAGTGGGTATCAACCTATTCTCAACCTTGCAATCTCATTTGAACACTCATTCCCCACTCAATTCTTTCACAATTCAGTTATGTGGTCACACAATTCTTTGCTTCATTCTTACCCATGTGTGCACTCACTATCTTTTTGGATGTTGCCAAAAGGGGGAGAAACATCAATTGTGCAATTGTGCAAAAATTGAAAGTTTTGTCATCATCAAAAAGGGGGAGAATGTTGGGTTCTCATATTGGAGAATGTTGGGTTACAACAAGTGCTTAAATGTTTTTGATGATGAGCAATACTAATTGATGTTATGTGAAATGTTCACAAATGGTATGTTTGTTTTTGATGATGAACATTTCATGAACAAGACAAAATTGATGTGTTATGAATGTGTGAAACATGATGAGAATGACAATTGTATGCAAATGAAACACATGTTTTATATGTTCATTATATCTCACTAATTATGTCTTTTAATGTAGGTGTGAATGTACACAAGACAAAGCCCAAAATCCAAGTGCAAAAGAACAAGACAAGTTGCTGAAATAGTGCACCTGTCAACAGATGACAGTGCATCTGTCAACAGATGAATAGTGCATCTGTCGACAGATGATTTTCGCCTGTCGACAGATCCACTCAGAAATCTATTCCCGGAAACCCAGTCTTCTGGTTTGTGCAAACCTGTCAGCATCTGTCGACAGCAGCAAGTCGTCTGTCGACAGACGGAGTTTTTGGAAGATCTAATGGCCAGGATATGATCTATATTTGGGTGATCCCTTTTAGCACGACTCTCCATGTTTGAACACCCTTATATAAGGATCATATGAGGCTATTTTCGCAGCAAGAAGCCACCATACCAAAACCCTAAGCAAAGGTCAAGAGAAGAGCTTCTTCCTGCTGCCCTGCTTCATCTCTCTGCCCAGAACAAAGAAGAACAACCTTCCAAGCGGAGTTGAAGCTGGTTCGTCCGTGGTTCAAGCTTCTCCATCAACTGATACTTGTCAAGACGAAGCTTGGAGTCTTCTGGACGACCAACGAGAAGAGATCTACATCGGGATTTGATTCTTCATCTCAAAACTCTTCTCCTTTCACTACTTTCATATATCTGTGTGTGTGCACTGATTTGAGATCAGTACGTGGATGTTGTGGAAGTGTGGATTGTTGTTCTGATTGCGTGTTTGCATCAGACAACGTGTGTGTGGTGTGTTGGTCAGATCAAGGCTAGAGGATCTGATCTTTTGTGGACTTGATCTAGCGTGTGTGTGTGTGGTTGAGCCGGTGTGCTCGTGTGTGTGTTGTACTCAGTTCTTGAGTAGTGTGTCCTCACTGTGTGGGGGGTGGACGTAGGAGTCACGTGGTGTGATCTCCGAAGCACCTAAAAAATCCCTTGTGCACTGTGGTTTGACTTGTGGTTTGCACTGTATTGCGCTAGATGCATGCATAGGGATTTCGTCTACACACTAACTGTTAGTTTGCTCACACACATTGCATCAGATCAAAGGGGTTTTAATTGAGTAGATCTTTTAATCCGAAGTAATTTTTAAATTGCTTAAGTTTCCGCTGCAAATCTATTCACCCCCCCGTTCTAGCTTTGCCATAACCGAATATCCGATCCTAACAATGACCAGTGAATTTGAAATGAGTTTAATGGGAGAACTAAAATTCTTTCTTGGATTGTAGGTCATTCAAACAAAGGAAGGGACTTTCATAAATCAATCAAAGTACATTCAAGATTTGCTGAAGAAATACAAGATGGAGAACACAAAAGCCATGGCAACCCCAATGAGCACCACTGTAAGGTTGGATGCTGATTTGAAAGGTAATTTAGTAGATCCAAAAATCTACAGAGGTATGATCAGATCCCTACTCTACTTGACATCATCTAGACCAGATATTCAATTTTCAGTATGCATGTGTGCTAGATTTCAGGCTAGTCCTAGAAAGTCCCACATGAGTGCTGCAAAAAGAATTTTTAGATATCTTGCAGGTACTCATGAGTTGGGACTGTGCTATTCTGCATCTTGTGTATTTAATTTGTTATCTTATTAAGATGCGGATTATGCTGGTTGTAAATTGGACAGAAAGAGTACTAGTGACTATTGCCAATTTTAGGGAGGGTGTTTATTCTCTTAGGCTTCGGAGAAACAACACTCGATTGTACTCTCTACTGCAGATGCAGAATACGTTACTGCAGGGAGCTGTGGTACTCAAGTGTTATGGATTAAACATCAACTTCAGGACTACCAAGTAGATCTTGGATGTGTCCCAATTATGTGTGATAACACTAGTGCAATTAGTTTGGCCAAGAATCCAATCTAGCACTCTAGAACCAAGCACATAGAAATCAGGCATAATTTCTTGAGAGATGAAGTGAGCAAGACTTCTTTTGAATTGCATTTTATTGAAACTTCAAAACAAATTGCTGATATCTTCACAAGACCCTTGTGCAATGAAAGATATTCATACTTAAGAAGAGAACTTGGTTTATGCTTGCTTGATTCATGATTGTCTATTTGAAAAGTTGCATGTAAATGCTTGCTTCTATATTTGTTTGTCATGTAATAAAATTCATGATGCTGATTGATAATTCTCTTGCTGATTTCTGATAAAGTGATGAGATGGATGTTGGTTGAAAGATCATGCCCAGTGATACAATTGGTCAGTTGAGTTGGATGAAATGTATTAAGGTTATGTGCAGTCTATTAAGAAAATTATTTCAGTTTTCTGTTTGATTGATCAGACCTAGGTCGACTCTATTGGCAAGAGAGTCGACACTATCTTCTTCATTCTAAACTTTTGCCATTCTTCTCAATCCATAATCCTCCACTTCCCTTTTTCAAATAAAATTTTCTTGTTCTTGCAAATAAATTCTTGCTTCTCACATTGCATTGGCCTATTTGGTATATCAATGGTGATTTGAAGAAGGGCAAGTTAAGCTTGTCTGGACTCTTTCACTATGCATGAGTATATGTCTCCGCCAAGTACCAAGGGCCTCTTTATGCAATTGTTGAGGGGGAGTCTTGTTTTTTATCCTCCTTGTTTCTAAAGAGTTAATTTTTAAGGGGGAGTAATTCCATTGTGAAAATTGAATTTTTAGGCAATTTCTCAGGGGAGTTAAATTCATTTATATTCTTAAACTCCTCCATCTCTGAAAGTAAAAGGTTATGGTTTGTGGATTATCAATTTCTAGTTTAACCTTAAAAGTCTCTGAAAAGTTCAAAAGAATAACAGTTGCAGAAATTAATGCATCAAGTGGGGATTGCATTTTATCGAATTTTGAAATTTTCATGTAAACTGGTTTCTCTGGTTAGATTTTAAAACTTCTGGGCAGCATTGTTTTGAAAGTCTTCTTTATATAGAAAAATTTTCAATAATTTTCAATGGATAAAATCCTTCTTGATGACAGAACAATGACTATGCTCTGAGAAACTGCAACTCCTGATAAAATCAATTGAAAAATTATATCTCATGATGAGCTAGTTATTTCTGTTTAGGGTTGCAAAATTTCTATTTGTGCATACTGAGTAACTGGGGATTCTTGTGTCTAACCAACATGTTCCCTCACATGAAAAGTTGTACACAACCCTTGAAACAAGATGATTACCCTATTTGAGTAATCAGGAGCTCTGGTGTGTAAAAAGTATGGGCTCTTGCATGAAAAAGGAAGGGAAAATCTAATTGTTCATCTTTTCACAAAAATTGCATATAATCGAATTAATTGAAGTTCAAAATTTTGAAAATTTCAAGCTAGTCGTTTTAACTCAATGCATCTTGGCTTGTCTTTTAATCTATTCAAGGTTATCTTTTTACATGACTTGAGTAAGTTTTCATAAAATTGCAAATTGGTCACTTGAAGGAATTTTTTTCCTCTTCTGTTATTTCGTTTTATGATTGTTTCAGTGTTTTTAATGGTTAAACTAAAGTTTATAATTTTCAAACCATTAATTTCACTAATAATGAGAATAGGTGAGGAAAGAGTATAAATGTTTTTAACACTCTCAAAATTATCTAAGGATATAGTGTGTCATGGTGGTTTGCTTTTGTTTCAAAAGTTATCCAAGCATTTTCTTGAATTCTACTTCATAGAGTCGACCCTCTTCTTGGTAGAGTCGACTCTACTCTTTCACTCTTCCCATTAGAACATGATATCCTTCATTGTTTCGTAGGTATTATGTATGGTCTAGGGCAGGTTGACGCTTCACGCGTCCAGTCTCTTCGAAAACCTCAGCTTTAAAGCTCGTTTGGCCTCACAATGAACACAACTCCTTTCATCTTTTTCGTCTCTCCCCAAAATCCCCTCTCTGCATCTGAAACTTTCTCTCTCCAATTCACCGAATCTCTACAAATGGCTCCGAAGATGCAAGCTCGTCGAGGAGGAAAAAGGAAAGAGGTTGTGCCTGCGTCGTTAGAACGGTGCATAAAGGCAAGAAATAATTCTGAAAAAGGCCAACAGGTTCTAGAGAAACCATCAATTCTATCTTTCTTAAGACGGCGTTTTTCTCACCCTCGTATGGCTAAGGAAAAGATGTTTCCAAAGGGTAAGAAGAAACAAGAATTTGTTAATTTGAGCTGTTCTGATGAGGAAGATGAAAGCCAACAAGTCTCACAGGATGTGAATCCCCAAGCATCTCTTGAATGATGCCCTAATGTCCAGGGCGAAAATGTTTCAAATGATAAGAGATCAGTGGAGGAGGATGGTTGTCAGTCGCAGAACCCAAGTGCCAGAGATCTAGAGAAATCTGATGATTTCGAAGAGGAAGAAACACCAAATAACTAAGATGAGGATGAAGTTGCAGATGAGGTTGAACTCGAAAAAGAAGTAAGTGCTGATATGCAAGGTCAGAATACTGTTCAAGCATCGGAATCTAAATCAGAAAATGATGAGTCATAGTATGAAGGTTCACAAGTGCAAGAAGTAGTCTATCTAACTACTAAGACCAAGCAAATCTTGCATCCCATAATTATTAATGTTCATGAGGAAGGTATGATCACTATGTTTCCAGAAGTTCTAGGTATGCTAGAATTTCAAGGTTGACTAGTTTCATCAGTATGCATAGGATTTTTTATCCTATCTTAGTCCAAGAATTCTTTTGAAATTTGGTCAACAAGGAGGATACCCTAGAGTCTAGGGTCAAAGGAGTATCCATTGTACTCACAAATGATGTTGTGAGTAAATTTTTGGACATTCCAAATTAGGGTCACAATCCTCAAGATTTCAAGTTCTGTGCTCATGAGGATTATGTTGTGTTGAATGGACTGCCTAATGATAAAAATAACATCTTCCAGACAAGAGTTTCAACTCTGAATGCCATTAGATTTCCTCCTGTCAATAGAATTCTGCATCATTGGTGCACCACTATCTTGACCACTCAAGGAGGAGGGCAACACAGAATTACAAGTTTGCAGAGGTTTTTGATATTTTGTTTGATCAAAAGGGAAAAGGTAAATTTGGCAACGATTTTCTGTCGATTGCTTCATGAAGTCACTAGGCCATAATTAAGAAAGAGCCTACCATATGCTTCACATCCGTCTACTATATTTTAGAAGATGCATGTTCCTTTGGATAACACAAAAGTCCAAAAGATTGCAAAGTTTCACACATATGACTTGGCTCACATTGGCAAGTTTATGAAGCTGAATATGGCACCTCAAGAGGATGTAAATGTAAATTTGGATGTGGATCAGCCACATTTGATGAAGATGTGCAGAGAGAGCAGAGAACTCATGATGATGATGAAGAAATTCATTTGGAAGAAGCATTGCCTGTCCCTTCACCCTTTCTTATACCTAAATTTGATGATCTAGGTGTAGATCCTACACACTTTTCACTTGCTCATCCCACTTCTACTGAACCCTTTGCAACTGAGCAGGTCCGTCCTTCCACATCTTCTGTTGAAGCTCCCATTCCACCACAACTTTTTACTTTTCTTCAAGATCAATTTTCTAGTGTTAATGCTTCTCTAAATTTGCTTAACACCAAGGTTGAACAATAGTCATTGCAGTTTGAGAGCAGGCTAGAAGAAATTGAGAGGAGGTTTTGTCATGCCCCTCCAATTTAGCAGCGGAATAAATCGGAGGGAGACGCGAACAACGAGTATGGTAACGACAATTGCGCATACTTTCCCAAACATCAGAGCATTTAATAAACAATAATTGGAATAAACTCTTTATTTTATTATAAAATCACTAAGACTATTACAACCACTAATTCAGAGCCACACATAAGGTTCAATGACATCATTACATTGAAAAGAAATCTAAAACAATCACTACTAGACTCCATGGTGCTAGGGTAACTTCGTCATTTGACTCCAAGTCACTCATCACTCTTGTCCCGTCCCATTGGTGTGTGTGACGTCATTGTCTGACTTACCTGAGACACAACAACAAACAACGAAGGGTGAGCGATAACGCCCAATAGGACTTAAATCTTAGGATTAAGCAGGCTTTAAATAATTAATGCATTAAATGGCATAGTAACTAATGATACAGCGAGTCATGTAATGTTGAGAAAGTAATAACACAAGTAACATGGTTCAGATAGCAGATGAATCAAGTATAGCACGATGATTAAAGTCAAGTCACGATAGAAACGATAAGAACGCAACAACTTGTAGGGACAATGGCAAGCAATAGCAAGCGATAGGTGTAGCAAGGAGAGATAGTAGTTGGTCATGTAAAGAGTAAATTGTACTTTGATTAATTTTCATCAATCGAGATAGTATAGCACTTTTAATTAACTTTTGTCAATCGAAATAGTAATGGCACATTGGTTATATGTAGATAGCTGAGAGAGTATAGCGCTTTTATTGTCATTAGACAACGAGAGAGTAGAGCACTTTGAATGCAATTAAGTCACGATAGTACGTAATAACTCAAGATAGCAAGTATCAAGTAGAGCAAGTAGAGCGTATGACAAGATAGCATGTAACGAGATAGCGTGTATGGTTGCACGACGGTGCACTAGTAGAATACGACAATAATCACTTCTAGGATAGTAGTCGTTCAGTAACAGTTTGTGATAGCACAGTAATCGCACAGTATGTCTGAACTCTTCAGACTAATAGTATAACAGTTTGTGATAGCTCAGTAATATCACAGTACGTCTGAACTCCTCAGATTAAAAGGATAGTAGTCAGATGTCTAGCCAATATAGTATAGTCAGAACCGGTGCAATGCAGAACACCGTCAATAGCCCACGCAGGTATTTTCGGGTGGCTCTATGCCCCCAGGACTAGATTGGAGCCCCTCGGACACTCTCCGTGCCCTGCACAGTATGCATTGGATACAGTAGAGTCACAAGACCCATATTATAGCACTAGACAGTCATGAACAGTACAAAACAGTAGGAGCCACACAGCTCAAAGAGTACCAAGAGAGTACTAGATGAATAGACGAGAGAGACGAGATAGTAGAGTGAACGTGAATAGACGAGCGAGTAGAGTGTAGATGAGATCTTATGGTCATTGCACAAGAAACGTCGAGTAACGAGCGATAGTAACAGTTGCACAACACACGCCTACGACGTTTGCAGTCAGGTGGAATACACAACCCTTCTGCTGGCCTCGTTACGCACAGGTCCAGAGGTCCGACGTGATTCAAGAAAAGAGCGAGAGCAACTAAGGCTGTTTGGATCTTGTCGATCCCTAAAGGGTATCATAGGAGTTAAGGTAAAACCAGCTCATTGACCATGTGGGAATCCATGGACAGAGGAGACTTACGGAGGCCTTGGTCAAGGGGTCACTAGTTTGGCGAAAGGAATATCCGACGGAGGGTTCACCACAAGCCAAAAAAAGTGTGTATATAGAAACAAGTGCTCGACTTTCTAGAGGAATTCTAGAACAGTGGAGTGTCGGTAACGGTATTCCCAAACAATGCGAGAAACGAAGACAAGTTCATTTAAAATACAGCAATTTAATGTACATTATTGCAATAAATTAACGAGATACATTATGAGATATTTGTGCCAAGTCAAGCCATAATTGGATGGTTCAAGTGTGTGAACGTGTGAGAGAAATCATAGATAGAAAGATGTCGTGTTATTACATTTTAAATCATTCAATATGACTCCATTTTATAACATGTGTTTTTAGAAAGTTTGATAACAAGGCAAGAAGTGGATAATCGGCAAGTAAAGAGCATGATCATGAACATAAAATGATGTAAAAATTATGTAAACATGTTTTAGCTTTGATATGGGTTGATAAATGCATGTTAAGACTTTCTAGAACCTTCATAGAAGAGATCAAACTCACACATGCAAGGAACGACGCAAAACGACAGAAACCAAGATGTATGCCTTTTGGAAGGCAAATGCAATCCCATCCCTTCACTTCCTAAGGTCATAACTCATTGATTTTTCATTCTAATCTCACACATGAATATACCAAATTTAAGCCCTTTGAATAAGGAATCCAGCAAAGAAAACGGCTCGTCAATCCGAGGTCTATAAACAAAGTTATGGCCGATTAAGCGGACACAGGCAGAACGCGACGCATTGCCTGTCGTCTTCTGAAAGTGAACGCGACCATGAACTTGTCGCCTTCTGAAAAAGACCACGAAATAGCCTGATTTTTGGTATGGGTCACGACCATGTTGTTGTCGCATTATGGTAGCGACGTGTCGACCTGTCGCTACTTGAAAATGACGTTTGGGTTGCTTTTTCTACCTATTTCCAACTCCGACTTGGATAGGGTTTGACAGCTGTGGGTTTGAAAAATCAAAACAAATGCTAGGGTGATCCAAATCGAGTGAAACCACCTTTTTTAGTTATATTACTTCCAATACTTTGTACAGTAGCAAATAATTGAGAAACAAAGGTCGTTTGACTAGGTAATAAAATGTATTGTGACTGACTGCGTGAATCTGACATAGTGTTATTATTTGGGATAATACTCTTAGTACGATCAACAAAAAATGGGGAAAATAGTGTCAAAGGAAAGTAGGCTCATGAGGTAACAAGTTCTCTGTTGAACACTTGGTCTAAAAACGACTCCATAAAGAGGTATGGAACTTGTAACACAAGTCAAGGTTAAACAGCAACAGTACATTGTCGAAATCATGCAAGATTTAATTCGTGACAAAGGAAGGATAAAAATTAGGGCTTTTAAGGTCAAAAGATGCCTAACATCCATCAGTAACTCCAGTTAAAATTTGAGAGCACGAGGTTGAGTATACATGGAGATCAAGAATAAAGAAGAAGGGTCGGGTTCATTATATTTTCAGAACTTCATAAATCAACCATAAAAGATTGGCTTGATGAAAAAATATGAAACTTGATGGTTTTGTTCCTAGTACACGGAACAATCTATAGACAAAATTAATTAGGTTTTGCTCATGAGAATGTCTACCTTTATCCGTTTTACTCTTCTAGGGCTAGAACTTGAAGAACAAAGGATGATGCTTGAGAGAGCCTTCTCCCCACGAATTATCCTTCTCCTTGGCCTTCTCTCCATGTCTAGAGAACCCCAGCAAAGTTTCAGGGCCAGCCATGGAGAGTTAAGAGAGTATTTAAGCTAGTAAGGGTTCCTATTCCTACTACTACTCAAATTTCTCTTTAATTACGAGATTTCCTAACTCCTTCTTTCCTTCCTTGCTTTCCAACTTCTATTTGGGTTAGGTTGAGGTCTACATTTGTGCTAAACCATATGGGGTAGGTTTAGGAATCCAATTCCATCTCAATTTGCTTATTTAATGCATTAAATTTCTCTTTTCTATTTAAGTAATATTTAAGCTGCGAATTTAGGGTATTTTCCCATTATTCTTCTTTTTAAAATCCTTATTTTGGATCACTAAATTATAATGGGTCCATTTAACCAAGCCCATTATTTTTTGGAATTTATCTTATAGGTTTTTCCCTTTTTAATTAGGGAATAATAGAGTTATGATTTTTATTGTATTTTCTTATTTGAATTTATTCATAGGCTATGAGAGGTCCATTGGTCCAAACCCGATAATGGTTATTCATTTCATGATGTTGGAAATCTCTTCGACATGTTCGTTTAATTTATGGGCGTGTTATTTTTCCATGTTAACGGTTTTCCAACTTAGTTTCCTAATTTGGATAATTAGTCACGTTGTGACGTACATTTGGCCAATTGGATTTTTTGTTGCATGAATTCATTCGTCGAACACTTAGGGATAATATTTGGAGTTGATTTACAATTTCTATGAAATTTTAGATGTGTTCTTGCACATACGATAATGGTACATATGTTTCTATTATTCCGTTTTTATAGAAATTTATTATTTCAAATTTTTAAATACAAAATTTTCCGGTTTACTACATCCTCCCCCACTTAACAAGAATTTGGTCCCCAAATTCATATGATATGATACAACTGTAGCAATTTATTCTAAATATTTCAATCTATCATCTCCCCCACTTAGGGTTTTGCTATCGTGAAAAATAATATGAACTTATCTAAGGGTATAGTGATGATACCTTGCCCACCTTTATTGGTATGATTTATATCCACAATGGCTTGTAATCGTCCTTGGCGTGAAGTTTGATTCTTCTTTGTTGGACAATCGATGACTTGATGTTGTTGACTTCCACATCGCAAGCATCTGCCCAATTTCTTCCAACAGTTATCAATCTGATGCCCTAGTTTCTTACAAAATTTACATAATTCCTTCTGCTTCAGTTCCCCTTTCATTCACTCACTATCTATGATATTTCTTTCTTTATTATCATTGGAATGAGTAGCACGTTGCCTTTTTAACACCTTCTTCTTATGAATCTTTTCAAGAAGTTCCATGGTGTCTTCTACTACTTGAGCTCTCAATACCATGACTGAATATACTTCAATGACTAGTGGAGCCAATTTTTCCCAGAACACAGGTCTCAACCCTTCTAGGAAACTCTTCGCCTTCATCTTCCCCGTACTCACCAAATGTGGTGCGTACTATGCTAGTCTTTCTAATTGCACTTCATATTCTGCTACAGACATCATTCGTTGTTTTAAACTGGAAAATTCATTTGCTTTCTTCTCACGAATCCTCTCGAAAAAGTATTTAGTGTTGAAGAGTTCTAAAAATTTATCCCACTCTATGTTAGAAAGAGGAGCTGAAAAGATCAATGACATTCTAGATCTGGTCCAGACAGTTCATCAAATTTCTAACAGGATGACCATTCTGAGAGGTTATCATGAAGACATGTCTAATAAACTCAAACTAGTGAGAGATGAGTTTAACCATGTATGGAAGCTACATGATGTGACTGATACAGCTGAAAGCAATCAAGCCACCTCATCAGCAGCTGCCCCTCCAATGCCTCATGGAATAGATCATGTACCAGTTGTTCCTGAGAATCTATTTGAGAAATTGGAAGATTTTCTGAACAACAAGTTCAACGCAGTTCAGTATTATCTTCGGGACCACTATGATGATATGCACTTCAAATTGTCCAGAATTGAGAATAGATTATTCCCGCAGCAGCCACCTCCACCTCCTCAGTGATTGCTACTTTTTTATTATGTCAAAGGGGGAGAACTCATAGATGTTTATAGTTTGTAGTTTTTTTATTTGTGTTGATGTTTGATACTTTGATGTTTCTTGTAAAAACTCACCCTTATCAGTAATGAAATCATCAAAGTATGTTTGTGTGAAATGCTTCTGTGTGAATTTATATGAATGGTTTGTATAATCTTGTGTGGATGGCTTGTGTGGACTGATGTGTTCGCATAATAACATGTTTGAACATGAATTTTTATGAACAAATGTTGCCATCATAAAAAAGGGAGAGATTATTGTGTCCTTGGTTTTGATGATGTCATAAATTGAGTAAATGGTTTTTGATGATGTCATAAATGTCTAACACAAGTTATTTGTATCACAGGAACATTTATAAAGATAAAGTCAACTCAGTTGAATCAATGAAAATCATATTTAAGTTCAGTGTTGTTCAAAAGGTCGACATTATACAGAGAATAGGTCGACACTCAATGAGGTTCCAGTGGCGCTGACAGTTAAGAGTATCAGAATAGGTTGACACTACTCAAAGATCAGGTCGAATTCAGATGTGTTTCTTACTAGCACTGGAGAAGTGAATGTAGATATAGGTCGACACCAAATGTGAATCAAGTCAACACCAGTCAAGTTTCTAGACAATCTTGTGAAGAGAAGTGTCCAATGAGGTCGACTCTACAAGTTCATCAGGTCGACTTTGAAGGAAGATCAGGTCGACTCCATCAACAGATAAGGTCCACACTATGATACTGTAAGGTCGACTCTACACCACATTCATTCATTGAGAATCAAAGTTATTTGGATGTGGGTCGACTCTGGAGGACATAGAGTTGACTCTACTGAAGACTTTACACTGATCCTGTTAAGTCACATGAATGTGCGTTGACTCTAAAACTTGTATATGTCGACTCTACAACACTTAGAATCATTCAACAGAAAATCTGCCAGTGTGTAAGTGATGGGCATGTGACCCAAGGTCAAATGTTTTGAGCTTCAGGTACACGTCACATGGTTCTGGAAGATACCACCTTTTGGGCGGCAGAAGGTTCTCCCATGTTTTTGGGATTCTATTGTGGGGCCCACTAAAAATATTTCGTGGAGTGGATCAAAAGAGGTAGATGTCCTCTACAGTTGGGTATCGCGCACAGAAGAAAAAGTGAAGAGATCTGAGAGCGCAAAGAGCAGTGAGCAGAGAGTTTGAGTTCAGAAAAGTGCAGGCCACTTCGAATCAAGGATTTCATCAAGGTGAGAAGTTATTGGACCGTACCTTCTGTAAATATGATGACCTATTGCTGAACAACTAGAACAGAGGATCAGAATTCTTCTTCAATTCAAAGGCAAATTGATCCATGTGCTGCAACCAGAAGAAGAATTCGATGAACTCAACATTGGAGAAGTTTCAATTAGAGCTCGAGGAGTTTTCCAACCAGATCTAACTCTCGAGCAGAGCGTTTGATTTTTTATGAACTTCTTAAAATTTCTGTTTACTTTATTTTTCTCAATTTCTTTAAAACATTACTCTGATTGGTTGTCTACTTCGTTTGGAGTAGACATAGTTGATCCTACACTTGCTGTGTTTTGATCTTGAGATTTGGGTCAAGTCTTGAAGCTGTGAATCAGCGGAGTGTTCAAGCTGTGTATCAGCAGTTATGAAGAAGCTATGAATCAGTGGTTGTGTGAGAGTCTCACACATTTGTTCTCTTAGTGAAGCCTCACTGGTTTGGTGAGGGGTGGACGTGGGTCTCCACATTGGAGCCGAACCACCTTAAAAATACTGCTGGCACTTGTGTGGATTGTTGATTTCTGTGTTGATTGTTTTTCATTAGATCAGATTTTAATGTCGTAGTTTTTAATTGAAAAATTGACCTTAAAATTGGTGGATATCTATTCACCCCCCCTCTAGATAATCCTTCTACACTCTACACTGGAGTCCCTAAAGGTGCCAGGCATGGACCTACGATAGTGTGGTCTGTAGGAGTGGTGTTGGTTGATCTCCAAAGTTTCTTGACTTGTTCTAGTGGAGTGGCAGCTCGACCTTTTGTACGTAGCTGTGAGACTGAGAGGTAGTCCTTTATGGTTTATTCGGGTCAGTTGTTGTTGTCGCGAACCAGTCTTTGTGACTAGAGTGTGGCATTTTCCTACTTTAGCACGTACACCTAGCGAGGTTTGCCATTTATTTATTAAAGTCAGATTTCTTTTAATGGTATGCGGTATGTAGTGTTTACAGTTTTAATATCCTGTGTGGATAGTTCTATAAATTGCTAGCGTAGCTTCCTGCTTCTTTACTTGGGAGTTTAGTTTTGCTCGACTTTTGGGGGAGTTTTCCTACTGAGCCAGTGACTCGTGAGGCTCACCCCTACTTCTTTCAGGTGAGGGAGAGCAGGAGGCTTCTCGCCCCTCTTCCTGTTCGGAGCCACACCGTAGCGGAGTTGGGTCTGCACCACCAGCAGTGTAATTTTATTTCTTTGTACACCTCGGGGTATGCCCCAGGTCGTTGTTGTACTTGAGTTTGGCTACAGTTGAGAAAATGGCTATGTATATTTCATGTAAATATTCGTGAGATGACAATCTTATATATATTTGAGTTGTTTCCTTTATATTTCTACGGACTTGTAAATGGTATCCCTTGCGAGGCTACGGCTCATTCGCGGGAGGTGGAGTCAGGTCAGACTCATTATGTCACACCCCGACGAAGAATATCGGAACGTGAGGCAGTTGCAAGTAAACGGGTACAAAACGTATAATAGACATCAAACCATTGGACATGAATAAATACTAAAGCAAATGCATTTCATTAATAACTCCTCAATGTCTATTACAACCACTAATATCAGAGCCGATCTATAGGTCCCAATTACATTGCACAAAAGTAAAAGACTAAACTCAGACTCTATCATAGTGCTAAGACGCTAGGGTACTCTTGACTTCACTCTTGGCTATTCCCGTCCTCTTGAGTGTAGGTATCCTCCTCGGTCTGACCTCAGAACACATAACCAATAACACAGGGTGAGCGATAATGCCCAGTAGAACTTAAATCTCAGGATCAAGCATACTTTAAATGATTAATGTATTAAATGGCAGAGTAACTAAAAATAGAGACCGAGAGTCAAGTAACGTAAGAGATAGTACAATAGCATGTGATTGAAATAGCACAAATTTCCAAATATAGCACAAGAGTCGAGCATAGCACAAAGAGCAGGATGGCAATAGCACAAATAGCACAAAATAGATCACGATAGCACAACGAGTCAAGTACATAGCATAGCACTTTTGATTGTCATTTAGATAGTCGAGATAGATAGCACTTGAGTGTAATGCCAAAAACTCTGGTTAATTAAATCCCACGAGCAAATAGCACTTTTGGGCGCACCTCCCAGGACCAGACCGGGCCCTTTATATATTGCCAGACATTGGTTACATTATTTATCTTTAGACAATCAGTCAATGGCCAATATAGAGTACCATGAAATAGATGAGAGCACTAGATGAATAGACGAGATAGTAGAGAGAGTGTGAATAGATAAGCGAATAAAGTATAGATGAGAACTAAGGGACATTGCACATAAAACATTGAGTAAATGAGTGATAGTAACAGTTACTCAACACGTGCAATTGGTGTTGGCCGTCAGGTGGAATTCACTACCCTTCCACTGACCATGTTATTCATAGGTCCCGAGGTCCAGCGTGATTCAAAATAAAAGCAAACTTCTAATAGTTGTTTGGATCATATTGATCCCTAAAGGGTATCATGGGTATTAGGGTACAACCAGCTCATTGGCCATGTGGGAATGCATTGACAAAGGAGTCTTACAGAGGCCTTGAACAAGGATTCACTAGTCCAGCAGATGAAATATCTGATGGAGAGTTTGTCAAAGTCAAGAGAAAAGTGTATATATAGAAACAAGTGCTCGATGTTCTAGAGGATTTCTAGAACACTGGAGCGTCGGTAACGGTATTTCCAAAACATCGTGAGAAACAAAGACAAGTACATTTAAAATAGGGCAATTTAAATATATTATTGAAATAAATTACCATATATATTATGAGATATTTTCATGCCAAGTCAAGTCTTATTGGATGGTTACAAGGATGTGCATGTGATAAAGAAATCATAGATATGAAAACATCAAGTGTATGTCTTTTAAATCATTTAATATATGTTCATTTCATAACAGGTTTATACACTGCATTTATGACTGTTAACAAGAGGTATAGGCACTGTATAAAGTTAGAGCACCAAAAAGCATGGGTTTGCATGCAAAAGTTCAGACCGTGATTTACCCCTATAAGGATCGTGATAGGGTTTGATTAGAATGCGACGGGGTCAATCAAGGGTCGCGACTGGTCGGTCAGGTCAGGTCGCCAGAACGCGACAGGTAGCTATGTCGTGATCAGCCCTGAGAACGCGGCCTATCGGGCTGTCGCGTTCTCAGGTCCTGTGCCTGAGTCTGAGTGGAAAAAGGACATGTCTTGGATTGCGGTTTAAGTTTTCCTTATTTTCACACAGGTTCGTTCAAAATTCAAGAACTAAATGCACAGTTGGTGAAAAATTACGAAATCACTTGCAAACAGATCTAGACATGCAAGGGTACTTACAAAAAATAGGAAATTTAGAACAACCATGGTCTTGATAGGTTTTAGACATGATCAAGCATGAATAACATAGAGCATGGTACAGTGAAGATGAAAGACTTAATTTGAGTTACATACTAGATGAAATTAGGGCTTTCAGGGGCAAAAGATGCCTAACATCGAGCAGTATCTCTAGTCAAAATTTCATAGCATGGGATCAAGTATTCACGGAGATATAAATTAAATATGATAGTTCGGGGTCATGGTGATTGCAGAACTTCAAAAATCAATAACAAAAGATTGGCTCGATGAAATATAGTGAAACAAGAGGGCTTTTGTTTCTAATATCTGGAACAACCTATAGACGAATGTAATTGTGTTTGGCCTATGAGAATGCCTACCTCTGACTTGTTTTGTCTTCTAGGGTTTAGAACTTGAAGAACAGAGGTTAGGGCTTGAGCAATACTTCTCCCCATGAGTTCTTCTTCTCCTTGTCCTCCTCTCCACGTCCAGCAAGCCCCAGCAACGAGTTAGGGCCGACCATGGAGAGATTGGTGAGTATTTAAGCTCCCTTGGTTTCCATTTCCTAATATGACTTCAATTCCGCTTTAATTACAAGATTTCCTTATTCCTCTCAACCTTCCAAGCTTCCCAACTCCTAATTGGGTTAGGTTGGGATGCAATTTTGTGCCCAACCAATTTGGGTAGGGTTAGGAATCCAATTCCAACACAAATAGCGATTTTAATGATTTATTAGCCCCTTTTTCTTTTAGGAAATAATATAGCTACGAATTTAGGGTATTTTCCTATTATTCTCTTTTTAAAAATCCCTATTTTGGCCATATAAATTTTATGTGGTCCATTTATCAAAGCCCATCACTTCTTTTTGTTTAATGGCTTTTAATTAATTCATTTTCTTTAAATTTATTTTTTTGATTTATTTATTTATGAAAATATCGGGTTGCTACATCCTCCCCCTCTTAAAAGAATTTGGTCGCCAAATTCATATGACCATCATGGAGAGAATGTCTTACCGAAAAGATCGGGGTAATTCTGCTTGATGATTCGTTCAGGTGCCCATGTGGTTTCTTCTACTCCACGGTTATTCCACAGAACTTTAACCACATGAATTGGACGGTTCCTGAGTTGTTGCACTTTCCGTTCTAGTATCTTGACTAGCTTCTCTTCGTATGTCATGTCCTTGTTCAGCACCAACTTCTCATGGCGAATGATGTGCGTAGGATCATACACATATTTCCTAAGCATAGATACATGGAACACATTGTGTACACATGCCAAATTCGGTGGCAACGCCAGCCGGTATGCGACCTCACCAACCCTTTCGAGCACTTCAAAAGGGCCGATGAATCTAGGACTGAGCTTTCCTTTACACCAAATCTTTGGATACCTCGAGTAGGTGATACCTTTAACAGTACATGGTCACCCACTTGAAATTCTAGATCCCGCCTTCTCCTGTCAGCATAACTCTTATGTCTGGACTGAGCAATCTTGAGCCGATCTCGAATCTCCTGTATATCTCTGGTTGTGTTTTGTACCATATCCGGGCCTAGCCATTGTTGCTCTCAAACTTCATTCCAGCATGAAGGAGATATACAGTTTCTTCCGTAGAGTGCTTCGACCGGTGCCATCTTAATACTTGCCTAGTAATTGTTGTTATAGGTGAACTCAATGTAAGACAAATGCTCATTCCAGTACCCATGAAAGTCTATAGTGCAGACTCTTAACATGTCTTCTACTATCTGATTAGTTCTCCCAGTCTGCCCATCAGTCTGCGGGTGAAATGCGGTACTAAAATTGAGCTTAGTACTAAGTGCAGTATGCAGTCCCTTCCAGAAATGAGATGTGAACCTCGGATCTCCATCCGAGACAATGGATGATGGAACTCCATGAAGTCGCACGATCTCTTTGACATATAATGCGGCTAGTACCTCTACAGACCACTTACTCTTTATAGGTAGGAAGTGGGCGGATTTGGTTAATCGGTCGACAATGACCCATATGGCATCAAGTCCACCACGAGTCTTAGGTAAACTGATGATGAAGTCCATGCTAATACTTTCCCATTTCCATTCCGGAATATCTAATGGTCTAAGTATGCCAGCAGGGCGCATGTGTTCAGCCTTTACCTGTTGGCAAGTAAGGCAATGAGCGGCATGCTGAGCTACTTCTCTCTTCATGTTTAGCCACCAAAATATTCTCTTCATGTCTAGCCACCAAAATATTCTCTTCATGTCTTGATACATTTTGGTATCTCCAGGATGAATAGTATACTTCATCTGGTGAGCTTCATCCATTAACTTTCTCTTCAATTCTTCATTGTCCGGAACACATGTCCTTCCTTGGAATACCAACCTTACATCCTCGGTCATAGCAAAATTAGGTATTTCATTTAAGGTTTCCTTAATACGAACCAAGAATGGATCACTATCCTGTTGTGCTTTCATCTCTCCTAGCATGTCAGATTGAATCTTGATATTAGCAACCAAGACTCGATCATCCCTATGTTCAATATTCAAGTTTAACCTTGCGAATTGTTCTAGTAGTTGCATCTCGGAAAGAACTAGACTTGATAATGATGCCATCGGCTTTCTACTAAGAGCATCAGCTACGACATTTCCCTTGCCTGGATGGTACTGGATGTTGAAGTCGAAATCCTTTAAGTATTCAAGCCATGTTCTTTGCGTCATGTTAAATTCCTTCTGAGAAAATAAATACTTTAAGCTCTTATGTTTTGAGTAGACAGTGAATTGCTCACCGTACAAATAATGTCTCTAGCTCGTCAAGGCGAAGACCATGACAGCCAACTCTAGATCATGCACAGGGTAGTTGACTTCATGCGTCTTCTGTTGTCTTGAAGAGTAGGCAATGACTTTGTCATGTCCTGAGAATTACGCAGCGAAAAATAATTTGGATAAACCGAGTCGATGTCCCAAGATGTGGATAGTCGGCAAATAAGCCTCTAGCTAGCACACACTAAGTGTATAACATCACCATCACAACAGGGCCCAAATATGGAACTCAATGGAAATTGTATTTAATTCATCTCATTGTATTAAATATAAGTAATACAACTCTTTAACTATGGGATAACAAGACTAGACTCAATAAAATGAAAAGTACAATATACCTCACTTCCTACTACATGAATCTAACACTCAAAGAAAACTACTATAAATAGACTCATAGTTGGAACACTCATCACTCGGACGCATTCCCATCCTTGACTTGCTCCTCTTCTTGAATTTCATAATCACCTAGAATGGTTAAAAGTAGGGGATGAGAAAACTAGCCCACTAGGATTTATATCTTAATGTGCGGGCAATGATATAAGTGATTAACAATTGAGAACTAGGTAAGCACGATGAATGTCATGATATGCAAGTATGAATAAAACTCATTAAAACATGAAACAAGCTAGATATTGTGATCATGATAGAGCAAGATTTAGAATGATATAACAAGATAGAACTAGCAATAGATCATTTTGTATAAGCACGCAAGATTTCACTTGATGTCAATAGTTTTCAAGAACGCAAGATATCACTAATTGCAATAAATGCAGGATGGCCATATCACGCAAGCAGGCAAGCACGCACGAGCACGATCATGTAACACTAATCAGGCACGAGACACTAATGTACACCAAGGAAAGATCCACCTTGAAATGCACACTAGGACACGTGCATGTGGTTATTGTATCTAACATTCAACATTCAAGTACTCCCAACGCAGATGCAATGCCAGTAATCATTATACCCCATGGTTAACAGTATATTTATGACTCTCCGTCATTGGGGCTAGACTAGAGACCTTGGACACTCTCCGTGCCTAGTCAGAATCTCACTTAATTTTAAATGTAGATACCCATAGTCATTTAATGGCCAATAAGAGTTTCAAGATGTAAGCATGTGTAATGTCATGTTCATGATGATGATGAGAATAGGTAATAAGTAAGGTGAACATGATTTCATGATAACAATAGTCAAGAGATAATTTTGGCAGCATAACGGCACAAATTATACTTTAGTTCACTCTTTACATTAATGGCTTAAGTCTAGATTATAAATCACACTAACGAGAATAAGAGAAGAAAGGAAGTGCACGCTATCTCCATGGAACTTCAATGGTACAACCAACTCGGTCTTCATGAGGGAATCCATGAAGTACAGAGATTTACGGAGGTCTTAGAGAAAAGGTCGCATGTATATCGATATAGAATGACCGGTAGAGAGCTTCCAAATCCTTATGAAAGGGCTGCCTAGATGTGCAAGTTTGTAGTGATGTACGCATCTCAATCCACAATCCACCGGTTTCAAACTTGCGGAAAGCACTTAACACGATAACATGGGATAAAACTATGCATTTTAACTAATCATGGTTTGTAAGATTTTAAGATAACAATTATCCTTTAAACATGGTAGGACAGTAGGAAGAGTGAATCACAAGTTACATGAATGGTCAGACCATTAAGAAAGCAATTAGAATAACGTTCATGTAATTATAGCTTTTAAATGGGTTAACAACTATTAAGCCATTAAACAGACCTCATGAGATGATTAGAACCATGACATGCAAATCCTACACTTAACACCATGTTAAACAGTTCTCGGGTAAGCTTATAAATACGCGTCCTACACAGAGGACGCACTTTAAAACGCAGTGCACAGTGAAAACAAGCAAAATAGTGAAGACTCAAAATCGCGTCCACCTTGTTGGCCGCGTTCATGCATGAATCACATTGGGGGATCTAGACACGTTTAAGAAAATTCACTTAATTAAACCTTGGAAAGGAAAACCGCCTGAAACGCATCGGGGCATACTGCCACGGTTCAGACAGGCTCCTACTCCCAGGCGGCGCGAAGACCCACGCGTGCCGTTGACTGGTCAGCGTGAGAATCACATTGTACCAGATGGTCGTGATTCACTTAATCACGTCGGCCATGAGTGATGCGATTCCAAACACTTGAAATGTGTCGTCTGAACTGGAGGCGGTTCAAAAACCAGACCGAAACTCAGAAAAATGCAGGAACACCGGGGTTTGAACCATGCAACACTTATATCTACTAAACTAGGGCTTTTCGGACAAAAGTGTCAACATGAAAGTTGTTGGGAAAATTGAATAGAAGAGAACTATGATTTTTAAATAATTTAAAATGACCTTTGGATGTGTGATAAATCAACATGAACGTAAAAAGTCCCTATCATGCGTGACTATGGCAAAACGACTATAACTCAAGATGTACTCATTGGAATTCGACGAAACCAATTGGAAACGAAACTAGACTTGATACTCTACATATTGGTATAATATTTGTTAAAGTTTGGCTGAAGAAAACCTTCCCTCTGGGTTGAGGAAGTTTTGTTCTTCAGAAAAACACTTGTTCAGACCACTTGTTGAAGAACGCCTATTACTCTGAGTATCCTGCATGAAAATTGTGCATTCTAGTTGGGTTAGGAAGGATACTTGACCCTATTTCAAGGGGTATAAGCCTGGCATGA
The DNA here is from genome assembly GCA_014218235.1 of Colocasia esculenta. Taxonomy (NCBI): domain Eukaryota; kingdom Viridiplantae; phylum Streptophyta; class Magnoliopsida; order Alismatales; family Araceae; genus Colocasia; species Colocasia esculenta. The sequence continues at coordinate 121,448,567 of CM024756.1, forward strand.
TGGGATTTAGGTTTGACCTACCTTTGGTCGACTCCAAGTGGATGGTTTGTGCAGGCCCGAATCAGACGCGGGGGAAGAAGAAGCGCTTGGTGTGCTTGGTCCTCCGCACCCCAGCCGCCAGGAGCTCCTCCACGCGACCCCAAAAAGTTGTGAAGCTCGTCCCCAAGGGTTTTGGAGAGAGTATTTAAGCACCTATGACTTTTGGAAGTCATAATGCAACAAGAAAAGGAGAGTTGCGGTTTTAGCTTGTGTCTTTCCATATTTGAAGATCTCTCCCTCCATTGGAGATTCTTGGCCATCAAGCAACCTCCCACTCTTTACTTGTGAACGGCTCTGGATATCTTTTGCACATTGCTTCCCCAGTTTCCCACATCTCGTCTTCTTCTCTGCGGTGATTCCATCTCACTCTTACTAGTGGGATGACCTTGTTCCTTAGTTGATGCAGTTCTCGGTCCACGATCTTAATTGGCCTTTCTTAATAAGTTACGTCTTTGTTGAACTCCAGAAGTTCATATTCTATAACATGATACGGATCTCGTACATACTTCTTCAACATAGATATATGGAACATATTGTGTATTCCATTCATTTTTTGTGGTAATGCTAGACGGTATGCAACTTGGCCGACTCTCTCGAGGATTTTGAAAGGCCCGACGAACCTTGGTGACAACTTGCCTTTAATGCCAAACCGCCTGATCCCACGGCCTGGAGACACTTTCAAGAACACATGATCACCAACTTGAAACTCTAGGTCTCTTCTTCTATTATCTACATATGCCTTTTGTCTTTGTTGTGCCACTGCCATTGTTTCCTTAATAAGCTTCACTCTTTCTGTGGTTTCCCTTATCATCTCTAGTCCTAGCATTTGCTTTTCGCCAACTTCATTCCACCATATTAGAGATCGGCAACTCCTGCCATAAAGTGCTTCGAATGGTGCCATTTGAATGCTAGCTTCGTAGCTATTATTATAGGCGAACTCCACAAGAGGTAAGTGTTCATGCCAACTACCTCCAAAGTCTAGAACACATGCTCTAAGCATATCTTCAATCACCTGGTTGGTTCTCTCCGTCTGACCATCAGTCTACGGATAGAAAGCCATGCTAAAGTTTAGTTTAGATCCCAAGAAATAGTGCAGTCCTTTCCAAAAGTGGGATGTAAACCTAGGGTCTCTATCAGACACAATAGACACCGGTACTCCATGTAGTCTGACTATTTCCTTTACATACAATGCATCCAGAACATCTACTGACCACTTGTTCTTCACTGGCAAAAAGTGAGCTGACTTACTTAAGCGGTCGACTATAACCCAGATACCATCGAATCCACCTCTAGGTTTAGGTAGTCCAAAAATAAAGTCCATCCCTACACCTTCCCATTTCCATGCTGGGATTTCTAGGGGTTTGAGTTTACCTGCAGGTCGCAAGTGTTCCGCCTTGATCTTTTGACATGTGAAGCATCGGGCGACATATTCCGCCACCTCCCTCTTCATATTAGGCTACCAAAAGCTTCTTTTTAGATCCTAATACATTTTGGTAGTTCCAGGTTGGATGGTATACTTGGTCTTGTGAGCCTCATCCATAATCATCTTCTTTGTCTTCGCATGGTCGGGTACACAGACTCGATCCCAGAATAATAGTCTTCCATCTTCAGTTAAAAAGAAATCCGGCCTCTGGTCTAGATTAGCCTTAATCTCCACAAGCACCGGGTCATTGTCTTGAAGTGCTATGATGTCCTCCAATAGTGTAGGTTGTGCTCTAACACTTGCAATAAGGCATCCCTTCTTCTTGATGTCAGCATCAATATTTAACTTTGCAAAGTCTTCTAATAACTTCCATTCACCCACAATTAGGCTCGACAATGTAATCATTGGCTTTCTACTTAGAGCATCTGCCACAGCATTTGCTTTACCTGGATGATATTGGATAGTGAAGTTGAAGTCTTTCAGATACAGCAACCACCTCCGCTATCTCATGTTCAAGTCCTGCTGAGAAAACAGATACTTCAAGCTTTTATGGTCAGAAAACACAATGAACTTCTCACCATAAAGATAATGACGCCATATCTTCAAGGTGAATACTACAAAAACTAGCTCTAGATCATGTACATGATAGTTGTCCTCATGCTTCTTCAATTGTCTTGATCCATAGCATATGACTTTCCCATTTTGCATCAGCACACAACCTAGGCCGATCTCGGATGCATCTGTGTATACTTCAAAACTACCCCAGTCACTGGCAATGTCAGTACAGGTGCTGAGGTGAGGTGCTCTTTTAATGCTCTGAAACTTTCTTCACATTCATCGGTCCATGAAAATGGATTCTCCTTCCTTGTAAGCCTGGTCAATGGTACAACTATCTTTGAGAAATCTTTAATGAAGCAACAATAATATTTGGCTAAACCCGGAAAACTCCTGCTCTCTAACACAGTTGTCAGCCTTGTCTAGTTCTTTACCGCTTTAACCATAGATGGATCTACAAGGATTCCCTCCTTGGATATGATGTGGCCAAGGAAAGTCACTTCCTCCATCCAGAACTCACACTTACTAAGTTTTGCATAGAGTTGATTATCTCTAAGCACTTGCTGAGCAACCTTGAAGTGTTCCTCATGTTCTTCTTTGGACTTGGAGTAAATAAGGATGTCATCAATGAACACCACCATGAATTGGTCTATGTATGGCCTATAAAAATTATTCATAAGTTGCATGAAAGCTGCTGGAGCATTTGTCAACCCAAATGGCATGACCACGAACTCATAATGACCATATCTACTCCGGAATGTAGACTTGTGTATATCCTCTTCCTTTATCCTTAGTTGATGGTAGCCTGATCTTAGATCTATGTTCGAGAAATATTGTGCACAAGAGATTTGATCGAACAGTTCATCGATGCAGGGCAGTGGATACTTGTTCTTTATTGTCAACTAGTTTAACTGATGGTAATCAACGCATAGCCTCATTGTCCCATCCTTCTTTCTGAGAAATAGTACTGGCGCTCCCCAAGGAGATGTGCTAGGCCTGATAAAGCCTTGATCTAGTAATTCTTGTATCTGCCTCTTTAACTCCTGCAATTCAACAGGGGACATGCGATATGGAGCTTTGGAAAAAGGGGCTGCCCCAGGGAGTAACTCGATGGTGAAGTTTACCTCCTGCTCAGGTGGTATACCAGGTAATTCCTCTTGGAATACATCATGATAGTCTCTGGCTATGGGAATGACCTCTATGGTTGGTTTCAACTTTTCAGTTGCCACGACTAAAACTAGGAAAACATCACAACCCTGGTTGATCAGCTTGGAAGCCTTTAAAGAGGATATCAAGATAGGGTGTTTATGATAACGGGAGCCAAGTAGAGAAAAGGTTGGAAGATTTGGACTTTTGACCCTTCTATGGCGACAATTTACATCGTCATCATATTCAATTAGCCAATCGACACCCAAAATGGCATCATAACCCTTCATGTCTAAACAGATAAGGTCGGTAGGGAAATTGTGTTCTTTAATTATAGTTTCACATTTGGCAAGTAGTCAGTGAGTTTAGATTCTGAGCCAAGGGGAGAGGCTACAGTGATCTTGGAATTCTGAGGTATAGGTTTGACAGGTAGAGTTGCAGTAAATGTGGTGGAAATAAATGAATATGCAGCTCCAGTATCAATAAGCACAAAAGCAGGTTGAGAGTGTATGGAAATGGTACCTTCCACCATACCCCCTTCCTCTGGTAGGTCAGCTTCAACAACGGCATTTAGGCATCCCTGACGCCGTGGTACATTATGGGTCTTGCCTTGCAGGTCCTTCAGCATTGGACAGTCAGGAATACGGTGGTCATGACCACCACATCTTAAGCACGCCCCGAGCTTCTTCCAGCATTCTTCAGCTCGGTGCCCTGGTTTATCCCAGAACTTGCAGTTCTCAGCAAACTGCCTTCCTTTTACCTTGACCTTCTTGTCTACATCATTGTCTCTTCCAGCATTCGGCCTCTTGTTGTTGTTATTGTTGTTGTTGTTGTTACGGAAAGTTGGAGCAATATTAGGTGCTCCCTTCTTGATGAAGACTAGCTTTGAGTTTTCGTTGCCCCTCATTCCTACTACTTTGGCCATTGTGTCCTCTACCAGCTGGGCTCTTAGGACCATCTCAGTGTAAGTTTGAATGTTGTGAGGTCCGAGCTTCTCAATGAATATGGGCTTGAGCCCATCCATGAACCGGTTAGCCTTCAATCTCCCGTGCCGACCAGATGTGGGGCATACACAGGTAGACGCACGAACTGAGCCTCATACTCAGCAACGGACATTCCTTTCTGCTTCAGTGCGGCAAAATCTACCGCCTTCTTTTCCTTAACTCTTTCCGAGAAATATTTTCCCTAGAATATCTCTACGAATCCAGCCCACTCTAGTTCAGCTACATTTGGCAGATGGGCCGATGTGGCCTTCCACCATACTCGGGCATCCTTAGTAAATTGAAAAGTGGCCAGAACCACCTTCTCCCTATTGGTGCATTGCATAACATGGAAGATTCATTCTATTTCTTCTTGCCCGTTCTCTGCCTCGTCTGGGTCAGAGGATCCAGAGAAATGAGGAGGGTTCAAACTTATAAAGTTACAGTCCAGATCATCGACTCTGTTTCTAACAGCAGCAGCCTGATTTCCAGCCTGAACCACATTTTGCAGGGCCTGTGTGAGTCCTGCCACTGTTTCTTACATAGCTTGCCTTTAGTTGCGAGCCATTGTGGTTGAGTGTAAGAGTTATGAGGGTTCCTGTGAAAAGGATGGAAAGCAATTAATGTCTCTAGATACATTATAAGAGTAAATGGGTAAGAGTGTTTTGTTCTTTCTATCGTATTTCCAATCTCTACCCCTTTTTCACCAGGTATTATATTTAATTTCCATGACCCAGGTTCCATAGGTATCTCATAGTCCTGAGACATATATCCTATTTGATTTTCCTAGGCTCTAATACCACTAAACTGTCACGTACCGAGAATTACACAGTGGATAATAATTCAGATAAATCGAGTCGATGTCTTGAGATGTGGTGTCACGTCCCGAGAATTACGCAGCGGATATTAATAATGTGGAATAATTCGAGTCGATATCCGGAGACGTGAACAGCCGGCAAATAAGCCTCTAGCTAGCACGCACTAAATGTATAACAACATACATCATCATAGGGCCCAAATATGAACTCAACTAATCTTGTATTTAAATCTCAACTCATTGTATTCAAAATGGAAACTATTAAAGGACTAAGACTCAATAAAAAGAAAAGTACATAATACCTCACTTCCTACTACATGAATCTAACACTCAAAGCACACTACTATAACTAGACTCATAGTTAGAACTCTCATCACTCGGACGCATTCCCATCCTCGACTTATTCCTCCTCTTGAACTTCATAGTCACCTAGATTGGGTAAATGTAGGGAATGAGCAAACTAGCCCAATAGGATTTATATCTCAATGTGCAAGCAATGATATAAGTGATTAATAGTTTACAACCAGGTAAGCACGATGAATGTCATGATATGCATGTACGAATAAAACTCATTAAAAACATGATACATGAACAAGCTAGATAGAGTGATCATGATAGAACACGATGACAAGATAGAACTAGCAACATATTACTTTGTACAAGAATGCAAGTTTTAACTTGATGTCAATAGTTTTCAGAACACAAGATATCTCTAATTGCAACAAATGCAGGATGGCCATATCACGTAAGCAAGCAAGTACGCACGAGCACGATCATGTAACACTAATCAGGCACGTAGACACTAATGTACACCAAGAAAGGATCCCTCAAGAATGTACACTAGGACACGTGTATGTGGTTATTGTATCTATCATTCAACACGCACGCACGACTCCCAACGCAGATGCAATGCTAGTAATCATTGGGGCTAGACTGGAGCCCTTGGACACTCGCCATGCCCGATCAGCATCTCATTTAAATTTTAAATGTGGATACCCCCAGTCATTAATAATGGCCAATGAGAGTTTCAATAAGTAAGCATGTGTAATGTCATGTTCATGATGATGATGGGAACAAGTAATAAGTAATTGAACATGATTTTCAATGATAACAATGGTCAAGCGATAAATTTGGCAGCCTAACGGTATGATTTATACTTTAGTTCAATCTTTATATTAATGGCTTTAGTCTAGATTGTAAAGCACACTCACGAGAACAAGAAGAGAAAGGAAGTGCACGCTATCTCCGGGGAACTTCAATGGTACCACCAACTCATCGGCCATGGGGGAATCCATGGTCAGAGGAGATTTACGGAGGCCTTGGTGAAAATGTCGCTAGTCTACCGATTCGGAATGACTAGTAGAGAGTTTCCAGTTTCCCAAGAAAGGGCTGCCTAACAGTGTGAGTGTGTAGTGCGGTACGTGTGTCTCAATTCACAAACCATCGGTCTCAGACTCGCGGAAAACACTTTACCATGCAACATGGAATAAACTATGCACTTTAACTAATCATGGTTGCAAGATTTTATAATAACCATTATCATTTAAACATGGTAGAACAGTAGGAAGATTAAATCATAAGAAGCATGAATGGATCGTAACCTTTAAGGAGCAATTAGAATAGCAATCATATAATTAAAGCTTTTAAATGGATTAACCACTTTTAAGCCATTATAATAACCACCATGCAATGATCAGACCCAAAACATGTAATATTTTGCAAAGGTAGTGTCGACACACCCCTTACTGGTGTCGACACAATGCTTCACACACAAGGTAAAATAATGAAGAACTGGTCAAGTAGTGTCGACACTAGAGACCTTCCCAGAAAACCCAAGCAACAGGTCTGAGAAAACCCAGTCAACAGGTCTGCACAGGGTGTCAACACTAGTTCAAGTGGTGTCAACACTAGAGACCTTCCCAGAAAACCTGTTGTACCAATATGGGACAGTGTGTCGACACTAGATCAAGTAGTGTCGACACTAGAGGCCTTCCCAGAACACCTGTTGTGACAATTTGGGGCAGTGTGTCGACACTAGATCCAGTGGTGTCAACACTAGAGGCCTTCCCATAACACCATTTGGGCCAATTTGGGATAGTGTGTCGATACTAGATCCAGTAGTGTCGACACTAGAGGCCTTCCCAGAAAAACCTTTTGGGTCAAGTGTAACCCGAAAATATGTCTCATGCAACGATTTACTTACACCTCTTATAACTCTCTAATGAATGACATTTAGACCTAACATTCAACACGAAATATGACGAGGACCACTAGTAGAAGAACGTTGATGTTGGGGATTTGATCTAATTCGGTCTCAAATCCGGAGAAACACATAAAGAACATAAGGCTAAGTGCATCCCGAAATCGCAGTATCATGCAGTGATTCTCTTACCATGCTTGTAACTCTCTAACAAAAGACTTTTGGACAAAACATCCAAGATAAAAGATGATCATGACTACAAGTAGAAGAACTTTCATGAAGGAAATTTAGTCTAATTATATATCGAATTGTGTGCATAATAAGAAGAATAGGAAAAGCCCTAACAGTGCGCGACTTAGGGAAAACTACGAATACACCATGTATACTCCATGAAATCTAGTCAAACTAAGTGCAAATGAACCTAGACTCGAAGAACTACATGATGGTGTTAGTTTCTTTAATCTTGGCCCGAGAACACCTACCTTTGAATGCTACTAACTCTCTTCAGATTCCTGGCTCACGACCCCAACTTGTTGCTAAACCTTCCCCAAGAGTTTAAGGACGAGTTATTATAGATTTAGGGTGCAGTTATAAGTCCTAACGGGACTAGGAAAGCCAGGTTGCGGTTTTGACTTGTTAGTTTCCTATTTTTGAGGATTCCTTCCTCCCTTTAAGTGTGTGAGGCTTTAGGAAACCTCCCCCCATAGTTAGGCACGAATTTGGGTTGCCAAGAATGCATGATTGCATCCCAATTCAACTCAAATTGCCTCTCTCCAATTTCAGCCTATTTAGAGTTACGAATTTCCATGCATTTTCTAGCTTTATTTGAATTTTGGGCCATATGTGGTCCATTGGCCCAATTATAACATTGGGTCATTAATATATAATGATGGAAATCTCTCCAACACTTTTATTTCATTTTTGATTGAGTCGTATTTCCGTGCCAATGGTTTCCGACTTGTTCGTGATTTACGATAACAAGTCGCAAAACACTTTAAACTGACTAATCTAATTTTTCTTGGAACAAATTTCTTTGTGAAACCTTTAGTAAAAATGTTTAGGGTTGATTTATAATCTTTACAGACTTTTCCGATGTGTTTTGGCACGTACGATAATGATACGTATGTTTTAATTACTCCGATATTATGGAAATTATTTATTTCCATTTACCTTGAATTAAAATTTCCGGGGTGCTACATCAATCTTAGAAAATATTGAGCTCCAGATATTTAGTCGAAGAGTTCATCGACTCGGGGCAATGGTTACTTGTTCTTGATGGTTAGCTGATTGAGTTGTCGATAGTCAATACATAGCCTCATCGACCCATCTTTCTTCTTAACGAACAACACCGGTGCTCCCCATGGGGACGTACTAGGTCTAATAAACCCCTTCTCTAACAGCTCCATCAGTTGTGCCTTCAGTTCCTTCAATTCGGCAGGTGACATCCGGTACGGTTGACGCGATACCGAGGAAGCTCTAGGGATCAACTCAATGGCGAAGTTGACATCACGTTCCAGGAGAATCCCAGGCAGGTATTTAGGGAACACATCTGGGTAATCATAAACTATGTGTATGTCCTCTACCTTATAACCCTTTCTTTTCGACTATTACGGCCGCAAGGAAGCAAAGCAGCCTGTCCTTATCTTGTTTCGGGCCTTTATGGGAGAGACTAGAGACATCCGCTTCTTATGTCTAATTCCAGTGAATGACAACCTAGGGATTTCACTAAAAGTAACTTTCCCTTTCTTACAGTCGACACTTGCCCTATAAGTGGACAACCAGTCGGCTCCCAAAATCACATCATAGCCTTCCATGGGCATGCACACTAGGTCGGCTTTTAGGGTTATTGTAAGGCCCTCGAATTTTGTTCTTTTATTAGACGTTGTCATGCGATGTATTAGGTGCTTATGTATATAGTTATGTGCATGTATGTATATGTATATGTATATATATATATATATATATATATATATATATATATGTTTATTCCTGTACAATTTATATTAATAATGTTGGATATATATATATGTTTATCAATCATGTATATATTGTTTTATTTACATTGTACATATGGTGTTTAAATTATACATTACATTGCATGTATATGTGTATATAGTGTATGTATGTTTGGACATTTCTGTGTTCTAGCTGAAGTGCATGTAAACGTCAACATGCATGGACGTTTAGAGGAGAGTCGACGTCCAGATCGATGGACGCTAACACCCAGTAAATGACAACAGTGTGGTCGTTTATTTCCTAGAACTTGTTGCAGTTTCAGATCTGGAAACGGTCGCGTTTTCTTTGGCTCCTATTTTGGACACTGACTCCCAATGGTAGGATTCCTATCTAAACGCGTATCTCAACTCCCTTACCATATAAAAACACCCCTTATGGCCAGATTAGGTCTCTTTTGGCTCTTGTCAAAACCCTAGAAAACCTGTGCGAAAAACTGAACTTCGGAGACTTGGATCCGGTGTTGTGATGTGTCTCCTAGCGATCTACATCGACTACGAGAGACTTTGAACTTGGGTGAGGCTTCCCTGACTCCGGTGTACAATCTGCATCAACAAAGAAGTCGGTTCGGGAGGAGATTTAGGCGCTTCTTGGCTTGGCCGAGGAGAGCATCTTCGGAAAATAATCCCATCTAGAAATTTTTTGAGGCAAGTATCCTATGTATTTCATCCCTACACATGTCTAGTAGGTCTCAAGCATTTTATGAGATTTTTCCTCGTGTCCTAGAACCCCCATTCGTAGAGTTTTATCTGTTCAGACTGTGTTTCTGTAGACAGGAACTTAACGGCCAGCTTGCTGCCATTAAGATCCAGAGTCAGCGGCTACATCGTCTGTTGTTGACCACTATTGGTGGCAACCTCTATGCTGCCAAGTTCTTCAGGTGTTTAAAGAATGCATGTTTGATCTTTGTCATATATTTTCCGAACTTCTGAATGTGTGTACATGCTGTGAGAATTATTTTAGATCATGTACATACAATAGGTCATATCATGAGGCTAGGACGAATTTTGGTGTACAGTCCTATTTATTAGATTTTCTGGAAATAGAATAGTGAGCATGATTTACATATTTTAATTCTAATTAAAATGATTCGTTTCATGTTAGAGTATCAAAAATTGTGTATGAACATATGACTGCTATATTCAGGTTTTGGAACTACTAAGTACGACTGTGGGTACTATAAACCATGTTTAATTGATTTTTAGATAAATCTACAGGAAACTTGTTTTAATTATTATAAATTGTGTACTCTTTTTACCGATATCGATGCTCCACTGTTCTAGAATTCCTCTAGAATGTCGAGCACCTATTTTTATACACTTTACTTGGCTTGTGGTGAACTCTCCGTCGGATATTCCTTTCGTCGACTAGTGAACCCTTGCACAAGGCCTTCGTAAGTCTCCTCTGACCATGGATTCCCACATGGTCGACGAGCCGATTGTACCCTAACACCCATTACATCTTTAGGGATCGATATGATCCAAACGGCTATTAGAAGTTCGCTCTTACCTTGAATCACGCCGGACCTCTGGACCTGTGTTTAACATGGCGAGTGGTAGGGTCATGAGTTCCACCTGACTGCCAACACCAAGTGCGCGTGTTGTGCACTGTACTATCGCATGTTTACTCATTGTATTACGTGAAATGTCCATTAGCTCTCATCTATACTCTACTCACTCGTCTATTCACGTTCTCTCTACTATCTCGTCTATTCATCTAGTGATCTTAACTATTCTTGGTACTCTATATTGTCCATTGACTGATTGTCTAAAAGATAACAATATAACTAATGCCTGAAATATATAAAGGGCCCGATCTGGTCCTGGGATGTGCGCCCGAAAGTGCTAGTCCCCATGGGAGTTAAATGATCAGAGTGTTTGGCATTACACTCAAGTGCTATCTATCTCGACTATCTATATGACAATCAAAACACAAAACGTTTATACTCTCTCGATGTCTAGAATGACAAACAAGTGCTATACTCGTCGTGCTATTTATACTTGTGCTAGTTGTGTTATAGTCACCCTGCTATTCGTGCTATACTCGATACTTGTGCTATTTTTGGAAACTATACTCGATCTCATGCTATTGTGCTATTCTGTTACCTGTCGTGCTATCTCTTGCTATATTTTGACTCTCTTGTACCTACTATCTTTAGATACTCTGCCATTAAATGAGTTAATTATTTAAAGCCTGCTTGAGCCTGAGATTTAAGTCCTACTAGGCATTATCGCTCACCCTACGTTATTTTGATGTTTTTTTCTCAGGTGAGACCGAGGATGATACATACACTCACGAGGAAGCGAATGACCAAGAGTGAAGCCAGGAGTACCCTCGAGTCTTTATGTTATCTTAGAGTGGTAGTTAGTTATTTCCTTTTGTTGCAATGAAATTGGGCCCTATAGAATGGCTCTGATATTAGTGGTTGTAACTAGACATTTGAAAAGTTATTAATGAGAAAGATTTGCTTTAGTATTATTCAATGTGCAATGGTTTGATGTCTAGTATTCGCTCTATGCCTTTTTCTTGCAACTGCCATCGCGCTCCGATATTCCGGGTCGTGGCATGACATAAGATGTACCCTAGGTCTAGTTACCCTAAACATGAGCCGCCGGTCAAGCCCAGGTGTGTCGACACACAAGGAGAGTGTGTCGACCTGACAAGCTTTTGGTGTCGACACACAAGAAGAGTGTGTCAACCTCACTTGTTAAAAATTGTCAGATTTGAGATAGGAATGAGAAGGGATATCTTTAATATGATGAGCCATTTTTGAAATCAATAATTCAAGGATTCTTAATATGTTAAAGAAATCATTTCCAACTTTTTCATCATAATCACAACATTTATTCACTGGTTTGAAAGATATCTGGCATGAGATTGAACTTTAATAAATTCCGAAGAATTAGAATGATTGCTTAAGTGATATAATGTATTCTATGCAGTCAATTTCAAACTTTTACACTTTACTTAACCTAAAGTAATGTGATTTCTTTAGGATTAAGGCAATTATATTGAAACTGAACACTCTTGGCAGACCTGATTCAGGTTTAAGCTGTTCATTTTCTTTCATTGAATTTTTCTTCAACTTTTAAGCAATGAAGTAGTCAAATATAGTAAATCCTTTTCACTCAAGTATACATGCTTTTTACACACCAAAATCCCTGGTTACTAAGGATTTACTAATTATCCTGCTTCAAGGGGTGAATGAGAACCTTTTTACATGAAGATATATGTTTATTAGACGCAAATATCTCCAGTTACTCAGTTAACATTGTTCTTTTCATTTGATTTAACCCCTTAGAACAGAGATAACACAGCACCTCATGACATACATAGCTGTTCACTTTTGTGAAAGTGTGCAGTTTCTCAGTGTTATGTCATTGCTCTGTTAGAAAAAAAAACTTCTTGTGAATGAACATTGAGACTTGTGACACAACTTGACCTTTTATCAGTCTTCAAAGAAGTGTGCAAGATCAATTATACAATTGAGAAAAATCCATAAAGGAATCAATTACTTGAGGAGCTCAGTGTATAAGAGAGTGTTGAATGTTAGAACATATTAGAGCAACTAAGAAATCAATTCTTGTTTTCTTCAGAAAAAATAATTAATATTTCATGTATTAGATATTCATCAACACACTGAATCAATGTTGGTTTTGAGGAAAGAAAATGGCAATGATATCTTTAGCTTCCCCTGAGTCATTGATCTCAATTATTTTTCATCAAAAGTAAAGAAATCCTTCTTCAATGAAAGAATAGTTTAAGATAATCATTGAGTTGGATGAAATTCAAAAAAGATTGAGAGCTTTAAGAATGAGCAAGAATATGGTAGAATTCAGTGAATGATTTCTTCAAAACTCAGAAATTTCAGTCAAGCTTCTAACACCTCATCATCTTTTGACCAACCTTGTAAACTTGTTCTCAAAAGCTTTATGGGCAGCTCTGAATCTCTTGACATCACAATTCTGAACTTTCTTCTGTTTCAAAATCTGTAATGCTCCCCCTTAACCAGTGCATTAGATAAGCATTCAACATTGAATGTAAAAAAAAAAATATACTTAATTTCAGCACTCAAATTCATCAAGTAAACATACAAGATCAATCATGTTTCAATCACATTGATTGTAATCACAAATTTTTTATTTTTATTTTAAATAATTTCAAAAACTGAATTATTCTTACACATTTTAGATCATAGGTACGTGGCGGAGGATTTTCCTCAACACATAATGATAGCTTTCAAAAAGCATAACTTGTCCTTCCACTAATCACTATTTGATATACCTCATAATCTTAGCATAAAGAATCAAAAGTTTTTCAGTTTTTATTCCATGTTGCATATTCCAAGTTCTCTTATTAAAGATGTGAATCTATCTTCAGCCAATGGTTTTGTGAAATGTCTGCAATTTGTTTTTCAGTGGGGATGAATTCTAATTCAATGTTTTTGTTTGCAACTTCATCCCTTAGAAAATGGTGTCTAATCTCAATGTTTTTGTTCTAGAGTGTTGTATTGGGTTTTTGGAAAGATTGATTGCACTAGTATTGTCACATATGATAGATGAACAACCAATATCATTGTTGTAGTCAAGCAATTGACTTTTAATCCACAACACTTGAGCTGCACAACTTCCTGCAGCAACATATTATGCTTCTGCAGTAGATAGTACAACTAAGTGTTGCTTTTTGGATGCCCATGTTATCATACAATTTCTTAAGGATTGACAATATCCACTAGTACTTTTCATGTCAAGCTTACAGCTAGCATAATTAGCATCAGAATATTAAATCAAATTGGCATGATATCCAACTAGATACCATAACCCCAAATCACAAGATCCACAGAGATATCTAAAAATTCTCTTAACTGCAAGCAAGTGACTCTCCCTTGGACCAAACTAAAATCTAGCATAAAGACATACACTAAATTGAATATCTGGCCTACTTGTCGTAAGATACAAAAGAGATCCAATCATACCTCTGTATTGCTTTGCATCAACCAATTTACATTTTTCATCTTTGTCCAATATGATGCTTGTACTCATGGGAGTAGTTGCTGCTTTGGCTTGTTCAAAGTGAAATCTTTTGAGTAGTTCTTTTACATATTTGGCTTGATTTATAAAGAACCCATCCTCAAGTTGTTTGACCTGCAAACTAAGAAGAATTGTAATTCTCCCATAAGACTCATTTCAAATTCACTGTGCATGTGATTTGAAATTCTTCACACAGTGAAGGATTGGTAGAACCAAAGATAATATCATCCACATAAACCTGAACTACAATGATATGATTGTGGACTGATTTTGTGAAAGGAGTTTGATCCACCTTACCTCTAGAGTAGTTCTTACTAACTAGAAAGTTGCTCAATCTATCATACCATGCTCTTGGAGCATGTTTCAAACCATAAAGAGCTTTATACAATTTGTAAGTATGGTTAGGTTTAACATGATCCTCAAATCCAGGAGGTTGAGCAACAAACACTTCTTCTTTTATGTATCCATTCAAAAGGCAGTTTTCACATCCATTTGAAATAGTTTGAAATTTTTAGAACTTGCATATGCCAAAAGAATTCTCACAGCTTCAAATCTAGCTACTAGTGCAAAGGATTCCTCAAAATCAACTCCAAATTCTTGATTATATCCTTTAGCAACCAGTCTTGCCTTATTCCTGACAACTTTTCCTTCTTCATTCAATTTATTCCTAAACACCCATCTAGTTACAATTATTGAATTTTTAGGATTTTTGGGAACTAGACTCCAAACATTATTTCTTTTGAATTGATTTAATTCATCTTGCATTGCCTCTATCCAAGAGTTATCTTTCAAGGCTTCTTCAATGTTCTTGGTTCTACTTGAGATATGAAGGACATATGATCTTGTTCAATGACATTTCTAAATGAGATCTTGTATGGACTCTGTCATGAACATTCCCAACAACATTCTCAAGTGGATGGTCTTTAAAGTATTTGAAGTTACCTCTTTTTGCTGCACTTACCTTCTTTGGTGTCGACTCAATGTCCTGTGGTGTCGACTCAGCTTCAGGTTCAGCAGTTTCTTCATTCTCCATAATTTTATCTTTTTCTTTCAAGAGAATGTCAACGTCTTCCTCTTGATTCCTGTAAAAATAAAGGTCAGTTGGATTTTCAATATTCTCATCAAATATGACATGAGGAGTTTCCTCCACACTGTTTGATTCATTGTTAAACACTCTATATGACCTTGAATTTTCATAATATCCTAGAAAGATGCCTACATCACTTTTCTTTTAAAATTTATCAAGATCATGTTTGTCATTATTATGAATGAAACTTTACATCCAAAGACTGTAAAATGCAATGTGAGGTTTCTTACCTTTCAAAGTTCATAGGAAGTTTTCTTAAGGACTGGTCTTACCATCACCCTGTTGAGTACATAACATGAAGTGTTAATTGCTTCTGCCCAGAATTTTCTTGGAAGTTGGCTTTCAATCAACAAGGTTCTTGCCATCTCCACCAAAGTCCTAATCTTCCTTTCAACAATTCCATTTTGTTCAGGAGTCCTTGGAGAAGCAAACTTGTGTTCAATTTCTTTATTCCTGCAAAAATCAAAGAACAAGTTGTTGTCAATTCTCCTCCATGATTAGTAAGAATGGAGTGAATTTTATTTATTTTTGCATTTTCAATTTTATCAACAAATTCTCTGAAATTTTCTAAAGTGTCACTCTTGTGAGATAGAAAATACACCCATGTGAATCTAGAAAGTCATCCACAATCACAAATCCAAATCTATGTCCACTAAGACTGAGTGTCCTAGTTGGACCAAATAAGTCTATATGCATAATTCAAAGGGTTGGAAGTGATTAAGGGTGCAACAGATTTGAATGATTTTCTAGTTTTTTTGCCTTGGGCACATGAAGCACATACCATTGCATTTTCCTTTTTCTTCATTTTTGGTAAACCATTTACAAGATCAAGTCTCAACAATTTATTTAGAACATTTTCACTAGCATGACCTAACCTTCTATGCCATAATTGAAATAGATCATGCTGATTGGCAACAAGACAAAGATTTTCATGTTGGTGATCATTCAAATCAAACAAGTAAACATTATTTATTCTTTGACCAAAAACTTTGTTTACCAGAGTTTTTTTCAACAATTTTAAATGATTCAGAATTAAAAATAACCTTAAAACCCATGTCACAAAGTTGACTTATGCTCAATAGATTATGATCAAGACCTTCAACAAGTAAAACATTCTCAATTGAGCTTGAGGGATTCTTACCAATTTTTCCTATTCCAATAATTGTCATTTATTCTTACCTCCAAAAGTCACTTGACCACCATCTTTCTCAATCAATGTAGAAAATTTTCCTTTATCTCCAGTCATATGTCTTGAACAACCATTATCTAAGTACCATTTATCTTTCTTGTGGGCTGTAAGACATTCCTGCAAAACAAATTTAGAAAGAGAATTTTGGTACCCAAATTGCTTTGGGTCCCATCAGTTGTTTCAGCTCAGCAACAAGATGTTTTGGAATCCAGATTTGCCTTATTTTCTTTGAATTCATTATTGATCTGCATTTTTCATCAGTGTGGCCAGATTTCTTGCATATGGTGCACATCATGATCCTTTGTGGGTGAAGCTCTTATTTTTGGTGTAACATTTGAAATCAACTAAAAACTTTGATTGATCTTTGGATTTGAAGTTGGTCTCATACTGGATTTAGAATTTTGTTGACTGGCTTGTACTCTTCCAATTTTCACTTGAGTTTTGGAATTATTGAATTGATTTTTGTTTTTTAGATTTTAAGTTTGGTTGTGGTTTTTCTTGGACGTTGTTTTCAGATTTGCTATAAGATGAAGTACCTTGAACAAAAGAAGTTATCAAGGTTTGCCCAATTTTCTTTTCGTTTCCCGATTGAAAACCCAAACCATGTTTGGTAGGGTTCATTTGAATTCCTAAAATAGCATCTAGGTTTTGTTTTCCATTGACAAATTTCGATAACATTTCTTTCTTATCATCTAATTCTTTATGAATAATTTTCAATTCTCCTTGAATCACTTCTTTTTCATTTATGAGTTTTTGATTTTCATTTATTAAGATCTATTTTTCTTTTTCAATTGACTAACATCTCTCCCTGATCACATCAAGTTGTTCATTCACACATTCTTTTTTCCTTTTTTCAGGTTATTGATTTCATCAGTCAACAATTTCATTTGTTTAGATTCTTGTGGACTTTGCACCATACTGTTAACTTTTCTTCTCATGTTTTATTTTAAGACTTTAGTTCACACAGTCTTTTAAATAAGATAGCTTAGGCTTCCTCTCAGTCATCAGTTGAAAAGTCTTCAAACGAAGGACTTACCTTAGTATTTTCTTCATGTCTAGCCATAAGACATGTTACTTCTTCTTCATCTGAACCACTTTCCTCTTGATCTTCTTTATCCTCATCTCTCTAAGTAGCTAGCATTGCTCTTGTCTTCTTAAACATCTGATTTTTCAACTTCCTCTTTAGATCAGGACACTCTCCTCTCATGTGTCCTGGCTTCCTGCATTCATAGCAAATAATGTCAGTCTTTTTATTAGTTTCCAATTTTTTATTGAAATCATTTTTCTTTGAAACATCCTTTTTGACAAATGGTTTAAACTTACCTTCCCCTTTCTTTCTCAGAAATTTTCTGAATTGCCTTGTTAATAAGGCCAATTCTTCATCATTCTCTTCATTAGAAGACTAATCAAATTCATCAGATTGATCAGCAATAATTTTTGAACTAGATTAAGCTTTTAAAGTAATAGGTTTCTTAGATGTAGTCACAGATGCATTTCTTTTCAGATTTATCTCATATGTCATGAGCGAACCTATTAGCTCATCTAGTTGCATGGTTGATAGATTTTTTGAATCCTCAATTACAGTTGCTTTTGTGTGCCAGGCTGATGGAAGTGATCTAAGAACTTTTCTGACAAGATCACTATTAGAATAGTCTTTTCCTAGACCTCTAACACCATTAACCAAAACCATGAATCTAGCAAACATCTCAGAAATAGTTTCATCACTCTTCATTCTGAACATTTCATATTCTGAGACTAGAATACTTGCCTTGGTCTCTCTTACCTCAGAAGTTCCTTCATAGATGAGCTGAAGCTTATCACACATCTCCTTAGCAGACTTACATGAAGAAACTCTGGAGTATTCCTTGGGATGGATGGCACACTACATCATATTCATGGTACTCCAGCTCAGTGTTGATTTCTTGATCTGGTCCTTGGTCCATAGGCTTTCATCTTCAGAGAGTTCATCTGATCCCTTGTCAACAATCTTCCAAAGTTCATAGTCCTATGCTCTCAGGAACACTTGCATCCTGTTTTTCCAATAGGCATAGTCAGATCCATCGAAAAAAGGCCTAGTTACTGAGTGACCCTTAGCAATAAATCCCTTGACAATCTCCATAGCAATAAACTCTTGATCATTAGATCAAACACTTAAAAGTGAAAAGAGAACCTGCTCTGATACCAATGAAATGTTGCGAAAAAACTGCTATAGGAAATCTAGAAGGGGGGGTTGAATAGATTTCACAGAATTTTAAAATTCAATTGATTAGATTCATTGAGAGATGGAGATTAAACTAGAATCTATAGTTTATTCACAAATCTGAACAATCTGGATATATTAGATGATGAATTAGCAACTAGCCTATTGAGCATCTAACGCAAGAGACAAGCAAACCACAATGACAAGCAGATTTAGGGTGGTTTGGATTACACAACAGTGTATCCTACATCCACCATCCACACACGCATACAAATGTGGCTTATCTTGCCAGTTCAGAAAAGTCACAGGAGAACACACACTCTGAGATACATAAATCTCAGATCCAATCACACACACACAAAATTGGGCACAAGGATTGCACCAATTTCACAAAGCACACAATATATAATGTGTTTAAGATGAGGAACCAGTCATAGCAATTAGATTCGAACTTGAGAAGGACTGGTTCGTAGATCCCTATTTCTGCTTCAGAGAAGGAGACAAGTTCTTCTGCTTCAGCTCCA
This sequence comes from Colocasia esculenta, assembly GCA_014218235.1. NCBI lineage: Eukaryota > Viridiplantae > Streptophyta > Magnoliopsida > Alismatales > Araceae > Colocasia > Colocasia esculenta. The sequence continues at coordinate 121,467,770 of CM024756.1, forward strand.
GGAAGAATACTCTGATGGATCAAAATTCTTCTTCAATTGGATCATCCAAGGTGCTCATGACTTTGATTGCTTCAAATCTGGGAGCGAATTGCCCGGATGGAGCCTTCTTCAGGATTCGGCTAGAATATTCTGGAGTATTGGAGGAGCAGAAGTGTGTCTCGATGGCTCTCTCTAAAGCCAAGTGGATAGGGTGTATTTATAGCCCCAAGGATCCACAAATATCATGGGAATTGGGAGCATAGGAATTCCCGCCCAAAAGCCCTTACCAAATCCTCTATGTGTCTTGGTAATTTTAGATATGGAGAATTAGCCAAACTGTGTCGACACTACACAGCTATGTGTCGACACACAAGTTCTTGGCTGGGAAACAAGCTCCTGGGACAGTGTACTAGTGTCGACACACAGCTGGACTATGTCGACACAACTGGGTATTTGCTGAACTCCTTGTTCTGGGACAGTACAATAGTGTCGACACATAGCTGGACTGTGTCGACACAATTGGTCATTCCTTCAGTATATGTTGCTGGGACAGGGAACTAGTGTTGACACACAATGGATCAATGTCGACACCACTGATCACATATGACTTCTTCCTTGATCTGTACATGAAGAAAACATTGTGAGATATGAATTTAAGCATGATAATCATAATTTCAGTATGTCAATGAATCATATTTGGGTATCATCAAAATAAGAGATCCAACAAGTGACACTGCTACCATAGAGGGCTGTGGAACCGTGCCGTAGTAAAGTCCCTACAGGAAGGTTCAATGTGTGTGATATCTTATGGGCAATTAGGATGAAATTCTGGAGGTGGACAAGTACCACTGGTTAGGGTGGAGAGTGCTTCTCCTGGTTTTGCGTAGTTAACCAAAATCTATCACTGTGTTGCCTAAGTGATGGATATGTGCAAGTGTATGTGTGTCCTTCTAGTGGTGGTTTGGACTATGTGTCACAGCAACTAAGTGTAAAAAGTGTAATTAGGTGGATTTGAATATGTGAATTGTGCAATGTGTAAAATGAGTATGTGAAAGTGTAAAGTGAAGGTGTTAGCATGTGAATAAGTGTAAACCATTGTGAGTATGTTTAATTCATGTCAAACAGCAAGCAAAGTGTGTGTATAATTGTGATAAATGCATGAAAGAATGTCTAGATTTCATGCTAGATATGCTATTTACTTTGTACATAGTTTCATGCTTAAATTGTATATAGTTGCCAGCTGACTTGAATGTGATTTAAATATTTGAATCATGTTTAATAAAATGTGTAGAAAGCATTTGTAGGATTATTAGCCATATTGCTTAATGTTATAACATGGACCATATGTTTCTATTACTATGGGTTTCAATGTATAGTGATTTAAATTGTATAAAGCATGCAACATGTGTTTCTTCTTATTGTTAAAGATAGCATATGCATATGATATGTGCAAGGGTGTTGTGCATAGATTTCTTGCTGGGTCTATTTAGACTCATCCTTGCTTCGGCATACATGTGTGACAGGTGTCTCCACTTCTGAGGAGGATATAGTTAGGAGCGAATCCGAGCGGGGGGGGGGGGGGGGGGGGGGGGTAGCTATTTTGTGGAGACTTCTACATTGTATTTTCTTTCATAAGTATGTATTCAATAATTAATGTATTCACAGGGCAATGTATTGTATTTGAAATTGTAATAATGTGGACCTTAGCTTTTCTTTCGTTACTATCTAGACTGTGGATATTTGTTGACGATGATGGAATGAGAATGAGGTTATTTATTTATTTCCATTGTAATCTTGTAATATTTATGTATGTCTCAATCTAATGTTAGTGTTGGGTCAATGTCCCACTGTGACGGCCTTCATTATACCGACGTGGATTGGTATAGTCATATCGGTATGAGGAGTGTAGTTAAAGAGATTGGTATCAGAGCAAGAGGTTGAGATTGTACATAAATATACCATCATCTTCATAATATGCTAAGTCTTTATAGAACTGTCCACATATATAGAAAATATTTAATAATGAATGAAAGATAGCTAAGAAAATGGTTAGGGCTAATTACTTAGTTTCTAACTATATAAATTTGTTTTACAGGGTATGGCTTCTCGTGGTAGGCGTGGTGCCCATGCTCGAGAGGATGAGCAGAGGTGTGAGGATAGGGGTGAGCAGTAGGCCCCAGCACCATAGGGTCTACAGTTCTTCCTCCACCACCACTTGTAGATTATGGAGTGTTCATGCAATGTCTGGTGCAGGCTTTGCAGACCAGGCACACACTTAGGTTGGACTCCAGGCTCAGCTAGAGGCTCAGGTTAGAATGTTAGATAGAAGTAGCCTGTTTTATTTATGATTGCTATGTTGTTATATATGTTGTTTGTTGTGGCAAGCTCAGGCTCCAACTCCAGTTCCCAGGAGCATGGCCATGGTGGTCCTTCCATCATGGAGCAATTTAAGAGGATGGCTCCACCCTCTTTTAAGGTGGAGAGTCAGCCATTGCTGGCAGAGAGCTGGATGAGGGAGATTAAAAAGATCTTCCGAGCTATTAGGTGTGCTGAGGAGGACAAAGTGAGCTCGGCCACCTATATGCTATAGGAGAGACCCGATGTGTGGTGGTCCTCTTTACTGCATACCCGGTTTGAGGACGGTGCTGTCGAGGTAGATTGGGATGAGTTTGTGAGGCTCTTTCAGGCCAAGTTTGTTCCCGAGCATATTCAAGATAAGATGGAGCAGGAGTTCCTCACTCTTACTCAGGGCTCCATGACGGTACTTGAGTACGAGGCCAGGTTTGTAGAATTATCTAAGTATGCACCTCACATAGTTGCTGATTAGCGCAGGAAGGCGAAGAAATTCGTGATGGGCCTTAAGCCATCACTGAGGTCGAGACTCGTGGCATTTGACCATCGTACCCTAGACGATGCTCTCAGTGCTGCATGTAGGCAGGAGAGCGAGATGGAGCAGTACCTGGAAGAAAAGAAGGCTTCGACGAAGAGATTAGTGCCACCGTTCCAGCGGTAGGACAGGAAGAAGGCGGCGTATCAGTCACCACAACGACCAGTAGCGGTGTCTAGTCAGTAGGTAGTTATCCTGCGGTCCCAAGGTGTCAGACCCAGTGGCAAGAAGGAGTGTCCTCATTGTGGAAGGGCACATGGCGGTACTGAGTGCTGGAAGTTAGCGGGGAAATGCATAAAGTGCGGTAGCAGTTAGCATCAGATCAGGGATTGTCCCACATTGTAGCAAGGAGTTCAACGTGGAGCGCCAGCCCCAGCAGCGGCAGCAACAGCAGTGCCAGTGACCGAAAACGAGGAAGGCCTCGAGCCCAAGCTCGAGTGTTTGCGTTGGTGCGAGAGGACGCAGAGCAGGCAGAAATGTCACAGAAGGTATGGTTCTTTTCATGGGTGTGCATGCTCGGGTTTTGTTTGATACGGGTGCCACTCACTCGTTCATTTATGAGCGGTTTGCTAGCCAATTAGCTGTAGAGTCTAGTGTAGAGGCTGAGGAGTTAGAGGACCCTTTGTCTGTGCACACACCAGCGGAACTGTATTGACTAGGAAGTGTATTCCGTCTTTACCTGTGTGCATTGAGAACCGAGTCTTAGTTGGGTGCTTCTTTTTTCTAAAGATGAAGGACTATGATCCAATTCTTGGTTTGGATTGGCTTGAGGAGCACTATGCATTAGTAGATTGTCGTGGGAAGAAGATCACTTCTTGTATTCCTGGTGAGGATGAGTTTTCACATCCATTTCCAAGGAACTTAGTGGGAAGGTCTGTTATCTCCGCCATGAAGGCGATGAAGATGGTGAACAAGGGTTGTGATGCTTTTCTTGCCAGCGTGGTCTTAGTACCGAAGGCTGATCAGTCACCTACCCTTGAGGAGATTGATGTAGTGCAAGAGTTTCCAGACGTATTTCCTGATGATTTTTCTAGTTTGCCACGGGTTAGAGAGATAGATTTTACTATAGAGTTTCTTCCAGCACCTCTCCTATCTCAATGGCTCCAAATAGAATGGCACCTGCGGAAGTAGTTGAGTTAAGGAAGCAGTTGCAAGATTTGCTAGACAAAGGATTTATTCACCCTAGTGTGTCACCTTGGGCGCACCTGTATTATTTGTGAAGAAGAAGGATGGTTCACTCAGGTTGTGCATTGATTATAGGAAGCCCAACCAGGTGACTATGAAGAACAGCTATCCCTTACCGCAGATTGATGACCTATTTGACCAGTTGCAGAATGCATCGGTATTTTCTAAGATTGATCTACAGTCCGGCTATCATCAGTTGAGGATTAGGAGTGAAGATGTGTCCAAGATGGCCTTTAGGACTCGTTGTGGACATTATGAGTTTTTGGTTCTTCCTTTTGGTCTAAGCAACACCCCTGCAACGTTCATGGATCTCATGGTGTTTAGACCTTATTTAGATAGTTTTGTAGTAGTGTTTATCGACTATGTGCTAGTCTACTCTCCTGATGAGGATACACACCGTGATCATTTGAGGGTTGTTTTGGAAGTTCTTCGAGAGCGCAAGATGTATGCAAAATTCAGCGAGTGCGATTTTTGGATGCGCGAGGTTCATTTCCTTGGGCATGTTATCTCCGGTGCTGGTGTAGCAGTTGATCCAGCGAAGGTCCAGGCTATTTTAGATTCAGAGATCCCTAGGACCCCATCGGAGATTTAGAGTTTTCTTTGTTTAGTGGTTATTATAGAAGATTCATTGAGAAATTTGCATCTATTGCCGCACCTTTGACTAAGCTAACCTAGAAGGGTGTGAAATTTATCTGGTCCGAGGATTGTGAGAGTAGCTTTCAGTTGCTGAAGGCTAAGCTTACTTCTGCACCAGTGTTGATTTTGTCGAGTGGTGTAGAGGGTTTTGCCATCTACTCAGATGCATCTCGAATTGGTTTAGGCTATGTGTTGATGCAACAGAGAAGGGTAGTGGCATATGCTTCTCGCCATTGAAGGAGCATGAGTGTAACTATCCGACTCATGATTTGGAGCTTAAGACAGTGGTTCATGAACTAAAGATCTGGAGGCACTATCTGTATGGTGTCAATTTGAAGTGTTCACTGACCACAAGAGTTTGAGGTATCTCTTTTCGCAAAAGAAGTTAAACCTACGACAGAGGAGATGGATTGAGTTCCTTAAGAACTACGACTTTGATCTTCAGTATCATCCAGGAAAGGCGATTGTCGTAGCAGATGTTCTTAGTAGGAAGAGATATTTGCTCCAGCTGGATTGGAAGATGTTGGAGGATGTTGCTTGTGTGATGACTGAGTTAGAGCCATCATTATGTCAGGCTTTCGTTGCTCAGTTGTCCATTCGGTCCACTCTTTTAGATGAAGTGATTGAGCAGCGGAAGGCCGACCCTAGAATGTAGGAGTTGGTGGGCAAGGCAGGCATTGCTCAAGATGAGGACGGTGTTATTAGATTTCATCACTAAGTATGTGTTCCCGATATTGTAGATGTCCGTGAGCATGTTCTTGCGGATGCTCATAGGTTGAGGTTCTCTATTCATCCAGGTAACACTAAGATGTACTAGGATTGAAGAGATCTTTCTGGTGGTCTGGCATGAGAAGGATGTGGCGGATTTTGTATCCAGGTGTTTAGTATGCCAGCAAGTGAAGGCTGAGTGTGAGCGACCATCTGGTCTTATGCAAAAGATGGAGATCCCAGTATGGAAGTGGGAGGCCATCACTATGGATTTTGTAATGGGTTTGCTCAGATCAGTGAAGGGCAATGACTCGATTTGGGTGATTGTAGATAGATTCTCTAAGACTGCGCATTTCTTGCCTATGAGGAAGAAGCAGTCAGTAGAGAGTTTGGCTAGGTTGTATGTTAGTAGCATTGTTGGATTGCATGGCGTGCTGAAGTCGATTATTTCAAATCGAGATCTGAGGTTCACTTTGAGGTTGTGGTAGGGTCTTCAGGAGGTATTAGGTTCTCAACTGAGGCTTAGTTCGGCGTTCCATCCCCAGATAGATGGACAGTTTGGGAGGATATCCAGACTCTCAAGGATATGTTGAGAGCATGTGTTCTAGATTGGAAGGGTGATTGTGAGCGTCATTTACCTCTTGTGGAGTTCGCATATAACAACAGTTTTTCATGCGAGTATTGGTATGGCTCCATTTGTGGCGTTGTATGGGCGGCCTTGTAGATCTCCTTTATGTTGGGAGGAGACAGGCGATAGGTAGTTGATTGGTCCGGAGTTGGTGCAGGAGACTTCGGATAAGATCCAGCTCATTAGGAAGAGGTTTATTGCGGCGCAAGATAGGCAGAAGAGTTACGACGACAACAGAAGGAAGGATTTGGAGTTCGAGGTGGGTGAGCATGTCTTTCTGAAGGTTTCACCTACTCAAGGTGTTTTCAGGTTTGGAAGGCATAGCAAGTTAAGTCCTAGATTCATTGGCCCATTTGAGATCCTTTGGCAGATGGAAGCGTGGCATATGAGCTAGCTTACCCCTAGCGTTAGCTAGTGTTCACCCGGTATTCCACGTATCTATGTTTAGGAGGTATGTGCGAGATCCGTCTCATGTGATTAGTCACGAGCGAGTGGAGATCCAGCCAGATCTGTCCTATGTTGAGCAACCGGTTGCTACTCTTGATCGAAGGTTCAGCACCTCCGGAACAAGAGCATTGTCTCCGTGAAGTGCTATGGCGGAACTTCTTACGAGAGGAGGCTACTTGGGATCTTGAGGATGCTATGATGAAGAAGTATCCCCAATTGTTTGAGTAGTGTCGTTCTAACTTCGAGGATGGAGTTTTCTTTAAGGGGGAGACGGTGTAAGGCCCTCGAATTTTGTTCTTTTATTAGACGTTGTCAACGATGTATTAGTTGCTTATGTATATAGTTATGTGCATGTATATATGTATAATATGTTTATTCCTGTATAGTTATATTAAATAATGTTGTATATATATGCGACGACCCTCCTTATACTAGTATGATTATACCAATCCACGTCGATATAGTGAACATCGTTACAGTGGGACATTTACCTATCACTACCACAAGATTGAGATGTACACAAATATAGTCATAGAACAGCGGAAGTAAATGAACTAACTGTCAATTTTATTTCATCATCCACATTCAACCTACATAGCCATATAGCAATTTAAAAGAAACTAAAGTCCACATAATGAAATTGTAGATCCAAATTACATTGATCATCCACAATTACACAAGTCTCAAATTTCATACTATGGAAAAGAAAGTACAATGTCGGTGACTCCACAACAATCTACTCTCCTCGCTCGGAATTGCTCTCAATGATCTCCTCCAAGGAAGTAGGGTCTCCTACTAAACCTGTACGCCGAAGCAAGAGTGAGTCTAAAAGACTCGAGAAGTAATCCATACACATTATACATACACACATCATGCGCACATTTTACTCTCAATTACATCAATCAATACATGCACATGGTTTGAACAATCATTAGAAAGACTATCATGATACTTCTACCAATTTCATAACACATGATACATGGTTTATGTTATTCCACAATAATACCTACCGCATGCTTTCTATACATTTACTCACATGATAGCTAAATTTATATCTACGTTGCAACATGATAGCAATTGAGACATGGAATTTTACACATAAAGGAAGAGCATTCCTAACATGGATTCTACGTACTTTTCCACATGCATATCACATTTGTAAACATACTAAGCTTGCTATTTTGACATGAATCTAACTCCATCATATCATATTTCACAATTCTACATGCTATCACATTGGGTTCACATATTCACATATTCACTTACACACTACACATTTTCACTTATACACAATCACATTATTCTCATTTAAATGCCGTGATACATAGTCCAAACCACCACTAGAAGGACACATGTAACACATTCACATAACACATAGACGCCACCTAGGCAACACAGTGACGAATATTGGTACTACTGCGCAGACCGGGAGAAGTATTCTCCACCATAACCAGTGGTACTTGTCCACCTCCAGGATTTCATCCTAATGCCCTTAGGATATCAAACACATTGAACCTTCTCGTGGGGACTTTACCACGGTATGGTTCCACAGCCCTCTATGGAAGCAGTGTCACACACGGCACAGTTTACACATTTTCCAAAATTAACACACAAATTCACACTAATTAACACGTTAATTCCATTTTCACATTCATGTGCATGGTTCAGTTTCCCTAACATAGCACTACCATTAACAAGACTTGACATACAGGGATTTACACTAATCATGTTGAAATTATTTAACAAATCTATGATCACAATAAGCATGCTTTAATTAATCATTTCTTCATGAAATTTGCATAAATATAAACTTACTGCTGCCCAAACCACATGAAAATTTAACCACAGGCTGTTTACAGGTTATAGATCATACATAGCAATTTTCACATTTTTCTGAGCTATGCAGAATTTACAGAAATAGAACAACCATTTGCATATTACCCATAATCAGTTCATCCATGATTCACATCATGAAGGTCATAATTAGCAGTTTATAGCACTGTGTCTAATAGTCATATCATCATAGAATTCTTCCCGGAATTTAACAAGCATCATATGATTTACTGGAAATTTAAAACAACCTACTCATGCTCCCTATTTTTGAGTCCAAAAATTATAACTAATTACGTACACATGGAAAATTCCCAAATTTTCATGACATTAATTGACACTCATCCACATCATCTAAATTTTTATGGCACTTAAACTCCACATGGATTGTGTAAACAGGATCTACCATGTTCAAAACTTGGTTAACATGCATTTTACACAAATTCAATAATTAATACCATTAACGGAATATCACAGAAATTTCACAACACAATCCACTATCTAATTAAATAGCATATAAAATTACAGTATATCCTCATGTGTAGAAATCCGAAAAATAGTCATATAAGAAGAACAATTCATTGTTCTTTCCTGAAGAACTAAACGGCAAGGGTCTGGCCGTTCAAAACAGGTTAACGGCAGTATCGGCTGCCGCCAACTTAGGATGTTAACGGCAGGAGATCCTGCCGTTAAGTTCCTATCTGTTCAAATACAGCCTGAACGCCAGAAACTTGGTGAAATTGGGGTTCTAGGACTCGAATAAAATTCCAGAAAAATGCCTAAGACCTACTAGACATATGTATGAACAATGGGGATGGGTTACTTGCCTCAGGAAAAATCAACAAGGGGAATAAAAGGTTAGAGAGGCTCTCCTCGGCCAGTGCCAAGAAGCCTCCAAAACCTCCTAGCTCCGGGCTCTGTGGTGAGTCTCGCTGCACACCAGAGTCGGGAAAACGTTCCCTGATGTCCAAAGAGTCCTCGAGTCGGGGTAGATCGCCGAAAGACGCCTCCAATCGTCGGATCAAAGGCCACAAACTTTGGTTTTCTCACAGCTCTAGGGTTTCTTTGCTAAAGAGACAAAGAGATCTCCTCAAGTCTAAAGAGGCTATTTTTATAAGCTGGCCTTGGGGTTTTGCGTAGATGGGATGAGAGCCGTTGGAGATAGCTCCCCAATCAGAGAGCAAGGCAATCGCGGGATCTCTGGATCTGCTGCGCACAAAATTTTAGAGAAATCGACGTCCACATACATGGCCGTCTACAAGTTTTTGGCGTCCATCGATATGGACGTCGACTACACATGAACGTCCATTCATGTTGCCGTCAATTGCCCTTCGTCCATGTCATAAAATTATGCAGAAACCATATTTACTCTATGTATATACATGCAATTTATGAAGTATAATGTAACTACTATCTCACACAATGCCAATGACAACATTTATGAACTAAACATACACATACATACATACGTACACCAAGATAATATGTACATAAATATCTACATATTTATACATGATACTATACACAGCATGAATCCACACACGACAAAATAAAGGACAAAATTTGGGTAAAACATCAACTCCTAGATTATAATCACAAATTTTGTTGCATTCCTAATTTATGTGACAATAGTAGTGCAATCAATCTTTCTAAGAATCCAATTCAGCGTTCACGAACAAAATACATTGATAGAAGGCACCATTTTTGAGAGATGAGGGTACTAAGAAATCTTTTGAGCTTTATTTTATTGACTTTGAAAACAAATTGCAGACATTTTCACTAAGCCTCTTTCAGAAAACAAATTCTCATTCTTAAGGAGAGAACTTAGGTTGTGCAAATATCCACATTCTTCATAGCTTCCTTTTCTTTTCTGCAAATAAAAGTCATCTTCTTCTTGCTAATAAATTTTCGCCTTTGACATTGCATTGGCACTTCGTTATTCAAACCTTCACCAATAATTCCCTTGTTCACTCTATGAGGAGGTGCTACATGATAGGGGAGTAAATTTGAAAAGGACAAAATGTTTTCGAAAAGGATGAACAATAAATGTCAAAACTTTTTGAAATTGAAAAAACTCAAAAGACTTTGATCAAAACCAGGTCGACACACTTTTGGACATGTGTCGACACTAGTTGCTCTGTGCTTGAACATTCATGACCAAGTCGACACACATTTGCTCATGTATCGACACATCTTGCTTTTGACATGCATATATTCGGAGGAGTTGATATTTTTTTCTGAATCATCATGCTAACATCCATTTAAACTCTTGCGTTAAAATTAGTTTCCATTCATTTCCTGATTCAATCTCCTTGACATGCCTATTCCTTCATATCTAGTCATGTATCAGGATAATGGGTCTTTATGATATTCGTATATGAGAGATTTCATACATAAAGACTAAAATAATTGTGCACTCAGTTTAATCTTAAGGATACAATCTAAGAACATGTTTATGGCAATTTTTAATGCTGAACTCATTTAAACTAAGTTGCAAAACACTTGTAGGCACATAAGTAGCTTTAATGTTAACATGTGTATGTTTTGAAGCTCTATCTTTAACACATGTTAAGAATAATCTTTCTACACTCATAGTTACGCCTATTCTAATCAATGTAAATATGTTCCTGCAACATTTGAAAAGGAAATTTAAAAAAATGAAGAGATATAGATAGAGCAATGAAAACATCATTTCATCATTGAGTAACTAGGCTCAATTCACCTAACCAAGTGTTTGGCTCACGTCAAAAGGTGATAAACAATATTTTCAACTCTATAAAAGGTAATGAAGGTTACACTAATGAGTAATCTGGGGGCATTGCATTGAGTAAATATGACTTCTTGCACTGAAAGGTGTGATTTGACCAATTTATTCTTGTATTCTCTCTCACAAAATGATCAAAAGCAAAATTCAAAGTATAAAAAGAACAACATGAACATTAACAAATATGCAATTCATGAAAATTGAGTTTAGAGTTATTATTCTACACTGTGTAAAATATCTAGCTACTAAACTCATGTGATAAACAATTTTGTCAACTCATGTAGGTCACTTTCTTTCACATTTGCTTCATCATTTTAAATGCATTCAGGTTATTAAAACTTTGGCATATGCTGTGATTGAATGTGTCTTTGATATTAAACTTTATTGCACAATCACAAGACACAATAATCTATCTCTCATATTTTAATATCTGAGATTTCATAGATTCTGATACATCTATCCCCCAACTCCCCTCCTTATTCTCTATCACTCATACTTTGATCTCCACTCCTTGATGTCCTTTGGTATTACATATGTGTCCCATCTCAGGGAGAAAATGTTTTGCCATGAGGGTGACTATACCAGTCCTTGATTAAGGGAGAGGGTTTTTTTTTTTTAGTATTGTCAAAAATGGGGAGAACTTATAGATGCTTAATGTTTTGTCATCATCAAAAAGGGAAGATTGTTGAGTTATAGTTATGTAAATAAACATAATCATAATCATTATTTGATGCTGACATAAATATGATGATTGATTTCATTTGATGATGTTTGATTTGATTTGTTGTGATGCTGACATAAATCATAATATCATTTGGTTGTTGCTAAACTTAAGTGCTCTCTGTTGGCCCTCTTATGGATGATATGACAGCAAGCTCAAGCTATCTAGAGGGGGGAGGGTGAATAGAATAGCTTCAGAAATTCTGAAACTAAAACGCATAAATCACAACTTAAAAACTTTGGTTAGTGAATGTGAGAGTGTGTGATAGAGAGTAGCAGTGAGGAAGCAAATTTAACCAATCACACAAATGAACAGAGAGAATTTTATCCTGGTTCGATACTTTACAGAAGGAAGACCTACGTCCAGTGCGCAAGCAAAATATTGGAACTTCACTAACCGAGGTACAATACCTCTAAGGATATACAAACCCTCTGCTCCCCGCTGGCCCCTTCCTATTCGAGTAGGAAGGAAACTCACTTCTATTACAGGTCAAGATGCCACCCTCCTAGAAAAAACCCCATTGTGGTTCTGCAAGACTTAAACCCCCATCTAGGTTCTGCTGACACCAACCCCAGATAGGTTCTTCCCTTAACTAAAAGGAAGTGCTAAGAATAGTCCCTTAACTGGACAGAAACTGCCAGCAACCCCACTGGCCTTCTCTTCACACAAGAAGAGGAACACTGTATATAGTCTTACAGTTGGACAGAAATCTTTCTTAGAAAAGAAAGAATAGACTGAGAGCTATACAAGATGAACACTAAGGAACTCAAACTCTCAGCTACAGACTCTCCCCTAGATTTACAATGATGCACAGAGAGAGTGAAGAGAGGAAAGAAGCTTGAATGCTTGGAGCTTGAAGACTTCAGATGGCTGCGTGCACACTTCTTCTTGGGCTCGAGCTCTTTCTCTCTTTCTTTTGAGTGTATGTGGAGTTGAGGCTTCTCACTTGATGTACACTCTTTGAATGATCTTCAGGAAAACTCTCTTTTTGTTCTTCAGCCTTGCTTCATCTTTTTATAGAGCACTGTTGAACAGATCCGTTGAAGAGATCTGTTGGAACTCTTCTAGCCATTGCTTATCTTCTTCTTCATCTATTCTTCTTCTTCTGTCTAATGGACACTTGGTGTAGAGGGAAGTCTATATAGTACAGAAGATAGAGTCAGACTAAAAAGGTCTTCTGACAACAGCCCATACCTTGCCTTATCTCCTTGTTTTCTGCTGACAACATCCCACCTACCTTGAAGGATAGATAACAAAAAGATCTTCAGTCAGACAGAGAAATAATAAGATAATATGTGAAGTACATTTGAACTTTCAATTGGGCACCAAAGACATTATGAAACATTTGAAAAGTAGAGGCAATAGTAATCAATGTTTGAGTGTAATCGATGTTTGAATGTAATCGATGTTTGAATGTAATCGATGTTTTAATGTAATCCATGTATGTAATCGATGTTTGAATATAATCGATGTTCAACTGAAGTCGATGTTGAACCGAAATCGATGAATAAAGGAAATCGTTGTTGGATTTGAAACCGATGTTCAACTGAAGTCGATGTTTGAATGGAGTCGATGTTTAAGTGAAATCGATGTTTTAATGAAATCGATGTTGAACCAAAATCGATGTTTAAGTGAAATCAATATTTGAATGAAATTGATGTTCAACTGAAATCGATGTTTGAATAGAGTCGATGTTTTAACTGAAATCGATGTTTGAATGAAATCGATGTTGAACCGAAATCAATGTTTAAGTGAAGTCGATATCAGAATGGAGTCGATGCTTTAACTGAAATTGATATTTTTGTATAGTAATCGGTGCTTTGAATGGAATCGTTGTAGACTTAGAAAAAACTTGAGCAGTTAGAAAATGCGCCATTTAAACATCGTGTTTATAACATATGTTTTTCTATGTTATTACTATAGTGCATTTGAGGATTATTTGTGCAGATAGTTATGCACTCTTTGAATGTTCAAACTTATACATGAAATGCATGAGTTTTCAGATTAATATCAGAACATGATATGTCATAAACATAAGATTCCTTTAGCCATGATTTTTAGTTATCACCAAAACATGAGATAAACAAAAGAGTGGGTCAACAATCTCCCCCTTTTTGGTGATGACAAAACTCATGTGAATTTTCTTGAAATGAAAACTTTGAAACATAAAATTCATACATAAAATACTCTCCCCTTTTTGTTAAAACCCAAAAAGGAAGGATCTTACCCTTTGCATATTCCCTCTTGTAAAGACTTCTTACCAATACTACCTGTGAGTTTGAATGAGAGGTGTTCAACAATATTTGTCATAAATTTACATATCCCCCTTAGTGTATGCTCCCCCTGAAGGTGAGGCTCCCCCTTGATATGAGGCTTATTCAGATTTTCAGGCATTTTCACTTCTTGGTCTTGTTGTTTCTTGACATATCCACTTGTTGTTTGTCAAGTCTTCAAGATTTTTTCCTGCATTGATTAATATAAAAGATAAAATCCTTGCAAGGATGTTAGTAGCTTTGTAATTTAGGGAATAAATAACAAAAAAGAAATGTAAGTATAAAAACTAAAACTAAAAAATAACGATGACTATTTCCTCTTCAGATATGAATGAAGTGAAGAGTAGATAGTCACCAATCGGATACTTTTGAGCATCCCTAAACATACCTATTTGAATGCCTTTTGCTTTGTTCATAAAAGCTGGATTGACATTTTCTTCTTCTTCAGTGCTATAGCAGCCTGAGGAGTTGTTCATTGAAGGTGTCTTCTAATGTAGCCCTTGGAACTTTGGTATCTCACCTTCATCTTCTTCTTCATCAATCTATTTTTAACAATTTCCTCTTCAGGGATATTCTCCTGGGGAAAATTTTGAAACTCTCCCTTAACTTGAGATTCCTCCCCCTGAATGGGTGCTTCTTCATCAACTTTCATCATACTCTCAGCATGATGTTGGTCGAATACTTCTTTAACGAAGATAGTTAGAGGAGATGAAGTCATAGCTTCCCGTCTAGTTTCTTTAGACACTTGAGCATCAGTGTCTTCTTTTGGAACTAGAATGATCTCATCTTGAGGAGTTTCTAGATTTTCTTCAACTTGAGCAGCATGTTCTTCAACTATCGTGTGTTCTCCTTCATATTTGAGTTTCAGCTCATCCACATATCTATGGTTGTCTTGCCGATGGATATTTTATCCAATTCTTGCTTGGATAGAGAATATGACATGAATCTCTTAGCCATGCTATTTAATGATATCATCCTTTTGTCCTTGTCTGACCATTCTTCCTTGGGCTTTGATATTTTAAAGTCACAATCTTCAATAATGCTCCAGAGTAGATAGTCACAGCCTTGTAGGAAGAATTCCATCCTTATCCTCCAGTAGGTGTAATCACCATCAAAGAGCGGAGGTAGGAAAATGGATTGGCCTTCTGTAAAACCTTGAGCTGCCATTTGATCTTTGCTCTTTAGATCGTGAGATCTACTTACTTGAAGAGACTTGGCTCTGATACCACTTGTTTGCCCTCTTACGGATGATATGGTAGCAAGCTCAAGCTATCTAGAGGGATGGGCGGGTGAATAGAATAGCTTCAGAAATTCTGAAACTAAAACACAGAAATCACAACTTAAAAACTTTGGTTAGTGAATGTGATAACGTGTGATAGAGAGTATCAATGCGGAAGCAAATTTAAACAATCATATAAATGAACACAGAGAATTTTATCCTAGTTCAGTACTTCACAGAAGGAAGACCTACGTCTAGTCCCAAGCAAGATATTGAGATTTCACTAACCGAGGTACAATCCCCCCAAGGATATACAAACCCCCAGCTCCCTGCTGGTCCTCTTCCTTTCCGAGTAGGAGGAAACTCACTTCTATTACAGGTCAAGAAGCCACCCTCCTAGAACAAACCCCAGTGCTGTTCTGCTAGACTTAAACCTCCAACTAGGTTCTGCTGACACCAACCCCAGATAGGTTCTTCCCATAACCAAAAGGAAGTGCTAAGAGTAGTCCCTTAGCTGGACATAAACCACCAGCAACCCCACTGGCCTTCTCTTCATACAGGAAGAGGAACAATGTATACAGTCCTACAGTTGGACAAAAAATTTTTTAGAAAGGAAAGAACAAACTAAGAGCTATACAAGATGAACACTAAGGAACTCAAACTCTCAGCCATAGACTCTCCCCCAGATTTACAATGATGCACAGAGAGAGTGAAGAGAGGAAAGAAGCTTGAATGCTTGGAGCTTGAAGACATCAGATGGCTGCGTGCACACTTCTTCTTGGGCTCGAGCTCTTTCACTCTTTCTTTTGAGTGTATGTGGAGTTGAGGCTTCTAACTGAATGTACACTCTTCGAATGATCTTCAGGAAAACTCTCTTGTTGTTCTTTAGCCTTGCTTCATCTTTTATAGAGCAGCTTTGATCAGATCCGTTGGAACTCTTCTAGCCGTTGCTTATCTTCTTCTTCATTTATTATTATTCTTCTTCTTCTGTCTAACAAACACTTGGTGTACAGGGAAGTCTAGATATCTGTAGGTACAGAAGATAGAGTCACACTAAAGAGGTCTTCTGACAACAGCCCATACCATGCCTTATTTCCTTGTTTTCTGCTGACAACATCTCACCTACCTTGAAGGATAGATAGCGAAAAGAGCTTCAGTCAAACATAGATATAATAAGATAATATGTGAAGTGCATTTGAACTTTCAGTTGGGCGCCAAAGACATTACGAAACATTTGAAAAGTAGAGGGAATAGTAATTGATGTTTGAGTGTAATCGATGTTTGAATATAATCGATGTTTGAATGTAATCCATGTATGTCATCGATGTTTGAACATAATCAATGTTCAACTGAAGTCTATGTTTGAATGAAATCGATGTTGAACAAAAATTGATGTTTAAGTGAAATCGTTGTTGGATTGAAATCGTTGTTCAACTGAAGTCGATGTTTGAATGGAGTCGATGTTAAGTGAAATGGATGTTTTAATGAAATCGATGTTGAATCAAAATCGATGTTTAAGTGAAATCGATGTTCAACTGAAGTCCATGTTTGAATGGAGTCGATGTTTTAACTGAAATCGATGTTTTAATGAAATCGATGTTGAACCGAAATCGATGTTTAAGTGAAGTCGGTGTTTGAATGGAGTCGATGTTCTAACTAAAATTAATGTTTTTGTAGAGTAATCGATGTTCTGATTGAAATTGATGTTTTGAATGGAATCATTATGGACTTTGAAAAGATATGAACAATCAGAAAATGCGCCATTCAAACATCGTGTTTGAACGTAATCAAAGTTTGAATGTAATCCATGTATGTAATCGATGTTTGAATATAATCGATGTTCAACTGAAGTCGATGTTGAACTGTAATCAATATTTAAGGGAAATCGTTGTTGGATTGAAATCAATGTTCAACTAAAGTAGATGTTTGAATGGAGTCGATGTTTAAGTGAAATCGATGTTTTAATAAAATTGATGTTGAACCGAAATCGATGTTTAAGGGAAATCGATGTTTGAATGAAATGAATGTTCAACTAAAATCGATGTTTGAATGGACTCAATGTGGACTGAGAAAAAATCTGAGCAATCAGAAAGTGCGCCATTCAAACATATGTTTTTTTTGTGATATTACTATAGTGCATTTGAGGATTATTTATGCAGATAGTTATGCACTCATTGAATGTTCAAAACTTATGCATGAAATGCATTAGTTTTCAAAATAATATCAGAACATGATATGTCATAAACATAAGATTTATTTAGTCATGAGTTTTAGTTATCACCAAAACATGAGATAAAGAAAAGAATGGTTCAACACTCTCTTGCTACAATTCATTTGATTCATGTTTACAGTTCATAGATTGACTGGCCATATTGAATTCCTGCTAATAGGAACATCAGATGTTCACATTTGGTCACAGTCAGTCGAAGCACAGACATCAAATGTATAGTTTTGTTCTATATCAGTCGAAGCAGAACATCATCATATACGAAGCTATGCTTCAGATATGATGAAGTGTAACTTCGTGATATACAAAGCTAATACTAATGTAACGTCCTCGAGAACCCGACCCTCGGCCCAAGCCGAGGACCTGATTTTTGCGGTCGCCGCCCATGGATCCTGTAACGGCCTGGATATTTATACCCAATAAGGGTCCATATCTAGATCCGCCTCCCGCAAACAGACCGAAGTTTCGCAAGGGATATCACTAACACGTGTCCAGTAAGAATATAAAAGACCACATGTACAGTATATAACACAGGAAAGTACAAGTGTATATAACTGTAAACCACAATGTACAAAAGTCCTATTACAATATTACATGTCCAATTAAAGAGTACAACTACTTGGGGCATGCCCCGAGGGAGCACAAGCTCAAACGACTCAACTACTCTACTGCTGGTGGTACAAGACAAGTCTGCACTACTCCTGCATAAACCACGCCAAAGTCGGCCAACACCTGAAACAAGCTGTAAGGGAGTGAGCCTCAACAAGTCACTGGCTCAGTAGGGACCTCCCACAACGAAACCAACAACAACACTAAAAGACCTCATGTAACACCCCTCTTAGACCCAGTATAGTTCACCAACTCACATTGGATCTAACAGAGGTATTACAGTGGAATAAATCCAACATTTGACGGTACAGGTTGAGATATACAGAAATGATAATTCGATTCCAATAATAAGCAACGAAATATGGAACAAAATGATGGTAATCAACATTATACTCAATTATAAAGTCTAGTGCATAAAAGAGAAATGACAATAGTCCTGAATTTATTACAATTCATAGTCCAATGCATAAAGGAAAATACATATAGTCCTCACATACAAGAGTCACTCTAAAATCTCTCATGTAAACTATGCCTCCACGTCCTCACGCTCAGAATCAGTGTGCACTAACTCCTGAGAATTCTCTGGTTCTGCTGAAATTGTTAAGCAAGTATGAGTCTACAAGACTCAGCAATTTACATGAAAGACAGTTCAAGATATTAACGGTATAATAGATTTGAAAACATGGTAGTATAATATCATTCACATCATTGGTAACATATACTTTGTCCTACTAACATATTTCTAAGTCCATTGGCAATCACATATTTCATAACACTTCTAATTATCATGGAATGGAACATGTCATGTAATGCATAAAATTTATATCTTATTCTTTAACAATCAACTCAACAAGTTCCTACGTATAGCATGTAATCATTCTTATCATGAAATCTTCTTATTGTCATGTAACATGTAAACCATTTTAATAAAAGCCTTATGCTACGTTATGCAATATGCAACAGTTGTCTTGTAATACCTAACCTTAACATGTAGCAATTTCTTTTATATAAAATTCACATGTAATTCACGTATTCATACAGAACAATGACAGGTGGATCGTGAAACATATAATCATGTAAACAATTTCATGTAGGCATGTAGCACGTAACATGTAGCATATAGCATGTAGGTCATATAGACATGTAGACATTTTCAATTAATTGCCAAGACATAGCCCGCACTATAATAGAGATCAGTAGTCATTTAACATTCACTTATCACCTAGGCAATGCAGTGATGAAGTCATGATATTTGCGCAAAAATGGGGAAAGTCCTTCCCACCTTAACCAGTAGAACATGTCTACCTCCAGGATTTCAATCTGTTGCCCACAGATTCAATAGATCAATTACATGTAGGTGAACCATTACCATAGGGCCATCTACGGTGTACTTCCTTGTAGGAATCTCTAATATAGCAATGTCTTATTGGCATTTCCTTTCATTGTATGCATTAAAATATACGATATCATCTAATTTACATTTCATGCATAAGTATAAGCAATAATCTACAACATATCCTTTCAGTTTCTCAATGCTATTATAACTATATGACAGATCCCTATCATGGTATTAATTACAATACATTCATTCATGCATCTACTTTCATATTTATTCAATTTCTACATGTAACTTACTATTCAAAAATTCATAACAGTAAGCACAAATGTCCAAAAATTCCAAAATTTTGACAAAAAATCAGAATAAGGTCGTACTAATCACATGTAAAATTTTGTATTTTTCTGATCTCTGTAACCATTTTTTTCATAATTGAATTGCACTAAATTAATTTAATTAACATAATACAATCAGAGAGAAACTCTATGATTTTGTACAAAAACGGAGTAAAACAAGTATGCAATATTACAGTCTTTAAATCATAATTCTCCATCATGGATTTTGTTCATAATCGCCTTAATTTTCTTTATCATTTACATGATCATCACAAAATGACTAACTATATGCACATGTGATTTATACCCAATATCAATATTTTGTCCATGATATGACATGATGAAACACACTAACATTACCTGATCGAAACTTCATACAAGCAAGGTTTATGGATAGACGATTAAAATCAATTTTTAGGGGAAACATGGTACTGATAAACTTGATGGCAAGGTATGTGGCGTTTACCAAAGTCGACATCCACATACACTGTCGTTAAGCCTCAATAGACGGCGGCACATAGCGCCATTAACTTATACTAGCGGCGGCACATAGCGTCATTTACATGTAATAATAGACGGAAAACAATTGTCATTCACAAGAGATAGACGGAAATCGATGCCGCCGTTTACAAGATATAGGCGGCAAGCGATCTGCAGGTCTAGTTCTAAAACATAGAAAACACAAAAATCCTACATGAAATAACGCAACTTCTACCCCTTCCTGTAGGTGATTTACATGCTTCAAAAATACCAAAAAAATGGTAAATCTATAGTGTGTCATATCCTACACAGAACCCCCATGTAACTTGCCTCTGTCTCTCCTACAGGAGTAATGAATCTAAGCTCGAATATGCCCGCCTTGTTTGTGAGGCAATCCCTTTCATTCGACTTCAATCGCTCTAATCTGCCTCCAATCGTGGCTCCTTCGCTTGGATGAGCTCCTGATCACGAAGCTGGACACACCGCCTTGGTCCAGAAGCCTCCAATCCAAATGAACCGGCACAAAATCGTCCTTTCTCAGCCCTCTTTCTCTCCTCCAAAAGCCAGAGTGAAAACCTACCTATCTACGAAATCTAGGTTTATAAAGACCTCTCATGCGTTGGCCAGCCTAAACCCTGACCCTAGGATGCAAAATGCTAAGATCTAGCCTAATAAAAGCTCTTAAAACGGCTGATCTCTCTCCCTCGGAACGGAAATATCAAAAACAGGCAAGTCAGCTTAACGTCAACATAGGTTGTCGTCAGGAACAATGTAAACGTCCATCGATGGTGTCGTTTACAAGCTTGCTCGAAAATTTAAGAAATTCAGAAAATAATAAACGACACAAGAGTATGTCGTTAACAGAAAATAAATGGCAGGAGATCTTGCCGCCAACAGGACTTAACGCCACGAGATGTTGACACCAAGTTGCACACAGAACAACATTCACATTCATGTAGAAACAAACATACAATTTGCAAAATAAATCCAAGAAAAATTTTCTTGGGCAGTACACCCTCTCCCCCTTAAAATAATCTTCATCCTCGAAGATTGAGTTAGATTACTCACCAAAGAAGGACGGATGAAGCTTCTTCATCCTCTCTTCAAGCTCCCTCGTCGCTTCTTCACGTGAGAAGTTCCTCCATAAGACCTTCACTAACGGAATAGACTTTGATCTTAATTCCTGCACTTTTCGATCCAAAATCTCCACAAGCTGCTCCGCATAAGACAAGTTGGTTGAAACTGCACTGGCTCATAACTGATCACATGAGCCGGATCTCTAACATACCGCCTCCACATTGATAGATGGAACACTGGGTGCACTGCTGCCAAAGAAGGTGGCAAAGCTAACTGGTATGCCACATTCCCGATCTTCTTCACAATCTCAAATGGACCAATAAACCTCGGGTTCAACTTGCCTCTCTTTCCAAACCTCACTACACCCCTAGTTGGCAAAACCTTGATAAAAACATGATCTCCAACCTCGAATGCCAAATCCTTCCTCCTTGTATCCGTATAACTCTTTTGTCGATCCTGGGCCGCCTTTAGTCTCTGCACTATCAACTGGATCTTCGCTGAAGTCTCCTGCACTACCTCTGGTCCAACCATATGCCGATCTCCTGACTCCTCCCAACACAATGGGGATCTACAGGGTCTCCCGTACAAAGCCTCAAAAAGTGTCATACCTATGCTCGAATGGAAACTATTATTATATGCAAATTCCACAAGAGCTAGGTGGCGCTCTCAATCACCTTTCGATTCCAAAGCAAAAGCCCGAAGCATATCCTTCAATGTCTGAATAGTCCTCTCCGACTGCCCATCCATTTGTGGATGAAATGCCGAACTCAGCTTCAATTGACTGCCAAAAGCCTGCTGCAAACTCTGCCAAAACCTGGAAGTAAATCTCGGATCACGATCTGAGATAATCGACTTTGGGATCCCATGCAGCCTCACAATGCCATCAATGTACAGTTTGGCCAAGCTCTCAACGGACTGCTGCTTCTTCATGGAGAGGAAATGAGCACTCTTTGAAAATCTATCAACGATCACCCAAATGGAATCATTTCCTCTAGCCGATCTAGGCAATCCAAACACAAAATCCATGGTCACTTGCTCCCACTTCCACTAAGGAATATCCAGCCTCTACATCAAACATGAAGGTCGCTGACGCTCTGCCTTCACTTGCTGACAAATCAGACACTTCGCCACAACATCAACCACATCCCGCTTCATGCCAGACCCCAGAACGAACGCCTTAGATCCTTGTACATCTTCCCACTGCCTGGGTGAATAGAGAATTGAGATCTATGCACTTCCTCCAAAATTTCCTTCCTCAAGCATCATTAGGGACACACACCCTAAGATTCAGGCGAATCACATCATCCTCATCTCTGGTAATACCGGCCTTTCCAACCAATTCCTGCAATAGGGGGTCATTTTTTTGCAAAGCAATAACCCGATCATGGATAGAAGAACCGAGTGACAACTGAGCCATAAACATGCTGCACAACTGTGGCTCCAAAATAGCCAAAGAACTCGAAGCATCTTCTAGCATCTTCCAATCTTGCATCATCAACTGCCTCTTCCGGCTCAAAGCATCGGCCACTACGTTGGCTTTCCCTGGATGGTATGAAAGCTCAAAATCATAGTCTTTCAAGAATTCTATCCACCTCCGCTGCCTCAGGTTCAACTCTTTCTGCGAGAACAAATACTTGAGATTCTTGTGGTCTGAGAAGAGCTTAAATCTAACTCCATATAGATAGTGCCTGCAAATTTTCAAAGCATAGACCATAGCCTCTAACTCCAAGTCATGAGTCGGATAATTGCGTTCATGCTCCTTGAGTTGCCTAGAAGCATACGCTACAACTCGACCTCCTTGCATAAGAACACAGCCAAGCCCAATCTTCGAAGCATCCATGTAGATAGAGAAAGAATCCACACCATTGGGCAAGACAAGCACTGGCGCTGAGGTCAGACGAGTCTTCAGCTCTTGGAATGCCTTCTCACAAGCCTCTGACCATTCAAACTTGACTCCTTTCCTTGTCAACCTCATCAAAGTCACCGCAATAGAAGAGAATCCTTAGATGAACATCCTATAATAGCCAGCCAAACCAAGAAATGTCCTGATGTCAGCTGATGACCTCGGTGTTTCCTAGTCAAGGACAGATTCCACCTTAGCCAGGTCCATAGACACACCTTCGCCAGATATAACATGTCCCAAGAAATGGACCTTCTTCATCCAGAAGTTGCACTTGTTGAACTTAGCATATAGCTTGTGCTCCCTCATGACATCCAGCACAATCCTCAGATGCTCTCTATGGCCTCATTAGGTGAGTAGATGAGCACATCATCTATGAAAACCACAACAAAGGAATCCAAATACTTCCGAAAAACCTATTCATCAGGCCCATGAAAACTGCTGGAGCATTCTTCAAACCAAAAGGCAAGATAAGGAACTCATAATGGCCATATCTCGTCCTAAAAGCCATTTTAGCAAAATCCTCCGGCTTGATTCGGAGTTGATGATAGCCAGAACGAAGATCAATGTTAGAGAACACCGAAGCTCCTCGCAACTGATCAAACAAATCATCAATACAAGGTAAGGGGTACTTATTTTGATAGTTACCTGGTTAAGCTTGCGGTAATCAATGCACAATCTCATCGATACATCCTTCTTCTTCACAAAGAGAACAGGTGCTCCCCAAGACGAAAAACTCGGCCGGATGAAGCCCTTATCAAGCAATTCCTGCAGTTGCTTCCTCAACTCTGCCAACTCCACTGGTGCCATTCAATAAGGTGGAATGGAAATAGGTGCTGATCCAGGAACTAGCTCAATGCCAAACTCGATCTCCCTTGCAGGGGGCAAACCAGACAAATCATTAGGAAAAACATCGCTGAAATCACGGACTACCTCGACATCTTCCACAGATAATACCTTATTCGAATCCTCAGACACAACCACACTAGCCAGAAAACCACTACAACCCTTGCTCAACATCCGGACTGCCTTCAAAGCAGATATGACGAACTTGCCCGACATGCTCTTAGGCAAAGGGTGAACAAACTCTTCCTTTCCAGGAATCTAGAAAATAATAAGCTTCTGCCGACAATCCATCAGAGCATAATGCTCCTCGAGCCAATCTAAGCCCAAGATAGCATCATAATCCTCATCTTCAGCAAATAGAAACTACTTGGAAAAACCTGCTCCCCAAAACTCACAGGGAGTGAAGAAAAACGCTGCTCGGTCAAAATAGTCCCGACTGGAGTATGCACAGACAAGGGAACCTCCCACTTTTCCGGAACCAGACCATCATCCTCAACAAGACCTTGGCAAAAACCTCGGAAATAAAACTACGTGTGGCACTGGTATCAAACTAGACTCTAGCATGCATTCCCATAATTAAAATTGTACCTTCTGTGACATGCTCTGCCAACTCTACCTTGTCTCTTGCCAAGGCGAACACTCGAGCCTGAGCCCTCGGCCTCCCTACTGCTCTCGGTGCCGGTCTAGCTGTTGCTGGTGCTGCTACCGCTGCAGTTTGCTGCGCCATCTTCAGACAATCTCTGATCTTGTGATTCTCATCACCACACCTCAAGCACCTCCCAAAAGTCACCCAACACACCTTGCCTCTGTGGCGCTTCCCACACTGGGTACACACTGGCTTCTCCGCAACTGTGCCTCCGCCTAGTGTCGGTGCAGCTACTCTCGCTGGTGCAACTGCTCTCTACTGGAAAGTTGGGGCCTTCTTCTTTCTGTCCTGCCTCTGGAAAGCTGATCCTGGCCTCTTCAAGGATGTCGTCTTCTCCTCTAGGTGGACCTCCATCTCTGCCTCCTGCATGCAAGCCGCTGATAAAGCCTCCTCCATGGTACGATGTCCCAAAGCCACCAGTCTCGTCCTCAAGGACGGCTTCAACCCCATAATGAATTTCTTTACATTCCTCCACTCATCTACCACTATGTGGGGCGCATACTTGGATAGCTCTGCAAACCTCACCTCATACTCAAGTACACTCATTGACCCCAGGGTCAATGTCAGAAACTCCTGCTCCATGCGGTCCTGCACATGCTATGAAATGTACTTCACCCTGAACAGACAGACGAACTCAGCCCAAGTAACCTCCATAGCTCCATCTGCAAACTATGTGCATAGTACAGAGGACCGCCACACATCGGCACGCTCCTGCAAAAGAAAGCAAGTACATCTAAGCATACACTCCAAACAACTAACATAAACCTTTTCAACCAATCTTTATCTGCAGCATATATGTAGCTAGGGTCACTCTCTCCTCTTCCATACAACGAAGGGCGCGAAAGATCTTCTCCGTCTCTCGAAGCCAACTCTCTGCCAGAATAGGATCACTCTCCCCCTTAAAGAAGGGTGGGGTCATCCTCCTTAACCTCTCCATCATAGGCACACCTCCAAACACTGCCTCATGAGCAGGTGCCTGCACCTACATCTAAGACAAACTCTTAAATAACAGTTCTTCCAATTATCACCTTAAATAGCTCTTGCATCTACCAACCTGAATCCTGCACCTGCGCCTGCAATGCCACTATAGTCTGAGCCTGAGTTTGCATCGTATGCACCAATCCTTGCATCAATGCTCCGTAGTCCACATGTGGCTATGGGGGTGGCAAAGGTACTCCAGTCTGGTCCTGAGCCTACTGTGCTGGAGCCTGCGAACCTCCTGCTGACTCATCACCCCAGGTCAGAACAACTCCTCTACGTCCACGAGTAGCCATAGTCTGCAAATTATGCATCCATTTAATGACCTATTACTTTACATAAACTTGGACTAATTCTTTATGCAGACTTAAAATATGAATACAATGTTGATTTTCCATTTATGTACATGGTCAACCTGGATCGCTATGATACCAATCTCTGTAACGCCCCTCTTAGACCCAGTATAGTTATACCAACTCACATTGGATCTAACAGAAGTATTACAGTGGAACAAATTCAACATTTGACGGTACAGGTTGAGATATACACAAATGATAATTCAATTCCAATAATAAGCAATGGAATATGGAACTAAATGATGGTGATCAACAATATATTCAAATATAAAGTCTAGTGCATAAAAGAGGAATAACAATAGTCCCAAATTATTATAACTCAGAGTTCAAATGCATAAAGGAAAATACATATAGACCTCACATACAATAGTCACTCTAAAATCTCTCAACCAATCTAAGTCTCCACATCCTCTCGCTCCGAGTCAGTGTGTACTAACTCCTGGGTATCCTCCGGTTCTCCTGAAATGTTAAGCAAGTATGAGTCTACAAGACTCAGCAAATTACATGAAAGACAGTTCATGATATTAAAAATATACTAGGTTTAAAACATGGTATTATATTATTACTCATTTCATTGATATCATATACTCTTCTTACTATCATGGTTCTAAGTCAATTGTCAATCACATATTTCATAACACTTCTAATTATCATGAAATAGAACATGTCATGTAAATGCATAAAATTCACATCTTATTCCTTAACAATTAATTCAACATGTTCCTACATATAGCATGTAATCATTCTTATCATGGAATCTGCTTATTGCCATGTAACATGTAAACCATTTTAATGGAAGCCTTATGCTACATTATGCGATATGCAACAGTTATCGTGTAACAATTGAACATTTAAACATGTAGCAACTGTTTTACATAACAATTTGCATGTAACATTTAACACATTGACATATGGCATGTAATCATGTAGACAATATTCATGTAGGCATGTAGCATGTAGGTCATGTAAACAATTGTTCATGTAGATGTGTAACGTGTAGTCATGTAGATGTGTAACGTGTAGTCATGTAGACATGTAGACATTTTCAATTAATTGCCAAGACATAGCCCACACTATTATAGAGATCAGTAGTCATTTAACATTCACTTATCACCTAGGCAATGGAGTGATGAAGTCATGGTATTGTGCAAAATCGGGGAAAGTTCTTCCACCTTAACTAGTAGAAACTTGTCTACCTCTAGGATTTCAATCCCTTACCCACAGATTCAATAGATCAATTACATGTAGGTGAACCATTACCATAGGGGCATCTATGGTGTAGTTCCTTATAGGAATCTCTAATATAACAATGTTTTATTGGCATTTCCTTTCATTGTATGCATTAACATATACGATATCATCTAATTTACATTTCATGCATAAGTATAAGCAATAATCTACAACATATCTTTTCAATTTCTCAATGCTATTATAATTGTATGATAGATCCCTATCATGGTATTAATTACAATACATTCATTCATGCATCTACTTTCATATTTATTCAATTTCTACATGTAACTTACTATTCGAAAATTCATAATAGTAAGCACAAATGTCAAAAAATTCCAAAACTTTGATAGAAATTCAGAATCAGGTCATACTAATTACATGCAAAATTTTGTATTTTTATGATCTCTGTAACCATTTTTTTATAATTGAATTCCACTAAATTAATTCAATTAACATAATACAATCAGAGAGAAACTCTATGATTTTGTAAAAAAACGGAGTAAAACAAGTATGCAATATTACAGTCTCTGAATCATAATTGTCCATCATGGATTTCGTTCGTAATCACCTCATTTTTCTTTTATCATTTACATGATCATCACAAAATGACTAACTATATGCACATGTGATTTATACCCAATTTCATATTCTATCCATGATATGACATTGATGAAACACACTAACATTACCTGACCAAAACTTCATACAAGCAAGGTTTATGGATAGACGATTAAAATCAATTTTCAGGCGAAACATGGTATTGATAAACTTGACGGCAAGGTATGTGGCGTTTACCAAAGTCGACGTCCACATACATTGTCGTTAAGCCTCAATAGACGCCGGCACATAGCGCCGTTAACTTATACTAGCGGCGGCACATAGCGCTGTTTACATGTAATAATAGATGGAAAACAATTGTCATTCACAAGACATAGACGGCAGTCGATGCCGCCGTTTACAAGATATAGGCGGCAAGCGATCTGGACGTCTAGTTCTAAAACGCAGAAAACACAGAAATCCTACATGAAATAACACAACTTCTACCCCTTCCGTAGGTGCTTTACATGCTTTAAAAATAAGCAAAAAATGGTAAATCTATAGTGTATCATATCCTAAACCGAACCCCCATGTAACTTGCCTCTTTCCCTCCTAGAGGAGTGATGAATATAAGCTCGAAGTTGCCCGCCCCGTCTGTGAGGCAGTCCCTTTCCTTCGACTTCAAACCGCTCTAATCCGCCTCCAATCGTGGCTCCTTTGCTTGGATGAGCTCCTGATCACGAAGCTGGACACACCGCCTTGGTCCAGAAGCCTCCAATCCGCACGAACCAGCACAAAATCGTCCTTTCTTGGCCCTCTTTCTCTCCTCCAAAAGCCAGAGCGAAAACCTACCTATCTGCGAAATCTAGGTTTTATAAAGACCTCTCATGCATTGGCCATCCTAAACCCTGACCCTAGGATGTGAAACGCTCAGATCTAGCCTAATAAAAGCTTTTAAAACAGCTGATCTCTCTCGCTTGGAACAGAAATATCAAAAACAAGCAAGTTAGCTTAACGTCAACATAGGTTTTCGTCAGGAACAATGTAAACGTCCATCGATGGTGTCCTTTACAAGCTTGCCCAAAAATTTAAGAAATTCAGAAAATAATAAACGACACAAGAGTATGTCGTTAATAGAAAATAAACAGCAGGAGATCTTGCCGCCAATAGGACTTAACGCCACGGGATGTTGACGCCAAGTTCCACATAGAACAACATTCACATTCATGCAAAAACAAACATACAATTTGCAAAATAAATCAATGAAAAATTTTCTAGGGCACTACAATTCACGTCAGAATGTCTACCTCATCCTCGCTCGAAGCACCACGAGCACGTCCCCTACACGATGGAGACCACACCTCCTCACCACGAGCACCACGAATGCCAAGAACTATCAGAGAACGTGAGAGAGCCCGGGAGAGGAAGAAGGTAGAAGAAGAAGAAGGAAAGGGAGAGAGGGGGAAATGGGGCGCCGGCCTCGATTTTAAACCGATCGGCCCCAAGATGCGATGGGTTGGCCTGGCGTGACAACGAGCTTGTCATGACACCCCCAGGTGTCACGACCATGTCGCGACAGCCACCCCTTGCGTGACCGCAAAAAGGCTGTCAAACCTCGAAGACCAGGAATCTAGAATGTGACGGCCTGATAGGCCGCGACAACTCCGTACACACCTGGCAGCCGGCAAAGCCATTCTGACAGAAAGGACATCTATCAAATCAGTCAGGAAAGCAGTCACGACGCCATCAGACGCCACGACAAGAATGCGACGCCCACCCCCGTCGCGACAATGTCGTGACGGCCAGGTGAACCACGTCCCGAAGCCTGTCGCGAACATGTCGAGACTAGCACTGTCGCGACCCTGAGGATAGGGCCAAGGGCCCAAGCGGGCCGGGTCTTGCAACTAAATTCAACATTAACTTCAGATGTACTAATTTGTTCATTATCAAATGAAGTGTAACTTCATCATATAAGAAGTTGGACTTTGGTTATGACGAAGTGGAACTTTATCATATACGAAGTTGAGCTTCAGAT
The DNA here is from genome assembly GCA_014218235.1 of Colocasia esculenta. Taxonomy (NCBI): domain Eukaryota; kingdom Viridiplantae; phylum Streptophyta; class Magnoliopsida; order Alismatales; family Araceae; genus Colocasia; species Colocasia esculenta. Next base: position 121,497,642 of record CM024756.1, read on the forward strand.
ATGACAAAGTTATATCGGCCGATCATGATAAATTTAATTGTGCCTTCGGTAGTTCTAATTTATTCTTTATCAGACGAAGTGTAGTTTCTCATATACAAAGATAGACTTCGGATATGACGAAGTGGAACTTCGTCATATACAAAGCTAAGCTTTGTATATGAATAAGTCACTTCGACCGATGAAGACCATTTTGACATTGTGACTTTGAATGTTCATATTTGCACTTGGTCAGTCAAGCAATGAACTTCGTATATTCATGTTATATCTTTGTCATTCGAAGTTCTGACAATCGACTTCTTGACAGTTGACTTTATAACAATCTATCAAACATCGATTACCACATCATAACATGGATGCTTTACTAATTAACTTAAACATCAATTATGTTTCTCCTATATACTTCAAGATGCTATTTATGTAGGAAATCATGTGATTTGCACGTGTCACTGAAGGGTCTCTCGGTACACGCAACCCTAAATATGTGGTTTGGACATTTGGGTATAAATAGGTGCTTGTCCTTTGCGAAAAGTGTGTAGCCAAAAAGTGGATAGAAGAAAATAAGTGGTAAAAAGGGAGAGCTCATAGGGCATTGCATAATTGCGACGCTAGGAAAAGAGAGGAAGCAGAGGAAGAAGAGCAGAGCTAGTAGATCGAAGTAATTCGTCGATCTGCCTGATCTAGAGATCCAGCTTCAAAGGAAAGACATCAAGTTCTTAAAACTTCATCGAGGTCCAGTTATTCTCTAACAGAGGAGAGCACCGGAAAAGGCTCTTTGTATGTGTGTGTTTTCTGAGTGTTGATTGATTTGCACAAGTGGTCTGTTCAAATTAATCTCTATCAAAGCGCATATTTGAGTGTGTGTGTTCTTTGAGTGATTTCACTCAAGTGTGTGAACTACAACGTCGTGCTCTGAGTGTGTTTGGTTTGAGCCATCGAGCTCTTGTGTGTGTCGTACTCAATTTCATTGAGTAGTGTGTGCCTCACTGTGTGAGGGGTAGATGTAGGAATCACTTTGTGATTTCCAAACCACCTAAAAATATCCTATGCAGTGGTTTGCTAATTGACTCATCGTTAGATGTATGCATATGGTTTTCAATCACACATTGTTTTTCTGGTTGTCTCACACATCAACTACACACACACCCATTAGATCAATATAGTTTTTGCTAAATTAAATTACAATTTAAAGTAATTCATAAAATTGTTTAAGCTTCCACTGTGTTTAGTAATAGATCTATTCAACCACCCCTTCTAGAAGTATTCACCCTGCTCATTCGATCCTATACTAACTACCGCAATGTCCTTAATTATCACCTTCCCATTTTCCATTATCATTGAAGCAAGGAATGCCACACATTTTTTCATCATCATTTTATGAGCTTGGAGAGATGGATGCCTTCGGCTTTTGGCACGTGAATATAGCAACTTCGGGTATTCAGTAAATGTTTCCTTACTCCTCTTGCAGTAAACGCTAGCCCCATGTTAGGTTAGACAATCCGCCCCTAGCCATTATTCGCTTTATGGAGAATGTTGCAGTGACCTTTTCTTGGGGTGCAGTTGATAGGGTTAGGCGCAGGCATTGGGTGGCATAAAGAAAAATTCAACTCCCCAAACAAGAAGGTGGGTTGGGAGCTAGAAGCCTCACACATGTCTAGATCTCTCTTTTGGTGAAGCTTATTTGGAATGTGTTACATGGCATGTCCCTATGGTCAGAGTATGCTAGAAGCCACGATTTACATGTTAAACTTTGGGTTATTACTACTCCTTTCCCTACAGGCATATCCAGGGAATTGTTTAATACTATAAAGGCAATTATTGCTAATGATTGTAGATGGATTCTTGGTGATGGCTGAAGGATTGATGTTATGCATGATGTGTGGGTCAGTAGTACTTTGCTAGCATCTCCTTTGCCTGATCAAGACCATGAAAAGGCTATTGTTAGAGAAATTGTTAGTGATCACTGACACTCTGAGTGTGTTACAACCTATTCGTATGGTTATTGACAATACTACTTTATCCAATTCTCTTGATATCTACATGTGGATCAAGTCAGTTGATGGTGGGTTCACTTCAAAGCCTTGCTATCAAAATGTGAGAGTTCGTGGTATTTATACGCCCTCCCTGGCTCAGATATGGAATGTCGCTTGTATCCAAATGGTTTCAATATTTACATCGAAAATTATTAATGTTGCTGTTACTACTGATCATAGAGTTAAATCTGTGGGCTTTGCTATTGTATCAAAATGCTTTTACTGCAGAACACCATCAGAGCACGTCATTAATCACCTATTCATCTATGGGAGTTGGCAACATGCATGTGGTGTTGGATTTTTCCACTTATTGGTAACAAAGTAATTCTCATTGATCAGGTTACTAGGAGAGTGTGGAGTCTCAGGTTTTGGTTTCAAACCAAGGGTCATTATTAAGCCACACCTATTGGTTAAATGGAAGCCTCCTGTTACTGGTTTAGCTTTAAATGTGGATGGTGCTCGTAAGGGAAATCCAAGTGTTTGTGGTAGTGGAGGGTGCATAAGAAACTCTAATGGCGATGTTTGTCTCTCCTTTGATTTCCATTATGGTCAAGGCAACAGTTTGCTTGCTGAGTTGAGGGCTTTGGTGGACGGTTTAAAGCTAGCTACAAGATATAATTTATTTAATTTTGTGATCTATTCTGACTGCCTTCCCTTGGTAAGAGTGGTTAGAATTGGTCATTGTCCGAGATGGGAAGGGATAACGTGGTGGAGAGAACTTTGTGGGTTGCTGGCAAAATCTAGAACTTCAATTATCCATACCTACAGAGAATCAAATCAGGCAGTTGACACTTTAGCATCTTTTGTGCGTGAAACTGAAGCTAACAAGGTTTATCTTGATTTCATTTCTTTACCAACTACTTGTAAAGGCTTAGTGAAACTTCATAAGACTAGCCTTCCTTCTATTGGACTGAATTAGATCCAATCCTTGTTATTTTCAAGGGTATGCCTCGTAGATATTGTAAATAACTCTTTCATTTATAAAAAAATTCTATCCATTGGCTGATCACCTAGTGGAGTGAGAATAGTTTCGCTTGCTGGGAGGAAGTGCATGTAAGGAATCGATCAGAGCGCAGTGGAAAGCGCGATTCCCTCAGGTTGATATCATTGTCGGTGGTCGGAATCGAACAAAAAACGTAAAACCTGTGCGTAGGAAGATCCGATCTTTACCTTTGCGAGGTTGCGAAACTCCCGAACCCGGGGAGGAGGTAGCATTGGAGGCGCTGGTGCTTCAAGCCGTTCAGGTGTTCGGCCTCCAGATGTATCCACATGAACTCCAGATGCAGACGGGATCTCCTCGGTCTCCACGCGTCTCCTGGATCTCAGCTCCACCATGTGCCAGGAGAGAGAAGAGGTGGGGCGCCCTAGGAGAGAGAGGAGGAGGCGGCTAGAGAGAAGACCTGGAGCTTGGACCAGGGTTTAACTCTCCACGTGTATATATAGACTCTGCGGTTTTTCACAAAAACCCAGTCAATATCTATATCGGTCATCCTGCCCAGTCTGCTCAGAACTCTATTGCTTGTGACCCTCTAGGCCAAAGTGCTAGTCCAGTTTTCAGCCCATTAAGCCCAATAACTCTTTATTGACTTACTGCAATTAATATCTCATATTCATTAATTACATAATCAATTATCGGCTCACGATAATTGACCGGGCCTCCAATCAAGTTGGGTGCCAAGCAACACCACTTGATCCTAGAAAGCATTGGGGTTCAGCAACCCATTCAAGGAACCTTTTGTGTCAACAGATACCACGTGACTATAATCCTTCGCTCGTACAATGCTCCCGAGTGCACTTAGGGTATGGTCAACTGTCAAACCCTAATACGCGCACTCACTTGGATTAGATGCAGCATAACAATATCAGAAAACTCCTTTTCTGATAAGTCATCATGCCTTGGCCAGGGACTATCAGGCATCTTTCCCTAGAGCATTCACTCTCTTATTACCGTGAGCGAGCGATCCCATGTTGACCACACAATCACCTTCGAAGGTATTCCTATAGATCCGAACACTTAACTGATTAAGACCCCATGGCTAGAGATCTATAAGTTAAGGTCAAAATCTAGAAGTCCACCGACAAGGTGTCCTTGGTGTCTCAGGTCTAAGGACCAATCACGCCATTGTGACAATGAATCTAGCTGGTTGACAGTTAGGTAACATTACCATCCAGCGATTCATAACGGATCAGTTCAGTGAACTCATTCTCTAATGAGCACCTACAGATTCACCTTAGTGTCTCCACACAAGTGACTATGAGACCAGTCACCCTCATCATATGAGCAGGTGCAACCTGTACTAGTCTAACCGGATATTCGATGTCCTTCTCGAATATCCTCCGACTAGGAACAATTAAGAATATACGCTAAAAGGATATTAATCCCATTATTATGATCTCATCATAATTAATATCCATTGCACATATTCATGGACTTCATAATGAAATGATAAACGAATTACATATAATGAATATAACAGCCTTATTATTATTATTAAAGAACAAGATTATACAAGTTATGATTGGCTTGAGGACACCCATAACTAACAATCTCCACTTGGACTAAAGCCAAGTACCTTTATGTGTTAAACCCATAGACTCTAGGTGGCACTCAAACACAATTTGAGTTAGAGGCTTCGTCAGTGGATCTGCAATGTTGTCAACTTAAGGAACCCTTTCCACCAGTACATCTCCTCTAGTGATAATCTCCCTGATCAGGTGAAATTGCCTCAGAATGTGCTTCGACTTCTGATGAGACCGCGGTTCTTTCGTTTGCGCAATGGCCCCATTGTTGTCACACAGCAATGGGATCGGATCAGAGTCACCCGGCACCACACCAAGGTCGGTGATGAATTTCTTCATCCATACTGCCTCCTTGGCGGCTTCTGCTGCAACAATGTACTCAGCTTCTGTCGTCGAGTCTGCAGTGGTTTCTTGCTTGGAACTCTTCCAGCTTACTGTACCTCCATTTAAGGTGAACACAAACCCAGATGTAGACTTGCTATCATCTGGATCTGACTGGAAACTCGAGTCAGTATATGCCCGAAGTTTCAAGTCCCCTCCTCCATAAACCAGAAATATATCCTTAGTCATTCTCAAGTACTTAAGAATACATTTCACTGCCATCCAGTGTGTTTCACCTGGATTTGCCTGATATCTGCACGTAACACTTAGAGCAAATGCTACATCAGGCCTTGTACATAGCATGGCATACATGTTAGACCCTATAGCCGAGGCATAGGGGACTCTATCCATGACTGCCCTCTCTTCAGGAGTCTTAGGAGACTGCTCCTTAGAGAGATTAATCCCATGTCTCATTGGTATGAGACCTCTCTTGGAATTTTCCATGCCAAACCTTTTGACAATGGTATCTTTGTACATGGATTTGGTCAAGCCAAGCATCCTCTTAGATCTATCTCTATAGATACATGTTCCTAATACGTAGGATGCTTCTCCCAAATCCTTCATGGAGAAGTTCTTTGACAACCAAACCTTTACTGATGATAACATCCCTACATTATTCCCAATGAGCAAGATGTCATCAATGTAAAGTATGAGAAATGTGATAGCACTCCCACTGATTTTCGTATACACACATGGTTCATCTTCATTCTTAATGAAGTCATAAGATTTGATAGCCTCATCAAACCTTATGTTCCAACTACGAGAAGCTTGCTTCAATCCATAGATGGACCTTTGAAGCTTGCATACTTTATCTGGACACTCTTTGGATGGATAACCCTCAGGCTATATCATATACACTTCTTCCTCAATGTTTCCATTGAGGAAAGTAGTTTTTACATCCATCTGCCAGATCTCGTAATCAAAGTATGCAGCAATGGTGAGAAGAATTTGATCGACTTTATCATGGCAAATGGTGAGAAAGTTTCGTCATATTCAATTCCTTACCTTTGACAATACCCCTTTGCCACCAACCTTGCCTTATAAGTGTTGATCTATCCATCTGCACTGATCTTTCTGTTAAAGATCCACTTGCACCCAATATGTACAATACCTTCCGGCAAGTCTACCGAGTTCCAAACTTGGTTGGTGTACATGGACTGCATCTTAGAATTCATGGCATCTCGCCATTTCCCTGACTGAGGACTATCAACAGCCTCTTGGTAGGTCTTTGGATCATCATCCTCATTATAAGACATGCCTTCACTGATATGTCCAACATATCTTTCAGGCTGTCTAGGTACTCTACCAGACCTACGCTGAATGTGTGTATATTCCTGAACAAGTTCCGGAACCGATGTTTCAACTGGTGGACTTTGCATAGTTTGTGGATCTAGAACCTCTTCTAGATCTACCTTACTCCCACAGTCGTCTTGGGTAAGGTACTCCTCTTCCAAGAAGACTGCTCTCCTGGCGACAAACACTCTTTGTTCACCAGAATGGTAAAAGTAGTACCCAAACGATTCTTTTGGGTATCCAACAAACCTGCACTTATCGGTTCTGGATTCAAGTTTATCTGGGTCGTGTCTCTTCACGTTGGCAGGACAGCCCCAGATTTTAACATGTTTAAAATCAGGCTTTCTACCCTTCCATATCTCATATGGAGTAGAAGACACAGATTTACTGGGAACCCTGTTCAGTAGATATGTCGCTCACTCTAGCGCATATCCCCATAGGGAAACTGGTAAATGTGAATGGCTCATCATGGATCATACCATGTCCAACAAGGTGCGATTCCTCCTTTCTGATACACCATTCATCTGTGGCGTATAGGGAGGAGTCCATTGAGAAAGGATACCATTGTCCTTTAAGAATTGTGTGAACTCTGTACTCAAGTATTCACCTCCTCTGTCTGACCGTAGGATTTTAATGCTTTTTCCAGTTTGCTTCTCAACTTCATTCTTAAATTCTTGGAACTTCTCAAACGCTTTAGACTTGTACTTCATTAAATAAAACAAATCCGAACCTTGAGTAGTCATCCGTGAATGTAATGAAGTATGAGTAGCCACTCTTGGCTTGGGTAGACATTGGACCATATACATCCGATTGTATTAGTTCCAATATATCCTTGGCCCTATCTACATGTCCACTAAGTGGAGATTTGGTCAACTTACCCATTAAACAGGATTCGCAAGTTGCATATGATTCATAATCAAATGGATCCAAGTATCCATTCTTATGCAACTTTTGAAGCCTATCTTCGCCAATGTGACCAAGCCTACAATGCCACAAGTAGGCAGTGTTCACACTATTCTTACATCTCTTAGGAGAAACATCAACATGATGATTTTCATAAGAAACATCAAGTAGATACAAACCATTTACCAAATTTTCTAAAGCAACTAGTTTATTTCTCAAATAAACTGAACAACTGTTGTTCTCAATGGTAAACTTGTATCCAATTCTGTCTAAACAAGAAACAGAAATAATGTTCTTAATAATGCTAGGCACAAAGTAGCAATCATCTAATGAAAGAAAATCTCCTGAGGGTAACTTGAGCTTCACTATCCCCATAGTATGTGCAGCAACACTTGCGCCATTTCCAAGCCTCAAGTTCACCTCACCCTTGCTCAGCTTCCTTTTACTTGTCAACCACTGCATATCATTGTAGACATGAGAAGCACATCCGGTGTCGAAAACCCAAGATGTGGAATCTCTAAGTGACAAGTGAAGATCTATCATATATATAATGAAGCTTCGCCAAACTTCTGCTTCTCCTGAGCCTTCATTGCAAGGTAGTCCTTGCAATTTCCTTTCCAGTGTCCTTTTTTCTTGCAGTGGAAGCACTCACCCTTTTCTTCTCCTTTGCTTATGTCCTCCTTTTGTTTTTTTGCTTGGACTGCTTCTTTGCATTGCCTTTCTTAAAGGCTTGCACTGCTCTCCTCTTCTTGTTGGACTTTCCAACCATGAGAATAGTGGGCTTTTCCTTCTTAAGGTTGCCCTCAGCAGTCTTCAGCATGTTCAACATCTCAACTAAACTCTCCTTCTAGGACATAGGCAATGTGCTTAGACCTGAGGGCAATCTTCATGTTCCTGAGCCAATCCGAGTAGTTCGGGCCTGTCAATTTGTTGGCATCCAGTATGCCACGGAGTGGGTTACCCGACGACATTTTTGCCTATAAAGGAAATGTAAACACAACTAGCAGATGTTCATAATAATAATTAAATCTAGATTAGAACTTTAATTAAGATTAGCTCCCACTATTTTCTTACAAACTGTATAACCCTCAGATATACAGAATGGGAGACACCGACGGTCTCCTAGCGGGGATCGGAATCTCACAGACTCATAGCATGATCTTGTGGATAGCACAACAAACCATACTATGATCTGAAAGTGGTCAACCCTTGACACTTGCAACTCTTGCAATATCCGATCTTATTTCGGCCCCTGAATTTTAATGACCTTGTGGATAGCACAACAAGTCATTAAATCCAGTTTAAGCAGTACCATCATTACGTAACGAGCATAGATTTAGATGTAGCCCTTGTGGATAGCACAACAAAGCTACACTGTTCCTCTACCCCGTTTAAGGCATCACCATGCCATAGTTTTAGTCTGTCATCAGATTTGACATGCCTTGTGGATAGCACAACAAACTTGCCCGATCTAATGGCAATCCTAAAACTATAATGATGGAGGGCCACGTAATTCATTCTTAATGATTACTCTACGGCTTAAAATTTAAACGAGGAGGGATTTTGACATATTTTATCTTGGTCTCTATATCTGCGTGCTATTGATATATAGAATTTGAAATATCATATATTTAATTATATATATCATAGCACATTCCACATATATCATATATATGAATAAAAACGATGGATGATCATGCGCTTTAACCTAGAGTGGCATTACCAGAGCCAGTTGGTAATCCACAAACATGGCAAACATATGGCAGCCCCGCATCGTATGCTCTTGCTTGATGTAACTCTATCTACATGAAGGTCTTCCATGGTACTCTCCTCCATCTCCGCCAATCCACTTCTTAAAATTAGAAGTAATATTAAATTGGGCTCGCAGGCCCATAAATATACATCAGATAATAATTAGAAACCTTGAACAAGTCAAGGGGAGTACATAACAGGAGGGAGATAGAATGTACAGCCCGGATTTAATAGAGGGAGAGAGGGAGGCACGCAGTCCTCATAAATTACATCACATGCCATAAACCATAAAATCATCACATGATATCTAGGTCCATGATCATCCATCCACACATCAACACATCACATGCATCAATAGGCAATTATCACATAATTACTTCTAAAATAAATTTTATTTCAAAAATATAATAATTATATTTTGAAAACCATTTAACTAAACAATTTAGCTAATATGGAAAACATCTAATCATCATTAGATAAACGCCATTCGTTGTTACTCCATGAATCCGCCAAAATTTACTGTTAATTAACTTAACAAGAATCACATTCTTAAATTAATTAACATGCATTAATTAGATAAAAGGAAATAACTAAAATAATTTTAGAATTTGCTTAAACTAATTAAACATGGGGTCAAACATCTGAACATTAATTTACAGAGAGCTAAAACAATTTTAAAACCCTCAAAATAATTTTTCAGAATTTTTCTCCGATTTTAGGAATTTTTCTGGATTTTAAACACCTTTAAAACCCTATTTTTTATTAAAATAAAAAAACTGGTGGGGCGGGCAGCGGACAACCCGGCCCGGGGGTAAAATGGAATCCTCCTATTATTGGTTTAGCTTTAAATGTGGATGGTTCTCGTAAGGGAAATCCAAGTGTTTGTGGTAGTGGAGGCTGCATAAGAAACTATAATGGCGATGTTTGTCTCTCCTTTGCTTTCTATTATGGTCAAGGCAACAATTTGCTTGCTGAGTTGAGGGCTTTGGTGGATGGTTTAAAGCTAGCTGCAAGATATAATTTATTTAATTTTGTGATCTATTCTGACTGCCTTCCCTTGGTAAGAGCGGTAAGAATTGGTCGTTGTCCGAGATGGGAAGGGATAACGTGGTGGTGAGAACTTTGTGGGTTGCTGGCAAAATCTAGAACTTCAATTATCCATACCTATAGAGAATCAATCAGGCAGTTGACTCTTTAGCATCTTTTGTGTGTGAAACTGAAGCTAACAAGGTTTATCTTGATTTCATTTCTTCACCAACTACTTGTAAAGGCTTAGTGAAACTTCATAAGACTAGCCTTCCTTCTATTGGACTGAATTAGATCTAGTCCTTGTTATTTTCAAGGCTATGCCTCGTAGATATTGTAAATAACTCTATCATTTATAAAAAAATTCTATCCATTGGTTGTTCGCCTAGTGGAGTGAGAACAGTTTCGCTTGCTGGGAGGAAGTGCATGTAAGGAATCGATCAGAGCGCAGCGGAAAGTGCGATTCCCTCAGGTTGATATCGTTGCCGGTGGTCGGAATCGAACAAAAAACGTAAAACCCGCGCGTAGGAAGATCCGATCTTTACCTTTGCGGGGTTGCGAAACTCCCGAACCCGGGGAGGAGGTAGCGCTGGAGGCACTGGTGCTTCAAGCTATTAAGGTGTCCGGCATCTAGACGTATCCACGCGAAGTCCAGACGCAGACGGGATTTCCTCGGTCTCCGCGCGTCTCCTGGATCTCAGCTCCACCATGTGCCAGGAGAGAGAAGAGGTGGGGCGCCCAAGGAGAGAGAGGAGGAGGCGGCCAGAGAGAAGACCTGGAGCTTGGGCCAGGGTTTAACTCTCCATGTGTATATATAGACTCTGCGGTTTTTCACAAAAACCCAGTCAATGTCAATATCGGTCATCCTGCCCAATCTGCTCGGAACTCTATTGCGTGTGACCCTCTAGGCCCAAGTGCTAGTCTAGTTTTCAGCCCATTAAGCCCAATAACTCTTTATTGACTTACTGCAATTAATATCTCATATTCATTAATTACACAATCAATTATCATCTCACGATAATTGACCGGGCTTCCAATCAAGTTGGGTGCCAAGCAACACCACTTGATCCTGGAAACCATTGGGGTTCAGCAACATTCAAGGAACCTTTTGTGTCAACAGATACCATGTGACTATAATCCTTCGCTCGTACAATGCTCCAGAGTGCACTTAGGGTATGGTCAACTGTCAAACCCTAATACGCGCACTCGCTTGGATTAGATGCCGCATAACAATATCAGAAAACTCCTTTTCTGATAAGTAGTCATGCCCTGGGACTATCAGGCATCTTTCCCGAGAGCATTCACTCTCTTATTACCGAGAGCGAGCAATCCCATGTTGACCACACAATCAACTTCGAAGGTATTCCGCTAGATCCGAACACTTAACTGATTAAGACCCCATGGCTAGAGATCTATAAGTTAAGGTCAAAATAGAGAAGTCCACCGACAAGGTGTCCTTGGTGTCTCAGGTCTAAGGACCAATCACGCCACTGTGACAATGAATCTAGCTGGTTGACAGTTAGGTAACATTACCATCCAGCGATTCATAACGGATCAGTTCAGTGAACTCATTCTCCAATGAGCACCTACAGATTCACCTTAGTGTCTCCACACAAGTGACTATGAGACCAGTCACCCTCATCATATGAGCAGGTGCAACCTGTACTAGTCTAACCGGATATTCGATGTCCTTCTCGAATATCCTCCGACTAGGAACAATTAAGAATATACGCTTAAAGGATATTAATCCCATTGTTATGATCTCATCATAATTAATATCCATTGTGCATATTCATGGACTTCATAATGAAATGATAAACGAATTACACATAATGAATATAACAGCCTTATTATTATTATTAAAGAACATGATTTACAAGTTATGATTGGCTTGATGACACCCATAACTAACAGTGCACTATACTGGTCCTTGACCCTTTGGATTATTTCACCAAAAATTAAAATTAAATTACTTGACAGGAGATACAGAGCACATCCCCTCCACAAACACATACACATGTCTCAACAGCGACAAAGGCCTCTGTAGCACTCTGGAAATTTAGAAATGGGAAAATGAGAAATAAATTGAAAATAATAAATTCAATATTATCGAGTAGTAAAAGTGTGCGTGTCATTATCGTATGTACCGAAACACATCAGAAAATTCCATAAAATTCATAGTTCAACTCTAAACAATGCTCCCTAATGACCGACGAAGAAATCCATGTAATGAAAATTTTGATTGGCCAAGTTTTAGGTGTTGTGTGACTAATTATCTTAATTAGGAATTTTATCAGAAATCCATTATCATGTGTATAAAATATGATCATAAACTAAATTAAAAATGATGGGTAGACTACAAACAACATGTATTGATAGAAAAGCATCGAAATTGGATCAATGGCCAAGTCCTTGCCCATGAATAAATTTTGGTAAGAAATTACCATGGAAATTCATAACTTAAATTAGGCATTAATTGGAAAGGGCATTTAGGGCAAGATCTAAGGAAATTAGACTTCCATGCTAACCCAAATTCGTGCTTAACCATAGTATGAGTTTCCTAAAGACTAACCTACTCAGGTTGGGTTGAAAATCATCAAATTTACGAAGGGATCAACCTAAACTCGGAGCTCCCCTTTCCTAGAACAGAAAACATCTAACTGACCAAAGATCTTCTTCAACATATTGGAAGACAATGCAGAGGAGGAAATCTAATCATCAAGTTGTACATGGCTAAGGCTTATGATAGAATGGAGTGGGACTTTCTTTATGTTGTCCTTAGAAGGTTTGGGTTCTCCATTCAGGCTATCTCCATTATTTAACCCCTACTTTCCAACTGCTGGTTCTCCATCCTTCTCAATGGCAAGACACATGGTTTCTTTAAATCATCAAGAGGGTTAAGGCAAGGGTATCTGGTGGCACCTGCCCTTTTCATTCTTGCTGAAGAAGCACTTAGTAGGGGGCTTACCAATCTCTTTCAACGCAGTAGTGGTGGATGGTACCAAACAAATGCCTGTTGTCCAGCAATTTCACATCTACTCTTCGTTGATGATACCCTCATATTCTCCAATGCTTCGGTGAGACACTTGAGAAGACTAATGGCTTTTCTTAAGAGCTATGAGGAGGCATCTGGACAACTAATCAACAAGCAAAAAAGTTCCTATTATATATCCAAAGATGGCCTGGCGGACCTCCTCCAAAAGATTAGCAACACCACTGGTTTTGTCAGAAATAAATTGCCACTTAAATTCCTTGGAGTCTCCATTTATTCAGGCCGAGAGAAGCCCATTTATTTTGCCAATGTTATCTCCAAAACTGTTAGTAAGTGCAAGGATGGAAATCTAACTTTTTATCCACTGAGGGAAGGCTCATTCTGATCCAACATATCCTTTCAGCCCTCCCTATTTACACCATGAATGCTATGTCCATCCCGGTCACTGTTATTAGGGCCTTTCACAGAATTCTTGCCAAATTTTTTTGGAGTTCCTATGATGGCTCCCTGAAGAGGCATTGGAAAAGTTGGAAAACCATCTCACAAGCGAAGGATAGTGGGGGCCTAAGTGTTTTGAATCTACAACACATGCAAGTTGCTTTTAGAACCATGATGCTATGGAGGGCATTATCCACAAACTCTCTGTGGGCTAAACTTTTCAGAAGGAAGCACCTTTTCAACTGTCATTTTTCTGAAGCTCATTTCCCCTTTATGATAGTAGCGAACAGAATATTATGGCAGCAAGTGGCCCAACTAATCCATGGAAATCACAGAATCATCTCTATGGAAATTAGTTCTAAACCATATTTTTGGTTTGATATTTGAACTGGGAAAACACCACTTAAGGTCCACATCACTGAAGGTGCTTGGCATGACATGCCCAACAAAGGATGCACCATCCAGCAGGCCTTTAGTGTCTTGAGGAGCATTCAGTTGCAAACTGCTCTCAGGTACTGTCCCAGACATCTTTTGTCTCAATTCTTGACCACTAATGACACCAAGGACACATGGATTTGGTGCCCAACTCCTAATAGTCAGTTCTCTACCAAATCAGTCTGCCTGGTCCTCCAACAAGAAATATCTCAGAAGTGGACTGTCCTTTGGTCCCCATGCATCTCCCTCAAGTGGTCTATTGTAACTTGGAGGATGATACTTAATTCTGTCCCGGTGGATGAAATAGATAACGCCAATGGTGTCCCCCTCTGTTCTAGATGTTCCTGTTGTCCAAATCCTCAAGAGGAAAGTGCACTACATCTATTTTTCAGAAATGAAATTGCCAACCAAGTGTGGATGGAGCTGTCCTCTCTACTTCAGTTTAACAACATGGATCTTATCACTGTTGCGGATGGTGTGATTTTCTTTTTAATACAGTTGGAATTAACCACCACTGTTGGACGCCTAGCTTTCTGCACTTTCATGGCGGTTGCATGGGAAATTTGGTGCAGTAGGAATAGGGCCAGATTCCAAGGACAAGGCATGTCTGCCAAGCATATCATCAACAGAAGCATGCTTTCAATCCGTGCCATCAGCACATCCTTTAAAGTTCAAAAGATGTCGCTGCTCTGGTTATCTATACTTCACCAGTTTAGATGTGGGAATGAGAACCTGAAAGTTAATATCCCCAATGTAGTTAGATGGCATACCCCACCACCAGGGAGATTAAAGCTTAATGTTGATGGAGCCTTCAAGATGACATCATGTGATTCTGGAGGAGGGAGCATCCTATGTGATCATAAGGGCATCATGTGTTGGGCTCTTGCTAAGGCCTATCATGGACTCAACTCTAGCCTTGCTGCAAGAGCTCTTACACTCAGGGATGGTCTCTCTATTTGTGATACCCCGAAAATTTATTCATTTTATATTGTGCATGTATAATTATTTGTTGTGTGTATAGTGTGTGTATTCAATTATGCGTATTATAATTTCTATATTCCTTATGAACTCATGCATGTATATATATGATATTTTTCGTGAGAATAGGCAATTAGCTAAATTGATGAGTATTGTGTATACTAAAATACTAGGCTTGTAATACTTAAGTAATACTATGCATGCTAATCTAATTACCGATGTGCATGTTATGTTTATCTATTTCATGCATAATGTATATAATTATGTTGTAAATGCCTATATATTTATGCATATGATAATTCAAGTATGTGCATGCAAGGATTTCTTTTGTTGTATAGATTATTTATAGATAACTTATTCCAAATTGTATCTTAATAATATTATGCATACTCTATCTAAATCTTGAAGTGCATACCATCCTGCCTATTCCATGGAGGTTGTGTGTAAAAATATACATATATGTATGCTACCTTATACATATGATATCTATCTATTTAATCCTATGTACATCAATTCATCTATAGTATGTGAATAATACATAGATAATATTGTCCATATAATAGATAATTTGCTATGGACGATGTAAGTATATGTATGCTATTTTCATACAAGTATAAAACATACATAATTGTGCATGCATTATCTAGTTATCAATGTAAGTAAATCTCATGCATATGGTGCGTGTTGTACACATAGTAAGAAATTATTATCATACACTTTGTAAGTAATCATGAGTTTATTTCTGAGCATGCAAATTATATATTTAAACGTGTGTGAATTATTTAATTATTGAGGTGCCCATTGTATTTAATTATTTTAATGCACGTAGTTAATGTTATGGATGTGCGTATGTATACATATGTGTTATCCTTGTTTAAATAATATTTATCTACTTTAAGCGTGTTAAATTAATTAGGGTATGTAAAGTACTTGGATGATAATATGCATACAATATTTAACTAATAATGGACACATTTTAATCATAAGTTCATGCGTAATGTATGTAATTATGCAATGTGTACGTATATGTGCATATATGTATGTATTGATGCATATTGTTCTTAATTATGATTAGTGTAAATTGTAATTAATTAAATATTACATAATGCAAGTATTTTATGTGGTAATGATATATGAAATTATTTTTGCATATACTAAATTATTTTAGTGCATTTATGCATTAAATTCTAGGTCTGTCGGTGTTTCGGCTGCTCAGGGCTTTGGCGGCCAGGACCTGGACGCCAAGACACTGTTGGCGGCCAGACCTGGACGCCAACCCCCAGTGGGCGGCCACCCCCTGGACGCCTACCTCATTATGGCGGCCAAACCTTGACGTCAACTGCCAGGTTGACTACAACCGATGTTGACGTTAATATCCAGCTGCGTAACGGTTCCAGAATTGTTAATGTCCGTGTTTGGCTAGTTTCAGATTAGGAAACCCTTCCTAAACCTTGGGTAACCTACCCTAATGCGTACCCAACCCTTGAACCTATAAAATACCCACTCTGGGATGAAGGAAAGGCTTTCAACATTTGGTGAAAACCCTAGCTCCGAGATGGTGAAAAGCTGAACTTCGGAAGGCCGAATCCGTCACTTGGAGGTGTTCCCCGAGGAGCTACATCAACTGGGAGGTAGCCTATACATAGAGGAAGAGATTCCAACTCCGAGGAGCCATCTACATCGACAGGAGAAGAAGATCTAAGGCGTTTCCGAGCACCTTTTTTCGCAGGGCTGAAAAGGGCTTCACCGACGATTCTGATCTTTGTAGATTTTTTTAAGAGGCAAGTAAACCTAGATCTTGATCCTATACATGTCCCCTAAGTCCTAGGTATTTTTACGGATTTTTCCTCGCGTCCTGGAACCCCGAATTCACCGTTGTATGAAAATTCGTATGTATGTGCTGCTGGGAGCAAGTAGAAGGCAACATAGGTTGCAGTCAAGTTCTTCAGAAGAAGTTGACGGCAACATCCCTTGACGTCTACTTCTTCAGGACCTGAAAGTGTGCTTTTTGATCTTCTTTTGCTGTTTAAATAATTTCTGGATATGGGTATACTCTGAAATTTTTAGGTGATTGTATACTGTTAGTAGGTCATGTCATAATATTGCCTAATTTTTCTGTGAACCGTGTTAATTATGAAAATTCAATAACTGTACTATGTGTACCATATAAGCATGTTTAAATATGGCATAAATGGAATTACTGTAAGTTAGGATTTCATAAATTTTACATGACAGTATGAGTACTAATATCTGACTTCTAAACTGTTAGAACATAAACATGATCACATGTACCATGTTAAATGATGTTTCGATAAATATGACTGAAATCTATTTTAAATTGTAGAAATTATATTTACTGTTCCAAAAATCCAGAAAATTGAAGATGTGATATGTTTACTGTTAGTAACCTGGGATAAAAATTTGGAACTAATTTGATGACAGTAATTGTGATTATTAGTTAAACTATGCGGATTATTCATATTTGATTGATAAAAACTAATCTTATGTAATTAGTAATTTGCTGCATGTTTAGAATTGTAATAGGAGTTGTTTACTTCTGAAAAACCATAGTATCATGATCAGGTCAAATGAGATATAGGCAAATGGTAAATAAGGTGTGAAAAGGGATTAAATAGTATATGAACAATACGTGACTAGTGTGTGAAAATGTGAATGAGTGAATGTGTAATAATTGGGCCAAGGAATGACACTGCTACCCTAGAGGCTTCGAGAGCTGTACATAGAAAAGTCCCTATGGAAGGCTCTACATTGTAAAAGTTTGTCCTAAAGGCATTGGGAAAAACCCGGAGGTGGACAAGTACCACTGGATAGGGTGGAGAGAGCTTCTCCCGGTCTGCGCAGTTACCAAGATTCACCACTTCATTGCCTAGGTGGTGGGTATGTGATATGAGTTGTGTTATGAGATGTGATGAGTTATGAGTATGAGATATTTGTTTGTGTCCTCTAAAAGGTAGTTAGGACTATGTGTCATGGCATTTTAAGTAATTGGAATATGTATAAAGTGTAAGATTATATGCGAATGTGGCACATGATGAGTGCAAATGATATGATATGTGATAAATGAAAACCAAAGAGTAAATGATGTGAAGAATATGTGAAAAGATATGTAAGAGACAGTTAATGTTATTGAGAGTGTGCTTGCATGTGAAAACCGATGTAGTAATGCATAATGTTCATGTTTTCATGCATTAATTACCTCATTTGCAATATCATGCTTATCATCATGTCATGTAGTTTATTGTTCTTCATGTAATAGTGTATGTGAATAAACATGAGTAACCATGTCATTTATGCAACATGAAAGATGAAAATGTAGAATTGTGAATTGGATAAGATAACATATGAACAAATGTAAATCCATGTAATTGAATGTAATTCATGTCAAAACAGCAAGTAAAGTGTAGTTATGAAGGTGATAAATGTATGTAATATTAATTAGGTTCCATGCTAGATGTGATGTTTGCTTAGTACAAAGTTTCATGCTTTAGTACTTATTGTTGCCAACCAATTTGACCATGTTTTAACTTCTCAATTCATGTTATAAAATATGAAACCATGTGTATGAGATGTATGTACATTTAAAACAGCAAGCAAAATGTGAAATTAAATATGAAAAGTGCATGTGAAAAGTGAATAGTCATCATATTAGTTTGTTCATTCCTTTATGTCAAATTCTATGTTCTAGTTGTAGAAATATGTCATGAAATGAATTAATGTGGAAATGAAGGATCATGTTATGTGTTAAGTGTAGAGAATATGTACAAGTGTATAGTAATAGTATCCATGATTTAGAATAAACATATGATAGAATGAAGCATGTCTAGGTGATTAAAAATGTGTTGATAGCTAAGAGTATGTTCCATGTGTTTGGGAGTTTAAATGATAGTATGTATTCATGAGTGTTTAATAGCTTAATGTGAATGTGATATGTTTAAGATTAAGTCTTTGTTTTACTTGCTGAGTCTTTGGACTCACCCTTGCTTCGGCGTACAGGTTGACAGGTATCCCGTGCTAGGGGGAGAGACGCTATCTTGGAGGAGAGGCTTTTGAGGAGCAAGTAGTAGTTGTATTTTCCTTTCATAGTTGAATAAAATGTTATTTGGACAATGTAGCTCTTTCATCATGTAATAATGTGGACATTGTCGTTCTATTTTTGCACTATATAGATTGTGGAATATGGGATGGTGATGGACTAAGTTAAATTGTTGTATTTATTCCGCTGAAATCAATTGCTATCTACGTACTTTTCAACCTATCGGCTAGTGTTGGGTTTTATCCCACTGTAATGACGCTCTTTATACCGATGGGGATTGGTATAATCGTACCGGTATGAGGAGGGTCGTTACAGAGATTGGTATCAGAGCCCAAGGTTGAAATTGTACATGGATAGACCATCATCACCACCATATTGCAAAGTCTTTATAGGGAATTGTCCATAAATATAGAAATTACTAATAACGAATGGAAGATAGTTAAGGAAGATAGTTAGGATTAGTAACCTAGATTCTAACTAATTAACTATTTTGCAGATTATGGTGGACGTGGTAGACGTAATGCTCAGTCTAGGAGGTATGAGCAGAACCGCAAGTTAAAGAATTTGTGAAAGGACTCAAACCATCAGTGAGGACTAGGCTTTTAGAGCTTGATTCCCGTACTTTGGAAGAAGTCCTAGGCGTGGCGACCAAGCAAGAGAATAAAGTGGAATCATATCAAGGAGAAAATGAAGCTCAAAAGGAGGAAGCACCAAAACCATTCCAAAGGCAAGATAGGAAGATGAAGAAACTCATGGAAGGTCAACAATCAACTGTGGCATCAGGCAGTGAGAAGCCCGAATGCATTCATTGTGGGAAGCGTCATGGCGGGAATGCATGTTGGCGAATGGAAGGAAGGTGTCTTAGATGTGGCAGCAAAGATCATCGGCTTAAGGAATGTCCGAACCTGAAGACGAAGTTCGTCTCAAGAGATGCTTCATCAGTAATCATAAAGGAGCAAGGATTAGTCGGAAATGATCTCGGCGACGTCATTACAGGTACTTGATTCGATCTTCGAGGACGAAGATCTTTTTCAAGAGGGGGAGAGTGTGATACCCCGAAAATTTTATTCATTTTATATTGTGCATGTATAATTATTTGTTGTGTGTATAGTGTGTGTATTCAATTATGCGTATTATAATTTCTATATTCCTTATGAACTCATGCATGTATATATATGATATTTTTCGTGAGAATAGGCAATTAGCTAAATTGATGTGTATTGTGTATACTAAAATACTAGGCTTGTAATACTTAAGTAATACTATGCATGCTAATCTAATTACCGATGTGCATGTTATGTTTATCTATTTCATGCATAATGTATATAATTATGTTGTAAATGCCTATATATTTATGCATATGATAATTCAAGTATGTGCATGCAAGGATTTCTTTTGTTGTATAGATTATTCATAGATAACTTATTCCAAATTGTATCTTAATAATATTATGCATACTCTATCTAAATCTTGAAGTGCATACCATCCTGCCTATTCCATGGAGGTTGTGTGTAAAAATATACATATATGTATGCTACCTTATACATATGATATCTATCTATTTAATCCTATGTACATCAATTCATCTATAGTATGTGAATAATACATAGATAATATTGTCCATGTAATAGATAATTTGCTATGGACCATGTAAGTATATGTATGCTATTTTCATACAAGTATAAAACATACATAATTGTGCATGCATTATCTAGTTATCAATGTATGTAAATCTCATGCATATGGTGCGTGTTGTACACATAGTAAGAAATTATTATCATACACTTTGTAAGTAATCATGAGTTTATTTCTGAGCATGCAAATTATATATTTAAACGTGTGTGAATTATTAATTATTGAGGTGCCCATTGTATTTAATTATTTTAATGCACGTAGTTAGTGTTATGGATGTGCGTATGTATACATACATGTGTTATCCTTGTTTAAATAATATTTATCTACTTTAAGCGTGTTAAATTAATTAGGGTATGTAAAGTACTTGGATGATAATATGCATACAATATTTAACTAATAATGGACACATTTTAATCATAAGTTCATGCGTAATGTATGTAATTATGCAATGTGTACGTATATGTGCATATATGTATGTATTGATGCATATTGTTCTTAATTATGATTAGTGTAAGTTGTAATTAATTAAATATTACATAATGCAAGTATTTTATGTGGTAATGATATATGAAATTATTTTTGCATATACTAAATTATTTTAGTGCATTTATGCATTAAATTCTAGGTCTGTCGGTGTTTCGGCTGCTCAGGGCTGCTGGCGGCCAGGACCTGGACGCCAAGACACTGTTGGCGGCCAGACCTGGACGCCAACCCCCAGTGGGCGGCCACCCCCTGGACGCCAACCTCATTCTGGCGGCCAGACCTTGACGTCAACTGCCAGGTTGACTACAACCGATGTTGACGTTAATATCCAGCTGCGTAACGGTTCCAGAATTGTTAATGTCCGTGTTTTGGCTAGTTTCAGATTAGGAAACCCTTCCTAAACCTTGGGTAACCTACCCTAATGCGTACCCAACCCTTGAACCTATAAAATACCCACTCTGGGATGAGGAAAGGCTTTCAACATTTGGTGAAAACCCTAGCTCCGAGATGGTGAAAAGCTGAACTTCGGAAGGCCGGATCCGTCACTTGGAGGTGTTCCCCGAGGAGCTACATCACTGGAGGTAGCCTATACATAGAGGAAGAGATTCCAACTCCGAGGAGCCATCTACATCGACAGGAGAAGAAGATCTAAGGCGTTTCCGAGCACCTTTTTCGCAGGGCCGAAAAGGGCTTCACCGACGATTCTGATCTTTGTAGATTTTTTTAAGAGGCAAGTAAACCTAGATCTTGATCCTATACATGTCCCCTAAGTCCTAGGTATTTTTACGGATTTTTCCTCGCGTCCTGGAACCCCGAATTCACCGTTGTATGAAAATTCGTATGTATGTGCTGCTGGGAGCAAGTAGAAGGCAACATAGGTTGCAGTCAAGTTCTTCAGAAGAAG
The DNA here is from genome assembly GCA_014218235.1 of Colocasia esculenta. NCBI lineage: Eukaryota > Viridiplantae > Streptophyta > Magnoliopsida > Alismatales > Araceae > Colocasia > Colocasia esculenta. Next base: position 121,519,466 of record CM024756.1, read on the forward strand.
TTGACGGCAACATCCCTTGACGTCTACTTCTTCAGGACCTGAAAGTGTGCTTTTTGATCTTCTTTTGCTGTTTAAATAATTTCTGGATATGGGTATACTCTGAAATTTTTATAGGTGATTGTATACTGTTAGTAGGTCATGTCATAATATTGCCTAAATTTTCTGTGAACCATGTAATTATGAAAATTCAATAACTGTACTATGTGCACCATAAGCATGTTTAAATATGGCATAAATGGAATTACTGTAAGTTAGGATTGCATAAATTTACATGACAGTATGAGTACTAATATCTGACTTCTAAACTGTTAGAACATAAACATGATCATATGTACCATGTTAATGATGTTTCGATAAATATGACTGAAATCTGTTTTAAATTGTAGAAATTATATTTACTGTTCGAAAAATCCAGAAAATTGAAGATGTGATATGTTTACTGTTAGTAACCTGGGATAAAAATTTGGAACTAATCTGATGACAGTAATTGTAATTATTAGTTAAACTATGCGAATTATTCATATTTGATATGATAAAAACTAATCTTATGTAATTCAGTAATTTGCTGCATGTTTAGAATTGTAATAGGAGTTGTTTACTTCTGAAAAACCATAGTATCATGATCAGGTCAAATGAGATATAGGCAAATGGTAAATAAGGTGTGAAAAGGGATTAAATAGTATATGAACAATACGTGACTAGTGTGTGAAAATGTGAATGAGTGAATGTGTAATAATTGGGCCAAGGAATGACACTGCTACCCTAGAGGCTTCGAGAGCTGTACATAGAAAAGTCCCTATGGAAGGCTCTACATTGTAAAAGTTTGTCCTAAAGGCATTGGGAAAAACCCGGAGGTGGACAAGTACCACTGGATAGGGTGGAGAGAGCTTCTCCCGGTCTGCGCAGTTACCAAGATTCACCACTTCATTGCCTAGGTGGTGGGTATGTGATATGAGTTGTGTTATGAGTTATGTGTTATGAGATGTGATGAGTTATGAGTATGAGATATTTGTTTGTGTCCTCTAAAAGGTAGTTAGGACTATGTGTCATGGCATTTTAAGTAATTGGAATATGTATAAAGTGTAAGATTATATGCGAATGTGGCACATGATGAGTGCAAATGATATGATATGTGATAAATGAAAACCAAAGAGTAAATGATGTGAAGAATATGTGAAAAGATATGTAAGAGACAGTTAATGTTATTGAGAGTGTGCTTGCATGTGAAAACCGATGTAGTAATGCATAATGTTCATGTTTTCATGCATTAATTACCTCATTTGCAATATCATGCTTATCATCATGTCATGTAGTTTATTGTTCTTCATGTAATAGTGTATGTGAATAAACATGAGTAACCATGTCATTTATGCAACATGAAAGATGAAAATGTAGAATTGTGAATTGGATAAGATAACATATGAACAAATGTAAATCCATGTAATTGAATGTAATTCATGTCAAAACAGCAAGTAAAGTGTAGTTATGAAGGTGATAAATGTATGTAATATTAATTAGGTTCCATGCTAGATGTGATGTTTGCTTAGTACAAAGTTTCATGCTTTAGTACTTATTGTTGCCAACCAATTTGACCATGTTTTAACTTCTCAATTCATGTTATAAAATATGAAACCATGTGTATGAGATGTATGTACATTTAAAACAGCAAGCAAAATGTGAAATTAAATATGAAAAGTGCATGTGAAAAGTGAATAGTCATCATATTAGTTTGTTCATTCCTTTATGTCAAATTCTATGTTCTAGTTGTAGAAATATGTCATGAAATGAATTAATGTGGAAATGAAGGGATCATGTTATGTGTTAAGTGTAGAGAATATGTACAAGTGTATAGTAATAGTATCCATGATTTAGAATAAACATATGATAGAATGAAGCATGTCTAGGTGATTAAAAATGTGTTGATAGCTAAGAGTATGTTCCATGTGTTTGGGAGTTTAAATGATAGTATGTATTCATGAGTGTTTAATAGCTTAATGTGAATGTGATATGTTTAAGATTAAGTCTTTGTTTTACTTGCTGAGTCTTTGGACTCACCCTTGCTTCGGCGTACAGGTTGACAGGTATCCCGTGCTAGGGGGAGAGACGCTATCTTGGAGGAGAGGCTTTTGAGGAGCAAGTAGTAGTTGTATTTTCCTTTCATAGTTGAATAAAATGTTATTTGGACAATGTAGCTCTTTCATCATGTAATAATGTGGACATTGTCGTTCTATTTTTGCACTATATAGATTGTGGAATATGGGATGGTGATGGACTAAGTTAAATTGTTGTATTTATTCCGCTGAAATCAATTGCTATCTACGTACTTTTCAACCTATCAGCTAGTGTTGGGTTTTATCCCACTGTAATGACGCTCTTTATACCGATGGGGATTGGTATAATCGTACCGGTATGAGGAGGGTCGTTACACTATTTGTTGTAGCAAGGGGTCCTGGAGGTGAAGGTGGAGACTGATTCACTTAACCACTTGCAGATTGTTACTAGGCAACTCCCATGCCCATGGGAACTTTTTTGTATCTTGCAAGACGTGGCTGTCAAAACCCAGAAACTAAAGGCTGAAATCATGCATGTACCCCGGGAAGCAAACAAGGTGGCGGGCTATCTTGCTGGTCATGGGTATTTCTGTGCTCACCTTGTCATGTGGGACTATTAGGCTGATCTCCCACTGTTGTTAAGGGCCCCTACCATCTTGATAACGTAGGTGCCCTTCTATCAGCCCTAGTCCACCTTGTACTCCCCCTATCCTTTCATCAAATATATTATATACACACTCTTAGCCGCTTGGTGATGGTAGTGGTCCTCTCACACTGTGAGGATGCCCCTACCTTCTCCTTTTGGTTCAGCTATATTAAAAAAAAAAACACCCTAGACCTTTAAATACTCATCATCAAAGCCTTGGGGATGACTTACAAAGTTGTTGGGGTCGTGAAGAGCATACCTTGAGCACCAGAGGTGGTGGAGATCGCCCCCAACTGGGGCTCTTTTCCCCTACCTGCGTTCTATAATGATCTGCAGAAGACTCATCTTAGTATCGATTAAAGGTAGGTGTTCTTAGGCCAAACGAGAACAAATCTTATACCATGTTAAAGATCATTATGTGCAATTTCATATGCACTTGATTTCTCTAATTTTCATCGAGCATGCTGTGAGTATTAAGCGTTTTCGAAACAACGCGCATGATTAGGGCTCTTAGAGTTCATGTCATATTTCACGCATCCCAAGACCAAACTGAATCAAACCAAAACCATAGTTCTCTTCTACTCATCGTCCTCTAAAACTTTCATGTTCATAACATTTTCTAAAGAGCCCTAGATTTTGAGTTATAGGCCTTACATGCATGATTACATTGGTTTTTACTATTTTCGGGCAAGATCCATGAACAAGACCACTCCAGACGTCGTGCTTTCCATCATTTGAATGCGACGTAGTACACCATTGCATTTATCAAAAAATGTGACCACACACCCTGTCACGTTTAAGGTTCTATCTGATAGCCCACGTGTATGAAACTGTGTGCTATATGGGTTTCTGTGTATGTCTGAATCGCAATTGTATTGTACGTTACGATTTGGTATGTTTTGCTATGCTTGATTTATGTGCTTGGATTTTGTATTTCGAGGTCACATGAACACGTCGTCATGACACGTCGTGATTTAGAGTCACCAATCGATTACCCTTGAATGCGTTCGTCATGGCCGTCACTTTTCCATACCAAATGCCATGAACGAGTCAACCTGTCCCGTCGCATTTTTGTTCCGCAATCGTTCCCACATAGATTCTTTTTTAAAAGGCGTCGGTCAGTCCTGTTGTGATTTAAATGTGACAGGGTCACGATTTAGTGGTTTCACACAGAGTCGTGTTTTGACTGTGTACGGTCTTTTGAAGTGCGACGACTAAACCCGTCTCATATTTTAGAGCCTCCCGAGACCTATTTACTGAGTTTTAAGTGTATGTCTTGCATGCTATGTGTTATATAGATTCATTGTTCTGTCTGTCCAGTGGCTTAAAACGTGTTAACCCATGAAAAGGTCATAATAATCTTAAAGCATAATCTAATTGTTCTTAAATGCTTGATCTATTCCTATTGGGATTGATGTGTCCATCTTGATGATCTAGCTTATTAAAGTGAATGAATATCATGTTAAAATACTGCAAATCATGTTGATATAATTGCATGTTTATATTGTGTCATCATGTTACTTGCTTTTCGCTTGTTTTAAATCGTTGGATTGTGATATTGAGGCACGTTCTACACTACACTCTTGCACATATAGGTAGCCCTTTCTTGGGAAAATTGGAAACACTCCGTCGTTCATTCTGGATCGACAGACTAATGACCTTTTTATTAAGACCTCCGTAAATCTCCGTACTTCGTAGATTCCCTCATGGAGACCGAGTTGGTTGTGCCATTCAAGTTCCTTGGAGATAGCGTGCACTTCTTTTCTCATATATTTCTCATGAGTGTGGATTTATAATCATGTACTCAAACCATTAATGTAAAGAGTAAACTAAATGTGTAAATTACGCAGTTATGCTGCCGAAATTCTCTCTTGACTATTGTTATCATGAAATCATGTTCACTTGACTTGTTTCCTTGAAATAATCATGAACGTGATATTGCAATGTATACTTCTTGAAACTCTTGTTATTGGCCATAAATGACTGTGGGTATCTGCATTTAAAAATCGTGAGATGTTGATCGGGCATGACGAGTGTCCAAGGGCTCTAGTCTAGCCCTAATGACGGTGAGTCCAAAATATACTCTTAACCATCAGGTATAATGATTAGTGGCATTGCATCTACGCTGGGAAATAGTGTCGTATTGAATGATAGATACAATAACCACATACACGTGTCATAGTGTGCATTCCAAGGTGGCATGGATCCTTATTACACATTAGTGGCTTTGTGCCTGATTATGTGTTACGTGATAAACGTTCTTGCTCATGTGTGCTTGCTTGTACTGCATTCTGGAAAATAAGTCACATCTTGCATTCTTCCAAACTATTTGACAGGTGTGCGGAATTAACTATAACAGTAATCTAGAAGGGGGGGTGAATAGATTACTACAATTAATAGCAAACTGACCTTGTTTTTGAGATTAAGACTGACTGTAGAAAATCCTAAAAGATATGGATCAAGTTTAATCTTAGATGTGCATCTAGAGAGCATTTAGGAGATTAGAAGTACGAAAAATGTGTGAACAAAATATTCATGCCTAGCATACATCTAACGTTAGATCAATGTAAACCATAAGACACGAAGATTTAAGGTGCTTTGGACTACACAACTTGTGTATCCTACGTCCACCGTCCACACACACATACGCCAAACTACTTATCAAGCAACTTCAACACAAACACTAACACACACACACGAGGTTTGAGAGAAACACGATCTTAGATCAATCACACACTTGGGATGAGTGCAAGGACTGCTCAAACCAACAACACATACACATGAAAAGAAAAATGGAATGCAGGAAAAGTTCAGAATTGTAGAGCAAATTGATTGAGTGAACTCCTCATGTTCTTTATCCAGACGAACTTCAAACTTCACGTCGTTGAAGATCTGATGATGATGATGAAGCTTGAGACTTGTGGACGAATCTGCTTCAACTTCTCTTGTACGATAGATCTCTTGTTGATCAGGCTGGAGACTTGAAGCATAACAGCAAAGGAACCTCCTTCTTCTTGTTCGTGGCTTAGGGTTTGGGTGTGGAGGCATCTTGCTGCGGAAATAAGTCCAAAAGATCTATATATAGGAGTGTCCAAGTCTCACACAACTCTTGGGATTCATTAGAGAAGAGGACACCCTAATAGAGATCACATGTTGGTCACATGTTGTGACTTAACAAGCGCCTGTTGACAGATGCCCATCAACTGTCGACATATACTGCAGCACTTGTGTCTTCCATAACCAAAATTCTGAACAATAGACTGGGCTGTCGATAGCCGCTGTTATCTTGGTTTTCCAAAGCTTTCAGACTGAAGTCTTTAGTTGCTATCGACAGATGTGCCCTAGCCTATCGATAGCTGCTGCCTTCTTGGGTTTCCAGAACATGTTTGTGGGGAAGCTTCAGTGGCTGTCGATAGGTGCAGTGGTGTTGTCGACAACTACTGCTTGAACTCTTCTATCAAGAACCTTTTTGCTTAAGGTTTCTTCATGATTTGTACTTCCATTTTCACTTGATTTCCTACAAGAAGGAAACTTCAAATAAGGTATCATGAAGGCATATGTCTTATGCATTTTCTTCAGAGTGTCATGTCATTTTATCACATTTTCTCAACATCAATTATGTCATTATCAAAAATAATTAAACATCATGAATGTCATGCTAAACATAACCCAACACTATTGACATTTTGCGTTCTTGCAATTAAGTGATATCTTGCATGCTTATACATAGTGTTCTACTGCTACTTCTATCTTAGTACCTCATTCTAGATCTTCATTTTTTTTAAAATAAAAATCCAATGCCTTAGCGACCAGGAGAGTGCACCCCATCCCAAAGGGATGAGATGTTCTCACTCCACTAGGCGATCAACCAAAGGAAAAATTTTATTTCTGAAATTCAATAAGAAAATAATACAGTTGACGCCATAAAGGAAAAGCCACCCAGAAAAAAAAAAAGTGACTACACCCGAGCACCACCAAACTATAAGAAGATAAGAGGAAAGACCCATCTAGAAACTCTGCCTAAAGATAGGTAACCCGGTTTTATCAATAATCAAAGCTCCCCTAGAAGCAATAGGAGGATCACCAAGAGTGAGAAGGACCAAATTCTTTTCAATAGCACAGGCCTGTGAAGCAAGAAAATCCGCCACCTGATTACCCTCACGGAAGGTATGGACAATCTTTGGTTTGAGAATCTGCATCATGTGACATATTCCCCGCCACCAAGGGAAGACTGCCCAGTGAGGTAACTGACCAACAGTGATTGCCCTGACAAGGAGAGCCGAATCAGAATACAGAATAGATACATTAAGGTGTCATTCCATAGCCAACCTAATCCCATCATGAACAGCCCTGGTCTATGCCATAAGACTATTCCCAGTGCCATAAAAGAATGCAAAATCGCAAACAAAATTGCCATGTTGTCCCTAAAGTAGCCACCACCACCACATTTACCAGGGTTACCTTTAGAAGCGCCATCTACATTGAGACTAAAGTTGTTCGTAGGGAGATTCCAAAAACAATTATAGTAGCTCTGAATCTTACTTCTGCTTTAACATTAAAGTCCTTCATAATATCAGCTTGACACAAAGAAACAGGATAGTTGAACTTGACATTGTCCAAAACCTTGCTTGCATTCAGCAAAATCTTTTGCTTGATACTGTCCACTGACATTATAATCCCTTTCATGCGAGCAGTGCACCTGAACTTCCAAATTTCCCACAACATAATAATAGTAGTAATCATACTGATAAACTGGAAGGTAGAATTCAGATTGGTGTTAGAAAGAACGCTCCAGCACCTAATGGTAACATGATGACTATGATTAATTTTATTACTAAGAAGCAGTGCAATCCACCTCCACAACTCAGTAGTGATTTCACTGGAAATGAAAATATGATCCATCGTTTCTTGCTCAGGGATCTTGCAATACACACATTTGGACACCAGTGGAATCCCACAGTCAGCAACTCTAGAGTCAACCTGAACAACTCTATGTAATAACTTCCAAACAAACATGGCAGAATGAGGAGGGATAGCATGATGCCAAACTTTCACCGAGGTACCTCTACTCACTCTCGGATTAGAAACCAAAGAATAGGCAGATTTGACACTAAAATACCTTTAGCATTCTCAGCCCAAATAAATTCATCAGGATTATAAGATAAGGTAGCCTTAACATGCTGACAGGTAACACCCATCCAGTTCCAACCCTAAGATTATCATCCAAAGTCATGTCTTTTACCGAACGTTTTGGCCACAGTTGGTCATTAGGAACCCTATTCCTAAACTCCTACATAATGGTTTTATCACCAATCCAAATATCCTTGAAAAACTTAGCAGACGACCCATCACCCCCCATCCACCTGGTGTTAGAAAGAACAATCTCCTTAGCTTGATAAACGATTTTCTTGGAAATGCCTATGGGGAAAGGAGTACATATATCAGTGAGATGATGTTGTTGAAGAAAACATTGTTTAGCATCTAGGGACCACAAAGAATTGCCATTTGAAATATTCTAGATTTGCTTAGTCGCCAGAGCAACTAGCAAAGTGTCCAAGTTTCTAAAGTTAAGTACACATTCCACATATGGTTTCTGCATGGGTGCCCATGCCACCCAATGACTTCTATAGTTGCCATCAGCACCCTACCAAAAAATGTTTGCACAGAGATTGTCAATCTGCTTACATATCCTATTAAGAATATAAGTGGAACAATCCAAGTATATAGGGAGACTCAGAAGAACTGATCTGATAAGAACAACCCGCCCAGCTTGAGACAACATTTTAGATCTCCACCCAGTGAGTTTATTAGTAACATTTTCCACCATAATTTGTAATCATTAACCTTGAGTCTTCCAGGTATAAGGATGCCAAAACACGAGGAGCTTTAGTAGATATTTAAAAACAACTTTTCCCCGCCTTAACTTGCTGGCCAGAACTCAATTCATATTCTTGCAGAAACTGAAGAACTTGTTCACGTATCGTGTTTATATAGATTTATCATTCATGCATATCTAGTTAATCGTGTCTGCCTAGTTCTGAATTACTAATCACTTATATCATTGCCGGCACATTAAGATATAAATCCTACTGGGATAGTTTGCTCATTCCCTACTTTTCAACATCATAGGTGACATTGATGAAGAAGCTGAAGGTCAAGACTTTGCTGGGAATGCGTCGAAGTGATGAGCGTGTTCCAATCTAGAGTCCATCATTAGATATATGAGAGTAGATAGATGTAGTAGGAAGTGAGGACACATGTACTTTTCCTTTTTATTGAGTCTTAGTCCTATAGTTCAAAAACAGAAGAGTGTGTATTAGTTCTATTTTGAGATGAAACAAAGTGTTTGATGTTCGAATAAATGCTTAGTTATGTTCATTATCTGGGCCCTATCCTTATGTTGTGTTGATACACATCTAATGCTCGCTAGCTAGAGGCTTATTTGCCGACAGCTCATGTCTCAGAATATCAATTTTTAATCTAAACACATCCACTGCATAATCTTAGGATGTGACAGTTTAGTGGTATCAAAGCCTATGAAAAACAAACTAGGCTTTATATGTCTCCGGATTAAGTAATACCATGAAACCTAGGTCATGGAAACCACATATAGTGTCTGGAGAGAATGGGCAGAGATGGGGAATATATTAGTTGAATAAACTGAGCACCCATAACCATCAATCTTTCTAATACAATTAAGGACATTAATTAGTTGTTGTTCTTTTCTCAAGAACTCTATAAATTCCTTCACTTGCAATGGCTCGCAACCAGTGGCAAACCATGCAGCAACTGTGGCAAGTCTTATAGAAGCCCTGCAAAATGTAGTTCAAGCAATGAATCAGGATGGAGCTGGCGATCTGCATTGCAGTTTCTGGAGTTTGAATCCACCTTGATTCTCTAGGTCCTTTGACCCAGACGAGGCAGAGAACTAGCTATAGAAGCTGGAGTGAATTTTCTAAGTAATGCAATGCACTGCGAGGGAGAAGGTGTTACTGGCTACTATTCAACTCAACAAGGTTGCCAGGTCTTGGTGGAAGGCCATATTGGCCCATCTACCCAAATTTGTTGAGCTAGAATGGGAACGGTTCCTAAAGATATTCTGGGCAAAGTACTTCTCCGAGAGGGTGCAAGGAAGGAAAGCTATGGAGTTTGCCTCACTAAAACAAAGGGTATGTATGTGGCTGAGTATGAGGCTCAGTTCGCACGTCTGGCACAATATGCCCTACATCTGGTGGATACAGAAAAGTTAAAGGCTAACCGATTCTTGGATGGGTCCAAGCCCATGTTTATTGAAGAGTTGGGACCACATAAGATTCGTACATATACGGAGATGATTCAGAGATCTCAACTAGTTGAAGACACAATGGCGAAAGTGGAATATCTCAAAGGGAAAGAAGTAGTAAGGTTAACTTACATAAAGAAAGAAGCATCCTACACTATTCAGACTTACACCCAAGAACCAACGGTAATAAGAGAAGGAATGGAGGTAATGATATTGATAATAACAAGAAGATCAAGGTGGAAGAACAACCAAAGGTCAATTGTATTTGGAACTCTTAAAGATAACTCAAGGTAAGGATGAAAGAAAATTGAGTAGTTTTGTCAAGTGTTTAAGTGGTAGAAACAACAAAGATTAGATGGGCAAATAGCTAGCCTAATTGTGTGTTGTATCAGCGAGAGTTTGAACCAAGGTAAGTGCCGGAAAGATGAATCATGCAGGGCCTGTCGACATCCAGGGAGGACCTTTCGACAGGTACTGTTTCCCAGAAGCAGAAACTTGGATCTGGCTGCTACCTATCCATAGGCTAGGATCGCCTGTCGACAGGTAGGGGCTATCTGTCGACAGGTAGAGGCTATCTGTCGACAGGTAAGTCATGGCTGTCGACAGGTGCTATGTACTCTTCCAAAAAATGATCAAAACTATCAAGGAATGTTCGACCAAGCTTACCTACTGTGATACCCCGAAATTTTCTTTCTTTTATATGGTGCATATGTCTTTACTTGTCGCGTGAGTAGCGTGTGTATTCAATTGTGCATATTATCATTTCTATACTTCTCATTAGTTCATGCATGTATATACAAGATAGTTAGGTAAGACTCGGCAATTAGTTAAATTTATGTATATTTGTATACAAAAAAAAAATCTGAGGCATAAAATAGTTAAGTAATATTGTGCATGTGATTGGTCAGTAATGCTATAGGCCATGTAAGTGCCTGAGAGCTATTTTCGTACGAGTATAAATATAAATATAAGTGTGCATGCATTATTTAGCTATCATAGTATGTAATAAATCTAAAAACCTCATGCATATTATATGTGCTCATAGTAAGAAATTATTGTCATACATTTTGTAAATAATTATGAGTTTATTTCTGTACATGCAATATACATATTTAAATGGGCATGCAATTATTTAATTATTGATGTGCCTATTGCATTTACTTATTTTATGCATGTTGTAAGTAACCTTGGTGTGTATAGGAATATATAAAAGCTAATCTTGTTTAAATGATATTTATCTACTTTAAGCATGTTAAATTATTATGATGTGTAAGGTGCTTGAATGATAATGTAAAGGTAGAACTCAACTAATAATGAACACATTTCATTATAAATTCCTGCACAATGTATGTGACTATGTAATGTGAATGTGTATGTGCATATATGCATGTTATTGATACATATTATCCTTAATCATGATTAGTGTAAGTTGTATTTTATTAAATATCATGTAATGCATGTATTTTATATGGTAAGGATATATGTAATTATTTTTACATATACTAAATTGTTTAGATATATTTACACATTTATTTTGGGTTTGGCAGGGTCTTGACTGCACTATGAGTTGGCGACCAAGACCTGGACGCCAGTGTGGTTGGCGTCCACATCCCTGGACGCCAACCCAAAGTGGGAGGCCACTTCCTGGACGCCAACCCCCTGTTGGCGGCCAGCCCCTTGACGTCAACTGTGCAGTTGACTACAACCGATGTTGACGTCAATATCCTCCTACGTAACGGTTCTAGATTTGTTAATGCTTGCATTATGGCCGGTTCCAGTTTAGGAAACCCTTCCTAAACCTTGGGTAACCTACCCCAGTGCATACCCAACCTATCCAACTTTATAAAAACCCATTTTCTGGCTACACAAAGCCCTATTTGTCATTGTGAAACCCTAGTATTTTCTATGAGAAAAGCTGGACTTGCCAAGCTCTGATCCGGCGACGGGAGGATTTTCTAGGAGATCTACAACGACTGGAGTGCAGTCCAACCATCAAGGAGGCATCCCCAACCCCGAGGAATGACCTACAACGATTGGAGAACCAGATCAAAGAGTTTCTGAGCACCCTCTTGCTTTGCCGAGGAGGGCTTCAACAGCATGATTTGATCTTCTAGGATTTTATTAGAGGCATGTAACCTATGTACATCATCCCTATATATGTCCCCTAGGTCCTAGAATTTTTATGGATTTTCCCTCCAGTCCTGGACCGTCCAATTTCCCCGTACATGTGAGTGTGACTGTGCAGATTGCGGTCTAGAAGTTGACGGCAACATCCCCTACCGTCAAGTTCATCAGTTAACGGCAAGAGATGTTGCAGTTAGCCCAGTTGGTGGCCAGGACTGTGCAGTTAAGTTCTTTAGTGTTCTGAAAAATGCTATTTGATCTTCTTTAATATATTTAAATGATTTCTGGGTACGTGTTCATGCTGTAACTTTTATGTGGGGTCAAGGGTGATTAGTAGGTCATGTCATGAGGTTTTCATGAATTTTCATGATTTATGTTAATTATTAAAATTGTAGAAATTGAATTATGATAATAAAATACCATGTTTAATTTGTGTAAAAAGGATAGTTGTGAGTTAGAGTTTGGTGAATTTTCTATAATGGTATGTTTATCGTATATACGCACTGACACTGGCATATTAGACTGTCTTACTAGAATTTCTGCTTTAGAGAAATTAGTGAGAAATGCACGAGTGATTTGGTTTAATTGTTATAATTATATTTTCTGTTCATAAAAATCTGAAAAATTGAGTACTTGTTATGGTTCTGTTCTTAACCTCTGATAAAAATTTCATGAAGTTTTGATGACAGTAGGTATTTTTATGGTTTTAAATGTGAAACTAGCCATGTTGTGCATGTTAGAGTTAATTTTGTATAATTTAAGAGTTAGCAGCATGTAATATCTTATCTTACGTTATTTATCACTGTTTAACAGTAAGGTGAATTTTCTATAAATGGAAATGTGAATATTATGGAAATTTTATGTGAAATGGGATGAAAAATATGTGTATGAGCATGAGTAAAAGGTGATAAGAATGATAAAGTGATTAATGAAATATTTACCCATGTATGACACTGCTACCATAGGGGTCTCAGAGCTGTACCATATAAAAGTCTCTATGGAAGGCTCAACGTTATGAGATAAATCCTAAGGGCATTAGGATAAAATCCTGGAGGTGGACAAGTACCACTGGTTAGGGTGGAGAGGGCTTCTCCCGGTTCTGCACAGTTACCTAGATTTGCCACCGCATTGCCTAGGTGACAAATATGTGAAAGTGAGTGCTAAGTGCTAAGTGATAAGCACTAAGTGCTAAAGTGATTGTTTTCCTCTACTTGGTAGTTAGGACTATGTGTCATGGCAACTTAAGAGTTTAAATGTGAATATAGTGTAAAGTGATAAATGTGAATGTAAGAGTAAAGGAAATGGAAGGAGTGTGAATTGATATGAAAGGGAAGAGTAAAAGATAATAAAAGTATAATTTCATGTGAAAACCAATATATTAATACATGTGTAATTACTTATGTCATTCATGTGTCACCCTCATAATTGTAATATCATGTTTAGTATTATGTGATATAGTTTAACCATCTCCATATGGTGGTGTGTATGAATATGTGCATGTAAATATGTAAAGAAACGCAATGAAGACAATTAAGTATGTAGAATTGACAAATGAATAAGATGGCATGAAAATAAGTGTAAATCCATGTAATTAAGTCTAATTCATGTCAAACTAGCAAGCTAAATGAGATTTTGTTTTTGATAAACACACGAAATAATGTCTAAGTTCCATGATAGAATTGCTATTCATTCAGTATGTAGTTTCATGCTTATTTGTAGATGATTGCCATCCGATTTGAATGTGTATTAAATCTTCATTCCATGTTTAATAAAGGTGATACCATGGTGAATTATTCATATTAAAACAGCAAATGAAATGTGTAAATAAATGAGAAAAGTGCATGTGAAAAATAAATAGAGATCATGTTAGGTTGTTATCTACGTTATGTATAATTGCATGTTCTAATTGGTAGAGCTGTTACAAAATAAGGAAAAATGTTTAGATTAATATATCATGTTACATGATAGGTGTTTAAGAGTGCATATGTTCATGTCATGTATGTACTAATTGGATTATGCTTAACTATGATAGAAAGATTAATATCATATTATGTAGTTTACTAGAAAACATGTGCAAGTGTCATGAGTGTATGATAAATTGTACATTAAAACAACAAGTTAGTTGTATGATAAAGTGACGTGAATACATGAGAATTTGACCAAATACTATGCTAAAAGTATTCATCATCTTGTACATAACCTTGTATTTAAATTTGATTAAATTATGCAATGATATGATAAAGATTTGAACCATGTATCATAGAATATATAAAATGTGTAGAGAACTTGTGTAGATGTATGTTATTTTTATGATTTAATATGAGCATGTGTTAATCTGGAATGTGTTTGGGAAACATAGGTTTGTTAACCATAAAAAGCTTGTGCTATGTGAATTAACGTGATTAGTATGATAGCATGTGTTTCATTATTGTTGGTAGTTTAATGTGTATGTGATATGTATAAGGTTGATGTTTTTGATTACTTTCTGAGTCTTGAAAGACTTATACTTGCTTCGGCGTACAGGTGTGACAGTGTAGCAACCTGAATTTTTTAGAAAAATAAAAATTAACTAATAAATTAGAAACTCAGCTAAAGGGATATTCAATTAAATAAAACCCATTAAATGGAAAAGAGTAATGGGGTTTGCTTAATGGATCCTCTAGAACTTATTGGGTCAAAAATATGAATTTACAAAGGAGAATAATAAGAAAATACCCTAAATTCGGAGTTTAATTATCTCCTAATTGGAAAGGGGTTATTAAAGCAATAAAAGTGGCAATTAGAGTTGGAATTGGATTCCTAAACCTACTCCATATAGACTAGCACGAATTTAGACACTATCCTATCCCAATTAGAGATTGGAAAGCAAGAGAGGAAAGGTGGAGTTAGGAAATCTAATAATTAAGAGGAATTTGAGTAGTAGTAGGAATAGGAACTTGTCTTTATATAAATACACCTCTTAAACCCTCATGGCCGGCCCTAGCTCGTGCAAAGGGGTTCTTGGACGTGGAGAAGAGGCCAAGGAGGAGGAGAAATCGAGGAGAGGAAGATCCATCAAGCTTCTTCCTTCCTTCTTGGAGTTCTAAGCCCTAGAAGATAAATCGAGTCAATGGTAGGCATTCTCACGAGCAAAATTAAATTAAACTCGCCTGTAGGTAGTTCCAATCACCAGGAACAAAAGTCCTCTTGATTCCCTCTTTTTCATCGAGCCAATCTTTTGTTCTCGATTTTAGAAGTTCTGCAAACATGATAACCCAGGACATCATGTTTAATTCAAATCTCTATGAATACTTGATCCCATGCTACGAAATTCTTACTGTACATACTTCATGTTGTTAGGGATCTTTTACCCTTAAAAGCCCTAAATTTCTTCGAGCATGCTGATCGAATTTAATCAATCTTGCTCTTTGTGCCGTGTTCTGAATAACTCGTTCTTGCTCATGTTCAAACCCTATATGGACCATGCTCCCTCTCTAATTCCGATTTACTGGAAGTACCCTTACTTGTCTACTTTAATTTGCAACTTGTTTCGTGATTTTTCATTGACTATGTAATTAGTTATGATTTTTCAAAGTACCCTGTGTCCAATAAGTCAAGTTGGCACGCAATCCGATGTAGAACATTGTTCCCGCTCGAACTCAGGTGAAGTACCTGAGAACGTCATGGCTCGACACATCGCATTCTCAGAGCCGTCGCGACCACATCTTGTCGCGTTCTGAACGCGACAGGAGACCCCGTCGCGTTCTGGCCGCCTGAGCAGACAGCCCTGTCGCGACCCGTTGGACCCTGTCGCATTCCATCATGACCCTGTCGCAGTAAAAACACCTGTTTGAAATGGAGCTATGTTAAATGCTTTAAAATACATATTCCCGACTTCTTTTCAATCTATGATTTCTCTTACACATTCACACACATGAACCATCCATATATGGCTGAAATCTGGCATAAAATATCTCATAATGTATCTGGTGGACTTGTATTCGTTTCTTGCGTTGTTTATATACCGATATCGACGCTCCACTATTCTAGAATTCCTCTAGAACGTCGAACACCTGTTTTTATATACACACTTTTCTTGGCTTGTGTGAACTCTCCGTCGGATATTCCTTTCGCCGGACTAGTGAAGCCTTGCACAAGCCTCCGTAAGTCTCCTCTGATCATGGATTCCCACATGGTCGATGAGCCGGTTGTACCCTAACACCCATTACACCTTTAGGGATCGATATGATCCAAACGGCTATTAGAAGTTCGCTCTTACCTTGAATCACGTCGGACCTCTGACTTGTGCATAAATTGCCAGCGGGAAGATCGTGAGTTCCACCTGACTGTCAACACCAAGTGCGCGTGTTGTGCAACTGTTACTATCGCCTGTTTACTCATCGCATTACGTGCAATGTCCACTATCTCTCATCTGTACTCTACTCGCTCGTCTATTCACATTCACTCTACTATCTCGTCTATTCCTCTAGTGCTCGCATCTACTTCTTGGTACTCTATATTGGCCATTGACTGATTGTCTAAAGATAAACAATATAACTAATGCCTGGCAATATATAAAGGGCCCGCTCTGGTCCTGGGATGTGCGCCTGAAAGTGCAAGTGCCCATAGGAGTTAAATGATCAGAGTGTTTGGCATTACACTCAAGTGCTATCTATCTCGACTATCTATATGACAATCAAAATACAAAACGTGCTATACTCTCTTGATGTCTAGAATGACAAACAAGTGCTATACTCGTCGTGCTAATATTATACTTGTGCTAGTTGTGCTATGGCCATCCTGCTATTCGTGCTATACTGATACTTGTGCTATTTTTGGAAACTATACTCGATCTCGTGCTATTGTGCTATCCTGTTACCTGTTGTGCTATCTCTTGCTATAGACTCTCTCATACCTGCTATCTTTAGATACTCTGCCATTAAATGCGTTATTATTTAAAGCCTGCTTGAGCCTGAGATTTAAGTCCTACTGGGCGTTATCGCTCACCCTACGTTATTTGATGTTGTGTTCTCAGGTGAGACCGAGGATGACCCATACATTCACGAGGAAGGGAATGACCAAGAGTGAAGCCATGAGAACCCTCGAGTCATTATGTTATCTTAGAGTTGTAGTCAGTTATTTTCTTCTATGCATGTAATTGGGCCCTATAGAATGGCTCTGATATTAGTGGTTGTAACTAGACATTTGAAAAGTTATTAATGAGAAAGATTTGCTTTAGTATTATTCAATGTGCATTGATTTGATGTCTAGTTTTCGCTCTATACCTTTTTCTTGCAACTGCCTTCGTGCTCCGATATTCCACGTCGGGGCGTGACAGTTTTGTGATTAGAGCCTAGGTTATTCTTAGTACAGGATGATCTAGATTGACCAGCCTCGACTAAGAGTCGGTAATCACCTATGAGAAATGTGGGTAGAACCATGGGTAATCAGCTAAAATAAACTCACACGCACAAATTAAACTTTTAATCAGCATTATCACTATCAAACTATTTTTTAGGAACTAAACAACTACAATGACTGCGGAACGTGCCCAGATGAGAGGCATGCAACAGTCCCTCCAGGAACTGACTCGTGCCATACTATAAGCCACCCAGCAAGGCGGTGGTAACCGCGAAGGGACCCAACTAGGTGCAGGTGAGCTGCATCACAATTTCAGGGGTCTGAACCTGCCTAGGTTCAGTGGGTCTACGATCCAGATGAAGCGGAGCACTGGCTAAAGGAAATGGAAAGGATCTTCCGTGTAATGCAATGTGCGGACAGAGACAAACTCCTATTAGCAACATTCCAACTGGAGAAGGATGCCCGCGCATGGTGGGAGTCCGTGGAAGCCATAAAAGCTAACACCAATTTACATGGCCGAATTTAAGGAAGCTTATAATGCTAAGAACTTCTCTGAACGAGTACAGGAAAAGAAAGCTGCTGAATTCGCTGCTCTTAAACAGTGAAGCATGATAGTAGCAGAATACAAAGCCCAGTTTTCTAGATTGGCAAAATATGCTGAACATCTGATCAACACTGAGAGAATGAAGGCTAGCGCTTTCTAATGGCCTTAACCCTCAGTACATCACCAACTCGCACCGTTCGACATCCCGACCTACGCCGAGATGGTGAAGAGGGCTAAGCTGCTAGAAGATGCTACGGACTTCACCACCGTATCAAGGGGAAGTTCGTAAAGAAAGAGATGACATCGGGACCAGCATCTGCCAAGCCGACCCGGCAAAAAGCGTCCTTTCCACCCACTGAGGGATCCACCAGGATAGGAAACCCAGGTCTTCATCCCCAACACTCCAGCAAAAGGTAATTGCAAGCACTGTGATAAACCTGGACACACCGCTGATGAGTGCTGGAGAAAAGCCGGAGCGTGTCTGCGCTGCGGAAGTCGTGAGCATCGCATACCTGAGTGCCCGATGCTGAAAGAAATGAGAAGCGCACTACTATGCCTAAGAAACAGGGCAGGCTGCAAGCCCTGCACAATGAAGAAACCATCGAGGAAGGTGGCGTGGTAGAAGGTACCCTGCAAGTATTTCTTTGCAGCAATTGTGTTATTTGATACTGGAGCTACTCATTCATTCATATCTCAACACTTTGCTGATACCTTGACTACTAAACCTACAACCATGGGTTGTGAATTCTCTGTCACAACACCCTTGGGGAGAAGGAGAAACTAAACCAATACTTTCCATCTACCAATGTAATGATCGGAGACCATAACCTAAAGGCCAACCTGGTATGCATGTCCATGGAAGGGTATGATGTCATATTGGGAGCCAACTAGTTGTCCGCATATGGGGCAAGTGTCGACTATAAGAAAGGGAAGGTTACCTTTAGTGACTTTCCTAAACTGGCGTTCTCCGGAATTAGACATAAGAGACGGATGTCTCTAGTCTCCGCCATAAAAGCCCACAACATGATGAGGAAAGGCTGTATTGCTTTCCTTGCAGCCGTAGTAGTGGAAAAGAAGGGTTCCAAGATAGAAAGACATACATATAGTACAGGACTACCCAAATGTATTCCCCGAAGACCTGCCAGGGATTCCCCCTGACCGTGACGTCACTTCGCCATTGAGTTGACTCCTGGAGCGCCCCGTATCACGTCAACCGTACCAGATGTCGCCTGCCGAATTGAAAGACTAAAAGCACACTGATGGAGCTGCTAGAGAGGGGTTCATCAGACCAAGTACCCTCCCCTTGAGGAGCACCTATGCTATTCGTCAAGAGAAGGATGGGTCGATGAGACTATGCATCGACTATCGTCAACTCAACCAATTGACCATCAAGAACGAGTACCCATTGCCTAGGGTCGATGAACTATTCGACCAGATATCTGGAGCCAATACTTCTCCAAGATCGACCTTCGATCTAGTTATCATCAATTGAGGATCAAGGATGACGATATATTCAAACAGCTTTCAGAAGCAGGTATGGACATTACAAATTTGTTGTTATGCCCTTTGGTCTAAACAATCCTCCTGCAGCCTTTATGCAACTCATGAACAGCATATATCAGCCATACCTTGACAAATTTGTGGTCGTCTACATCGACGATATCCTCATATATTCAAAGACACAAGGAAGATCATGAAAACACTTGAGGACCACACTGCAAGTCTTACGAGACAACCAAGTATATGCAAAATTAAGCAAGTGCGAGTTCTGGCTCGAAGATTGTCTTTCTTGGGCCATGTCATATCAAAGGACGACATCTCTGTTGATCCCTCCAAAGTCGAAGCTGTACTCAACTGGGAGAGACCAACCAGCGTCACCGAGATAAGAAGCTTCCTAGGACTGGCTGGCTACTAACAGGCGTTCATCAAGGACTTCTCAAGGATCGCCGTTCCTCACGCGTCTGACATGGAAGGAGAATCCATACTCCTGGAGTAAAGAGTGTGAGAAATGTTCCAAACCCATAGACTGTCTTACCATAGCACCGGTTCTCGCTCTGCCAATAGAGGGAGAAGTTTCTCTGTCTACAATGATGCCTTAGGAATCGGGCGAGGATGTGTACTCATGCAAAAGGAGAAGGTCATCGCCTATTCTTCAAGACAACTGAAGATGCATGAAGTCAACTACCCTGTGCATGACTTAGAGTTGCTGCCGTGGTCTTCACATTAAAAATCGGAGGCACTATCTCTATATGAGCATTCACTATCTATTCAGATCATAAAAGTCTAAGTACCTATTCTCCAAAAAGAACTCAACATGAGGCAGTGAAGATGGTTAGAATATCTAAAGGACTTCGACTTCAACATCCAGTACCATCCAGGTAAGGGAAACGTCGTGGCTGATGCTATTAGTATAAAGCAATGGCTTCTATCTCAAATCTAGTCCTTGGCAAGATGCAATTACTTGAACAATTCGCGATGCTAGACTTAATATTGAATATAGGGATGATCATGTTTTGATTGCCAATCTCAAGATCCAATCCGATCTGTTGGAGGAAATCAAGATGCAGCAGGACAACGATCCATTCGTGGTTCGTGTCAAGGAAACATTAGCAGACAGACCGGACTTTGCCATGACTGAAGATGGAAGGTTAGTATTCTAAGGGAGAACTTGTGTCCCAGACAACGAAGCCCTAAAAAGGAAACTAATGGATGAAGCTCATCAAACTAAACACACTATTCATCCAGAAGGTAACAAAATGTATCAAGACTGAAAAGACATTTTGGTGGCCGAATATGAAGATGGAAGTATCCGAGCATGTAGCTCATTGCCTCACATGTCAACAAGTGAAGGCAAAACTATGCACCCTGCCGGTGTACTCAAACACTAGATATCCCAGAATGGAAGTGGGAAAGCATTGCACATGGACTTCATCATGGGTTTACCAGAACTCGTGGTGGACTTGACGCCATATGGGTCATCGTTGACTGGTTGACCAAATCTGCACACTTCTTACCCATAAAGAGTACATGGTTTGTGGAGGTGCTAGCTGCATATATGTTCAAGGAGATCGTGCGATTGCACGATATTCCGTCATCTATTATCTCAGATCGAGATCCAAGGTTCACCTCTCATTTTGTGGAAAGGTCTGCAAACTACCCTTGGTACGAAGCTTAATTTTAGTACTACCTTTTCACCGTAGACTGATGGGCAAATTGAGAGGACAAATCAAATTGTAGAAACATGTTAAGAGCCTGCATTATAGATTTCAATGGTCATTGGAATGAACACTTACCCTTGATTAAGTTCGCCTATAACAACATTACCAGGCGAGTATTAAAATGGCACCATTTGAAGCACTTTATGGCAGGAATTGTAGATCTCCTGTGTGCTGGATGAAGTGGGAGAACAACAATGGTTAGGACCTAACATGGTACAAAGTACAACACCGGATATACAGATGATACGAGATCGACTCAGATTGCTCAGTCTAGACAGAAGAGCTATGTTGATAAGAGAAGACGGGATTGGAATTTCAAATTGGAGATATGTGCTATTGAAGGTATCTCCTACCCATGGTATTCAAAAATTCAGAGTGAGAGGAAAACTTAGTCCAAGATTCATTGGTCCTTTCAAAGTACTAGAAAGGATGGTGAAGTGCTTACAGACTGCCTTGCCGCCAAATTTGGCAAGTGTGCACAATGTCTTCCATGTCTCCATGCTTAGAAAGTATGGGTACGATCCTACGCTGCATCACTCATCGCCATGATGATCTAGTGTTTAAACAAGGACATGACGTATGAAGAGAAGTCGATCAAGATATTGGACGGAAGGTACAACAACTCAGGAAAATCGTCCCATTAAAGGGTGAAGGTGTATGGTCTTATGGATAACCGCGGAGTGGAAGAAGCCACATGGGAACCAGAAGGAATTATCAGACACAACTACCCTGATCTATTCGGTAGCCATTCTCTCCTGAGGTCATATGAATTTGGGGATCAAATTCTTTTAAGAGGGGAGGATGTAGCAACCTGAATTTTTTAGAAAATAAAAATTTAAATAAAAATTAAAACTAAACTAAAGGGATATTCAATTAATTAAAAACCATTAAATGAAAAAGAGTAATGGGCTTTGCTTAATGGATCCTCTAGAACTTATGGGTCAAAAAATTGAATTACAAAGGAGAATAATAAGAAAATACCCTAAATTTGGAGTTTAATTATCTCATAATTGGAAAGGGGTTATTAAGCAATAAAAGTGGCAATTAGAGTTGGAATTGGATTCCTAAACCTACTCCATATAGTCTAGCACGAATTTAGGTACTATCCTAACCCAATTAGAGATTGGAAAGCAAGAGAGGAAAGGTGGAGTTAGAAAATCTCATAATTAAGAGGAATTTGAGTAGTAGTAGGAATAGGAACTTGTATTATATAAATACACCTCTTAAACCCTCATGGCGGCCCTAGCTCGTGCAAAGGGGTCTTGGACGTGGAGAAGAGGCCAAGGAGGAGGAGAAATCGAGGAGAGGAAGATCCATCAAGCTTCTTCCTTCGTTCTTGGAGTTCTAAGCCCTAGAAGATAAATCGAGTCAAGGTAGGCATTCTCACGAGCAAAATTAAATTAAACTCGTCTGTAGGTAGTTCAAATCACCAGTGTAATCACGGGATTATGCTCCTTTTCTTGATGAAAACATGAATATGGGGAATTGAAATTTACCATGATCACCACCAATGCAGTCGCCTCTGGATGTTCAGATGGAGGGCTGACTACATTGGAAAGAAAAAGTGAGAAGGAGGCGTACCTGGTAATGCGACACAGAGGTCGTCGCTATGCTTTGGTCTGAACGCGACGTAGATGGTGGCGCCTTCTTTATCACGACAGGGCCCTAGTCGCCTTCTCTTCAATGGATGGAAAACGTGGTTCTTGTCTTCCTGCTCCTCAGCCGGCCGAGGGGCAAGAGCCTCACCTTGCTCTGACCTTCAAACACCTGCCAAAGTGATTAAACAAGATAAACACCCATTAGAATTCGTGTGTATGAGATCTATTCAATGAAAAGCGTGAAAACATGAACTATAATGGAGGGAAGTCACGAGATTGGGGCTTTTAACCTCTGTGGGTGTTAAGTTTGGGTGTGTGTATCGTGATCTAATGTTAATCTATGAAGAAAAGAAGACTATGCATGCAAGAATTGAATGAAATAAAGAGAAGAAGGGAAGAGGAATTGTGTAGCCGATGGGAAAATGCCCTGGGGGGCTCTTCTGAGTCGTCTGGGGGAGAAGCTCTCTTCGTGGAAGATGAAGCTCTCTGGAAGAGGAAGAAGCAGACTCCGGCCTTGCCCAAAAAGATGCAGAGACAAGGTACTTATGGGTGATTATTCCTAACTCGGGTCTGAGAGGAATAATGGGCAAGAGTCCGACTTGGTTAAGTATGGCTGCGTATGGGCAATTGGAACTTGGAAAGGGACATGTTAGGAAGGTCTCCTCCAATTTGAAAGGATTTGGACCCGATTTGGGCGTTCAAATGAGGCAATTACCATCTTTGGCATGTGTCCAAGTTGGCTTCGGAAAGAGTTTCCTGTTTAAGGTCCTGAAGCGACAGCCTTCTGGTCGCCTTCCTGAATGCGAGCTCGATACGTCGCCTTCCTCATATGGAAGGTGACTTCAAGTCAATTTTGCGATTTTTCAAGATTTAAAATATGGATTTATGATCGCGACATAGGGGCTGTCATTTTCCGGAACGCGACCTAGGGCCTGTCGCCTTAAGTGACTTTTCTGCATTTTGGCCATGCAATGTGCCCGGTCTCCATGCGCAGCCTTCGGGTTAAATACATCGAACTCCTAACTCAGAGAGCTATAGTGAGAGAGATTGATTTGACCAGGAAGGGTCCTCCAGGGCGATGAACTAATGGAAATGGTGTCACGATCGGAGAAAGCCAGCTTGACGATGATGAGCCAACGTGGGGCATCAATGATACGACAAGGGATTTTTGCTCGACTTATGGGTCAGAAATGGGTGTCTACAGATTGCCCCTCCTTGATGCCTGCTTTGCAAGGGAGTGGAGCGGTGATGGAGCAAAAATGGCGTGAAACGGCGATGTAGCAGAATGAAACAGAATGAGCTGAAAAGCGGGCATCAAGGTAAAGAGACACCATTCTGGACAAATAAGCAGCGAGAATTTCTGGCTAACCTTCGAACATGGGGAACAGAATGCGAGGATGGTTCCTATTTGGGATGAATAAAAATCAAAAGAAAAGAAATGATCAACTTCCTGATTCAAGAGGTACCTGTCTATCTTTAGCGTGCAGGTTTGTTCATTAGGGGATAGGTGCTGCCCGGCGGGTCGATTCGACTCTGGCCTTTGAGCGGTTCACGACTAATGAGCGGATCGGAGATAAAGGGATGACTGTTCAATGAATGGGGATGAGGGGAATCCTTCATAGGAACCATACTGGCAAACTGGACCGAGCTGCAAGCTCGAGGAAAACTTTCAAATTCGGAGTGGAATCTTTGTCTGAAAATGAGGATTTGGGTTGGGACATCATTGGGAAGCTGACTTTGACAAATCATGATTTGTGAAGCTCAAAATTCCTACATGATGCATGCTGGGCTAAAGGAAAAGAAATCATAAAAACGAATGCCAAGAAAGGGAGAAAATAACAAATACTCAAGGATAATATTGCTAGACAATATAAGCAAGGGTCAAGACACTTCGCATCCCCGACGTGCGATAGAATC